>CM040125.1:14980763-15580763 GCA_022559845.1 Amorphophallus konjac
CTTCCCGACAGTGGCTCTAGGGTCGACAACGCTGGCACGATGCAATACAAGGTCACTGGGGAGGAAATGGCACTCCCTGACCTGGGCGTTGTGGTACCGAGCCAGCTGCCGTTGATAAGCAATCAGCCTGACCCGAGCACGCTCCCTTTCTTCTGTCAGCAGGTCCAAGTTCTCCCGCATTACCTAGTTGTTTCTTGCCTCATCGAATTGGCCAACTCTCAATGACGGATTAGAGATTTCTACTGGGATGATAGCTTCAGCTCCATAGGCTAAGTGGAAGGGTATCTCTCCTATAGCAGTCCGCGCAGTGGTTCGATGTGCCCACAAAACACTTGGTATGGAGTCTACCCACAACTCGCCTGCTCCCTCGAGACAGGTATGAAGAAGAGTCCGATTGGCGTTCTCCACTAAGCCATTGGCCTAGGGATGGCCCACTGAGGTGTAATGGTTCCAAATCCTCAGTTCTGAGCACTTCTCTTGGAAGGCAACACTGGCAAAATGTGTGCCATTGTCGGTAGTGAAGACATGCGGGATCCCTAACAGGCAGATAATGCTACGTAGGACAAACTTCCAAGTTGTTTTGCCTGTAATATTCCCGAAGGGTCCTGCCCCAACCCATTTGGTGAAGTAATCGATGGCGATGAAGAGGAATTTCTTCCTCCCTTAGGCTTTTCGAAATGAGCCCAATATATCTACCCCCCACCAAGCAAATGGGTGAGGCTCCATCAGTGCATGCAGCTATGTTGTTGGCTAGTGGTGCAAGTGTGCAAATTTTTGGCACTGGGAGCAGCTCCGTATGAATTCGAGATAGTCTTGTTGCAGAGTGGGCCACCAGTATCCTTGTCGAATCAAGCTCCTGGTGAGTGCTCGCCCTCTAATGTGACTTCCACATAGACATTCATGAACATCACAGATTGCTTGTTTAGCCTCAGTGGGGAACAAGCACTTTAGTAGTGGTGTGGAGAGTAACCATTTGAATAGTCATATGTCGATAACCGTAAAGTGCACTACTCATGCTCGTACGTGGTGAGCCTCTGAGCGGGCGTCGGGGAGGTGTTGGCGCAGGAGATAGTCGAGGATGGAGTCCTTGAGAAGAGCGTTTGTCTATCTTATAGGGTGGCGTAGATCGTTGCTTGTTTCTTAGGGTTGAATAGCTACCAAGGTTTTCGAGGGGAGCGTACGTCCTTCTCCTGAAAAAAGAGAGAATTATTGCTCGCCTCTTGGAGGCTAGGTAGCCACCAGGGTTTCCAAGGGGAGTGTATGCCCTTCTCCTGAAAAGGTGAGGATTATTGCTCGCCTCTTGGAGGCCGGATAACCACCAAGATTTTCGAGGGGAGCGTACATCCTTCTCCTGAAAAGGAGAGGATTATTGCTCGCCTCTTGGGGGTCGGATAGCCACCGAGATTTTCGAGGGGAGCATATGTCCTTCTCCTAAAAAGGAGAGGATTATTGCTCACCTTTTGGGAGCACGAGACTACCAACTGTTGATCCCAACGCGGCTCATCAGTGCTGGAGATGGGTCGAGGAGGTGAGAAATGGCAACTCTATTCATTTATTGATAAAACGTTCTAAGATTTACATAATTCCAGGTGCGCGGAACCTCTTGCCCGTCCAACGTTGATAGCCTATATGCACCTTTGTCGAGCACTTCCATCACCCGGTATGGGCTGTGGATGCACTTTTTATCTAAGTGGTTGTTTATTCGTTTATTGGGTTTATTGACTGCATGGGCGTGCCAGTTACAAAGTGACAATTTATTCGGACTCTGAAGAGCCACGGGTGCGCTCGATCTGACTTGGTCAGATGATTATGTAGTTCGTGTCGGGACCGGATCCCGCCGCGCCATAAAGGTCACGACGTCCTTTACATCCCCCATACGAGGGAACACCCTTGATTAGTTACCGGAATTAAGGGCCTTGCGGCCTAAAAGAGTTCATACTAATTGCAAGAGGATAGAGAAGAATAAATCACACTAGGAGCCCGCATCGGGATATGAGCATTCAGATGTGTCGGTCACTCGTGGACCATTTCATGTCTGGACGAAGGTCCGAAACAAGGGGCGCGGTAGAAATCGAGATAAACCCGTTCAAATGTCTACCGAGCTCACGACAATTTCGATGATGGGTCAGAGGGGACTTGACCGGGAAGCGGGTCTAGTTTGATCGGGATGTCGGCCCAAAGTAACGTCGAGTCATGGCCATGTTGGAATAATTCACAAGGCTCGGACCCGACCTGCAAGGGCAGCGTCATTATTCCTTTTGCACCAGGTCACGGGAAGGGACAAGGCTACATAGTGGATTTTAGCATTCTTTTTGTTATCTGAATTTTAATTATATAATTTTTTTTATTGCTTATTTCACGTTTTGGGGTGGTTTTGCTATTTTTCTTCCATTTATTACACGCATTTCCTCTTTTTTTATTTATTTATCACATATTTAAAAATATATATATTTATCTATTTCTTTTATTATATCTTTTGTGCATTCTTTTTGATTTGTTTTTGATCACTATTATCCTCATATTTCTTTTATTTGCATTGGTGACGTATGTAGGGGAATGGGCCATCGGGAGCTGGGAAGAGGTCGGTGCAATGCCCGAGCAAAGTTGGTGCGATCGGGAGCTGAGTCTGTGCGGTCGGAGATTGCAAGAGGAGGATGAGGTCGATGCAACCCGGGATAAGGTCCGTGCAACCAAGGTTCAAAGTCTATGCGAGGCCCGGGCCGAGTCTGTGCAGCTGAGCTTTGGGTCTGTGTAGTGGGAGATCTGGTCTGAACAAAGGAGGCCCAGGGTCTATGCAGGTCAGCCTGGGCAGAGGTGGGGTCAGTGCAAACTTAGGGGTGTACCGGACAAGGCACAAGAAGGGTAAGGGGGCTGTACCGGGTGGAGCTCGGACTAGTGTGTCGGGGAGGCACCAAAGGGGCGTACCGGGCCGGGGCTTGGACTATCGTGCCGGGGAAGCGCCAAAGGGGCATACCGGGCTGGGGCTTGGACTGGTGTGCCGGGGAGGTGCCAAAGGGGCGTACCGGGCAGGGTCAGCCATGGGCGTGCCGAGTCGGCAGTTTGGTGTTGTGTCGATAGGGGCGGAGCTAAGGGTGTGCCGCTGAAGGGGCAACCTGGGTGTGATGCTGGGCGGAACTGGGGGGGTGTGCCGGGTAATGCCTAGGGCTGGTGCACCGGGCAAGGTCAGCTGGGGTGTGTCGGGGAGGCCGGGCTGGACTGTGCCGGGTGGAGCTTGGGCTGGTGTGCCGGGTGTGAACGTGTCACATAGACATCTTAAAAAAAAGAAATTTTAAAATGTGGTTGTAATGCTAAATATGTGGGAAATAAAGGAAGGGAGCATGAGATGTTTTAAGGAGGGTGATCGTCAGAGGGGTTACCTCAAAAGATAAAAGATGATCGCATGTACCTTGTATGAAGTGGGTAAGATTGGGATATCTTCCTTCCTCCTACCGACCGACCGATGAAGGGGGTTCTTACTTTGATTACCCTTGCAAAATAAGCAAAACAAACAAATATATAGATTAGCCAAAAGTGTGTAGTATCAATGCTCTAGTAGAATAGAATTAAACAACATGGGCATGAACACACCTTGTGTGTTTTGGTTTTAAACCCCTAAGAGGAGTAAAAGGGATGGGATATGATATGCTATGAATATGCAAAGCAAATAAGGTGAATATATGCTGAAGAGTATTTCTAGCAAGAATAGCTAGAAGAGAAGATGCGTAATGATGATATGATAGAAATAATAAACCAAAGCTAAGAGGAGGTGCCCTTCTGCTGTGTACGTAGCAGTAAAGGGAGAGGAGAACAAGTAGCGCGGCAGCTGCGGCGGATGAAGAAATCTGAGGGATGAAGAAATCTCCATGAAGGAAGACAACCCACGGAGGAAGAACGCCGCCGGGAGGAAGATCACCAGGAAAAGAACCTTCAGAAAAGACTGTTAAGCGAAAGTTCTCTCTGTCCTTATTTTTAACTCTCTTAACCTCACGCGCGTGAGGAGTACCATGGGTATTTATAGGGCCAAAAGTCCTTATTTAAATAGGATTAAAATAATGAGATCGATCCTCCAGCAAGGATCCACCTTCCCGATCGAACACAACATTAAAATGAGGAAAGGATCATCACGAAAAGGTAGCAGACGAAACGGAGACGGAACTCCAAATGATGACCTGAAAGAGGGCGCTATTTGAAAATGACGACCACTATTCAGTCGTTAGTTCCTGGGTTTACTTTAAAAATAAATGACTTTCCATATGTAAAAATGATAAATGACGCCTCAAAGAATGCCATTATTTTAATGAGCGCCTCATTAACGGACGTCAATTCTGTGAATTTTATTTTGAGTTGGATTCGTAAAAAAATAGAAAACTTCAGGAACTGACACCTGCGTATGCAGTCGTTGATTGTGAAAATGACGACACTTATCAAGCCATCAGTTAAATGGCGCCCTTCCTCCAGACGTTAATTACAATTAATATGGAAAATATCAAATAAATTAGAAAAACTTCATATTGTGCCAATATTGAAGTCCACTTTAGGGCATCACGTGGTGACATGAGATTTACTCATTATAGCATCAATTTTAGCGTGTCTACACCGGGGAAGGCCTAGGTTGGGGTGTGCCGTATAGGGCTGGCGGTGAGTGTACCGGGTAAAGATGGACTGGGGTGTGTCGGGCTGGGCAGGATTGGGGTGTGTCGGCGAGGACAAGGCCGAGGGTGTACCGGGCTGGGCCTAGACAAGGTGCACCGGGCAGGGTCTGCAAAGAGGTTTTCTCTTCTTCTCCTTAAGTCTTTTCCTCTTTTTCCTTCTTCAGTTTTATACAGTACACGTGAGCCTTCTCTTCTCTTCTTTTACCCCTTTCCCCTCCCTCTTCTTACCTGCATAACCAGTGCTCAAGTTCTTATGATTAAGGTCCGGCCCGGCCCTCTTTATGTTGTTCACAATTCTTTTATCCTAGTTGAAGCACCCTGTCATTATTCATTCCATTTGTTTGTTGCTTCCTTTTGCCTTTTAACATGTTATTATTTCTAACAAAAAATTCGGCAGCATCTCCCCTTGACCCGGATAGTAAGGGGAGTAAAGGGGAACGTGTCCATAAGGAGTGGCAGAACCCAACAATTTGAGGTGGGTGCCAGGGGCGACAACACCTTTGATAAAATCTCGGAAAGCTCGGAAGAACCGACGGATGGAAGACGCCTCCAAAACTGGCTGGGGTGCACCGGGTAGGGGTTAGATGGGGGCTGTGCCGGGTAGGGAGGCTGAGGGAGGTGTGCCGGGCTGGCGGGCACCAGGGAGCGCACCGGCCAGAGAGGCTGTGCCGGGCTGAGGGTGTGCTGGAGGGGAGTTAGCCAAGGGATGGCCAGGCAGTGTGCCAGAAAGGGGTTAGATGGGGGCTGTGCCGAGTGAGAGTCATAGGGGCGTACCGGCCAGAAGGGGCTAAGGGTTCAAAGTATAGTGTGACGGCCAGGAGGGGCATAGATGCACCGGACTGGGGCCTTTCAAGGGAGATATAGGTAGGGGAAGGATCAAGCTAGGGGTGTTGGATCTGGCCAATCCCAAAGAGAACTTGGCAGGAGGAGAAGGTGGTCCAGGGAGGCACTAGGATGGAAGCACTGGCCCCGGGTGTTCAAGGGGAAAGAGAGGGGAGTCTTCCCTTAGATGGATGGGCTAGAATGGGGGGTTTGAAGGTCCAGGACGAAGGTCATGACGAGGAGAAGGTCGGGTTGGAGCTCTGCCAGTGGCAGGCCGCCTAAGGTGGTACTGCAACGAGATGCAGCCACACAAGCCTGGCAAACCGCTCTCATGGGAAGGCAACCGTCGGTGAGAAGAACCTGAGGCACCAGGGAAAGGAAAAAAAGGGAAATGAACAATGAAACAGACACCCAAACCAACGGAAGCAACAAGAAACCCAAGAAGGGTGATTTTCATTCATAAAAGAGGAAGACCATGGCCGGCCATGTACATTGCAAAGCACATTCGGAGCTAAAGCTACAAACGGTGGGAAGGAGAAGAAGAACTTGAGGATGGGGAAGAAAAAGGAATGAGGGGGAGTGTTGGGGTTGAGCAGGGGCGACGGCTCCCTGCTCCCCCAGCACCTCCCTGCTACATGGACTCTCCCTCTCTCTCTCCCTCTCTCTTACTCTCTCACCTTCGGTGGCCGCTAGAGAGTCCTTGACGCCGTAGCAACCGGCCTCTTCTTCTCTCTTCTTCTTCCTCTCTTCTCTGCGGTGGCCTCTGCCCGTCTGTGCCCTGTGTCTCTTGCATGGAGAAGAGGGGTTTTAATACCCCGACAGCGGCGAGATCCATCGAAGGCGGGAACATCCGTGGCATTGAATGGGATTTGACTCCCTTGTCCTGGGTGACAGGAGGGGTAGCCTGCGTGCCTTCAGGAGGGGACGATACCTCAGCTAGCCCCACTGTACGCCAAGGATCCTAGGGGATGGGTGTCATGTTCGTTCTACCGGTTGCACCAGGTGGCAAAGCGTGCCGCTGAGTGGCCAGAAGCCTGTGCCACTGGAAGGCCCAAGAAGTGTGCCGCGGAGGGGACGCAAAAGTGTGCCGCTGGAGGGCTGCCAAAGCGTGCCGCTGAAGAGCCCGAGAGGGGCGTACCGCTAAGAGGCCAGCCTGGACATGCCGTTGACGACGTCTGCAGGTGTGCCGCTGGGCGGTGTGTAGGGGGCGTGCCGCTGGGGAGCTCAGCAGGCGTGCCGCTGAGGAGGCTGGCGGGTGTGCCGCTGATAGGGCAGTCAGGGGTGTGCCGGGTAAGGCACCTGGGGTGTGTCGCTAGGGGCAACCGGTAGTGTGCCGCTGAGAGGCACTAAGGGTGTGCCGTTTGGGGCAGCACAAGGGCCTGCCGCTGGGGCAGACTTGTGTTCATTGCGAGCACGAATTGCAGTCCACTTGGTTTTCTTCGGGGCTTACGGGTTGTGAGCTTCCCGGGGGTTAATTTCTCTTCGTTGTCGTGACTTCGGAGGCGGCTCCACGACAGTGTGTGCATATTCGGAGAGTTCGAGTGACCCATTCTTCTCCGGAGTTCCTTTGCTTGGTGTTGTTGTTGATGTGGGACTGAGCAAGATACATGGGCGTGCAATTTTACACATCCACATGGGCCTTCCCAGTTTGGGGCTAGCTTCCCGGCGGTGGCTCTAGGGACGACAACGCTGGCACGATGCAATACAAGGTCACTGGAGAGGAAATGGCACTCCCTGACCTGGGAGTTGTGGTACTTAGCCAGTGTGGACACCAAAAATTACACACACAGATATCCTGCTCGGCCCAGCATCAACAACGGCACCGAGTGAAGAAGCCCCGGAAAGACTGGTCATCCGGACTCCCCAAATATGCACACTGTCGTAAAGCCACCTCCGGAGTCACGACAGTGAAGAGAAATCAACCACCAAGAGCCCCACAATCTATGGGCCTCGAAGAAAATCAAATGGGCCACAACTCGTGCTCGCAATGGGCTCAAAACTGCCCATTTGGCCCTTCAGCGGCACGCCCCTGGAGCCCTTCAGCGGCACGGCCATCCAGCCCTTCTGCGGCACGCTTTATCGCACCAAGTCTATACAGCCATCAGCCCAAGTCTGTACATTGGCTGAATGCACAAACAAAGTCTATACGTCCAAGCTCCAAGTCTGTACATTGGCTGGATGTTTTCAACGCGAAGTCTATACATTGGTGAAGTCTGTACATCCACCAGTTCAACGCGAAGTCTATACACTCACTTGCCCTGGCAACCGTCCAGCGGCACACCCCAGGCCGCTCAGCGGCACACCTCCCAGGCAGCTCAGCGGCACACCCTCAACGCCTTCAGTGGCACACTCTTTGGTGCCCTCCAGCGGCACACTATGAAGTGCCCTCCACGGCACACTTTTTATGCCCCCAGCGGCACACTATGAAGGGCCCCCAGCGGCACACTATGAAAGGCCCCCCACGGCACGCTCTATGTGTCCTTTAACGGCACACTTCTCTGGGCCTTCAGTGGCATGCCTTTTGCCCTCTTCAGCGGCACAGCCCCTAGCCCTCCAACGGCACGCCCATTTGGGGCTTCAGCGGCACGCCCGTTTGGCCTTCAGCGGCACGCCCATTTGGGCCTCCAGCGGCACGCCCATTTGGGGCGTCAGCGGCACACCCTTTTGGCCCTCCTGCGGCACACTTATTGAGCCCGCCAGTGGCACAGCGTGAAGGCGTTTCAACGGCCGGACGACGTGACGCCCATCCCCTACGTATCCTTGGCGCGCAGTGAGCTGTCCGAGGTGTCAACCAGAGGTTGGGCCACGCAGGCTACTCCCCTGACAGCCAGGACGGGGGAAGTCAAACCCCATCATGACCAGCTGCTTCCCGCCTCCGACTGCCGTGCTCGAGGGCTCCCGCTGCTGGGAGTATAAAACCACTCCCATTCCAAGCAAAAGGGGGGGGGGAGACACACAGAGGAGGAAGAGATAGACACCCACGCAGACAGGGAAGAGGAGAAGGGAAGAAGAGAAAGAGAAGAAGAGAAGAAGAAGGAGAAGAGAAGAAGAGGGAAGAGAGGGGGGGGTCCCGCTGCTCCAGCCACCGTCGCCGTCTGTGCGAAGAGGGAAGAGAAGAAGAGAAAGAAGATGAGGAGGGGAGGCTCTGTCTCCCCCTCCCGCTGCTCCGCCCATCGCCGTCCGCGTGAAGAGCAGAAGAAGAAGAAGAGAAGAAGGAGAGGGGATGCTCCGGCTCCCCCGTTGTTAGCCCGTCCACCACCACTGGGGTGAAGAGAGGAAGAGAAGGAGAGTGAGTGAAGAGAGAGAGTGAGGTCCGAGAGGGGAGGAGTCCATGCTCCCCCCCATTGTATCTTCTTTCTTTCTTTCTTTGTCCCCCTTGTTTTCCTTCCCGTCACCATGTATTAGCTCCCTCGGGGCACTCCTTTTGTGGGAATAAAAGTAGAAGGCTTGCAAGTATTTTTCTCGGACGTCCTTCTAAAGCATTTCTTCCGTGTTTGCATCCTTTGGTGTTTCACGCCCCCTTTCCCTTGCTCCTTTTGTTAGTGTTTGTTTCATCCCGGGCATGCCTTCGCTCACCCCGGGCGCCCTCAGCGGTATGCCCTCCATATGCCTTCAACGGCACGCCCTTGGGCACCTTCAGTGGTACGCCTCTGGCGGCCTTCAGCGGCACGCTCTCCTCCGTCCCTCAGCGGTACGCTCCTGCCGCCCCTCAACGGCACAGCCCCTTCATGCCCCAGCCCAGCCCCAGCGGCACACCCCAACTGTGCCCCAGCGGCACACCCTAGCCGTGCCCCAGCGGAACGCCCCAGCCCAGCCACAGCGGCACACCTTCGGCCTGCCTCTACCCTGCACACCTGGCCCTCTCCCTGCCAGTCAGGGTGTCCTTAGGTTGCATTAGCCCCGTGTTTCCTCTCTGTCGTCCCCTCCGAATTTTCTGAGGTTTTATTAAGGTGTTGCCGCTCTCGGGCGCCCACCTCCAGTTGTCGGGTTCCGCCACTCCATGTGGGCGCGTTCCCTATATCTCCCTTACGCTCGGGTCAAGGGGAGATGCTGCCGAATTTTCGTTAGAAACGATGACATATTAAAAAGATAAAAAGGAAGCAACCAACAAATGGAACGACCACACGTTAAAAAGGACTAGAAGAAAGCAACAAAAAAATAAAAAAGAGAACAATGGTAAAACGCTTTAACCGAGGCAAGGGAACCGTAATCAACTCAAAGAGAGCCGAATCAAATAACGACTAAGCAACTCGAACATCCGTCCTCAGGAGAGAAAGAATGGAAGATTAATCAAGAGAAGAAAAGAAGAAACCCATGCAAAACTTAATAAAATCAAGAGAGAAAAGAAAAGAAGAAAAGAAAAGCCTTAAGAGAAACAGAGAAGCGGACTCCCATGCCCCTCGCCAGTACACCCTCCAGCCACTCTTGGCCGGCACGCTCTTCGCCGGCACAGCCCCCAGGCCCTTCGTCGATACACCCTCTAGCCGCCCTTCACCAGTACACTCAGCCAGGCCCTTCGCCGGCACGCCTCTGGCCCCTTCGCCGACATGCCTGGCCAGGCCTTCGCCGACACACCCTCCTTGGTGTCTCCCCCGGTACACTTCCTGTGAACCCTTCAACGGCACACTCCTCCGTCCCTCAGCGGTACGCTCTTGCCACCCCTCTGCGGCACGCTGCCTAGCCACCCTTCCCCGGCACGCGCCCATGGCCTTCGCCGGTACGCTCTTTTGGTGCCCTTTGTCGGCACAATCCAGCCCCCCTTTCGCCGGCACACCCTCCATGGCCCCTAGCCGACACACCTTGCCAGCCCCTCGCCGGTACACCCGCTCGCGCCTTCGCCGGCACGCACGCCAGCCTGCCCCTTCAGCGCTACGCTCCCGTGGCCCTCAGCGGTACACTCCTGTGGACACCGAAAATTGCACATCCAAGTGTCATGTTCGGCCCAGCATCAACAACGGCGCCGAGTGAAGAAACCCTGGAGAAATCAAGCATAAAAGGCCCCACAGTCCGTGGGCCCCAAAGGAAATCAAACGGGCCATGACTCGTGTCCGCGACGGGCTCAGAACGGGCCCCAAATACACCCCCCCGGGGTGCTCAGCGGCACAGCCCAAGGCTGCTCAGCGGCACAGCCCAAGGCTGCTCAGCGGCACGCCCCAGGTGGGTTCACCGGCACACCCCTTTGGGTGTTCAGCGGCACACTCCCTGGGGCTCAGCGGCACGCCCCCAGGTGGGTTCACCGGCACACCCCTTTGGGTGTTCAGCGGCACACTCCCTGGGGCTCAGCGGCACACCCCCGGGTGGGTTCACCGGCACACCCCTTTGGGGTCTTCAGCGGCACGGCCCTTTGGGGCTTCAGCGGCACGGCCCTTTGGGTGTTCAGCGGCACGCCCTCCAGGCCGTTCAACGGCACGCCCGTTTGGACCCCCAGCGGTACGCCTTTTTGGCTCCCAGCGGCACGCCCGTTTGGAGCCCTCCAGCGGCACAGCGTGAGGCTTTTCAGCGGCAAGAAGACGTGAAGCCCATGCCCTACGCTTCCTTGGCGCGCAGTGAGGCGTCTGAGGTGGCAACCGTCCATTGGGCCACGTGAACTACCCCCTGACAACCCAGGACGCGGCAGGTCAAAGTCCATCATCACGAGCCCACCTTCCGGCCTTCAACGGCGGTGCACGGAAGGCTTCCCGCGGCTGGAGGTATAAAAGAGACTCCACTTCAACAAAAGGGGGAAGAGGGGAAAAAAGGGAAACACACACAGACAAACCCACAGAGGGGGAGAGGCTCCAACAGTGGAAGGCGCACACAGGAGGAAGAGGAGAAGGGAGAAGTGAAGAAGAGGTCCTCCCGGCTTGAGCTCCGTTCGACGGTCACCGGGGAGAAACAAGAGTAAGAGAGAGAGAGCTTGTTGTATTGGGGGAGAGGATTGGGAACGGTAGCCTACGTTCTAGGCCCCAATGCTTTCCTCTATCTTGTATCTCATTCCTCTTCTTGTTCTCTGTCTTGGAGTCTTTTCTTTTGGTCCATGGCCTCATTTGGGCATTTTCTCTTGTAATATGCATATAGGGATACGGTTCTTGGCATCCCACGAATAGAAACAATCGCCTTCCTCGGGACTTTTCATGTGATTTCTATTGGTTTGATCCTCACTTCATAGTGCATATAGTGTATTACCCGTTTCCTTGGTTTCCCCGGGTTTCTTTCAAGTCACCGTATCAATGTGAGTCCTCCCCTTTGAAGCCTGGCCTTGTGGGTCCTTCACTCACTTCCAGCAACCCTTCCTTGACCTTGAGCTCCCCTTCTTTCCATGGAGCGCCTGCAAGCCCCCAGCCCACACACTTGGCTCCCTTTTAATCCTTCAGCGACACATCTTTCTGGCCATTGACCGACACACACTGTTCAGCCCCCAGCGGCACACTCTCTGTGGCCCTCAGCGGCACACCTGTTTGGGCCTCAGCGGCACACCTCCATCGGCCCTCAGCGACACACCCTGTTCAGCCCCCAGCGGCACACTCTTTGTGGCCCTCAGCGGCACGCCTGTTTGGGCCCTCAGCGGCACACCTCCATCGGCCCTCAGCGGCACACACCCCCATCAGCCCTCAGCGGTACACTCACCTTGGCCCTCCCCCCAGCGGCACACCTTTCAGTCTCCCAGCAGCCCACTTCTTGGCCTCGCCCCAAACCCCTTTCCTTCACATTTTCCGAGGCGCTATAAAGGTGTTGCTCCCCCGGGGGCCCACCTCCAGTTGTCGGGTTCCGCCACTCTATGTGGGCGCGTCCCCTTTATCTCCCTTACGCCCTGGGTCAAGGGGAGATGCTGCCGAATTTTTGTGAGAAACTAATAAACAATTAAAAGAGGCAAAAGGAGGCAGCAAATAAGCAAGATAACTGACGAAACCTTCCAACTCATCAAACCACTGTCGGCATCACGACGAGAACTAACTAACCACCCGGCAGCCCGAGCCTCCGACCCACAAGAAAAGAGATCGAACCCAGCAAAGAGAACAAAACACGGGAGGAGTTTTATATAAAACCACACGAAAATTAAGATAAGAAGAAAAGAAAAGCCTTAAAACAAATAATCGAAAACTGATCGAGCCTCCACCCTCACGCCCCATTGACCTTCAGCGGCACGCCCCTTTGGCCTTCAGCGGCACGCCCTCATTGGCCTTCAGCGGCACGCCCTTTCAACCCTTCAGCGGTACGCCCTCATTGGCCTTCAGCGGCACGCTCCCTTGGCCTTCAGCGGTACACCCCTTTCAACCCTTCAGCGGCACGCCCCTTTGGCCTTCAGCGGCACGCCCTCATTGGCCTTCAGCGGCACGCTCCCGTGGCCTTCAGCGGTACACCCCTTTCAATCCTTCAGCGGTATACTCCCCCATTTCAACCCTTCAGCGGCACACTCCCCCTGAGCCCCCCAGCGGCACACGCCCTCTTGCAGCCCTTTGCGGTACACTCCTTCCCTTCACCGGTACACCCTCATCCAGTGTATGGACTTGAGCCAACCGGCGTACAGACTTTGGCCAATGTACAGACTTCGTCATTCCGACGTACAGACTTGTCCAACGTACAGACTTGTCCAGCGTACAGACTTTGGCCAATGTATAGACTCCACGTTGCAATGTATAGACTTTACACTCCAATGTACAGACTTGTCTAACGTATAGACTTCGGGCAGTGTATAGACTTCATATCCCAATGTACAGACTTATCCAGTGTATAGACTTTGGGCAATGTATAGACTTCGTGCCCCAGTGTATAGACTTGGGTCAGCCAACGTATAGACTTCACGCTGCGGCGTGTAGACTTGGCCAACGTATAGACTTGGGCAGTGTATAGACCTCACACCCCAATGTATAGACTCATCCAATGTATAGACTTTGAGCATCCAGCGTATAGACTTCATATCCCAACGTACAGACTTCACGGTGGCCAATGTATAGACTTGTCCAGCGTATAGACTTGAGCCATTCAATGTATAGACTTTGAGCAGCCAATGTATAGACTTGAGGCCGGGGAACGTATAGACTTTATATCACTCCCCTTCCTTCACCGACACACTCTCCAGCGGTACGCCCCTTCGGCCTCCAGCGGTACGCCCTTCGCAGCCTTCAGCGGTACACCCCTTCGCCACCCAGCGGTACACCCAATATCCAGCGGTCCACTCCCGTCTTCCCTTCGCCGGCACACTACATGCATGCATATACATATACCACGACAAGGGCATTAATAATAGCAAATAAATCAATAAAAATCACACTAATTGAAGGACTCCAAATGCGCAATATTGATCATAATAAAAGAGGCGGGAGGGGTAATCAAAAAAATAAACAACAAACCAATGATAATAATAAGAATAATCATGCATAGAAGAAGAGAAATCATCCCGGATAAAGGCACGAATAAATAGTAAACATCAAATCAGAAATCCCAGAAGATATAACTAATAAAACCCCAGATAAAAGACGCTAATGTCCACACTGCAGCCCTTTCTCTCCTCGGGACCCGGGGCAAAAAGGAATAATGACGTCGCCCTTTCAGGTCGGGCCCGGGTCTCGGGAATTCCCCCGACATGGCCGGGCTCTGATCTAACCTCGGGCCGACATCCTAATCGGACCGGATTTGTTTTCTCGTTCCGGATACCTTCCGAATCTTCATAAAAAATTGCCGCATGCTCGGCAGACATTTGAAGGGATCTACCTCGGTTTTCTCATTGTGATGCTGCCACGGACTTGTGTCCGAATACAAAAGGTCTACGAGTGGCCGACACGGCCGACAGTTTATGGCCTTAATACAACTTTCAGTGTGACCCATCCCTATCTCTCTCGCATAATTAGTGTTACCCCTTTCGGCCGCGGGGCCTCTAATTTCGACAATTAATCAAGGGTGTTCCCTCGTATGGGGGATGTAAATGACGTCGTGACCTTCATGGCGCGACGGGATTCGGTCCCGACACGAACCACACAATCGTCTGACGAAGTTAGATCGAGCGCACCATAGGCTCTCCGGGGCCCGAATAAATCGTCACTTCGGTGACTGGCACGCCCACGCACTTAATAAACCAACAAACGAATAAACGAACAGAATAATTGTTAAATAAAAAGTGCGTCCACAACTCCCCTAGCGGCCTTCAGTGGTGCGCCTTTCCTGGCCCTCAGCGGCACACTCCCTTGACCCTGCAGTACACCAGAAATAATGATAATAATAAAGATAATAAGCTAAAAGAAAACATAATAAATAAACAAATAATGATACAAAAAGAAATAAAATAATAATAATGACAGCAAACTCAAAAGAAGAGGGAGAAATAATAACAAACAACAATGATAATAATAACAATAAACAATAACAAATTAAAAAAGAGATGAATAAGTAAATAAGAATAATAAATAAATAAGTAATACTAATAATAAGCTTAAAAATAATAATAATAATAATAAATAGGCAAATAAACGATAACAAAAATGAATGAATAATAATAACAAACTCGATAAGAATGATAAATAAATAAAAGATAGCCAAAATAAATAATAATAACAAACTTAACAAAACACGACAAGCAAATGAATGATAATAAAACGAACAAAAAAAATAATAACATGCCTAATAATAACAATAGTAAATGAATAAGTCACAAGAAAAAATGAATAAATAGTAATAAATAATTCACTCAAAGATATACATAAATTAACAAATGATAATGATAACATTTCTTAAATAATAATAAAACAATGGGATCCGCTTCTCAGCCCCGTCTCTCCCGTGACCCGGTGCCGAAGGAGCAACAATACCGCCCTTGCGAGTTGGGCCTGAGTCTAGGGAATTATCCCGAAATGGCCATGGCCTGACCTCGCCTCGGGCTGACATTCCGATTAAACCAGACTCATTTCTCCGGCCGGATCCCTTCCGAGCCGCTACTAAAATTGCCGCACGTTCGGCAGACATTTGAACGGATTCACCTCGATTCCCGCCGCGTTCTTATTACGGACCTACGTCCGAACATGAAAAGGCCCGTGAGCGACCTGCATAGCCGGTGGCTCCTACCCCGATATGGTTGTGAGCCGGCATTGCTCCGGGCCAATAGCTCATCAATTCCGACCCATTCCTATCGGGATTCGTTCCCGCCCTTTCATCGAAATTGCCGTAAACTCGGCATACATTTGTACGGGGTTGTTCCCGCCCGCGTCGCACTTTCAATATGGGCCCTTGCCCGAACATGAAAAGGTCGGCAAGTGACCGACGGAATCCGAATTAGAACGAGACGGCTCTCGCCACCCCCGGACTCCTTCCATGGGAATATCAATAAGACCTCCGTGGGCCACACTCAGACCTCGGGCCTGTCCCGATCATGGTCATCGTCTGGCTCATATCCTCGGTCTACAGCCCGCTCCCTTTGAACACATTTTCGGTGTTGGAATCTAGTCCCGGGACTCTTCCTCGTTGCCCTCCGGCACCGAGAACATTAATGATGCCCACGCAAGCCCCGTTTGGACCGCGGGAGGCGCCCCCGGTATGGTCCCGACTCGATCTCGCACCGGGCCAATAAACTCGCTGGTTTCCTGCTACACGAACCGAGATTTAATCGAATGTTTTCAGTGTCTCGGAATAATATATATTTGTCGTATCCTGGCATACATATGTTCTAGGTCCTCCCGCGACGATTACGATATTCCCAATACCGGACTCCCGTCCGAATATTAAACGGTCTCCCGAATGACCGACACGTTTCGAACGTCCGCTTCCCTAGACACAGGGCTTTTCAGCCGATTCAAGGGATATTCCCTCGTTGTCCCTTGGCACCGAAAATATTAATGACGCTCATGCAAGTCTTGTTTCGACCGCGGGGGGCCCACCGCAGTATGGTCGCAGCTTGCTCTTGCACCGGGCCAACAGATTTACTGGCTTCCGACTGCTCTAACCGAGGTTTAGCCAAACGTTTTCCGTTCTTCTGAACAGTAAATTGCCATGTCCTGGCATACATATGCTCCGGTCTTCCCACGACAACCCCGCTTTCCCCGAGACGGACACTCGTCCGAACATCAAATGGTCAGCACATGGCCGACATGACCTCGAATGGTTTTCTTCTCGCCCTCGCGTGAAGATCTCAATACCTCGTAATAGACTTTTCATGCAATTAATCTCTTGACCATGAGGCCCTGAATCTCGGCGATTAATCAAGGGTGTTCCCTCGTATGGGGGATGTAAATGACGTCGTGACCTTTATGGCACGGCGGGTTTTGGTCCCGACACGAACCACACAATCGTCTGACGAAGTCAGGTCGAGCACACCATGGGCTCTTCGGGGCCTGAATAAATTGTCACTTCTGTGACTGGCACGCCCACGCACTCAATAAACGAACAAACCAACAAGAGAATAACAGGTGAAAAAAAAGTGCGTCCACAATTCTGGCACGCCCGGTGGGACCAAACCACCCTTCATCTCTTCGCCGGGATTCAGGGCCTCATGGCCCCCTAATAAACGATGTTTGCCTGCTTTGATGAATTGCAGGTGCTGTCTTCGCCAGTCTTATGGGGAGAAAAGCCTGGCTCGGTGCAGCTGCCTTCACGGCCTTGAGAACGCTGCTTCGAAGCATATGCAGCTTCCAAGAATCATGGGGGCTGTTATAAGAAAAAAAGGGAAGAGAAGATAAGAGAAAGAGAACATAAGGGAGGGGAAATCAGGCCCCCCGTTTCCCTCAAGAAGAAAGAGAAGAAAATAAGAAAATAAGAAAATAAGAAAGAAAGAAAGGTAGAAAAGAAGAAAAGAAAAAAAAAGAGAGAGAAAAGAAAGAAGCAAAAAAAAAGAAGAGAAAGAGTTGGCAATAGAGGGTTGTACGGCCACGTCCGTCGAGACCCGTGCTGAACAAAGATTACCACTGTGGGGTTGATGCGGTGGAGCGAACCACTCATCCCCTCCCTGAGGGGGTGAGCGCTCTCCTGCACCCCCACCCTGGTCAATCATACAAAAAAGAAGAGAAGAGAAGAAGGGACAAAAAAAAAGAGAGAAGAAGAGAAAAAAAAAAGAAGAAAAAAAGAGAAGAAAAAGAGAAAGAAGAAAAGAAGAAAAGTCGGCCAGCATCGCCGACTAAAAGAGCAAGAAGAAACCCGGCATCCCGCCCGACTCTAGGAGGCTCTGAGTCCGTGGTGTAATGACCCCGCTCGTTCCTCCTTCCTGCTGCCTCCATCCGGCACAAGACGGCCCCTCGAGTGGCTGTTAAAAGACCCAGCGAGCCACAATCGTAGCTTGGTGAATGGTTGCCCGCTGTGGGGAATACTTTATAGCAATGAGGCCAAGCACGGCCACCACTCCCGAAGAGAGCATGCATATATCCCGCCATGGGGGATAAGAAGAAGATATATACCCTGCTACGGGGGCATAAGAGGCAAAAAAAGAGATACACCCCATTCCCAGGGGCACATGAAGAGAATCCGCCCCGACTGAGGGGCACAAAGCAAAGGCTACACCCCGACTTCGGGGTATTTGAAGAAGAATCTGCCCTGACCTGGGGACATAAGAAGAAATAGAGTTGCACCCCAGCTTAGGGGCATTTGAAGAAGAGAAATACACCCCGATATGGGGGCACATGAAGCAAAAGACATACCCCGCCATGGGGGCGTAAGAAGAAAAGAATTCACCCCTACTCGGGGGTACATGAAGCGACAAAGAATACACCCCGCCTTAGGGGAATTTGAAGAAGAAAAATACACCCCACCGACGGGGGCACAGGAGCCATCAAGAACACACCCCACTTTCGGGGCACAAGAAGCAAACATTCCCCGGCGTGTCGGGGCAGAAGAAGAAGAATCCCCCCCGGGGGGCATAAAAAGCAAAGAGACACCCTCGTGCCGGGGGCACATGAAGCGAATACACTCTATCCCGGGGTCATGAGAAGCAGAAGGCGCATCCCACCCTGGGGGCATATGAAGCGAAAAGAATACACCCTGGCTTAGGGGAATACAAAGAGAAGTATACCCCACTCTGGGGCAGAGGAAGTGAGAGAATTACACCCCCGCTTTGGGGGTATTTGAAGAAAAGATATACCCCGCCTGGGGGCATAGAAGCCATAAAAGAATACGCTCCGGTTTAGGGGCATTTGAAGAAGCTACGTCCCACCTTGGGAACATAAGAAGAGAAGAATCAACCCCGACCTAGGGGCATTTGATGAAGCTACGTTCCGCCTTGGGAGCATAAGAAGAGAAGAATACACCCCGACCTAGGGGCATTCAAAGAAGGAATACATCCCGGCCTTGGGGTGGCATCTGAAGCAGAACACACAATATTCCCCGACTTAGGGGAGCACGTGAAGAAAGGAATACACCCCGATGCGGGAACACATAAGCATAAGAAGAAGAGACTGCCCCGGCCTGGGGTCATGAGAAAAAGTAGAGTTGCACCCCGGCTTAGGGGGCATATGAAGAGAAGTGTACCCCACCTTGGGGCATAAGAGGCAGAAGAATCAACCCCGACTTAGGGGTAACTGAAGAGAATTCCACCCCACCCCTGGGGGCACGAGAAGCAAAATACACCCCGTCTTGGGGGCATATGAAGCCAAGAATCACACCCCCGTCTTGGGGGTATTTGAAGAAGAAGCCCACCTCGCCTCGAGGGCCTAGAAGCAACAGCCACGTCCCAGCTCAGGGGCATATGAAGAGAAGTCCACCCCGACTTAGGGCATTTGAAGAAGAAACAAACCCCACCAGTGGGGACATAAAAGCCATGAAGAACACGTCCGGCTTAGGGGCATTTGAAGAAGTTACATCCCTCTTCGAGAGCATAAGAAAAAAAAGAATACACCCTGTCCTAGGGACGATTGAAGAAGAAACATACCTCGTCTGGGGGTATGGAAGCCATAAAGAATATGCCCCGGCTTAGGGGCATTTGAAGAAGCTACATCCCGCCTTGGGGGCATAAGAAGAAAAGAATTCACCCCGGCCTGGGGACACTCAAAAAAAACCACACACTGGACTAGGGGCATACAAAGAAAGAAATTCACCCCACCTCGAGGGCACAAGAAGCAAAACACACCCCATCTTGGGGGGGATAAGGAGCCAAGGACATACCCCGCCATGGGGGCATTAGAAGCGAGATACATCCCCACCCCGGGGGCATATGAAGCAACATACACCCCACCTGGGGGCACAGAAGCCATAGAGAAGTCCACCCCGGCTTGGGGGCATGTGAAGGAGAAACATACCCCGCCTGGGGGCATAGAAGCCGTGAAGAGTATACCCCACCATAGGGGGCATTTGAAGAGAGCTACACCCCGCCTCGGGGGGGCATTAAAAAAAAACACATCCTAGTCTGGGGACATAGAAGCCAAAAAAATACACCCCGCCTGGGGGCACAGAAGCAAAGAGACAAAACACACCCCTCAGGGGGGGATGCATACCAAATGAAGCTACACCCCGCTCTGGGGGCACATTAAGAGAAATACACTCCAGCACTGAAGCGTTAATGAGAAAAGAAGAGCAGAAAAGAAAGAAAAAAGGGGCACACGAGGCAGACGTGGTCTTCGAGCCCGCCTCATCCCATAAAGGAAGAGAAGAAAAAAAAAAGAGTCACGAGACAGACGTGGTCTTCGAGCCCGCCTCATCACAAAGAAGAAGAGAAGAAAAGAAAGAAATGATCACGAGGCAAACATGGTCCTTGCACCTGCCTCTCCATAAAAGAAGAAGAGAAGAAGAGAAAGAACAATCATGAGGCGAACATGGTCCTTGCACCTGCCTCTCTATAAAAGAAGAAGAGAAGAAGAGAAAAAGCAGTCACGGAGCGAACATGGTCTCTGCACCTGCCTCTCTACAAAAGAAGAAGAGAAGAGAAAAAGGAGACATGAGGCGAACATGGTCCTTACACCTGCCTCTCCATGAAAGAAGAAGAGAGGAAGAGAAAGAACAGTCACGGGGCGAACACGGTCCTTGAACCCGCCTCTTCACACAAAAGAAGAGAAGAAAAGAAAGAAATGACCATGAGGCAAGCATGATCTTTGCACCGCCTCTCTATAACAGAAGAAGAGAAGAAGAGAAAGAAGAGTCACGAGGTAGACATGGTCTTTGCACCTGTCTCCCCACACAAAAGAAGAAGAAAAAAAAGAGACATGAGACAGACGTGGTCTTCGAACCCGCCGCTTCACAAACCCTTCTCCTCGGCTCACGTATCCTACTACCCGACGCCCTGTGGCTCAGTCATTCCGGCCAAGGCCCACTGTCATGATTAATCCACCCGTCCCACCGCGCTCTCCGATATCTTTTCGACTTTACAGCCTACTCCTAACATCTCTCGGCTTGTCAGCCTGCTCCCAATATCCCTTGGCTTTTTAGCCTACTTCCTAATATCTTCGGCTCTTGCAGCCTGCTTCCCAGAATTTGGCCTTCACGGCCTGCTTCCCAGAATTTGGCCTTCACGGCTCGCTTCCCATAATTTCGACTCCTATAGCCCGCTTCCCAATATCTTTGGCTCTCGCAGCCTGCTTCCCAGAATTCGGTCTTTACGGCCTGCTTCCCAGAATTCGGCCTTCACGGCCCGCTTCCCAATTTCGGCTCCTGCAGCCCGCTTTCCAATATCTTTGGCTCTCGCAGCCTGCTTCCCAGAATTCGGCCTTTACGGCCTGCTTCCCAAAATTCGGCCTTTACGGCCTGCTTCCCAGAATTTGGTTTTCACGGCCCGCTTCCCAATTTTAACTTTTGCAGCCCGCTTCCCAATATCTTTGGCTCTCGCAGCCTGCTTCCCAGAATTCGGCCCTTGCGGCCTGCTTCCCAGAATTCAGCCCTCACGGCCCGCTTCCCAATTTTGACTTCTGCAGCCCGCTTCCCAATATCTTTGGCTCTCGTAGCCTGCTTCCCAGAATTCGGCCTTTACGGCCTGCTTCCTAGAATTCGGCCTTCACGGCCCGCTTCCCGTAACTTCGGCCCCTGCAGCTCACTTCCCAACTTCAGCTCCTGCAGCATGCTTCCCATAATTTGGCTCTCGCAGCCCGCTCTCCTCGATTTTTGGGTATTGTGGCCTACTTCCAATATCAACTTCGGCCTTCACGGCCCGCTTCCCCAATGTCCTTTCAGCCGTTCATGGTCTGCTTCCCTAATACCTTTACTACCACTACACTCATACGTAACAACAATATTTTCTTATGCAAAAAAAAAACAAACAAAAAAAAACAAACAAAAACAAAAAAACAACACCCCAAAAAATAATAATAAAACAAACACAAAAAAAGAAGAAAACAGAAACAAAAGGAGAGAATGCTTGATTGCCCTGTTTGCATGCTTGCTTAATATAGAATAATACACCTCCTTAAAATTTTATAGGACCGTGTTTCCTTGCTAAATAATAATATCGCCCCGATTCCAGATGCACGGGTGTCACGGCGTACGCTCGAAGGGAGCCCGATTATGGCGAGTGCACACGTCAAGGGGAAGAGTCATGGCTGAATCGCTAAGCCCAACTCACAAAATAAACCTGAGGCAACGCTCCCACACTTAGCACTTAATGTGTTCAATGGCCTTCGACTATAGGGATTGCCCGAATTTCTTCTTAGCACTCTACGGAGACTTGAATTCCTGCACTCGCGTGAAGGGTAATCGTGAGGAAAAAGCTGCCTACCCCCACTAAAAAAAGGAAAAAAAATAGAGAGAAACGTGAATCCGAGTAGTCGGGAATCCCCACTGAAACAAATGAGGAGACTCGCGTGAAATGGTGAAGTGAATCACAATAAGGACGAACCCTAGTAGCCGGGAATTCCCATTGAGACACATGGGGAGACTCGCGTCGAACGGTGAAATCCGCTAGCAAAATAAACAGATGGGGGCTGTGTGAAGCTACCGAAAGTCGAAAGCCTGAAACCTATGTGTAGGCGCTAGAGTGATCCTCGAGTGTCACCAGGAAAACCTGCATATCCCTATGGTTAGGGCTCTTTGTTCACACATTTGCACTGCCATGCCACAGAGAATTACCTCGGGTGAAATGCGTGAATTTAGGCTATGCATGCAAGACATGCGATATCCTCTTGACGGGTGCACCACCCCTCAATTGTGCCTCGCGGCCCGCACCGCATCTACGAATTACGGGCGATGTCCCTATCCTATCCCCTATAGGGGGAGCTGCCTTACTTATATCTATGTTATGCCTGCTAATGAATGCTTACATGCTTGAATAAAAAATAAATATATAATAAATAATAATAATAATAAATAATAAAAATGTGCGTATGCAATAAACTCAATTCTGGCCATCGAAGCCTACGTTCCCAGCTACGGCTCGTAGAGCCCAATCTTGGCCCCCATGACCTACATCCTGCCCTCATGCTCGTTAATCTCCCAATTCCGGCTCTTGTAGCTTGCTTCCCAACTTCGGCTCTAGCAGCCTGCTTACCTTTGGCCTTCGCAGCCTGCTCCCCAATTCTGGCTCTTGCAGCCTGCTTCCCAACTTCGGCTCTAGCAGCCTGCTTACCTTTGGCCTTCGCAGCCTGCTTCCCAATTCTGGCCCTCGTGGCTTGCTTCCCAATATCTTTGGCTCTTGCAACCTGCTCACCTTTGGCCTTCGCGGCCTGCTCCCCAATTCTGGCTCCCGTAGCTTGCTTCCCCGATTCGGCTCTTGCGGCCCGCTTCCCAACATCCCGGGCCCTTTACGGCCTGCTTCCCAGAATCTGGCCTGCACAGCCCGCTTCCGTAACGCCAACTTTGGCCCTCGCGGCCCACTTTCTCGAGTCCGGGTTTCATAACTGATATCCCCGACGCATTTTTGAATCAACAAACTCTTCTCTCCGTCCCTTCAGACGACGAACATCTCAGTTGCTTCTGGCCTTGGCTGTTTCGGCCTCACTTACTGGCTCCCGTGCCAACAGCTTTCAATTATCGGCCGCTGTGCCTACAACTCTTATATCATTGGCATCCATGCCAACAGCCACCTGGAGTTCTTCAAAAAAAAAGAAAGAAAAAAAAAGAAGGGAAAAGAAGGGAAGAAGAGAAGAAACAAAAAAAAACAACAACAAAAAGGGCAAAAAAAAGAGATGACAAAAGAGAAGAAAAGAAAAAAGAGAAGAAGAGAAAAGAGAGAAGAAAAGAAAGAGAAGAGACGAAGAGACCAATATACGACTTCAGTCCCCGGCGTCCCGTCGGCACTGACGAAGAGACAAAGAGACCAACAAACCAGGTCAGCTCCCGGCACCCTGTCGGCACTGACGAAGAGACAAAGAGATCAACAAACCAGGTCAGCTCTCGAGACCCTGTCGGCACTGACGAAGAGACCAAGAGACAACAAATCAGGTCAGCTCCCGACACCCCGTCGGCACTGACGAAGAGACAAAGAGATCAACAAACCAGGTCAGCTCCCGACACCCTGTCGGCACTGACGAAGAGACAAAGAGACCAACAAACCAGGTCAGCTCCCGGCACCCTGTCGGCACTGACGAAGAGACAAAGAGATCCACATATCATGTCAGCTCCCGACACCCTGTCGGCACTGACGAAGAGACAAAGAGATCCACATATCATGTCGGCTCCCGACACCTTGTCGGCACTGACGAAGAGATAAAGAGACCAACAAACTAGGTCAGCTCCCGACGCCCTGTCGGCACTGACGAAGAGACAAAGAGACCAACATATCATGTCAACGCTCGACACCCCGTCGGCACTGACGAAGAGAAGAAGAGACTAACATATTAGCTCCCGGCACCCCGTCGGCATCGACGAAGAGGAAAGAGATAAATACACCCACGGGCACCGCCCGACTCATCCTTCGCCTGCGCTACTCGTGGGTGGGGGGCATTTGTGGACACCAAAAATTACACACACAGATATCCTGCTCGGCCCAGCATCAACAACGGCACCGAGTGAAGAAGTCCCGGAAAGACTGGTCATCCGGACTCCCCAAATATGCACACTGTCGTAAAGCCGCCTCCGGAGTCACGACAGTGAAGAGAAATCAACCACCAAGAGCCCCACAATCTATGGGCCTCGAAGAAAATCAAATGGGCCACAACTCGTGCTCGCAATGGGCTCAAAACTGCCCATTTAGCCCTTCAGCGGCACGCCCCTGGAGCCCTTCAGCGGCACGGCCATCCAGCCATTCTGCGGCATGCTTTATCACACCAAGTCTATACAGCCATCAGCCCAAGTCTGTACATTGGCTGAATGCACAAACAAAGTCTATACGTCCAAGCTCCAAGTCTGTACATTGGCTGGATGTTTTCAACGCGAAGTCTATACATTGGTGAAGTCTGTACATCCACCAGTTC
The DNA here is from genome assembly GCA_022559845.1 of Amorphophallus konjac. Classification (NCBI taxonomy): domain Eukaryota; kingdom Viridiplantae; phylum Streptophyta; class Magnoliopsida; order Alismatales; family Araceae; genus Amorphophallus; species Amorphophallus konjac. The sequence goes on from CM040125.1 coordinate 15,005,458, forward strand.
AACGCGAAGTCTATACAATCACTTGCCCTGGCAACCGTACAGCGGCACACCCCAGGCCGCTCAGCGGCACACCTCCCAGGCCGCTCAGCGGCACACCCTCAACGCCTTCAGCGGCACACTCTTTGGTGCCCTCCAGTAGCACACTATGAAGTGCCCTCCACGGCACACTTTTTATGCCCCCAGCGGCACACTATGAAGGGCCCCCAGCGGCACACTATGAAAGGCCCCCCACGGCACCCTCTTTGTGTCCTTTAACGGCAAACTTCTCTGGGCCTTCAGTGGCACGCCTTTTGCCCTCTTCAGCGGCACAGCCCCTGGCCCTCCAGCGGCACGCCCATTTGGGGCTTCAGCGGCACGCCCGTTTGGCCTTCAGCGGCACGCCCATTTGGGGCTTCAGCGGCACGCCCTTTTGGCCCACCTGCGGCACACTTATTGAGCCCGCCAGCGGCACAACGTGAAGGCGTTTCAACGGCCGGACGACGTGATGCCCATGCCCTACGTTTCCTTGGCGCGTAGTGAGCTGTCCGAGGTGTCAACCAGAGGTTGGGCCACGTAGGCTACTCCCCTGACAGCCAGGACGGGGGAAGTCAAACCCCATCATGACCAGCTGCTTCCCGCCTCCGACTGCCGTGCTCGAGGGCTCCCGCTGCTGGGAGTATAAAACCACTCCCATTCCAAGCAAAAGGGGGGGGGGGAGACACAGAGGAGGAAGAGATAGACACCCACGCAAACAGGGAAGAGGAGAAGGGAAGAAGAGAAAGAGAAGAAGAGAAGAAGAAGGAGAAGAGAAGAAGAGGGAAGAGAGGAAGAGAGGGGGGGTCCCGCTGCTCCAGCCACCGTCGCCGTCTGTGTGAAGAGGGAAGAGAAGAAGAGAAAGAAGAGGAGGAGGGGAGGCTCTGTCTCCCCCTCCCGCTGCTCCGCCCATCGTCGTCCGCGTGAAGAGCAGAAGAAGAAGAAGAAGAAGAGAAGAAGGAGAGGGGATGCTCCGGCTCCCCCGTTGTTAGCCCGTCCACCACCACCGGTGTGAAGAGAGGAAGAGAAGGAGAGTGAGTGAAGAGAGAGAGTGAGGTCCGGGAGGGGAGGAGTCCATGCTCCCCCCCATTGTATCTTCTTTCTTTCTTTCTTTGTCCCCCTTGTTTTCCTTCCCGTCACCATGTATTAGCTCCCTCGGGGCACTCCTTTTGTGAGAATAAAAGTAGAAGGCTTGCAAGTATTTTTCTCGGACATCCTTCTAAAGCATTTCTTCCGTGTTTGCATCCTTTGGTGTTTCACGCCCCCTTTCCCTTGCTCCTTTTGTTAGGGTTTTTTTCCTCCCGGGCATGCCTTCGCTCACCCCGGGCGCCCTCAGCGGTACGCCCTTCATATGCCTTCAACGGCACGCCCTTGGGCACCTTCAGCGGTACGCCTCTGGCGGCCTTCAGTGGCACGCTCTCCTCCGTCCCTCAGCGGTACGCTCCTGCCGCCCCTCAACGGCACAGCCCCTTCATGCCCCAGCCCAGCCTCAGCGGCACACCCCAACTGTGCCCCAGCGGCACACCCTAGCCGTCCCCCAGCGGTACGCCCCAGCCCAGCCACAGCGGCACACCTTCGGCCTGCCTCTACCCGGCACACCTGGCCCTCTCCCTGCCAGTCAGGGTATCCTTAGGTTGCATTAGCCCCGTGTTTCCTCTTTGTCGTCCCCTCCGAGTTTTCCGAGGTTTTATTAAGGTGTTGCCGCTCTCGGGCGCCCACCTCCAGTTGTCGGGTTCCGCCACTCCATGTGGGCGCGTTCCCTGTATCTCCCTTACGCTCGGGTCAAGGGGAGATGCTGCCGAATTTTCGTTAGAAACGATGACATATTAAAAAGATAAAAAGGAAGCAACCAACAAATGGAACGACCACACGTTAAAAAGGACTAGAAGAAAACAACAAACAAATAAAAAAGAGAACAATGGTAAAACGCTTTAACCGAGGCAAGGGAACCGTAATCAACTCAAAGAGAGCCGAATCAAATAACGACTAAGCAACTCGAACATCCGTCCTCAAGAGAGGAAGAATGAAAGATTAATCAAGAGAAGAAAAGAAGAAACCCATGTAAAACTTAATAAAATCAAGAGAGAAAAGAAAAGAAGAAAAGAAAAGCCTTAAGAGAAACAGAGAAGCGGACTCCCATGCCCCTCGCCGGTACACCCTCCAGCCACTCTTGGCCGGCACGCTCTTCGCCGGCACAGCCCCCAGGCCCTTCGTCGATACACCCTCTAGCCGCCCTTCACCGGCACACTCGGCCAGGCCCTTCGCCGGCACGCCTCTGGCCCCTTCGCCGGCACGCCTGGCCAGGCCTTCGCCGACACACCCTCCTTGGTGCCTCCCCCGGTACACTTCCTGTGAAGCCTTCAACGGCACACTCCTCCGTCCCTCAGCGGTACGCTCTTGCCACCCCTCAGCGGCACGCCACGCCCTTCCCCGGCACGTGCCCATGGCCTTCGCCGGTACGCTCTTTTGGTGCCCTTTGTCGGCACAATCCAGCCCCCCTTTTGCCGGCACACCCTCCATGGCCCCTAGCCGACACACCTTGCCAGCCCCTCACTGGTACACCCGCTCGCGCCTTCGCCGGCACGCACGCCAGCCTGCCCCTTCAGCGCTACGCTCTCCTGGCCCTCAGCGGTACACTCCCCTGGCGGCCTTCAGCGGTGCACCTTTCCTGGCCCTCAGCGGCACACTCCCTTGACCCAGCGGTACACCAGAAATAATGATAATAATAAAGATAATAAGCTAAAAGAAAACATAATAAATAAACAAATAATGATACAAAAAGAAATAAAATAATAATAATGACAGTAAACTCAAAAGAAGAGGGAGAAATAATAACAAATAACAATGATAATAATAACAATAAACAATAACAAATTAAAAAAGAGATGAATAAGTAAATAAGAATAATAAAGAAATAAGTAATAATAATAATAAGCTTAAAATAATAATAATAATAAATAGGCAAATAAACGATAACAAAAATGAATGAATAATAATAACAAACTCGATAAGAATGATAAATAAATAAAAGATAGCCAAAATAAATAATAATAACAAACTTAACAAAACACGACAAGCAAATGAATGATAATAAAACGAACAAAAAAAATAATAACATGCCTAATAATAACAATAGTAAATGAATAAATCACAAGAAAAAATGAATAAATAGTAATAAAGAATTCACTCAAAGATATACATAAATTAACAAATGATAATGATAACATTTCTTAAATAATAATAAAACAATGGGATCTGCTTCGCAGCCCCGTGTCTCCCGTGACCCGGTGCCGAAGGAGAAACGATACCGCCCTTGCGAGTTGGGCCTGAGTCTAGGGAATTATCCCGAAATGGCCATGGCCTGACCTCGCCTCGGGCTGACATTCCGATTAAACCAGACTCATTTCTCCGGCCGGATCCCTTCCGAGCCGCTACTAAAATTGCCGCACGTTCGGCAAACATTTGAACGGATTCACCTCGATTCCCGCCGCGTTCTTATTACGAACCTACGTCCGAACATGAAAAGGCCCGTGAGCGACCTGCATAGCCGGTGGCTCCTACCCCGATATGGTTGTGAGCCGACATTGCTCCGGGCCAATAGCTCATCAATTCTGACCCGTTCCTATCGGGATTCGTTCCCGCCCTTTCATCGAAATTGCCGTAAACTCGGCATACATTTGTACGGGGTTGTTCCCGCCCGCGTCGCACTTTCAATATGGGCCCTTGCCCGAACATGAAAAGGTCGGCAAGTGACGGACGGAATCCGAATTAGAACGAGACGGCTCTCGCCACCCCCGGACTCCTTCCATGGGAATATCAATAAGACCTCCGTGGGCCACACTCAGACCTCGGGCCTGTCCCGATCATGGTCATCGTCTGGCTCATATCCTCGGTCTACAGCCCGCTCCCTTTGAACACGTTTTCAGTGTTGGAATCTAGTCCCGGGACTCTTCCTCGCTGCCCTCCGGCACCGAGAACATTAATGATGCCCACGCAAGCCCCGTTTGGACCGCGGGAGGCGCCCCCGGTATGGTCCCGACTCGATCTCGCACCGGGCCAATAAACTCGCTGGTTTCCTGCTACACGAACCGAGATTTAATCGAATGTTTTCAGTGTCTCGGAATAATATATATTTGTCGTATCCTGGCATACATATGTTCTAGGTCCTCCCGCGACGATTACGATATTCCCAATACCGGACTCCCGTCCGAATATTAAACGGTCTCCCGAATGACCGACACGTTTCGAACGTCCGCTTCCCTAGACACAGGGCTTTTCAGCCGATTCAAGAGATATTCCCTCGTTGCCCCTTGGCACCGAAAATATTAATGACGCTCATGCAAGTCTTGTTTCGACTGCGGGGGGCCCACCGCAGTATGGTCGCAGCTTGCTCTTGCACCGGGCCAACAGATTTACTGGCTTCCGACCGCTCTAACCGAGGTTTAGCCAAACGTTTTCCGTTCTTCTGAACAGTAAATTGCCATATCCTGGCATACATATGCTCCGGTCTTCCCGCGACAACCGCGCTTTCCCCGAGACGGACACTCGTCCGAACATCAAATGGTCAGCACATGGCCGACATGACCTCGAATGGTTTTCTTCTCGCCCTCGCGTGAGGATCTCAATACCTCGTAATAGACTTTTCATGTAATTAATCTCTTGGCCATGAGGCCCTGAATCTCGGCGATTAATCAAGGGTGTTCCCTCGTATGGGGGATGTAAATGATGTCGTGACCTTTATGGCACGGCGGATTTTAGTCCCGACACGAACCACACAATCGTCTGACGAAGTCAGGTCGAGCGCATTATGGGCTCTTCAGGGCTCGAATAAATCGTCACTTCTGTGACTGGCACGCCCACGCACTCAATAAACGAACAAACCAACAAGAGAATAACAGGTGAAAAAAAAGTGCGTCCACAGCCAGCCACCGTTGATAAGCAATCAGCCTGACCCTAGGACGCTCCCTTTCTTCCGTCAGCAGGTCCAAGTTCTCCCGCATTACCTAGTTGTTTCTCGCCTCATCGAATTGGCCAACTCTCAATGACGGATTAGAGATTTTTACTGGGATGATAACTTCAGCTCCATAAGCTAAGTGGAAGGGTGTCTCTCCTATAGCAGTCCGCGTAGTGGTGCGGTGTGCCCACAAAACACTTGGTATGGAGTCCACCCACGACTCGCCTGCTCGCTCGAGACAGGTATGAAGAAGGGTCCAATAAGTGGCGTTCTCCACTAAGCCATTGGCCTAGAGATGGCCCACTAAGGTGTAATAGTTCCAAATTCTCAGTTCTGAGCACTTCTCTCGGAAGGCAACACTGGCAAACTGTGTACCATTGTCGGTAGTGAAGACACGTGGGATCCCGAACAGGCAAATAATGCTACGTAGGACAAACTTCCAAGTTGCTTTGCCCGTAATATTCCCCAAGGGTTCTGCCCCGAACCATTTGGTGAAGTAATCGATGGCGATGATAAGGGATTTTTTCCTCCCTTACGCTTTTCGAAATGGGCCCTATATATCTACCCTCCCCCCCCCCCCACCGAGCAAATGGGCGAGGCTCCATCAGTGCAAGCAGCTGCGTTGTTGGCTGGTGGTGCAAGTGTGCAAATTTTTGGCAGTGGGAGCAGCTCCGTACAAATTCGAGATAGTCTTGTTGCAGAGTGGGCCACCAGTGTCCTTGTCGAATCAAGCTCCTGGCAAGTGCTCGCCTTCTAATGTGACTTCTATAGAGGCCTTCATGAACATCACGGATTACTTGTTTAGCCTCAGTGGGGAACAAGCACTTTAGTAGTGGTGCGGAGAGTAACCGTCTGATTAGTCGTCCGTCGATGACCGTAAAGTGCACTGCTCATGCTAGTACGTGGCCAGCCTCCGAGTGGGCATTGGGGAGGTGCTGGCACAGCTGATAGTCGAGGATGGAGTCCATCCACGATGGTTCGTAATCGACATACGTCACTAATCGGCCGCTAACTGCAATCTTCGAAGATAGATAAGTGATGTAGTAGTGGTGGAGTAGCGACGGAATTTCTCCGTCTCTAATCCATCGCTAACAGAGGTAGAAGTAGCGAGGAAATATTAGAGACGGTGAATGTTGTCGCTAATCCATCTCTATTTTGTGACGGCATAGAGACTAATTAGCGACAGATTAATATCGCGACGGACAATTGTCCATCTCTAATCCGTCACTACACAAAGAAAAATTAGCGGCGAATAATTACATTTAGAGATGGCATTATCTCTCGCTTATAATCCGTCTCTATTTAGCGAGGGATTAGTGATGAAAAATTTTCGTCAATAAAATATAGTCAGCGACAAATTAATAATGAAAACAGTCTGTCTCTGAGATGTCACAATATGGTGGTGGAATAGTGACGGATATGGTGTTTGTCGCTATTTAGCCATTATTTTTTAGCAACGGACACGATGCATCGTTGTTCCGTCGCTAATGCATTAGTAACGATTTTTATGATGAATTAGCGACGGAATCCGTCTCTCTAACAATGCATTTTCTTGTAATGGAAGCAGTTGGAGCAGAAGAAGGATATTCGTGCAGCCCTTTCTGGCTTATTCCCAATGGTGGGGATTTCTGGATTCTTATTCTGGTTACAGGGCTGCCACATGGATTTGTGAAAGAGGAGTGAGAGAGATACCACCCATTTGGGCACATCCCCTTCCCCCCACCATGTGAGAGTTCACCAACCTGGTTATTGTGCACTGTACAGCGAAGAACCTCCACCAACCTGGTCTCCACCAGTGTTGGCTTCGCGGCGGACAGAAAGTTGCATGCATGAGCACTGCTTAGTTTTCAGTCGGGCCACCGACCCTCAGCATTAGAGGCCGGGGGACCCAAATTAAGTTATAGGGTTTACAAGACATTGGGCAATTGATTGGTTTATTGAAGAAAGCCAGCTTCTAACGGTGACCAGTCATGAAAAGTTACATAGAACCGCGAATGGGATGGTGGTGATGGTGTTTCATCATGCATCAGGACTTGTTTAGAGACCTGTTGTAATGTTTTTCTTCAGTGGCAGCCCACTTTACAGGTCCTCATGGGTTGGCATGGCGATTGAAGGGAGTAGGCCATGGAGCTTTTGGGTGGGGACTTGGAGAACTCGGGGATGAGGGGTTGACATGGCCATATATATGTATATGCCTGTTTATTAATCCCAATATAATTAAACTCTTGCAAACACTGTGCCTATCTTCTCGTTTGGCTTTTGGATACAATTTTGAAGCTAGCTTTACATATATATTTTTACTAGAAACCATTGAACGTGGTCTCCTACATGGCTGCTGCTCCAAAGACTCCATTGATGATGTTCTGGTGTGATGACGGGCTTTCTTATGTGTTTTTTGCCCTTTCCTCTCGTGCTTCAGATGCAGCCATCTTGCAAACTTCCTTCCCCTTGAAGCTAGTGCACCATATAAATATACACTCACGTATGAACATGTAATATATAAATTCTTCTTGTTCACCAATCCTAGCGCGCGGTACCTTTATTATAGCATTTACGGACAACTAGAATCTCTCCCCACTCGATCGAGATGGGCACACTGCCTGTACTCCATGTCGGCGAATTCGTGTACATGGTCTACAGTAGTCTCCTTTCTTAATTAGTATACAGCTTTGATCTTTCCTACCTCAACGAGGCTATAAAAAACTCTCTGGTACAAGCTCACCGGCAAGAATACTGAAACCGACGTACGGTACGTACCATCAAAATAGAACCAACGATCGAGGATAGGAACCCATTGTCAATTAATCGGCTGGCACTGACAGTCAGCTCTTTTATGCAGAATTACATGACTTGTATGCTGTGCAGGGTACATGATTCCCATGAAGAAAAGGGGGGCTGGAGAAGAGGAGAAGGGAGAAGTAGGCGGGTGGCCATGGCAGCTGGGTAGCTCTTGATGGCTTGGAACCAGGGGAATGATTCACATGAGTTGGTGCATACTGCAGCGTTTTCTGCCACATGATTCGCCCGTCCCCACACGGGTGAACACCCACACACTCCTCTAGCCCCTCTTGCTCCCTTCTCCTCACCCCTTTCGGTTCAGTTCCACTCCTGCACCCAACCTTAATCATCCATGGATGTGCCACCGACGTAGAAGGTTCCCACCTTTAAATCAAAACTTCCCCTGCCCTTTTCCATCCACATCTCTCTCTCTCTCTCTCTGTCTCTCTCTCTCTCTCTGACAGTCAAAGCTCAGAAACCATTCCAAGTATGATGGCCACAACTTCCTCTCTATGATTAGGTGCTGCATTTGCTCTGAGCAGGAAGATCATAACTTGCATCAAATCCTGATGATGTGAGTTGCACCAGGGGATTCTGCTTTGGCCGCTGCCAAACCGAGCTGTGTATTGCCCCTGGAATGGCTAAATGCTAGCTTGATCCTTGGAGCTTTCTCCTACCTAATCCATCTGTGGCTTTCTTGAGCACCTTCACGAGGAGTGATGGAGAAGGACGTGGGTTCTCTTCCCCCTGGGGAGAAGAATGCCTTCGCCGCCGCCGCCGCCGCCAGCAGCCTCTGCCCCGTGTACTTCGGCACCTCCTGCGCTTTCATGGCTCTCCACCTCCTCTCGAGGAGGACGACAGGCCCCGACCTGGACAGCGCCCAACGCTGCCATCTGGGGGAGATGCTGCTCCAGGGCAGCGCCCGACTCTTGGGGCTGCTCGTCTGGAAACTGCAGAGGGGAAAGGAAGCTCTGGAGGAAAGCCTCAGGGCCGCGGAGTCGGAGGTGGCGGAACTGCAGAAGTTGAGGGCAGAAGATGCCAAGGCCAACGAGAAGGTCGCGGGCATCTTCGCCTCCCGCGAACAGAGCTGGATTGCGGAGAAGAAGCAGCTCAAGCTGGAGACCCAAGCTCTGCTCTCCCGCTTCCGCACGCTCGAGTCCCAGAAGGAGGAAGCCATCTCCGACTCGAACGGCAGGATCGAGGAGAAGGACCGCGTGATACGGTCCAAGGAGGACGCCCTGGAGGAGGAGATCAGGAAGACGACAGAGTTGGAGGAGAAGCTCTGCGCAGCACAGGAAGCCGCGGAGGAGTCGAGGGAGAGGGCCAGGAAGGAGGCGCAGGACCACGCTGCCGAGCTGCGGAGGCACAAGACGGCCTTCGCGGAGCTCGTCTCCAACCACCGGCAGCTGGAGGCCGAGATGGGCCGCGCGCTCCGGCAGGTGGAGGCTGCGAGGCGGGAGCTCGACGAGGCGTTCGAGCAGAAGGAGGACGCCGTCGCCTTGGTCGAGAAGCTGGCGGAGGAGATCGCGAGAATCCGGAAGGACGCCGAGCAGAAGGGCAAGGTCCTTTCGGCGCTGCTGCGCAAATCCAAGCTCGACACGGCGGAGAAGCAGGTGCTGCTGAAGGAGGTGAGGACGGCCAAGGCGAGGGAGAAGCAGGCAGAGATGGAGGTGGAGAAATGGAGGAACCTGTGCGAGCTGAGGCACCGGAACGGCCCGCATGAGGCTCAGCTCCTCGAGGCAGAGAGCTCCCAGGACAAGAGGCAGGACTCTCTAGCCGGCAGAACCGGACTCCATCACCATCACAGAGCTCTTCTACTTGACTACTTGCAAGCTGAGAGCAACAAGAACAGCGAGCATGGTACGCCTGAGAGAGGTAACACCATCGCCGGGAGCGACTGCCTCGATCAGTGCTCGAGCAAGGACAGCGGAGAACTCGGTAAGCCCGTCACCTACTCCCTGCTCTGCGCAATCCCTTCTTTGAAGAGTCTCCAAGTTTGGTCCTTCAACTTACTTACAAGGACTGCTCTCTCTTCCTCCTCTTGTTACATATGGGGGTAGTCACAGCAGAAATTAGAGAGCTGCAAGATTGGGTCCACTCAGAGATCGAGAAGTGCACAGAGATCCTCCAACAGAGGCATTTGGTCGATATTGAGGCGTTCACAGAGCAGCTGAGGCTGAAAGATGAGAAACTGGAAGCCTACCGGTGGCGAGTGCTCAGCCTGGAGGTGGAGTCCAAGAGGCTCCATGCTGACATTGAAGGCCTCGACAGGGACCTGTCCAGGTATAGGGAAGAAAACATCAAGCTGGAAGCCCTGTTACTGGAGAAGGAGCTAGAGCTGAAGTCCCTGCAGGAAGAGTTAGGTCTCCACATGCGGCAACGTAGAGGGAGCAACCCAAGTTGCTCGGCTGCCTCTCTATTGCCGCCCTTCGACACGCAGGCGCTGTGGTCTGAAGTCAGGATCGTCGAACGCGAAGCGGACGAGAGATGGCAAGAACCGGTGGCCGCTTCAGATGAAGGCTCACACCCTGCTGTGGAGAACTTGATCCTGGAGGGTGGCGATTTGAAGGCCAATATTGGTGGAGCGAAAGAAACGCTGTTGGAATCACGACAGGACGAGGACGTGGATGATGGAGGAAGGGTAGAACCTGATCCTCCGACGGCGGCAAGCTCGGGTGCTTCAATCCCATTTACAGGACAACTCGAGATCCACGGAGACCAATGCAATGCAGAGGCTAAGAGAGGGGAGTGCGCATCTGAGCACCCAGAGCAGGACATGGTGTTGGCGACCATCCAAGCTCCTCCAGAAGCAGCCGAAGAAGAGAAAGAGGTCAGTGTGGATCCCGGCCATGCCCAATTGCGGCCAAAACTGAACCTTTCAGGAGTTCGTGAGTCCATCAGCAAATCACAAATTTCTGGGCAGTCGTCCAGCAGTAGGGGGTCCCCATGGAAGGTGGATCTCCATGCCCTGGGCATCTCCTACAAGATCAAGAGGTTGAAACAACAGCTTCTCGTGCTTGAGAAGCTGGCCGGGGATCAAGAACCGGGTGAGAAGCCCGTCGAGCACAAGCAGCAACCCGAGGCCCTGCTCGAGGTGATCTCTCCGCTCAACAAGCAGGTCAAGAGGTACCAATCCCTTGAAGAGAAGGCCGACGACCTGTGCAAGAGGATGGTAATTAAGAACTCTGTTCCTCCGCTTCCATCAGCACACCAAAAACTTCTCATTTCAACGATAACAAGACATCACCTTTTTCATCTTATAACCATCATCATCAGGAGAAGGACCGGGAGGGTAGAATCCCAAGCGTTGGGAGGGCGAAGGAGCAAACAGCGGCACTGGAGGGCTTCCTCGAGGAGGCATTCCTGCTGCAGAGGCACGTCGTGTCGACGGGGCAGAAGCTGGTGGGGATACAGTCCAGACTCGCCGACAGCGCCGGGAAGGAAGGTGGCCATCCCCCGGGGCTCGACGCCGGTCAGTTCGCCAAGGTTGCAAGAGCTCTGCTCAGGGAGATACAGAGAGGGTTCGAAGTGCGGGTGGCTCGGATCATTGGGAGCCTGGGGGGGACGTTGGCGCGCGAGGGGATTCTGCATACAAGATGCTAGGAAAGGTCCAGGGGGGAGATCAGAAAGCGTTTGCAAGATTTGTTGTTCTTGGGGAGACACAGTTTGAGAGTTCCATTTGTAAAGAAGGGGATGTTACTGGGAATTGTACCCACAAGATAGAAGGGACAAAAAAAATTGTTGTTGGAAATTGCTATTGTTTCAACTGTATACATTTTTTTCTTCCGTTTATAAAATATATATATTGCTTCTGTTTGCATGATGAATCACAAGTGTACATTGCTTGCGTTAGTGGCTGGAGAACCAGAGACTACATGATGCCGGAGGCACTTCAAACATATTGCAAACTATCTACTCTGGACCGGCCATCTATTTCTTCTGAAGACAGCACATGGTTGGCAGTATCCGTGTTCTTGAAGTTTAACCAGAAAGCATGAATTGTAAACAGAGAAAGAAAGGAATTGGAGCACACAGTCGGGGAAAAGAGTTGGGACGCACACAAAACATGGTAGTCTCAGGGGTGCATTAGGGGAGTCGTCACAGAATCAGAATAGCTTGTGATCAACACCATACGTTGTTTTGCTTATTACTCGAGAGGGTAGACTATAATTACACCCTCCTAGATATGTATGTTTACACACAGGACAAAATTCATACCCAATTCCGAACAAGTATTTTTTTTAAAATATGTCACTATTTTTCTTTGTTATATGGCCCAATGATATGAGACCGAGGGAGATACATGAATAGAAACTAGAGAATCGGAGTTAGAAACTGGCATTCCGTTAATTGTTTATAATAAATTGGGGATGGATGATCCCTGTTAAAAATCGGAGTACGTGGACAAATAACAGAGGAGGAATAAGAAAGGGGGAATAAAAGATCAAACCACAAGAACACCGAGATTTACATGGTTCGGAGGCGATGTGCCTTCTTATATCCACGGCCGCAGCAGAGTTTCCTCTATGATAAAAACACATCGGAACGGTACAAAGAGAGAGTTCGCAGCCCTTTTATATAAGGAATTTTTTTTTATTTTTTTAACTAAGGCAATATCTAGGCAGATCCGAAGATCAGCTAGACGTTTTATTAATATGATAAAAGTAAACACAACAAACAACAAGAGCCGGAAGTAGACACCCTACACAGAGGGGCCGTGGAGATAAAAGCAAGGCTCTGGAGAAAAGAATGTACAAACACAACTGAAAAAGGAACATAGGCCCAAGAAGAGGCGGGCAACAAGACAACAGAGCGAAGAAACCAGCTAAAACTCGCGATAACGGTTGAGCCTGCGACGATTCCTACGATTGCTTCGGGGGACGGGCTTGAAGTCAAGGTCACCGAGCTCCACTTCCGCCTCATCAACCGAACCATCAAACACCTCGAGGTCAACTTGGCTGAGAGCAACATCTGGGGTGGGCGGCAGAGAGGGCATGTAGCCCTGCACGTCAACCGGACCTTCAAAGATAGACTCACAGGATGCATCAGCAGAGAGTGGCCTAGAAGGGTCAACAACATCAGGTGGAGGAGGAGCCTCTGCACGGGGGGCCGCTGGCAAAGTCAAGATAGAGGACAAAGCCGACATAGATGTTGGCACGGGGGCAGCATTGACGCATAGTCGAGCAGCAGGAGGATCTGAAGGCTGGGGGAGTGTGGGGAGAGCATTAGCCAGACATGCCAAATGCTTGGCTTCCTCACAGATGACAGAAGCAGGCTGACGATTGACAGCAAGAGAGGTGGCGGGGCGTGAACCAAGCAGCACACCAGGAAATGTCTCAAACGGCGCCCCAAGCTCACCAGCAGAGGAGTAGCCAGGCACGTCAGCCTGACACTCCACACGCGCAGGGACAAAAAGCTTCTTACCGGTGGGGGCCGCCACCAAGCCAGCACGCAGGCCATCTGTAAATGGAGTAGATGGATGTACAGGACCCCTGCTGCTGCCAAAGGTCCCGACCGTGGTAGGAAGGGCCACGGCATCTCCATCAACGCACGCTGCAAAGAGAACCTTGCAGGCAGGGGCCACCACCAAGGCATCTCTATGAGCTGCTGCACATGGCATAAAAATAGAGTCGTCGGGGGCAACAGAGTCCACGCGTGGAGGGATCAGGGGTGCCGTAGAGGCACAAAAGCCTTTATGAAAACCAGGAGCTATGTCGGAGGAGGTGGACTGTTGTGAGGGGCCAACAGTTACAACAACTCCTTGGAAAGGAGGAGGCGCACTAGGAGACGATTGTAGAGGAGAGGGGGCTCCACCATCAGCAAGGGAAGGCAGTGGAGATGGGCCTTTAGAGGTAGGATATTATGGCACCCAACAGTCAGGGTACAAAAGACAACAATGCCCCTGCAATAAACATAAATTTTGTTCTAAGGGCTCCGCCTCCGGAAACTCCCGTAAGGAGGGCTGTCCCCTTGACCCCGGTGACTTGACTGGGCAGGTCGATCCTCGCGACCTAACCGCGCAGGTCGATCCCCATGCGAGGGTGCACGATGACAAGTTCGGACTCCACACTCTAACAATCCCACTAACTAACAACTTATCATCTTGAAAAATAATCCGAGATGAATGATCTTGCTCCACACGTTGGAGAATAGAATCGAACCCACGACCTCTCTATCTGTACGGGAGGTGATAAACCAACTAGACAGATCTCTAGAGTTCAGAACAACGAGTATATCACACAACAAACACTTTAATATTAATGACTCTGAATTTCTTAAAATTGTCAAAGGCAGGCAACCCTGACTTCATATGAAAAATTTTACCGTTTGACTCAACATGGTTGACGGTGAGGATTAGTGGTTTTTGGTCATCCTTGGTGATTGTTGATGAACTTGACTTGCTTAGCATCCAATTTACCTACATGATTACGTCGTTAGTTTGAGCATGGCAAAGAAAAATTGCCAAACCCTTCTAGCTCTCAGCCAACATGTTTGACAATACCTGACCTGAATGTCTGATCAATCTGATCAAGGGTGGAAGAAGCCAGCTGCCTTGTCAAAACTGAAATCAATAGTTGATGATACTTGACTTAAATCATTTGATTTGGCCATGATAGGGCAAGCTTGGTTAGAGTAATCCTAGTGGAGAGGGGGATTTCCGCAGCCCACCATAAAGGCAGCCCAACAAGACCCACAAGGTCTAACCAGGCGAGCCCGCCCGAGTGATAGCCCACAGGGCCCACTTAGGGAAGAAAAGCCTAATAAATAAGACTCGAGGAACTAACTCTCCCCGACGGCCTTCTAGGCTCGGAGGGCCCGAGACAACGGTCAGGTCCCAAGGAAGGTCCGGCCTAATGCCCTCTCCCCGTCCGAGAGAGATAGGCTCTAGCCGACCTATCCGACCCCACCTTCGCCGGGCCATGCCTATCGCTCGGACAAGAGCTAGCATCCCCGAGGCTCGGTAAGGCCGGTTGATTATCCGCATGTGCAGCCATTCAGAGTCCCTCGCCAGCGGGAGAGTCAGGGGAGCCGCCGGACTCCAAGGGGATAACGTTCCCACGATCAGGCCATGAAAGCCCCCGTTAAAGACGTAACTCCCGCCGGGAACCCCTCAGCTTGCAGGACTCCTGAAGGCGGCGCACTATTTAAGCAAGGGATACCCTCCGGAAGAAGGTAAGAGAAACAAGGCATTCACACACCCTAAGCTCCTGAGCACGATTCGCTTCACCCTCTGGTGGAGAGGATTCTCGCGTATCAGCTCTCTCCTCCCCCCATTATCGCTTCCACCATAGCTCTACTGACTTAGCCATCGGAGGGTTTTCCCCCAGGGAGATCCCCTGGGCCCTCTGATATGTTTCCCTCTCTTGCAGATTCATCTTCTGGTGATCCATAGCCCGCTCAGGACTCAGCGTGAGATCTCGCCTCTTCATCTGGCGCCGTCTGTGGGAAACGCACGAAGAGCCAAGATGGTGAGAAGAAGCTCAGGGAGGAGATCCGCCGATGGGAAGGGTAAGGCTATGGCAGCGGCGGGAGGCGCCCCCTCTAGGGTCTCGCAGAGCCCCCCCTCCAGCGCCAGCATCCACACCAACAGGCCACCACCCCCCCCCCCGGCGGAGACAGGGGCACCCCTCGACGGTGGCGCCAACGCCTTCCAGGCCCTCAACGAAAAAATGGACGTCCTCGTGGAGCTCATGAGGGCCCAGGCGGCTAGGGACACAAGGTCCTGCGCCCCGTCAGGAAGTCCCCCTCGAAGGAGTGCGACGCAGCACACCGCCGGAGGCGGCTTCACCCTCCGCGGTCGACAGCTCCTCCGCAACGACGTCGGAGGACCCTCGCATGCTCCGCCTACGGAGCAAGAGGCTTCCTCCACGCCGAGGAGAGGGAAGCAGGGGGCGAGGCCGCTGCGCCCGGGCACCAGTACCCCGGGAGATCGCCACGACGCCCCCCCCCAGCCCCCCGGTGCGACCGCAGCCAGAGCTGTCTCTCCGGCTACGAGATTTTGAAAGACGGTTCGCAGAGCAAGAGCGCGCCCTCCGCGCCCTGCAGAAGACCTCTTTCCCGGAGGACGAGGAGAAATCCCCTTTCTCTGAGTACATCTTGAAGGCAGAGGTCTCTCCCAGAGCCTCCATCCCAACCTTCAAGCTCTACGACGGCCAGGGCGACCCAGCCGACCACTACGATAGCTTCGACGCCCTGGTGACCCTGCATGGAACGCCGGATCCCATCAAATGCCGAGCCTTCACGGCCACCCTGGTCCAAGGCGCTCAGGCATGGTTCCGGGCCCTCGCCCCTGGGTCCATCCGAGACTTCAGGCAATTTGGGCGAATTTTCAAGGACAGTTTCGCCGGTAGCGCCCCCCCAAGGTCAGTAGCGGGGCTCCTGGCTCTCAAACAGGCGCAAGGGGAGAGGCTCTGGACTTACGTCCACCGATTTAAATCGGAAGCCCTCAGGATCCCCCGCCTGGATGTGGCCTCAGCCACAACCGCACTGACCGGGGGCACCCGGGACGAGAATCTCCGCCGCGAGCTTGTCCTCCACCCTCCCTCGACCCTTGCCGAGCTAGTGACTCTGGAACTGCGCCACGCCGAGTGCGAAGAAGTGCTCAGCGCCTGCCGAGACGCAATCGGCTCGGGTCGGGAGGGGGACAAGAAGCGGACCTCCGAGCCAAACCCTGGCTCGGGTAAGAAGCGCGATCGAGAAGGAGAGCACAAGAGAAAGTACGAGCGGTACACCCCCTTGACCGCGCCAGTCTACGAGATCTATGAAGACATCAAAGACTCGGGACTTCTCCGCCAGCCCGAGCCAATGAGGTCGAAGAACCGCAAGCGGGATAGGCATTGCCTGTTCCACGGCGACCACGGGCACCACACCGGAGATTGCCATCAGCTCCAGGATGAGATCGAGCGCCTCATTCGTCTGGGGCATCTAGCCCGATTCACGACCGGGCACAAAGAAGACCGAGACGCCGCAGAGGAGATCGACAATGCCCCCCTGGGGTCCACATCAACGTCATCTCCGGAGGAGCGGCATCGAGCGGCGACACCAGCCGAGGAAGGAAATGTCATGCCGAGCGGGCCAGCCGAGCCTTAGAGCCCCCCAGAGGCCCGCCGATGGAGCCCCATGTCATAGTCTTCTCCGACCAAGACCTGGAAGGGCTGAGCACCCCGCATGACGATGCCCTCGTTATCTCGGCCACGATAAATCACTGTAATGTAGACAGGATTTTGGTTAATAATGGGAGCGCCCCCGATGTATTATCTTATGACTGTTTTCTCAAGATGGGGGAAGACCCATCCAAGCTCCGCCCGATCCGAACGCCCCTTTGCGGGTTTAATGGCATGGCCACCTACCCCGAGGGAGCCCTAAGCCTGCCGGTCACTATCGGCACCCCACCCAAAACCGTTACGGTCATAGTGGACTTCATAGTGATTAAAGGTATGATAGCGTACAACGCTATTTTCGGCCGGAAAATTCTCAGCCGAATAAAGGCCGTACCATCTACCTATCACCAAAAAATGAAGTTTCCCACCAAAAACGGGTTGGGGGAAGTCCGAGGTAACCAGGCCATGGCTAGAAGGTGCTACAATATCTCAGTGGAAGCCTCAAGGCCGGACGGGAAGGATAAGGGCCCCAGGGGAGTCGAAGGAAAAGCCGTGACCACCGAACCCGGTGGCGAGTTATTAACGGTATTCCTGAACGACGACCCAGCCCTAGGAGTAAGGATCGGCGCCGACCTACCACCAGAGGAACAGCAGCAATACAAGGAGTTTCTTTCTGAGTACGTTCGGGTCTTCGCTTGGTCCGATGATCAACTCCCTGGTATATCAGAGGAAACTGTGATGCACAAGCTCAACCTCGATACCACCGTGAGACCCGTACAGCAACGGAGGAGGAAGCATGCGCCCGAGAAACAGGCGATCATCAAGGCGCAGGTCACCAAGGGACAAGAGACTGGTCTTTTTAGACCGGTCCTGTACCCGACGTGGCTAGCCAACGTCGTCCTAGTACCGAAAATCACAGGCAAGTGGCGAATGTGCGTAGACTTCACCGATCTGAACAAGGCCACCCCCAAGGACTGCTATCCGCTACCGAGCATCGACCAACTGGTTGACTCAACCTCGGGCAATGAGATACTCAGTTTCCTAGATGCCTATTCGGGTTATCATCAGATCCGAATGAACCCTGAAGATGTCGAGAGGACCGCCTTCATCACCGACTACAGCGTGTACTGCTACACCCGGATGCCCTTCGGATTGAAGAATGCTGGAGCCACATACCAGCGACTGGTCAACCATATGTTCGAGGGACAGTTAGGTCGGAACGTCGAGGCCTACATCGACGACATGCTCGTCAAGACCCCGAGGGCCCAAGACCACTTCACTGACCTCGCCGAGACTTTCGGCACGCTCCTGAAGTACAGCATGAAGCTCAATCCCGCCAAGTGCGCCTTTGGAGTAAGATCCGGGAAGTTCCTTGGTTTCCTGGTCACTCAGCGAGGGATCGAAGCCAACCCCGACAAGGTCCAGGCCATCCTGGACATGCGCCCGCCCACGTGTATTAAAGACGTCCAGCGTCTGACGGGGCGTGTCGCTGCTCTCAGTCGTTTCCTGTCCCGTGCGGCCGAACGATGCTTGCCCTTCTTCAAGCTGATGAGGGGGCCCAAGGTAGCATCTGCTACGTTCGCATGGGATGGGGAATGCCAGACAGCGTTCGCCGAGCTCAAAGAGTTCCTGGCTTCGCCCCCGGTGCTTTCCAAGCCCATCCCGGGCGAGGTCTTGTTGCTCTATCTCTCGGCGATGCCATCAACGGTCAGCTCGGTCCTAGTCAGAAATGACTCAGGAATCGAGAGGCCGGTCTACTACACCAGCAAGGTGCTCAACGAGGCCGAGCGGAGGTACCCCGCAACCGAGAAACTTGTGCTAGCATTGGTTACCTCCGCAAAGCGGCTCCGACCCTACTTCCAGGGGCATCCCATCACCGTGCTAACCGGCGAGCCACTGAAGAAGATTCTGGCCCATCCCGAAGCCTCGGGGTGACTCGTCAAATGGGCCATCATGCTCGGGGCCTACGACATCTCGTATCGGCCACGATCAGCTATCAAAGGACAAGCGCTCGCCGACTTCATCGCCGAGAGCACCGTTCCGGTCGAGGACAGGCCTCCGACAGCAACCGGGCCAACCTGGGAGCTGTTCGTCGATGGATCGTCCAACTCGGTCGGCAGCGGCGCAGGGATCCTCTTAAAGTCCCCCGAAGGAATAGAATTGCAATACGCCCTGAAGTTCAACTTTCTGGCGTCCAATAATGCTTCCGAGTACGAGGCCCTTATCTCGGGAGCCCGCATGGCCCGACGGTTGGGGGTCGAGCGAGTCAGGATCCACACCGACTCCCAGCTAGTTGCAAGCCAGGTCAATGGCGAGTACGAAGCTCGGGAGGCACCTATGATCAAATACCTCCAGTTGGTCCGGAGCCTGGCCCAGCAGTTCGAGGAGTTCGAGGTAGTCCGAATAGCTCGGGAGCAAAACTCTCGGGCGGACGCCCTCTCCCGATTGGCCTCCTCCCTAGACCCGGAAGGTACACGATCGGTCCTCCTAGAAGAGCTAGAGCGCCCGAGCATAGACTCGGAGCTCCTCGCCATTGACTCGGCCACTCCCGGTGACTGGCGCTCCCCCTACCTGTCCTGGCTACGGGACTCCCAGGAGCCCTCCGACCCTCGGGAAGCCCGCCGAATGAAGTACCAAGCTCGGCGCTTCGTTATCCTCGACAATGTTCTCTACCGAAGATCGTTCTCCGGGCCCCTTCTGAAGTGTCTCGGTCCCGACGAAGCAAGCCAAGCTGTTGAAGAGATTCATCAAGGCCTGTGCGGAGCACATTCTGGAGGTCGGTCGCTGGCCAGAATCCTGCTAAGGCAGGGGTACTGGTGGCCTACCCTACAGCGTGACTGCACGGCTTACGTACAACAGTGCGACCGTTGCCAGCGGTTCGACCATTTGGTCCATTAGCCG
Source organism: Amorphophallus konjac (assembly GCA_022559845.1). Classification (NCBI taxonomy): domain Eukaryota; kingdom Viridiplantae; phylum Streptophyta; class Magnoliopsida; order Alismatales; family Araceae; genus Amorphophallus; species Amorphophallus konjac. Next base: position 15,025,204 of record CM040125.1, read on the forward strand.
GCCACGGAACTTATCACCCTTACCGAGCCCTACCCTTTCGCTCGGTGGGGGATCGACATCCTTGGGCCATTCCCAACGGCTCAATCCCAGAAGAAGTTCATCATCATCGCCATCGACTACTTCACCAAGTGGATCGAGGCTGAAGCTACAGCAAGGATCACCGAGACAGTCGCCTGGGGCTTCGTTTGGAAATCGATCATCTGTCGCTTTGGCATCCCCCTAGTGATAGTGAGCGATAACGGGCGGTAATTCGACTCTCGGTACTTCCGAGACAGATGCGCCGACCTAAATATCCGCAACCACTTCACTTCGGTCGCCCACCCTCAGGCCAATGGGCTAGTTGAAAATGCCAACAAAACCATCTTGAAGGGCATAAAAATCAGACTCGGCAAGGCTAAGGGTAGCTGGCTCGAGGAACTGCCTAGCGTACTATGGTCGCACCGAACGACCCCCAGGATGGCAACCGGTGAGACCCCTTTTCAGCTGGTATATGGCACCGAAGCCGTCGTTCCGTTAGAGATCGCCAATCCGTCTCTCCGAGTGATCAGCTTTTCGCCCGAGGCAAACGAGCAGAAGTTGCTCGAGAACCTCGACCTGGCAGACGAACTCCGAGAGATCGCGAACGTCCGAGCTACGGAATACCGGCGCCGCCTCACTCGGTACTACAACGCCAAGGTCTGGGGCAGACAATTCCGACCAGGGGACTTCGTCCTTAGGAAGACCGAAGCCTCTCGACCACTGGAGGCGGCGGGCAAGCTATCCCCCAACTGGGAAGGCCCCTACCGAGTGATCGAGACGCTCGGGAAAGGTGCGTACAGGTTGGCCACAATGGAAGGGGAACCCATTCCCCGGACATGGAACGCAACCACACTACGCAGATTTTATTTCTGAAAACTGTATCAACAAAGCGGGTAAAATAAAACCCCCTTTTTGCATTCATTCAACATAATTGTTGGTACATCAGAAAGGCAACTGCCAATACATTACATAGTGAAAAGTAAAAATCCATCTAACACCACGGCAGACGGCCATCGCCCAGCCGACCCGGTCTTGACCTTCTCGCATCCAGCCACTGACTCTGCCTCGCGTAAAAACTGGCTCGGACAAGAGATGGTCGACCCAGTTGGCTCGGGTGGACCGTGACAAGGGTGACGGAGGGATGACAAGGAGAAGGCCACCTTTCACGCGAGGAAGGCTACCTTCCAAGTTGGCAACAACCTGGAAAAAGGAGCGCCGTGAAGGTCTCCTCTCTGCCAATCCACCAACTCCTTGGAGGCGAACAGAAAGCAAGCAGCCCCCGAAGAGTGAAAGAAATGAAGAACAAAAGAGAGAGAAAGAGGCTGCGGACAGAGGTGAGCCGCCTCCTCCCCTCCCACGGAGGGGAATGGAGGCCGGCATCCCTAACTCCCCCATCCGCCCTCCATCTCGGCGTCCGCCCGGAAGCCTCGCCGGAGCCAAGAGGAGGCAAACGGCGTGCCCCCACACGTCGAAGCCCTCTCCAGATCCGCTCGGCGATCGTCGGACCCGTCTCATGCACGCACGGCGACCGTGGGATCCTACCGATATTCCAGGACAGCGGGAACCGGCCGCTCCCCATCGTCTGCGGCGTCACCTTCTGAAGGGTCCTCCATGCTCCGATCGCGGCGGCGCAACGCAGAGCGAAAATGAGGGAATAAGAGCAGACCGCCGGCGAGAGTCCTAAGTGTTAAGAGGGAAGGAACACCCTTCGGTCCTTTTTATAGGCCAAGGGAGGCCACGCGCCTTAAATGACTCCCCCCTCGAAAACACGCTACAGGACCTCCCCTGGAAGGTCACCTCCAATTCCTCGGTCCCCGCCCTAGCGGGATTCGCGAAGCGCCTCGACTTTCAAAGCATGGTGGAATGAAAGGACGCCCCGCCAGAAGTCTCCCGAATCGGCATGCGAAAACGGTGCAAAGAATATCGGCACTTTCCAACTGCCCTCGATACGCCAGCCAATTCACGGCAAAGATAGCGATCAAACAAAGTAAGTTCTTTATTGCCTCCCATAAAGAAGTCCTCTTACAAAAGAAAAGACAGACAAAAAGGGGAAGGGGCAAAATACAGCAAAACACATCAGGCCTCGGGCCCACTTCGAAGCTCAGGAACAGCAGTAGGGGACGCGTCACCCCCGGTACCTTCGGTGACGGCCGGCCCGGACACTGACCTCGCCTGTGCGAGAACTGTCCCGGACGTGAGCCCTCCCGGAGCCTCCGGAGTTGGTGACCCCGCTGGAGGTGACTCCTCCGGTTCTTCCCCGGTCGAGGATGAGGAGCTGGAAACTGACTCATCCGAGTCATAACTCTGGCCGTAAGGAAAATCGCCCCCGGCAAGGTGCTCATTGGCATAGCTCATCGGCCGGCAATAGCCCTGCCTGAATCCCTTTCGAGCACCCCGGCGGAGCGCTACCTCATAGTAGGGGAGGGCAGCTTTAATCAAGTCGGTCGAGTAAGCTTCTGAGCCTTTGCAACGCTCGATCGCCTCCGCCTCGACCTGCCCTATCCTTCCGGCAAGCTCAACCCGAGCCCGCTCCGCCTCGGCCGCACGCTTTTCCGCCCTCGCCAGACGCTCCTCTAGCTCGGTCATCCTCCGCTTGGCTTCGATCGTCCGGCCCTCTGCTCGGGCTCGGTCCGCCTCGGCCTCAGCACGAAGGCGCTCCGCGTCCTCCGCCCGATCCTGTAGCTCGCCGCGCTCAAGCTCCCAGAGGCCATCCAGCTCGATGTGACACTGACGCTCATCTTCTAGACATTTGCTCTTCCTCTCGAGCGATTCTTGGGCCCTTGCTAGCTGCTCGGCCAGCGCGTCGGCTTCCCGTCGGCTCGACCGCGCCAACTCCCTGAATGCGAGGAACTCCCGCCGGAGCCCCTCATGCTGCCCCTCGAGCCGGGCTAGTTTTCTCTCGCATCCACCAAGGGTCCAGGCAAGCCTCGACCGTTCCGCCTCCGTCCGGGCGTGCGCCTCCACCATCACGGCCGATGTCCGAGCTATGACCAGGCCGCCCTCCATCAGGACATCAAGGACCCCGGCAGGAGTGTTGCGCCTTTCTCCCCCCCTCGTCCTCTCGGCGATCGACCGGCAGAGCCGGTACAAGTCGCCCGAGATACCGAGCCTGTCCAGAGGCTCCGACAAAGGGGACCGCTCCACCCTGGGCACCCCGCCAGAAGACCCTGATCGGGCAGTGAAGCTGATCGCCCCGCGCGCCACTGTCGGTTGGGGTTGCGACGCCTCCCCGGGCGAACCCCCACCCTCGACCGGCGTCGCGGGATCGGCCGCACCAGAAACTTCCGGCACGTGGGGCTGCAACGCCCCCACGGGCGAACCCCCATCCGCGCCGACCGATCCCTCGGTCCCAGCGCCGGCCACACCGGCATCGGCCCCCTCTGCCCCCGCAGAGGGGAGAGCCGACCCATCACCTCCCTCTGAGGGGCCCCTGGTCTCCTCGGCCCCCTCTCGCCCGTCGGATGGGAGAGCCAGCCCGGAGGGGTCGGCCCCATCCTGCCCCCGAGGGGGGAGCGCCGCCGAGCCAGAATCGCCCCCGACGGCGGTAGAAAGGCCGGCCTTCTTGGCCCTTTTCCTGGCCTTCACGGCCTCCCGCAGTTTCCCCGCCAGGGGATCCTTGCGCTTCAGGCCGGTCGATCGAGAAGACCCCTCGGGGGCCACCCCATTGCCCTTGTCTCGGGCCTGGGCGCGACCCGCCGAGGCATCAGGTTCATCGGCTGCTGAGTCATCTCCCAGATCGATGACCTCGGCCGCCTCCTCCAGAGGCTCCCGCCTCACGTCTGCAACAAGGAGAAGCCCCAGTCAGGAGGAGGAAAGGAGCTACCACCCCAGAAAAAGAGCCTCAAGAGCTGTACCTGTCGACGTCAACCGCGAGAGAAGACACCGCTCGATGTTCTCCGGCGTCACCAGCTCCTCGGTCGATCGACGGTCCTCCAGTAGACGGGCAGCCTGCTGCTCCACGTGGGGAGGGAATTCCTCCTGGCGAGGGGGCAGATTCGAATGAAAGTTGGGCGAGGTCCGACATCTCCAGATCTCGTCCGTCGCCACCGCCTTCACCTAGAAGAAGTGGGTCTTCCACCCCTTGTGCGAGGAGTCCTTCGCCGCAAGCGAGATGCAGCTCCTATTCCTCCGCGCCTGGATGAAGTAGAAGCATTTCCCCGCCGACGGGTGCGCTTTCAACTCAAAGAAGAAATGGAAGAGGTCCAAGGAAGGAAAAATGCCGTGCTGACGACAAAGAATCCGGAAGGCCGAGAGTAGAAGATATGAGTTGGCTACCAACTGAATAGGCGCCAACCGGAAAAAATTAAGAAGCTGCAGCACGAAAGGATCGAAAGGGAGACGAAATCCGCTCTTCCAAGCCAGAAGAAAGGTGCAAATGTGTTCCCCGCGATCATCCAGACTCGTCTCGTGCGGAGCGGCGGCAGCAAAGCTGTATCTGAGAGGCAGGCGAAAACGATGCTCCAGCCTCCGCACCTCCGCTTCCCCCAACTCACTGCAGTTGGGGACGGGTTCCCGCCTCTCCGGCACAAGCTCCGGACTCTGATCCGCCATCGAGTCGGGGGAAGATCCCTCGTACGAGCTCGAAGACTCCGGGGGAGAAGGAAGTTGCCGGACCGCCTCTGCGGTTATCCTCGCCAACTCCACGAACGCCGCCGCAAGGCTCCACGTCTCCGCTGTGCTCTCACGGCGCATCAAGAAGCAAGGAAAGCCTAAAACCCTGGAAGCCTAGAACGATGAACAGCGCCCCCTAAAAACCCCTGAGGGTGGCGGCGCGCCGTTCCGTGCTCCGAGAAAAAGGGGGGGCCCCTTCGTTTCGAATCCGTCAGGATCATCATTACGGGCCTCGGCGACCGCTATAAGCGGCTCCATAACGCCAACGGAATTCCACCCACCTGAGCCACGCCGGTCCAAAGCCTCGAAAAACTACTCATCCGAGCCTCCATGGCTCGGGAGTAGGAGGGGGACAAGTGGAGAGGGGGATTTCCGCAGCCCACCACAAAGGCAGCCCAACAAGACCCACAAGGTCTAACCAGGCGAGCCCGCCCGAGTGATAGCCCACAGGGCCCACTTAGGGAAGAAAAGCCCAATAAATAAGACTCGAGGAACTAACTCTCCCCGGCGGCCTTCTAGGCTCGGAGGGCCCGAGACAACGGCCAGGTCCCAAGGAAGGTCCGGCCTAACGCCGTCTCCCCGTCCGAGAGAGATAGGCTCTAGCCGACCTATCCGACCCCACCTTCGCCGGGCCATGCCTATCGCTCGGACAAGAGCTAGCATCCCCGAGGCTCGGTAAGGCCGGTTGATTATCCGCATGTGCAGCCGTTCAGAGTCCCCCGCCAGCGGGAGAGTCAGGGGAGCCGCCGGACTCCAAGGGGATAACGTTCTCACGATCAGGCCATGAAAGCCCCCGTTAAAGACGTAACTCCCGCCGGGAACCCCTCAGCTTGCAGGACTCCTGAAGGCGGCGCACTATTTAAGCAAGAGATACCCTCCGGAAGAAGGTAAGAGAAACAAGGCATTCACACACCCTAAGCTCCTGAGCACGATTCGCTTCACCCTCTGGTGGAGAGGATTCTCGCGCATCAGCTCTCTCCTCCCCCCATTATCGCTTCCACCATAGCTCTACTGACTTAGCCATCGGAGGATTTTTCCCCAGGGAGATCTCCTGGGCCCTCTGATACGTTTCCCTCTCTTGCAGATTCATCTTCTGGTGATCCATAGCCCGCTCAGGACTCAGCGCGAGATCTCGTCTCTTCACCTAATTTTATCTCTTTGGTTAAGAACTTTGATATGACATTGGTGTGGCTGATTAATGTGTCTAGAAAAATGCTGCCACTGTGAGAGAAGCTTCTCTACCCCTTTTTTTTTATATCTGAAAGATTGGTACATATGTTCTCCCCTAAAATTCAACCCATCATCATGTCTCCCTAGAAATATAGTTTAGTCACATCCCCACTCGTACAGTGGGCATGTCCATCTCAGGGCACGTTTGCAATGATTTTTAAAGGTGATTTTTGACCTCAAAAATTACATTTCAAAGAGTCAAAATAAATAGATTATTATTACATCAAAGTTTTCTCAAAGTTCTTTTGATTTTAAAGATATATAAAAAATAAGAAAAATCAATTTTTGAAAAGTCTAAAAAAATTCTATAAAAAATTATTCTCTTTCTAATTTTTTTTTTCAAAAAAAAATCAAAACTCACTCACATGATTACATTATTTGCTTGTAATGCAGAATACAGAAGATTAATTGTTGTAGGATTTCAGGAAGCTTTTCACAAATCTTTTCCTCGCTGCCTCGGATATGGGCTGGGCTCCTCGGATATGGGCTGGGCTAAATTGAGCGGAAGCGAGGAGACTCCGCCCCGCCACCGCCACCATTTGTTATTTATATTTATTTTATAATTAATTTACACTGCAGCTAAATCGAACTAAACAGAACTTTCAGTTTGGTTTATTTTAAAAACTCTTTGATCTGGTTCGAGTAACTCATAAAAAGATTTTTTTTACACACACACACACACACACACACACACACACACATATATATATATATATATATATATATATATATATATTAATAATCTTTGGTTTCTGCATGCATAGCCTTGATTTGTATGTACTGTCAAAAATAGCCCTTAATAATTCACATAGTGACAATTATCTCTTCAGTATAATGCGAATTTTTTTCCCTCTTCTTCTTTTTTTTAGTGTCCACGGATAGTTATAATATTTTGAAGTCTCAATATCATTAGTTATATCAAGCAAGTTAGAGTTCTTAGATAGCTTTAGAGAAGTTTTCGTGTGCTATATATCAATTATATATATATATATATATACTGGGTCATAAATAAGAATCTGAAAAATTCAGGACCATACATTCTCCTCAATAACGAGGGAGACCAAGTTTGAATTGAGAACCTCATGATTCTTCGGGAGGTGAAGAATCAGCTAGACTATCCAGTTAATTTTGTGCTATTATATCATTAATTTATACTTACCGTCCCAATCCCCTCTCTCCCGTCATTAACTCCGCCACCAAGTGGCAAGTATACGTATCGTAATGGAAGACTAGTTTCCGTGTGCATTAAAAAACATATGTATACATAGACAGATATATAGCTGCTAAACATATATGAACTGCCACATGAAGGTTGACGAAACAGTACTGGCAGACGGTGACAGGTCAGATTAGAGAGAGGAGATGAACCCCCCTGGAATGGACCGGAGAAGCTTCTTCCCCCACGCACTAATTATTGTTTCTGACGTCCCGGAGGGGACGTGTGTTTCTGTTGGAAGGTTGGCGAGTTTGGCAAACTTCCTTATCATCATCCTCTCCCAATGCAAGGGAAGGGGACAAAAAACGAAAGCAGAACTTGTAACTAATAAATTCATTATGAATACAAATAATATATATCTCATTTGAGTTCCCACTTGTTAGATTATAAGGCCCTTTTGGTAATCGAGCACGGTTAACGTGTTCGACCCTTCGGAGTCGAGCACGCTAATCACTCTCGATTAGCGGAGACTGTGTGAAGAAAGAGGCAAGGTCCATCGGGAGATTCTCTCTCCCCAGTTGAGCTATCCGCCCGACTAATCCGTTGTCAAAGCGGGCCTAAGGAAACTGGTCAGAAGCGTATGCACTATCCTCTTCCAAGTATTTCTATACGTGGACATGAACAAGGGGGGTGCAACCCTAGCCACCTCGACTTGTGGGTTTGCTTCCTAGCTATACATATATGGGAATGTTGCGTTATCTGATGAGGCAATGCTAGTTGATTTGGTAGGCCTAGAAATCCCGACAGTAACGCGTATCTTATATTAACTAGGAAATCGCAGTACGTTGTGCTTAAAAGCTTTCGGGAAAGAATATATGTGCGTGTTTCATTTATTAGCTTCTTAGTTTACTCTATGGATGGAGTCGGTACACGCTGTTCTCCGTTACGCTTCCTGATCCGCTGCCAATACACTTGGAGACAAGGACATAATTAACTTGCATTAGAAATAAGCATTGGAAATAATAATGCCTCCTGTAGTGATGAAAGTAAGGTTGTTGGGAATACCTCTCAGGTAACCTAATCTAGTCAAAATAATTCAAAATCGTTTTCTACATCTGCTTAATCAAGTACTCTCTCTCTCTCTCTCTCTCTCTCTCTCTCTCTCTCTCTCTCTCTCTCTCTCTCTCTCTCTCTCTCTCTCTCTCTCTCTGAGGTAACCTAATCTAGTCAAAATAATTCAAAATCGTTTTCTACATCTGCTTAATCAAGTACTCTCTCTCTCTCTATCTAGTCAAAATAATTCAAAATCGTTTTCTACATCTGCTTAATCAAGTACTCTCTCTCTCTCTCTCTCTCTCTCTCTCTCTCTCTCTCTCTCTCTCTCTCTCTCTCTCTCTCTCTCTCTCTCTCTCTCTCTCTCTCTCTCTCTCTCTCTCTCTGGGATACGTAACAGAGCGAATAATGTAATATTCGAATTCACTCTGATTATAACTGGTTAGATATCTAAATTCGACACATCCTATTAAGATATAAATTTACCACTATTCGAATTTGGTGGATATTATTTAAATTTAGATATATCTAACTACGATTATTAAGTATAAAAACATATTATATTTAAGAAAGGAAAAATTCGTCAAATCTAATACAATCCGATAACATCATGCCCATGGTAGTATACCCTTCTCAATCGTGACCCCATAAGCACAGCCCAACCAAAACTCACAAGGTTTCTTCAGCCCAAGAAAGATTCTCCAAATCATCGAGTAGATTCTTCGCGAGCGTATATTCTGGACGTCGTGAAGCTCGCCAACGAGTGAACATTAGAGCTCGCGTCACGGAACTTGTCACGGCGAAAGTTGGGTCACACTCACATCGTCAAGATATCCACCGCGAGCGAGCGAGAGGGCGACAAGAGATCCCTATGATCAAACAACACATCACTCCATTGACGATGCTATTGCTAAGTTAGAGACACGCCGCTTTCTCATGTGAGATGTAATTTTTTCATTTTAAAAATGTAAAAAAGAAAAGCAAAGAAAGATGCAATGTATGATCTAAACTTAAAAAAAATACAAACAAGACAAGAGGGTAAAGTAATAAAAAATATATATAGATAGTAGTAGGATTTATCAAACCGGTCTAGTACGTTGTATACAGTATGTATCAGATCGTACAAGTTGGAGACTGATACGGCTGACGCGTGATACGTAATCGATACGATACTTATATCTGTTTAAATATTATATGTTTTGTTTTATATTCAATTGACTTTGATTGATAAATTGGTTGAGATATTTTCTTGTAATGGTTCATCATCGGAATACACGTAGCTCTTTAACCAGCTAACCCACAAATGATTACAAAGACATAATTTATTACACTAAATATTTATTATATTGTTGGCACATTATGGTGCAATACGATAGGGTGCCATACCGTACCATATCATAAAAGTATCGGTACGACCGAATCAACAAATCTTGGAAAAAAGTGTCTAGACATCTTTCGATCACCCCGATCCTTTTTTTTTGGTACAATCCATTATCAATGCATCTAAAGGTGACAATGAATTGTATTATATATATACATACATACATACAGGCATATATATACACACACACCAGTGTTATCAAAATCAGACAAGATCGATTGGTCGGACCAATTCTACCGCCAACCACTCTAGGCATTGGTTCATTAAGGTCGGTTCGGTCTAATGCTAAAAGACAAGACGAACTGCGATTCGACCAATAAACCGTTCTGACCCGGTTCGCCCTTTAAATAAAAAATAAAAAATAAAAATATTAAGATATTCAAAATAATATTTATGTGTGAATAAAATTATCTTATTATTATTGATTTGTTATTGTTTATCATTTTATTTTAGATATATTCAAAGTTTTAAATTTTAAAGGAGCATAGATGTCAATTGCGCAGAGTGAAGACCAACAGATTATTACAAAATTTTAAGGTCAATTTATTTAACCATCTTATTGTTATTTTTTTAATTACATAGTTACATAATCATGAATAATAATTATGCATATATATATATATTTAATTATTTTGATCATTATATCTTATTTCTTATTATCTTGGGCTATAAAATCATTGCTTCATGTATAATATAAGTTATTATATTATTCAAAAAATATCATATTTATATATTTTAAAATTATTAAATTTTATGATATCATAATTATATTATGACGATGTCACGATTCAAATGGTTCGATTGAACGGTCTAACTAGGTCGAATCGAGCTAGTTCATTGGCCAGTTCAATTGTCAATTCGATTCTGATAACATTGATATATATACACTTATCTTTATAATGTTAGATTTTTTAACCATTTATTCCTAATTTTGCAATGGGATCACGGGACATTGCAAGGAAAATACATCAAAGGTGTTGGGATTTATTGATAAAACTCGAGTAATTCATATATTCTAATATGGGTTGAGTCTGAGACATACATGTACACAGCGAAAGCAGTAGGCTCACGTAATGTCGTGGAAGTGAAGAGTAGACTATTAGAATATACCTTTTAAAATCCACGCTCCAAGACTCAAGGACAAGGGTGATGTCCTTTTCTAGAAGATGAAGTTTAGATGCCCGTGGAATATATAGCGACTCACCCATGGAGACGGTATGCGGCGACCTTCTTTCTATCAGACACAGTAACCTTCTCCTCTTATTCCTCCTTGCATCAACGAGTAGATGGGAGGAAAGCGAAGAATGAAGGAAGGGAGATAATGAGGGAGAGTGTCGCAGAAAGCTGTGACCTGTCAGTCACGCTCCTCTCTCTTGTGGGCAGAGTATGACAAACGACATGCTCTCTCTTCTTCATAGTGCACACACACACAGAGCAGCGGTAGTCGTGGTCGTGCCAACGTGGCCGAGCGAGCAGCAGCGCCATGGGTGACAGTTGCAGTGGACTGAGGAGCAGATGTAGTGTAGAGCAAGGCCGTCGACGATCAAAGCAGCAGTCGCAGTAGCGAGTAGTGGTGGCAGCACAGGACAATGGTCTCGACAGGGAGCAGGGCAGCAGCCACAGCGATGAGCAACAACAACCAAGGAGGGAGCAGCCACGTGGGCAAGGCAGCGACGAGGGGAGCACTTCAGCAATGGGGAGAGCAGTAGCGGCGGTCGGCTGGTCTGGACGGCGGCGGCGGTAGGCTGCTCGCAAGGGAGGCTACTGCACTCTCTTTCTCTCTCTAGGGGCACAGGGAGCTATATGGGTTTCTCTCTTATTTTCTCTCCCCTCCCCTATACCTCTATTTATAGAGCCGTGCAAGATAGTAGTCCAAAGAAGTATAGTCAATGGTGAAGTTCTCTTCTCTATTAAGACGTCGGAGTCTAAATCTGACTAGGAGAGAGGGCGACCCACTTCAGACAAATTTCAAGTCTTACTTGGACAACAAATAGGGGGAATTCCTTCCTTCCTTCTTTAATCCATCGCAATCTCACTTTAGGTGAATCCCTAACATGAGCTGACCATAGACCGTGAAGTTCATACAAAACTTGTGCTGCGCCCCCAATGAGTTGTCGTTAATGGACACCTAATTAAAAAGATTTAGACCCAAATACCAACAGTTTTCAACGGTGCTACGTCCGATGGACGACTGTGAAACAGGGTTTGCCGACCCGCCCGACCCGGCCGACCCGGTCTCGGCGCGGGACGGGTCGGGTCGGGCGGGTCGCACAGCGACCCGATCCGCCCCTTTGGCTCTCGACGCGATTTTTTGTGAATTTTTTTTAAAATTTTTAATAAATTTATTTTGAAAGATTAAATGTTATATATATTTAAAAATATTAGAATGTAGAGTTTATTTATGATAATAGATCCATGCTACATTATACATAATAAATTATATAAAAATTACATATTACACTGCTTAATTAAACATCCTATTATATATAATACATAAAAATTTATTTCAATTACTAAATATGTAAAAGCAAACAGTGATATAATAATGGCATTCATTCATGAAGTATAAAATACAAAAACTCACTAATCCTCGTCCATGTGTGAAGCCCGAATCCCAAAACTCACTCATCCTCCTCATCTGTGTAATCCGAATCCCAAAACTCACTAATCCTCATCATCAGTGAAACCCGAATCCCAAAACTCATCATCAGATACATGAGACTGATCACCCGTATAATCTAACTCTATCCTAGTGGGTGGAGGTACATGTGGGTGGGACTGAAAATATGTAACCATTTGCACAAATGATGGGTCGTGTGCTGCGGTGGAGGGTACATGAAAATCTGTAAAAAAAGTCCTCACTACATCGATAGCTTCAATTCTATCATGTGTGACTGGTGCTGGTGCTGGTGCTGGTGCTGCTCGAACTCTGGATGTGGAGGAAGATCCTGCTCCGCCCTGTGCTCGTGGTGGAGGTACCCGGGACGTAGAAGAAGATGTCCTCGGTGTGCTACGAGAACCGTATCTATCCTGTAACTGTATCTGAAAGGAATGTCGAACATCTCCCGGAACTCGGTCGCATGCACGAACATCGCGTCCCACTCCCGCAAGGTGCTCCGCAAACCTGTGTATGCCGGTGACGCGATGTTCGCAGTATCTACAGTGCACATGTCCATCACCCTCAATAGAGTATCCATGCTCCCACGCAGGGTGACGTCGTCCGTCCATGATGACCTGCAAATGATGTAAAAGTTTACATTAGTGATTTCAATGACAAGTACAGAACTCTATATATGAAGAAATCTGTAATTAATTATTAGTTAGTTATAAATGTAACCAAATGATACATACTAATAAAGACTATGGACCCAAACTGGGCCAGTGCCCATCTCCAAACAATCTGACATTAAATGTGGTCCGCAGATAGGACAGATAGTCTTCATAGCGCATTGAACCTGAATAGTTCTCCCAGTACATGCGTACGTAGTATTCATACTCCTGCGAACCTTGTGCGTACACGACCTCTACTGACGTAGCTGTGGCATAAGGATATAGATACGATGGGAAAAATGAACTACTGTTATCTGAGTCGCCATGATACATCGGCTGCTGCGGCCATGACCGTCCATACGAGCTTCCAGATCCCTGGGAGTCATGTGTGCTCATCCTCTCAAAATCAGACAACATGCCTTGATAGCTTGTACTGTCTGCAGCCGAACTTCCATAGTAGGGATCCCAATGATCAGCTGCCCGTCTCGTCCCTGCGGGTGGAGCACCGTGGTCCTCATCTTGCGTGGCATGTGTGAAGTGCTGCTCCTCTGTCCATGCGCCATGTTGACGGCCCCCACGACCTCTACTATGACCACTGCTGTACTCTCTACCACCAGCACTAGTATTCTCACGAGGACTGCGTTGGTCACCTTGAGAACCACCACCTCCATGGGATGAAGACCATGTGGGTGTACTATCAGCATCGGAGTCATGACTCCCACTAATGCGGGGCTCAACAGAGGGCTCGGAGTGTCGTCATCTGCATTGGGATCTAATGTCTCCATGTCTGCAATATCTATCGGATTTAATGGTGGTCCCTTGTCCTTCTTGCTGGTGAATAATGTGGTCCATGATGATTTTTTCTTCTGTGGAGCAGGGGGCGGCATACATGCTGCATGTTGTGTCCCTCTAGATGCCTGAGAAGCAGAAGCCTGCTTAGATAATTTTTCAATTTACTTTCTATTGTGTAAGTCTGTACGTATACCTGAGAAGACTGATTGGGTGCCTTAGCCTTAGATGTTGAACGTCGGGGCGCAGCAGACTGAGATGGTTGTTTCGATGCTACCGAAGACTACACAATTGAAAGAAGAATATATTCAAGTACCAATGAATTATATATTAACAAATGTAGAAATGACAATATAATTTCACCTCTCTAAATGAGGAACTCCCCCTAGCCTCTCTTGAAGTGGATAACCTTCTTGGTTCCGCAGATATTGAATGTCGCGGTGCAGCAACTCGGGACCACTGTTCTCCCGCAATGTTGTCATTTGTCGGACCGACCTGTAATATATTTCTTACATCATCATACATCAATCTATGACTACGCTATCTAATGAAATTTGCGATTCGATTTTCATGTATTAATTCACCTGAGGTGGCGCTTGACGCTCAAAAATTGGAGGTTGTATCAATCGCTCCCATGCTGTATAATCGTACGCATACGATGTGTCTCCACCACCAATGACGAGGTCTTCATCTAAATTAACTTCATCATCACGTCCCGTTGCTGAGTCGTCACCACCCAAATGCACATGGGTGTCATCTCCCTCCCCCACTGCCTCTTGTACAGCCGATGTGAGAAAAGTATTAGGCCGTGGTGTCTCGCCAGGTTCTTCAGCCTCCTCGTCCAATTCTGCCTCACCACGCTCGGTTGTGGCTCTTGCAACCCATGCTACCATAGGGTCATCATCGTCTCGCAAGTACACAGCATCCGTTGGGTCGTAATCTCCCTCTCCTCTCTTTGTATCCATTTGTACATGCCGGACCTTTAGCCTCATGTTATAATGAACATACACCATTTTATCTAGCCTGCGGTGTGTTAGCCTATTCCTCAGCTTAGTATGCAAGAAGGAGAACGTCGACCAATTCCGCTCACACCCACTCGACGAGGATGTTTGCGATAGAACTCTCATTGCGATCTTCCTTAATACGGGTGCACTTGTGCCGTAATTTAGCCACCACTCAGCTGTGTTTAAGATAGATCACGTACAATATAATAATTAGATGTAAAAATTACTTCTCGAGACATAGAAGGTACATTGTGAAGGAACATTACCTGGGTCGAGTCTATCACGACTGGCCATGGCATTAGGTGTCGCAAATGAACCAATTCCCTCTCTAAATATTTTCATCTGCATTATCAAAAAATATGAAGTGTATATTTTATTTAATATTGTCAATGTTAAAATATCTAAGTATACCTCATTCAACGCATCAGCAGCATCTGTTGGGGTGAAAGACAATCGGTCTACCACAATGTTGACCGATTCTATCAACGTATCGTCATAAGCAAGGGCCCGAGCATATTGGAAGGCCGGATGTAGATAGTACGCTGCAATCGTAAGACAATGAATTACATATTAGTATCAACTGAAAATCACAGCTCATTGATTGGATGAGAATGTAAGTGTTTACCTGCCATGTGAAGATCGCGGCTCATTTGTCTGTCCCATCTGTCCTCCACAATCTCTAGAATGGTGGGTCCATATTTTTTGGACGTTGTAAGGATCTTCCGTTTGGCAGCTTCTATCTTGCTGTACACCAACCCCATGGTTGGTACTCTATCCCCATCCACGCATCGCAGTACCTCATACATTGGCTCTATCAATGACACTAATACCTTCACTCTATCCCAAAAATTCGAGGTGTTGACAATCCCCTCGACCTCCGCCCCTTCACGTGAAGCAGCAAAAGAGGAACTCAGCCAGGTCTCACCTCTAAACATTTGCTTCAACCCATCCTTGTGCTTCAATAGGCTCTGCAATGCGATGTAGTTGGTGGCAAATCGTGTGATGCCATGCCTCAACAGTTCGCCGCCACAGTGCTCCCTCATCCATGCCAATACAAGTGTGTGGTTGTAGATATATTTCGTGATTTTTTGTGCCACCTCGACCACAGATTTTACCATACGAAGCTGCCCAATCTCCTTCAGCATCAGATCTACACAATGTGCTGCACAAGGGGTCCAGAAAATGTGCCATTTTTTCTTCATTAGCTCCTCCCCAGCCTTCTTATAGTTCGACCCATTATCAGTCACCACTTGTACAATGTACTCCTCCCCAATCTCAGTCACCACTTGCTCCATCAATGACAGAATATATTGGTGACTGTGAATTTGACCAGACGCATCCACTGATTTGTGAAAGAATACATGTCTGTCACAATAAACAAGGAAGTTGATCAGGCTAGATTTTGTGGTACCTGACCATCCATCACACATCAGTGTGACTCCGTACTTTGTCCATTTCTGCTTGAATGAGTCAATGTAACTCTTGATCTCAGCAACTTGTTCATCAAGGTATACGCCAGCCAATTCTCTCGCTGTAGGTGGCTGCACGTGTAGCCCAAGGACCTGTGCTTCCTGAAACATTGGCTTGTAGTAAGGGCTATTGGCTGCATTGAAAGGCAGACCCGCGTGGTGCCACCATTTTGCAACAGCCTGACCAAGTTTCCATTTAGGTCCCTTCTGGCCATACGCATCGTCCATCCTCGTTTGCTTGCCATGCTCTCGGGATAGTGCACCGGGCTCCACATCTTCAATGTTGATTGATTGTGTCCTTTTTCTTTGTGTTCCCTAGTCACCAGTCAATAAACTCCTTATGTCTCGTGATTGTGGAGTCGTAGATGAACCACCACTCCCTGATGCTCCGGTCCTCGCGGCCTCGCGACTACGGACTATAGTCTCCTCGGGATGTCTTGACTCATCCCTGCTCTGACGTAATGCCTCACGAAGCTCTGCTTCGTATGGATCGTTCACAGTGACATACACATTAGCCTGCTCAGTACATGCTTGTTCGTCTTCGTCACTGGGTGTCCATGCACATTCCTCCTCGTTGCTGCCACTTGGGCGCCCGCTCACTGCCGCTTGATCCCTTTTCTTCTTTCTTTTCTTTTCTTGCATCTCAGCTCTCTTCTCACGCAGGTGCCTAGCCATTGCAAGTTTCACATCTCTAGGCACATGGGTACACCCAGCAACCTCAGAGTATCCTGCCCCGGCTCCTCCTGCCAAATGCTTCTTCAACCGAGACACCCCTCCTCCCCGATGTTCTATTTTACAATAGTTACAACGCCAACACCTACGGTTGCCATCCAACAAAACTCCGTGTGACCACCCAATATCACTTGTTCGTTCCTTAGGAGCCATAGAGTGCTAAGGCCTAAAATTAAGAAATTCAAATTATGAAAATATATTATTTGTCATCTACAATTAACATTGAACATAATTTCATTATTTGCGTACCATGCAAGACTAAATTCAATATTTAATACATGTTAATATAATTTAGTTCAAAATAATATCATTATTTCTATAACAAACATATAAGGTTAATATTTATAATTAATACATATACATTAACTTACATGACATAATTAGATATTTAAAATATAACTAATTAGATATTTAAAATTACATCTCTAATTAAATTACATGACACATATAAATTATAAACATCTCTAAATAATTTACATTATATATATAAATTAACTTTAAAATTATTTAGAAAATAGTAAACACTAAATTTATATTTACATTAAAAATATATCCATACACATTATATTTTTACATTATGCAATTAAATTAACTAATATACATTATATATTTAAAAATATTTTACATCTACAACTAATAATGATATTAATATCATTACTTCTACAACATACAAGATTAAATTTAAAATTTAATACATCTAAATTAAATCTAATATTTAAACATGAATTGAATAACACATCAAAAAATAAATTTATATCTACAACATGAATTAAATATTATTTATATTAATTCTACAAAATGAATTAAATAATACATCAAATATATGATATTTATACAACATCAATTAAACAAAAATTATATTACTTATATAACATGAATTAAATAATATATTATTATTAATATTAAATAATATAATAAAATATTTTTCTATATTTTTTAATTTAAAAACTAAAAAAAATAAACACCCCCCCCCCTCACCCTCACCGCCCCCCACCGGTGGTGGGGGCGGCGGTGCAGACGCCCCCCCCCCCCTCACCCTCACCGCCCCCCACCTCCGTGCAGACGCCCCCCCCCCCCCCACCCTCACCGCCCCCCACCTCCGTGCAGACGCCCCCCCCCCCCCCCCCTCACCCTCACCGGCCCCCCTCCGTGCAGACGCCCCCCTCCCCTCACCGCCCCCCACCTCCGTGCAGACGCCCCCCCCCCTCACCCTCACCGCCCCCCCTCCGTGCAGACACCCCCCTCCCCTCACCCTCACCGCCCCCCACCTCCTTGCAGACGCCCCCCTCCCCTCACCCTCACCGCCCCCCCTCCCTGCAGACGCCCCCCTCCCCTCACCGCCCCCCACCTCCGTGCAGACGCCCCCCCCCCCCTCACCCTCACCGCCCCCCCTCGGTGCAGACGCCCCCCTCCCCTCACCCTCACCGCCCCCCACCTCCTTGCAGACGCCCCCCGTCCGTGTAGACGCCCCCCCTCCCCTCACCCTCACCGCCCCCCACCGGAGGTGCAGACGCCCCCCCCTCCCCGCCCCCCACCGGCGGCGGTGCCAGTGCGATCGCCGGTCGTCACCCCCCACCCCCCTCCTCACCCTAAAACAAAAAATTAGGGCACCTACCTCTGATCGCCGGTCGTCGCCGCCGCCCGGTGCCGGCCGCCGTCGTCCGCCGCCGCTCTGCACCGCCCACACCTGCCGGCCACCGCCTTCAAGCCGCTGCGGATGGCAGACCCGCCCGCACCCCGGCCCGCTATATGGGCGACCCGGCACGTACGCGCTGTCCCGCACGAATCACACCGGGCCCGCCTCGACCCGCTCCGGTACGCGGCGGGACGCACGGGACCGTGCGGTCCACTGCGTCCCGGCCACGACCCACAGCCCGTGCGACCCGGCGCCCGCCTGGGTCGGGTCGGTGCGGGTCGGGCCGAGACGGCAAACCCTGCCGTGAAAGAGCCGTATAAAGTGGCAGTAGAACCCCCAATTGCAGAATGTGTTGGTGTACATCCTTTGGCGACATTTCTCATAAATATTGATGCCCACACGGGACTATAATAATCCCATCCGTCCCATTAGTCGATGTTCCTGTCTCCATGGTCATCCTTACGAGTTATTGGAGGAAGTTCGTTACTGATGTTGGGAGCCGCACTCCACGAGTATATATATATATATATATATATATATATATATATATATATATATATATATATATATATATATATATATATATATATTAATAATAGACACCTTCAACCCCACAAAATAATTCCGTGGTGATATAAAATAATTCCGCGTTGCATATACCATGATTACGAGTCAATATCTATATGTTGGGAAATAGACAAATGGACGAAGATCACCATCGTGGATGAAGGTCATCTGTTAGTGGGCACTTAATTAACTCGTATTTTATTTGCATTTGGGGTCACATCATCGTGGTCTTACGTACGTGAGAAGATTTTTAAGAAAATATTAAAAGAATGTCTGAAATAATTACAGCATCCCATACAAAGATCGATGTCGTCTTATTTATTTATTTTTTTGCTTCTTCCACTTTTTTGTTAATTATCAATTTCTATTTTATGAGAATTTTATTTTGCATCCCTTTTCGTGGTGAGTCCTAAATATATTAATAAGCTACGATGTTAAGGCACCATATATATTAGAGTGACCACTTGCAATGCGGCGTGGAGTGCAGCCCAGTTACTTTTTTTTAATATTTTCTAAATCGTTTGAAACTCAAATTATCAGTCTATCAGAAATAGATGGTTTGAAAAAAGAAATCAGAAAAATAAACGGATGGATGTTGCAGATTGTGCGATTTTTATTGCCCCACTTTTTTTGAGGGTACGTTTACCCTCCATCCTTTTTCGGATTTTTTGAACCGTCCGATTTAATATTAGACAGTACAAACGAGTTACACTCCAAACCAATAAAAACATTAAAAATTAATTAACACGTCAGGTGATGCAGCAAATATGTGAATGTGTGCAATGTATTAAAAGATGTTAAATGTTGGAGTGTTAATCATGTTGGAATGGGATCACATGAGGTGGTCAAAAGTCCTCAATTTTGAGGTCTCCTCTGAGGATTGAGACAAAGACTCCTTACCTATTAACTCTTAAAATCTAGGAGGTGATTTCCTACGGATGTGAGTTATGGGAGGGGACGTCTCCGATGGGGACGGTTCCTCTAGTTGGGCTGTTGGTTTTGGTGTCTCACATAGCAGAAAGGAGGAGAAACTTGTTGGACGTTCCACACATCTAGACTTTCATCATCTCTGCATGTCTAGATCTCATCAGGACTCTCTCTCGATCATTCACCCACGTTCGTCTCTCTCTTCTTCGAGTCATTCGACATCTCAAGATGTCGCTCCGTTAGTCTCTAAA
Source organism: Amorphophallus konjac (assembly GCA_022559845.1). Taxonomy (NCBI): domain Eukaryota; kingdom Viridiplantae; phylum Streptophyta; class Magnoliopsida; order Alismatales; family Araceae; genus Amorphophallus; species Amorphophallus konjac. The sequence continues at coordinate 15,045,298 of CM040125.1, forward strand.
CTCACTGCCTATAGAATCGTGCTGATCTTAGGCCTCGTTTGGAACGGATGCGGCATTCGCTCCATCTTAAAAAATCATCTTTCTGTATTTTACGTGTAACTGTCAGAGATTTCTCGTCACGAGAAATCTCAAGAAACAGCCCACCAGGAGCTTTGCCAGATTCGAAAAATTGGGCACGATTGTGTCTGAATTCTCTCTCCTCTGGAATCAATATAGCACGATAGCTAACGTGTTACTGCGTTATTTGAGTAACGGTTAAAGTTTATCGAAGATTCTAATGATTAGAATCTCCCTCACCACCGTTCCAAACAAGGCCTCGGAATGGGTAGGATACCTTCAAATCAAATATTACGATATTAATATGCTATATTAAGTGTTAAAAAATAGTAGCATCCATTTATAAAATGATTACTGATCTGACTTGATGGGACAACAGGCCACAATTAAAGGGGTTCGGTTGGGGAGGTGGCGGTCTCTGCACGCCTCGGTTCCGTTCCGTTCTCATCTGGCCTTAACGGGCAACAGTCGCCCGCCCCCAACCACCGCAAACAGCGAGCGGCACACGCACTGCACGCCCCTTCCAGGCCGCTATTACCCTACAAACCCCCCACCCCCGTCGTCACCTCGCCCCACCACAAGACGCAACACATGACTTGACCTAACCACTCTAATTGTGTGGCTGCCACCCGAGTCCCCCCCTGCCCAAACAGCACCCGATGCCATGCAAAGGAACACCTGAAACAACTCATGGTCGGAAGTGTTCGATGAAGTTCTCCCCTTGCAACAACCCACGTTGGGGCTGAACTTAAGAGCCACACATTAGAGCAGTAAACCCAGGTAGGAAGTGACATTTTCAAAGCACACAGATGGGTCTTTTAATTAACCCATGTTGGGACTTGGGAGCGAACTTAACCACGCACCTGAACAGTGCTTAACCCATGTTGCAAGCGAGCTTAACCTTGGTAGAGCGTGTGCCCAGTGACCTTCTATGGGGATCCGAGGTCGAACACACCCTTTGAATGGTCTCCATGAAACGCGTGGGAGTTAGAAGTCAGAATCCAGACAGCTACGTTGACAAGAAGCAGGGCGACCGGTAGAATTCCACGACCAAGGGTACCAGAGTGAGGGAAGGGCATTTTTAATATGACGAAAGGCAAAGGGGAATACATGAAGGGAGCTGTAACAAAGACACCAATGTTCTCGTGAAGAACCAGCGCTGGGGTATATATAAAACCGCGTGAGCAGGAGCGTTCATGAGTGTTCACATATTACACGCACTTCCCACCACCTCTGCCCCGCGCGAACACACAGAGCCCTGTCTATATATCGTGGTAGATGCTTTGCATTCCACACGCGAGCTAGAGAGAGAGCGAGAGAGGTGGGACTGTGGGAGTGGGCGGCCGTACGTCATGGGGTCGGAGGCAGTAGGGGTCGACGCCGGCACGAAGACACCTCCGAGGCTGTGCTACCACGCCCTGCCGAGCAGCCAGAGGCCAGAGCCTCTCGGGATGATGACCCCGCCGCTGCAGGCGCCGGGGTCGGTGCCCTTCCGGTGGGAGGTGGCCCCCGGGAAAGCCAGGAACACCGACGAGCCCCACAGTCGACCCAAGCCCGCCAGCGCTAGGCGCCTGGAGCCGCCCCCCGGGACGGTGCTGCTGTCGGCACCGTCGACTACTGCTTGGCAGGTGGCCAAGGTTGCCGACGCCGAGGTCCCCGCCAAGGCCGTGCTGGAGGGCCCCTACTACGTGCTGCTGCGCCCGCCAGCCTCCCTCTTCGACGGCCCGTCGGTGATGGCCCGGTCCAGCTCCCTCTCCTCCGCCTCCTTCGGGCGTTACCCCGCTGGGGAGGAGGGGAAGGGCAAGGAGCGGCCGGCGGCGTGGTTCTGGAAGAGGGCGGCGCGGAGGAAGGATGGAGGGTCTTCTTTGAGGAAGAAGGGGGGCGCCGCCGTTGCCCACCTCCCTCGTTCTTCGTCTACTAACAGTAAACGGTTCGCCGACGGTGGGGAGGGAATGTTAAGCGGCGACGGTAGAGGAGGAGGCGCTTGTGGCCATGAGGAAGCTGCTGCAGCAGCAGCAGCAGCAGCAAGCGTGAGCATAACAAGGATCAGGAGGAGCGGCAGCCTCCCGAACCTCTCAGCAGCGGGCACCCATCTGTGGGTATGTGTTCTGGTCATTCCCTAGTCTGCACTCTATTAGCATCATCAACCATTAATGTGATGTGGTGTTCTTCTCGTTCCATTCTCGTCCTCCCCTGCAACCTTCCTCGTCTCTGATCAGGATCTATATACCTAAATTATTTATTCGCAAGTGTCTGATCGGAGAAACATGCGACAACTAGATTTTCTGATGAACTTTCGCTCTTGTTTTCCAATATTCTGCCGTCTCGGGATGGTAGTCGTCCATCACTCTGTTTCGAGCTGACGATGTGATGGAGACGGCCGACCTCACCTTGCCCGGCCTTCACGGCCAGTCCACATCTCGACCCATACCGCGCTGTCGTCACAAAACGTTCCTTTTTCTTCTCCTTCCTCCACAGTCTTCTCCCGCCCCGCCCCGCCCCGCCCCGCCCCGCCCCCACACCTCTTATCTTCCAATCCCACGCCCGGCTGTCTCGTCAGAAGACACGACCGACGTGTTTCCTTCGTCTCCATTTTCTACATCTAATCGCTCGCGACGACCCGCAGGCCAGCATATATGGGGGGCTGAAGCAGGTGGTGACGGCGCCGTGGAAGTCAAGGAAGCCCGCCAACGGGAGGTGATCTCGCAACCCAGCCCATCGAAACCCTCCGCCCGCCTTCTCTCCATGGATGGGCAGCCTGCAGCGCCAGCCTGTCGGCCAGGGAGGGGAGCTGTGGACGAACCTGCAGATAGTAAATAAAGAGGGAGTCTTCTTGCTGCGTCGCTGTGAGATGGGTTTGAGTTCCTGTTGCATGCTTCCGCAGACATTGTCGCCGTTGAAGTCGCGCATCAGCTGCCGGACATACCATGTACTTGATGTTTTCAGCGTCTGGTGGTGGAAAAAATGCATCATTACGCACGAGTTTGATGTACATAAATGTGTATTGTAACGAGATGTATAACATAATGTAGGTGGTCCATCTCTGAAGTGGGGCATTAGTTGGCTTGTGTTTCTTTTTATGTATGTCCGTTCATACGCGAAGAGTTGTGGAATAACCTTTGATGGATAGCTCGCGAGTTCAACTCACAGCCATGTGGTTGGTTAGTTGGGTACATGTGTTATACACGTATCACATACAAATCTTCTAATACAGTTTTATTTTAAGATTTTTTTGCTTTTAATTTATTGTTAAAATAAAATTTATAAAAATATCATTCTTAGAAAATTTATTAACAGTCATATTATATACGTACAAATTTAGATGTTTCTTTTGAGATATTATCACCGCTATGTTCGAGAGCGACTAGATTTTATCATTTTTGATGATAAATTTACCTTCAAAGGAGAAGATTTGGACATTACTTATAATCACATCCTCATCTTTGTAGTTTTTGATATGAGATTTTATGTCTCCCCCCCCCTTTTTAAGCCTCCACACTAGCCTCCCCAGTAAAGATGGACTTATGTTTATTGGGCCGAGGGTTCTCGGAGACGGTGCCAAGATGTGAGAGGTCGAAAAGTGATCTTTCGAATCACGTGCTACACATCTTAAATTTGTTTATCAGGGAAAACGAGGAGTTTTGCGAGAGAAACATTTGCGAGCAAAAGGAAGGACGTTAGAAGGAGCTCGGAGTGTGATCTTGGGGGATAACCCTCCGATATTTAAGTCAAATGAGTACTCGGAATCGGTGAGGAGTGTTCGGGAGTGCTCGGAAGGAGAAATAGAGCAAGAAAGACTGGAGACGTAGTGAGCGTAGAATGCTTACCCCCTCGCCATCCGGTCAGGGTACTTCTTATAGAGTCTTCCTCCTCGAGCACCTTTCTGCCATCCGCATCTTTTGGCTTACTGGAGGAACTGTTATCCAGGATAGTAGGATTGTGGGATCATGAGACGCTTGACCTTCTGCCATGCAAAAATGAGAAGGCGTGGGCTACCCCTTGATGCACCTTACTCTGCCATTATTACAATAATAGTTCTCAAATCGTGCTCCACATGGATCGTGGAGCAATTATGTGGGCAATATATAGGCCTGGGTCTTGGGCTAGTCGTTGTTGGGCCTTAGTGGGCTTAGGTGGATTCCTCCCTCCTCACAAATCAATGTGTAAATTCATATTGTCCAAACATGTCATAGTTGCCCATTACCATCCGTGAATTTAACCATGATTATTTTTAACTAGATTTGTGAAAATATAATAGTACTCATAGTTAAAATCTTATCTCTCTCCCAACCCCATCTTCTTCCTAACCCAAAGGAAAACCCTAATCCACCGGTACCCCCTTGAGAGCAGTTGACGGTGACGGTGGTTATTGTTGTTCAGCTATTGTTGCACGGTGGTGGTGGTGTAACGACCCGAGAATCCGATTATCGGGAAGGCCCGATAACCCGAGACTCGTACCGTCACCCACGAGCCCGAAGACTCGGAAGGGTTAAAAGGATGGTGTGGAAACTACACAAGTATCACAAATAATTGCAGAACTTAAACAGTTAATAATAAGCAGGAAATAAATTAACATTTTACATGGTCCACAATAGAAATAACAACAGCAGCAACAGTAGTCCACGACTAGTACAGTGACAAGAAGGAAAAGTACAGCTACACGGGACATACCCCGGCTCTGACCTCTGGCACTACCTCTGGGCACCCGCACCACGATGCACTCCTGACGCGCTCCCCGAAGGTGGCGCCTCACCTGAAACATGGTGAAAACACGCAGGGAATGAGTCTCGGAACAAGACTCAGTAGGGATCATTCGAACCCTACCTCGTAAAACGAGAAACCACTACTCTAGCGGTAGGAAAGTGCATCGGAAAGGAAAGCCCTGTACTCTACAGAACTAGACCCTACAGCACGCAAACCGACACACGTGCCACGGTACGAGAACACCGAAACTCAACGGTCGAACCGCCAAAATCTGAAGGTCGGAAACACACGACTGACAGTCTGTCACTCCGTACTCGACAGGAGTACCACCCACTAGAAGCACAGCCGGTAGCGTCCCCTGACGTCTTACACCGCGCCGCAGGTGAGCCGCCTGACGTGGTAGGTCCTACCCGAGGCGCAAACACCGTACAAGTAACTCACAACAAGTGACTAGCTGGGGTCACGCCCGTCGACGTGGGTCCAACCGCCCCCAACCACGTGTGCACACACAGACCGCGCGTCCCTGGTCTGGCCCTCTGACCGATTTTCCCCTCAACCGGACTCTGGCTGCAAGACGTGGGGCCCAACGGTAACCGGTCCACAAACCGTCTCTAAAGGTCGGCCCGTACACCACTCCCTGGTGCGACTAGCACACGCATATTAGTAGGCTACGACTAGTGGAGGGTCACTGAAGGAGTAGACTCTCAAACCAACGGAAAACGACGTCCGAACCTGAGGAAGTACGGGGGCCGTCCCACGTACCATCACCATCGCACGGTGACCGCAGGCGGAAGAAAACGGACACACTGCCCATGACCAAACACATGACCAAGGCAACCGAAATCTCCGGACGCCCGAAGACACGGTCACGAAACTCCACGGGGTGCCCAGGACACACACACGGCCCAAGGGGAACACCCGACAACGGAAAAGATCGCGTTAGGGACACCTAGCGCGACAAGGAAGAACGCGCTAGGGTCCCCTAGCGCGACTTGGAAGATCGCGCTAGGACTCCCTAGCGCGACAGGGAAGATCGCGCTAGGGAACCCTAGCGCGACAAGGACCATCGCGCTAGGTCCTCCTAGCGCGACAAGGCTAATCGCGCTAGGACCCCATAGCGCGACACGAACCGCCCTACTGTTCATCTTCTCCGATGAACGCGCCCCGTCGGGGCAGCGCGACACTCAAGAACGCGCTACTGGAGTATAGCGCGTTCTCAGTCCGCGCCCGAAAAAGGTAGAAACGCCCAAAAAATTCCAACCACGCCCCCATGCCTCCACAGGAGAGGGGGAAAACAAAGGGGAAGACCCCTGGGGACCCCTAGCATGATTCTAGGCCACCAAAATACGAATCCAAGCATCAAATCCATAGATCGGGCGAGCTCTCCCCAAATCATGAAAAAACTCCAAAATGCTCAAACGATCCCCTCTCGGCCTCCCCGCGGCCTACAAATCACGGGAATGAACGGCAAGAGGCTAAGGAACGTCACCCTACCTCAATGGAGCGAATGCTCCGCCGAATCGCCCACAAACCACGAAGAACGCTTTTAGAAACCTCGCCTCCCCACGCTTCCCACGCTCGCCGCACACCCACGAGATCGCCTCGCCGTCGCCCACGCGTCCGCGCCGTCGCCCTGCCGCCGTCAACAGCCTAGGAGGGGTCCGCCGCGCCCGAATGGGAGAGAGGGAGAGAGAGGGGTGCGGTCACGGTTGGGGAAGGAAGGAGAAAGAAGAAGAAGAAAGAGAAAGATGAAAAGAAAAAGAAAAAGCATTAGGGCTATATAGAAAATCCGAATTTTCGAAAAAATATCAAAAAATAGAAAAATACATTTCCGGAATCCTCGGAACGCACTGATCGCAACAGTACCACTCGTGCCCGGGTGAACCGCCCGGTTCGCCCGCAGCGAGCTTCCGAAGAAAAAGCCGAATCCCACGCCGGGAATCGGAAAACACGCGCGGAAAAGTCGCGGAACGCCTCCGGGCCTCCGAAACAACTTCGGATCGCGCCGATCCGAACACGAAAGATGTCCGAAACGAAATTTCAGACATAACAAAGCCGGACGCTCCGAAAACCAGATCCGGGACCCACGAAGAAGGATCCGAAAGGTCCGGGATATTACAGGTGGCCTAAGATGGCATGTGACAGTGGTGATGACAGGGTGGGGACCGAGGCTGGGCCAGCTCCCTTGTAGTTGTAGTTGTGGTCGGAGGGAACGGGGACTCGAGGGGGAGGTGATTGTGCACAGGGAGGAAGTGAATAGAGAGCGATACTGTGCTGACGGTTGGACGGGGAGAGGGGCTAGGGTTTTGTGCGGTGCGGAGGAAGGTGAGAAGAAGAAGGTGGGGATCGGGGTGGGATTGTAGTGGCAGGGGTAGCGGGGAGAGTGGTTCGAAGGAGTTGCAGGGGGGGAGTTGTAGGGGGAAGGGGTAGTTGGGGGTGGGGGAAGGGCCTCCCGCCGTGGATGGGCCAATCCATGTCTGTCCCCTCTAGATCTTCTCGATGAATGCTTGGCGATGGTGTTCCAGTTGTTGGGGTTCGATGACTGGAAGCACTACTCACTGGTCTACAAGCGGTGGCCGGTATTGGAGGGCCAGAGCCGACACTGCCTCTTCCTGGACGCGTGCGCGGTTCTCTTGGAGCTCGTCCCCACCCTCTTCACCATATTTGACCCCATCTCCAAGCTCACCCTCAAGTGCGATCACCAATCTGACAATATCGGTGACGAGGGCGACCATTATAAGAAAAAGTAGGATTAACGATGAAAGTTTTCTATCTCTAATCAGCCTCTGATCTGTCAATGAAGATTTTAGTGACGGATTCGCGGCCGATTAGCGATTGATCTAAATTAACGGGTAATTATCAACGGCCAATACAAATTCCGCTGCTAATTCATCCCTGATTAGCGACAAAAATTAAAATCTCTCTCTAATCAGTCACAAATTAGTGACATATTTGCAATAGACCTGTCACTAATTCACTACCAATTAGAGAGGGATTTTAATTTCCGTCGCTAATCAGGTACGAATTAGCGGAGGAATTTATATTGGTCGTTAATAATTACTCACTAATTTAAATTAGTCGATAATTGGCCATGAATCTGCCCTAAAGTCTTCAATGACAGATTAGGGGCTGATTAGAGATAGAATTTTTTCGTCACTAATCTCACTTTTTCTTGTAATAGACGGGAGAGACGTCGTCATCTTCCTGCCATAGAACGAAGGAAGATGGTGAGTCCCCTTGCGGGTCTCCACCCCGGAGGACTTCTTGCCGATTGCAGAGCTAGAGAGAGAAAAGAAGAAGAAGAAGAAGAAGAAGAAGAGGGAGAAAGGGAGAATGAGGTGTGTTTTATGGTGAGTTCACCGAGCTTGGGGAGGGGTAGTTCTGGCGAGGGAAGGGGTTCTGGTGGGGGATGGGGGTAGCAAGCAGTGGAGGTGGCGATAGGTGGGACATCCCTCCCTCCCTCTCTCTCTCCTCTCTTCTCTCTCTCTCTAGGTTTACAGAGAATATAGTATTTTCGTCATTTCACGACTAATTAACGAGAATATTATAGTCTTTGTAGAATATTTGTCTCTCCGTGGACGGAAGTTAACAACGATGACATTTTTACATAATATGATTTACAAAATGACATGTCTCCTAATACGTTTTTAAGATTTTTTTTTTTTTGCAAACTCCTGATTTACATGCCAAAAAAACCTAAAAATACTTGACCTTTCCATCGCCTTGTGGTTATTCGACTGAATGGCAGCCTGTCTCAGCCAAAATTCAAATCCAATCATATGAGAAGACATCTTGCCCGGAATACTCATCTCGCATTTAACTGTAGATTCACATTACTTGTCCGATATTAACCAACCGTGGAATCAACTGTACACATCCAAGAAAGAAAACATCACTTTTTCAATGTTTAACTAACAGTAAGATCATTTAAAGTGGGGGGTTTTGAATCAGACAACTCTTTTTTACATTTTACATTCCCTAGATCTTGGGACCCATTAGATGCTGTCTTATTGGAAGCTTGGATGGGAAGTCCAGTTGTGTGCGGTCAAACATGCGACATAAGTTGGGTGTTGTTTTTACCAGTCTCACCGGCCCACCTGACTTTCTTTCTGCACGTCAGGCTCACTCGAAGCGGTAAATAATCTCTTACGCCCTGTTTGATATCAGGTCAAGTCCGGATAAGATAAGTTAATCGGGTCGGGTGGATTATTTTTTGTTTGACATTTTTTTTAATCGAGTTTAGATAGAGTTAAAGTGGATTAATTTATTTCTAAGACATAGATGGAATGAGTTAATCGACCCAAGTTAAAATTAGGGATCGAGTGAGTCACCCCGAGTAAGTCACCGACTCCTAATCCACTCCATTATCAAACTGACTCAAAGAGAGAGAATTAGATGGGGCCAGTTGAAAACGGACGGATGGATGTTTCCCCGTGCAATTTGATTTGTTGCACGTTCAGGTGAATTGTATCGTAATATCTTCAATTTTTTTATTTTTTATTTAATTTTTAAAAATAATCTCATAATATTTTAATTTAAAATACAAGTTATGTCATTATCTGAATATTTAAAAATTTTAAAAATAAAATATATCGATTTTTAAAAGAATAAATCAAATATTATTTATTTGATCTGATTTTTTATTTATTTTTAGATAATCTAATAATGACTTTACTTACGCCTTAAATTAAAATATTTTAGAGACTATTTTAAGAAATTAAAAAAATTAAAGATGTTACACGACGAAGGTATGTTGTACATCCTGACCGTGTAACGACTAACTAGCCTTACTCTTCACGATGTTATGTTCTTGAGCAATATTGGTTGTAAGCCCTAGTATATAGGCTCACTACAAATGAGACTCCCGTTTTTTTTTTCGAGCAAGATCGATGAAAGTTTGATTTGGAGATACAACGGGTGTCAAACTCCATATTAATTCTCTCAGGGTCATTTTGATAATAAGTTAAAAAAAATTATTTGAGATGAGTCTGTGTGAGTTATTTCTTAGATTTATTTTTTTAATTTGATAATTTACTTTTATCACGAGAATAACTCGTTCCATATAGAATGGTAGAACGAATTATTCTTAAAATAAAGATCTTAATTTTAATGGATCCTAAATAATTTAACTCTGTTATAAAACTCGATCAAAGATGAATAGACATAATAACTCATCATATTTATCTTATCAAAGTCGCCCTCGTTATCCGGTACAACATCTCCCCTCAGCGACCACGACTTATTAAAAAGAAGGACCATCTCTCTACTTCTTCCGTGTTGACGGATAGAGCATCCAACTGTCCTCCAACCGTCTTTTATAAGGTAGTAAGTTCGTGAAGGGTGTCGGTCATCTCCACTCTCCACCAGGGTTTGCCGGCCCGGTCGACCCGACCGACCCGGTCTCAGCTTGGGTCGGGTCGGGTCGCTCCCGTCTCGGTACGACCCGATCCGTCCCGTTCTAAAACACCATTTTATATATATATATATATAATATAAAATAATATAATAAAATAAAAAAATACACATTATATATATAATATAATATTAAAATAATAGGTCGACCCGGTGGCGACCCACAGCCCGGTCGACCCAGTCTCGGCCTGGGTCGAGTCGGGTCGTGCGAGTCGATGCGAGACGCACCAGGTCGACAAACTCTGCTCTCCACATGTACTTGAAACAAATACCCACGTTATAAATTTATTTGCATAATTACCTCTCTTATTTTTATTATTTTGAATGCCTTCGCTACGTCACAATACTTATAAAATTGCTCTTGCCGTTGTCGGGTAGTATTATATCAAAATCTCTTATCTAAACCCTGGCTAGCCTTTCAGTAAATTTATAATATATATATATATATATATATATATTATTCTCCTCCCCCTCTCTTTGGCAGAATTTGTTGATGAAAATAACTCTTCTTACAAGGATAATTTCATCTAAAAATTCAATCAGAAGGTTAAAATGAAATATTTTTTGAATCATCGTTGGAAGTTAATGACAAGGGTATTTTTGTCACTATATTAATATAAGAATATTATTAAAAATAATGTAGAATTAAGAGGGGTAATTTTTTAACTAAATTTTAAGGGGAGTATTTTTGTAAAAAATTAACAAATTAACACGATAACCTATCAACGTAGTAACTTAGTATTTAATAGTTTGATATATTATTACGTCCATATGTTAATATGTTGAGACATTAACAATGGATATCGGGAGAAGGTAGAAAAGAAACGGGATAATTTCATATGCTCCATCCGTATTCCGTACACATAAAATATATAAAATACCATATTTATATGTTAAATATCATCTTAACTTTAGTTTCAGAACTATCGTTCCAGACAATTGTCATTTTAATTGTTGTCATCCCAATATGTGAAGAATATTTCATTGAATGTTAGAAATTAATTGTTAATTAAATGTTATGAAAGAGGCTCTTTATTTACAGGTTAAAGTAGGGAGAATAATTAACTGATGTGAGAGAAAATTACGAGCCTCACAAGTTTTTCTCACATCCTTCGCCCCTTAATCGGACTCGTTGGGGAGCCGGGTCGCTACGCGCCGAGCGTCTCTCCCCCTCCGAGGTCGCGGGGGTTCTTCCCCCGACGGAACTCCGGTGGGGGGAGCCCCCTTCGGGGACTCCCCCCCCACCCCACATTCTCCCCCACAGGAGGCTTCTGCCGGGTGGCCTCCGGGTCCACCTCTCGAGATGAGGTGAGGGCAGGAATAAATCACCTCACCCTTAAACAAAGAGACCCTAAATGTCTAAAATACGCCTAATGTACATGTTTCTCCATTTTAGAAAGGAAACGAAGCAATGTTATCAGAACCGGACCGGTGCCTAAACCGGACAATGAGCTGGTTCGGTTCGAACCGGTTTGAACCGTAATGTCATTATAATATTGATATATGGTCCGACCCGATTCCATAACCTAATACAATAAGAAATAACTCAAATAAGATATAGTGATCAAAATAAGTAAACATACATGTATATAGAGAATAACTTGTAACTACTTGTTGGAAATAGAGCCTTTATGTTGATTCAAATATCCTCATTTATATGTTGAAAATAGAGCTTTTATGTTTAGTCCCATATTGGAAGTTAGAAAAACTTACTTGACTTTATATGTTGGAAAGCTCACCCTTGGATCAGGACCCAAGGGACATAGGATGTGGGATTGAGTTGTGTGTAGAATTAAATGGTTTGATTAAATATAAGTAAATAATTTATTTATTTATTTATTTGTGAGTTGAGTTGAGTTGAGTTAGACAATTGATGACCTAATCATACCCCTCGTTTAACCTTGCCTAAACATGATGTGGCGACATATTTCTCCATTTCCCATGATGTCACCTACTACTTTTCCGACGACGATGACTATAACTGGCGCCTTTCAAACATTATCCGGAGGATAAAAATGATCTTTCTCACTTGGGTTATGGCAAATGTGAACATTTTATTCTCTGCAAGTCAAGTCAAGATGGTATATATGATATTGGAGATGTATGGATAGTAAATTCGATATTTTGCATACGAGTATATATAGTATATATGAAATTATCTCAAAATAAATCCATCAATCAAACAGAGGTTTCTGATGAATAAAAAATTGATAGAGGTAAATATAAAAGAGACGAATTTGATAATGAGCTGAAAAAAATGAACAGAGGGAAATAGATATGAAATTATCTCAAAAAGTAACTTTTCGTATAATTTCTTTTATTAATTCGATAAATCTATTTTTTAGTAAAATTTATCGCTCTGATCGTCCTGATTGTATTGATATTTTATTAGTATGATACGGTCAAACTGTTGTGTGTCAAGAACAATATTATCGGAACCAAACCGATGTCTGAACCGATCAATGAGTTGGTTCGGTTCGAATCGGTTGGACCGTTCAATCGAATCGGTTTGAACCGTGATGTCATCGTAATATTGATAGATGGTCCGACCAGATTTTATAATCCAAGATAATAAAAAATAAGATATAATGGTCAAAATAAATAAACATACATATATAATTATTAGTCACGATTATGTAACTATACAAGTAAGAAAATAACAATAACATGGTTAAATAAATTAATCTTAAATTTTATAATATTTCATTAATCTTCACTCTTCACAATTGATATCTATATTCTTTTAAATGTTTAAATTTTAAATATATTTAAAATAAAATGATAAATAATAATAAATTAATAATAATAAGATAATTTTATTCACACGCACATATAATTTTAAATATTTAAATATTTTTATTTTTATTTTTTTTATTTTTTTTATTTTAAAGGATGAATCTAGTCGGACTGGTTCGGACCGGTTTACCAGTCGAATCACGATTCGTCCGATTTGTCTGATTCTTTAACATTAGACCGGATCGGTCTTAATCGAACCGGTTCACGGTCGGACCGGTTCGACCGATCGATTCGATCCGATTCTAATAACACTGGTCAAGAACGAAGATTACTTAATAAATATTTATTATAATAAAAATTTATATACAAACTTAATTGGTTAGAGAACTTGTCATTTAAACGTGAGATATACGGTTCAAATCTCAAAAGTGACACGATTGTTTTACGTCAATTTTTTAAAAAATAAAAAAATAATAAAAATATGCTCTTTACATATTTCAAACTCTCGTCGTAAAAGAAAACATTTCAAATCAATTCACTTATCAAAATCTTTAAAAATAATATAAAATTTAGTACATTTAAACAATATAAAAATATATATTAATTATGTATCACATATTAATCTTATCGATCTCTCACTAATACAATTTGATATATACGATACGCGAATGTATCGATACGTCAAACCCTGCCTTTCACACGAATAACTTTGGAAAATGGCGCTTGCGGTCCCATCGAGTCATTGCGCTTCGGGCAGGTCAAGTTGTTCGGTCCAATCACATCAACTCCAACTGGAAACATGATGAATGGTCGTTAAATGGTTATCTGTTGGACTGCCTACGAGTGGCCCCCTCCTGTTCCTTGCCCTTTAGACGTATCCTTATCTCCGTCGGTGTAGCTTTTATAGCCAATGGAGAACTTAAAGATGAGTGAATTGGGAGAACGAGAGAAAACAGAAGAGAAAAGAAGGAATGCGTCTATTCTATCCCGAGGAAAAAATCGATTTCGATGAAGGGATTTTATCTCTAGCAACCTGTCTTACTCAGTCTTTATTGTTTGGGCTCACATCTCCTCCCATGACATTGCTATATCTTAATTTATTTAGGCCCTCTTTATTTTTTGAGTGAGATACCGTGTTCGATTTCGAAAGGTTGAACACGGTGTCCGAGATCAATTAACTGTGACACGTGTGAGAAGAGAGTGTGAGCCCCCCAAAAATTCTCTCTCATCAATTTATAAACTGTCAGACAGTTCTGATAACAAAGCGACCCTTAAACAATGATCCATCTCTCTATAGCATTATCCCTCTTTTACCATGTCAGGGACAAAATAGAAGTCTGTTTCTATATCTTCATGTGTTACGATGGCTCGGAACTATCATACACACTCAAGTGGTAACGGAATTAGGTATTAAAAAATTTAACAAACTTAGATAATTACACATTTCAGACAATGATACGTAAAGAATGGAGATAGAAGAAATAGATTCAATCACATAGAGAGTCACAATGCAATGTTTATAATGATTCGGTCAAACAACTATACTGATCTACGTTCACTCCTCAAGGGACACTTGGGTATTCCACTACTAATTGCAATCTAGTACATCACACACATGCTAGTACACACACTCACACACACACAAGTTTAGGCACATAAGTATCTTTCACAACCAGACACAAAGTACGATGATTCAAATCACAATAAAAACTATAATAGTAAGAAAAAGAATGCGCAAATCTGAGTTGGAGATGAAGTGGAATTGTCCTAAGTTCAAGCAGCATGTTCCAGCAAGGGGGATGAATAAATGTGTATTTATAAGTTTTATGGATTAAAAAGTATTTGCACTAAATGCAGCGGAAATAAAATACGAAAAGTAAGCAATCACATGGGACACAAGGATTTTATCCTGATTCGATCCACCCTTCTTGGCATACCTATGTCCAGTCCCCAACTCACAAGAGATTTCACTATTTAACCTTTCTGGTTATAACAACTAGTTTTCCAGGACTTAATTCCCCAACTAATTTTGTTCAGACTCAACAACCTATCACTAGCACTCTAGCGGATTTTGATCATTTTTTAGCAAGTCAACAATCACCCCTTGTGACTTAATTTTTCAAGTGATCTCACACCTTTCTAACTCTTCCATAGGCTAGAACTCCAACTAATTTCCTATCCCTATGAGTAGACCGGCCCAGCACACCCTAGTGCTATTCCAAAGAGGACAATGCACTTAAACTGTCGGCAACATAGTAATAATAATTCCTACAGTTTGCTTCTTAACGAGTGGATGGTGGACTTTACAAAGTTCAAAAAAATAAATGACTGATAGATAGAGGAAGAAGACGATGAGAATGGCGTAGCAGTGTGGTATCCTCCTCTTAATTGATTCCTCGGTGAGAGACTTCAATGATCTTACTTGAAATGTAGTGAAATCTCTCGTTCAGCTTGAATGCTTAGGAAGCTTGTGTGCTCGGAGATCGTTTATGTGCTTGAAGAATGAAGACGTTTGGAGAAAATTGGCCGCTCAACCTAACTCAATCCGTTACCTTCTCCTTCAAAACCTAGGATATTTATAGGCCCCAATTCTTCTTATACGTTAGACACTTGTGACCTTCAATGGTCTGATTCTGTTGGAATTTGGGCATAGTCCCCTGAGTAATTAGTCTCATATTGGTTAAATGAGTTGTGGTTCATGTACTTATGACCATGGGCCCTTGTATCTCAACATCGCGATTTTGTGGATTCAACATGGTATCAGAGCATGGTCTTGGACCCAACTCCTCTTGCCACCTCCACCTAATTAATATCCACAGCCCATCTTGGCCATGAGGGGGAGTGTTAGAATTTGGGCATAGTCCCGTATTGGTTAAATGAGTTGTAGTTCATGTGCTTATGACCCTGGGCCCTTGTATCTCAACACCGCGATTTTGTAGATTCAACATGATATCAGAGCATGATCTTGGGCCCAACTCCTCTTGCCACCTCCACCCAATTAATGTCCACGGCCCATCTTGGCCGTGAGAGAGAATGTTGGAATTTATGCATAGTCCCCTAGGTAATAGTCCCGTATTGGTTAAATGAGTTGTGGTTCATGTGCTTATGACCCTGGGCCCTTGTATCTTAACACCACGATTTTGTGGATTCAACAATCTTACAAACCTTGAAACCTAGGTGCTAAGGTTGAAGGGGCCCAAGACTATAAACTCAAGGAACCCACATGTGTTTTCCAATATGGAATTTATCTCCCATTCAGGACACCAACACTTCCCCTCACGGCCAAGATGGGATGTGGAAATTAGATTAGACGGGAGGTGGGACAAATATCATAGTGGACCTTGGCCTGCTCTGATACCATTTTACAAACCTTAAAATCTAGGTACTGAGGTTGAAGGGGCTCAGGACTATAAACTCAAGGAACTGACATGTGTTTTCCAATATGGGATTTATCTCCCATTCGGGACTCCAACATGTTAGAGAATAGTCCCGTATTAGAAACGGGCTAAAAATATAATGTGATTATACTTGTGGTGCCCTCTCCACTCAACACGTTAAGGTTTTGAGTTGGATGGCCCAATCCAATAAAATTTAACATGGTATCAGATCACATGGTTGTGATCTAGGCTACGCACCCCATGTTTATCATGGTATGTAATGTCCCAGGTTTTTTTTCGGATATTTTTTGGATCTTTTAGTGGGTCTCGAAGTGTATTTTATGCTTCACACGTATTTTTTCCTGATGTGCCTTCGGAACTCTGTGTAGGGCGAACCGTGGCGTTCTCCGACTCCGGGACAGTACCACTATGTTGTGCTCCTCCCGAGGATCGCGGAGGTAATTTTTCGTAATTTTCTGAATTTCTAGAATTTCTAAATTTTTCTATATATTAACCCTTTTTTTCTCTCCCCCTCTCATTCTCTCTTTCTCACTCTCTCTCATCTCTTTCTCTCCCCCTCTCCCCAGGCGGCCGACAGCGGTGGAGGAGGGCGAGGCGACGATGGCGGGAGGCGAGGAACAGGGAACAGGTCGAGGATCGAGGGACGGTGGCACGTGGAAGCTCGGCCGCGGGTTCGTGAAGCGGCGAAGGTTTCACGGCGTTTTCTTCGTGGATCGACGTCCACGGTGCGTCGTTTCTTCGGTGGAGGTAGGGAGATGGACCCCCAGCTCGTGCATTCCCTTTCCCGCGAGTTTTGTAGGCCGTGGTGAGCCGAGCGGACGTATTTGGGAATTTTTGGGAAAAATTCATGTTTTTGGAGTTGTGACCCGATCCGCCAATCCATCGCATTTTTGGCCGATCCGAGGCCATAGATGCATGCTAGGGGCTATTTGGGGGCTTCCCCCTTATTTCCCCCCTCTCCCGTGGAGGTATGGGGGGGTGGGATGATTTTTGGGTCGTTTCCCACCGTAGCGTTCTCGGGATGGTGTGACGGTCCTTCCAGTGACCGTCACAGGCCGTGACGTCCTAGGGTAGGTGCGTTACAGGCCGTGACGCCCCAATGAGGGTGCGTCACAGGGTCCTATTTTGTCGACAGGTCGTCGGTCGCTCTGACGGTCTTACAATAAATCGTCAGAGGGTGTGACGCACCTGGACCTGACCGTTACATCCGTGTTTCATGATTTTGACCGATTGGGGTCCTGAGACTCTGACGCACTAGGGGTGGACCGTCAGAGCCTCGTGACGCCCTTGCTTGGGTGCGTCAGAGTTGACGCATCCCTTCTTCTAACGCGCTTGGGTAGGTCCGTTAGGGGTTGTGACGCCCCGAGGGGTGTGCGTCACAACCTGTTTTGGTCTGTCTTCTAACGCACCAGGCTTGGTCCGTTAGAGGCTGTGACGCCCCAGGGTGGGTGCGCCACAGCCAGTGTTGCCGGTTTCGTGTAACGCTCCTGTGTTGGACCGTTACAGTGTTGTGACGGCCTAACTTTGGACCGTTACAGTTGTGACAACCCAAAGATAGACCGCCAGGCACTATGTTGTGCCGAAGTGGTTCTTCGTGCTTGCCGCGATCGTTTCCCGTTGTGTAGGTTCCTGGTCGACCCAGTTGGGACCCAGTGGTCGACTTGCGGTCTCGTGAATGTCCCAGACACCCCGAGGGTTTTGTGTCCATGTTTTGAGGGTGTCCGGAGGATCGTGTTACCTCATTTAGCGTGCCCATGGGTTTGAGAGTCTGGGTGACTCCTCGTGTTCCGGGCTTTTGTGTTACGCTTGATCGAGTCACCGTGCGTCGGTGTGAGTGCGGCGAGGGTTCCCCGCACGTCGTGAGTTTCTTCGGAAAGAGGTTTCCGAGTGGGCCATGAGTAAGGCCTGGGACTTCGAGTCCGGTTGCCCAGCCTAGGGCTGGAGGGTTCTTGCTTTTTCTGGAGAGAGGGATTCGGTTTGGCGGCCTGTGAGCTGCCTTGGGAACCGTGTTTTGGCATTTCTGCGTGGCCAGGTGCGTGGCCCGTAGACTGTGAATCCCGTTTCTTCTCCGACTGTGGTCACCGTGCGACGGTGCTGGTACGTGAGACGGTCCCCGCACTTCGTCGGGTTCAGACGTTGTTTTCCGTTGACTTGAGAGTCACCTCCTTCAGTGACCCTCCGCTAGTCGTAACCAGCTTACACGCAAGTGGTCCCACCAGGGAGTGGTGGAGAGGCTACCCTGAGGATGATTTTTAGACTGGTTTTCGTCGGGCCCCACGTCTGTAGACAGAGTCCGGATAAGGGGAAAACCAGTTAGAGGCCAGACCTAGGACATATGGTCTATGTGTGCACACGTGGTTGGGGGCAGTTGGACACGCTGACAAGCGTGACCCCAACTAGTCACTTACTTTGTGGTTACTTGTGCGGTATCCGTGCCTCTGGTAGGCGCTACCACGTTAGGCAGTTCACCTGCGGCGCGGTGTAAGTCGTCAGGGGACGCTACCGACTGTGCTTCTAGTGGGAGGTACTCCTGTCGAGTCCGGAGTGACGGACTGTCAGTCAGTCTTTGTGACTTTGACCTTCGGGTTTTTGGTCGTGTTGACCGTTGAGTTCCGGGTGTTTCGCCGTGGCGTGTGTGTCGGTTCTCGTGCCGTGAGACTAGTGCTAATAGCTTTACCGAGGTTGCGTCTTGTTGTGCGATACCCGTGACCAGGTGGTCAGGGTCGCACTTTAGACAGCGTGTCCAGGTTGGCCGTGTTCTGGGAGATAGGCCTCTACGACAGGGTCGCCGTGGGTTTTTACTTCGGTAAGTGGTGCTAGTATGGTCCGGTTCCCGACTCCGAGATCGGGACTTCTCTTTTTGCTTGGCCGGTACAGTAGTAGTTATAGTGCCGAGTTTTGACCGGCCACCAGGTTTACTGTTCCTGCTGTTACTGTTGCTCCTGTAGTTACAGCTTTCCGTGCCACCGTTGTTCTCAGTTGGGGTTCCGCGGGATCCCTACTGGGCCAGTGACAGGAGGCTCACCCCTATTTTTCAGGTGTGGCGGTTCTTCCTCGTGGTTCGAGGATGCTGTTCTGAGGTTCCTAGTCGCCAGCTCGCCGGGCCGAGTGTTCACTTGGCATGTGGTACGCTTTACTGCTTTAGACTGTACTTCCTGTTGGACTGGACTCTATTGTAATAGTTATTTATTTATTTATTTCTGTTAATTGTTGAATTATCCTGTCTTATTTCCTATTTCTTTGTGCCTCCACACTCCTTTTAGCCCTTCCGAGCCCTCCCGGCTCGTGGGCGGCGGTTCGAGTCTCGGGTTATCGGGCCTTCCCGATAATCGGATTCTCGGGTCGTTACAGATGGTATCAGAGTAAGGTTGTGGACGTACACAGGAATTCGAGATATTGCAGTGATCAGAGTCCATAAGGTCTAGTACAGTCGGCAGCTGGCATAGGGTTTTGTGTTCGTTTTCCGCCTAGTTTCTCGCTTGAGAGCCTGAGTGCGCCGCATGGCACTGTGATGGTGGTTGCTATTGGTGGCTTTCGTGCCAGCATGAGGTCTAAGCATCGAGGTTGAGAGCTTTCTCCCTCATCGGTGGTGGCCCTGGTTGTGCTGCGTTAGACAGAGGTTGCCTGCAGGCGCGTTACTACGGTGCTGCGTTCGAGGTGTTTGCAGCGAGGTCAGGTGGCTGGCGAGGACTGTTTGTGGTTAAGTGGCCGTAAGCGTGCTCTGAGGGAGCTATCGTTGAGTCTGGCCACTCCAGCTTGAGGTTCATCCAGCCCCTGATGTTTTAAGGTTGTGGTTTGAGGTGGCAGAGCGGGTGCTCTGATCGAGAGGTGCGCTCAGGTGAGCGGAGGATCTTCTCGGTGAGTTACTGATTTTCGAGCCTGATGTTCTTGTCGTGCTCTATGGCGTCAGAAATGACGTGTCGGTCTCGATTATTTTTACAGATTTCGAGGTAGGATTGGGCTGTGGTATCCTAGTAAGTCTTGCTTCTGCGCTCTTGTGTGCGAACGGGTTGTGTTCGCTTTGGATTTGGTTTGAGATGTGAAGGTTTCGCGGTGAGTTTCGGGACTCGAGGATGAGTGTTGGCGGTTGCCGATTATGGCTCGTGTTGCGGCTCTTGACGCGGTCTATTACAGTTCGAGGAATTGCAGTGGTGGTGCATCGAGAGATACTGTGATTGTGGTCCGACGTGACACTTGCTGAGTGTGTCGGAGGCGCTGACCTGATGGAAGCGATGGCTTTCCTTGGTGTTGGATGGTGCTATTTCCAGCGTGCGCGAAGTTTGAGATCATGTCGAGCGTGGAAGTTTTCCGTTGGTCGGAGGCGTGATCAGTTTCTCCGTGGGTTGGAGAGATTGTGTTTGCCTAAGGTTCGTCATCTTGCAGTGTGTTCCCGGATTTGGTTGGCCTCGCGTGTCATGAAGTCCGTGCGAGACGTGACCTGTGTTTGGGCAAGGTGGTTGCCTGTGTGATGTCGTGCCCATTTCCCATGGTGTGTAAGGATGCTGGCGCTGTTCCGGAAGGACGAGTGCTGGTTGGGCGGTGTTCACATTCTTGGCTGTGCGCGCGTGGATCAGAGTGCGCAGCAGAAGCTTGGTGGGCCTGTGACCCACTGGTTCAGGATCGTAGCGTTGGTTGCTACAAGCGGATTCCTGAGTTTGCGTGGAGCATCGGAGGATTGGTTCCTCGGTGTGAAACGTGTTGTTGCCGTGCCGTTGCTTGAGGCATCATGGTTCTTGGCACTGGCAGGATGGAGTGTCAGGAAAAAATGTTGGCAAGTGTGCCGCATGAGTACCCTGTTCATGTGATGGAAGCCGTGTCAGGCGTCGGCGTGAGCCCGGATGAGGTTGTTGAGGACGTCGTCTGACGGAAGTCGAGGGTTGTGATGAGACCAGACGGAAGAGTGACGCATGTGGGCGGAGGCCTTTTAGTGAGATTGGCGTCAGTATGGTGGTCCTTGATGGGACGTTGGTGTTGCAATTGTTATCCTTGGTCTGTGACCAGCATGGGATAGTTCCCCTGTAAGTCTAAGTTGAGTGAGGTGATGACCGAAGACACCAGGATCTTGTCATTTGGTTTCATCGTGCTCCCCTAAGAAGGTCGAGTTGGTGCGCTGATTGAGTTCAGATGCGGAGTCCGAGAGGAGTGCAGCTCAAGATGTGGTATCGGTCTGTGTGTGAGTCAACGGATGGCTTACCGAGGTTTGGAATGTTCCCTTCGGATCCAGTGGAGGACCAGGAAAGAAGGAAGAACCTGAGCAAGCGGAGTTTTCCCGTTGACGAGCAGTTGGCGACCAGTGGATGATTTTTTCATAGACAGAAGATGTTGTTGGTTGTGTATCGTGAACGGTGAGAGCCGTGTACAGGTGAGACCTTTGGTGGTCGTTTCTGTGATGTGCCTTTCCGGATGGGATCTGGGCTCTGTCAAAGTTTATCTTTTAGGCTCTGGCAGAGTTGGCACAATGATACGTCTGGCTTTCGGCTTGCTAGGTGTGAGGTGATCCTTGGCGCTGACCCGATGAGCTGGTTGTGGTCTGTTGAGATGGTTGCGTGAGCTGTTGGAGGCTCTGTGTTGGTTGTCCCCTTGAGAAGGGTGTGTGACCGGTCAGCTGGGTGTGAAGGTGACGTGTGATTTATCTACCGACCATAGGATGGATCGGTAGTTGTTTCTCGTGACGAGGGTTGTGTCTCCTCGGTGAGTAAGATTGTGGCAGCGGTGCCATGATTGGTCTTTCTTGTGACTGAGGTGATGCCGGACTGTGTTCTTTGGTGTATGCCTGCTCTGATGGTCGGTGTGTGCGACTTGCGGAGCGAGGTGTCGTTCGTGGTTGTAGTATGGCTGTGTCCCTCAGGATCGGTGCTTTCGTGAGAATCGAGGTTTCTGTGTTGGGGCTCTGACAGTGTTGTCAGTTGGTTAAGGTGTTCTTCCCCTGTGACTTGGTGCTAGTCCTGAATTTCGAGGACGAAATTTCTTTAAGGGGGGAGTGCTGTAATGCCCCATGTTTTTTTTTCTGGATATTTTTCGAATCTTTTAGTGGGTCTCGGAGTGTATTTTATGATTTACACGTGTTTTTCCCTGATGTGCCTTCAAAACTCTGTGCAGGGCGAATCGTGGCGTTCTCCGACTCTGGGACAGTACCACTACGTTGTGCTCCTCCCGAGGATCGTGGAGGTAATTTTTCATAATTTTCTAAATTTCTAAAATTTCTGAATTTTTCTATATATTAACCCTTTTTCTCTCTCCCCCTCTCATTCTCTCTTTCTCACTCTCTCTCATCTCTTTCTCTCTCCCTCTCATTCTCTCTTTCTCACTCTCTCTCATCTCTTTCTCTCCCCCTCTCCCCGGGCGGCCGATTGTGGCGGAGGAGGGCGAGGCGGAGATGATGGGAGGCGAGGAACAGGGAACGGGTCGAGGATCGAGGGACGGTGGCGTGTGGAAGCTCGGCCACGGGTTCGTGAAGCGGCGAGGGTTTCACGGCATTTTCTTCGTGGATCGGCGTCCACGGTGCGCCGTTTCTTCGGTGGAGGTAGATAGATGGACCCCCAGCTCATGCATTCCCTTTTTCGCGAGTTTTGTAGGCCGTGGTGAGCCGAGCGGGCGTATTTGGAGATTTTTGGGAAAAATCCATGTTTTAGGGGTTGTGAGTCGATCCGCCGATCCATCGCGTTTTTGGCTGATCCGAGGCCATAAATGCATGCTAGGGGCTATTTGGGGGCTTCCCCCTTGTTTTCTCCCTCTCCCGTGGAGGTATGAGGGCGTGAGATGATTTTTGGGTCGTTTCCCGCCGTAGCGTTCTCGGGACGGTGTGACGGTCCTTCCAGTGACCATCACAGGCCGTGACGCCCTAGGGTAGGTGCGTTACAGGCCGTGACGCCCCAATGAGAGTGCGTCACAGGGTCCTATTTTTTCGGTAGGTCGTCGGTCGCTCTGACGGTCTTACAATAAACCGTCAGAGGGTGTGACGCACCTGGACCTGACCGTTACATCCGTGTTTCATGATTTTGACCGATTGGGGTACTGAGACTCTGACGCACCAGGGGTGGACCGTCAGAGCCTCGTGACGCCCTTGCTTGGGTGCGTGATAGTTGACGCATCCCCTTTTCTAACGCGCCTGGGTAGGTCCGTTAGGGGTTGTGACGCCCTGAGGGGTGTGCGTCACAACCTGTTTTGGTCTGTCTTCTAACGCACCAGGCTTGGTCCGTTAGAGGCTGTGACGCCCCAGGGTGGGTGCGTCACAGCCAGTGTTGTCCGTTTCGTGTAACACTCCTATGTTGGACCATTACAGTATTGTGACGGCCTAGCTTTGGACCGTTACAGTTGTGATGGCCCAAAGATAGACCGCCAGGCACCGTGTTGTGCCGAAGTGGTTCTTCGTGCTTACCGCGATCGTTTCACGTTGTGTAGGTTCCTGGTCGACCCGGTTGGGACCCAGTGGTTGACTTGCCATCTCGTGAATGTCCCAGACACTCTGAGGGTTTTGTGTCCGTGTTTTGAGGGTGTCGGGAGGACCATGCTACCTCGTTTAGCTTGCCCGTGAGTTTAAGAGTCCGAGTGACTCCTCGTGTTCCGAGCTTTTGTGTTACGTTTGATCGAGTCACCGTGCGTCGGTGTGAGTGCGGCGAGGGTTCCCAGCATGTCGTGAGTTTCTTCGGGAAGAGGTTTTCGAGTGGGCCATGAGTAAGGCCTGGGACTGTGAGTCCGGTTGCCCAGCCTAGGGCTGGAGGGTTCCCGCTGTAAGGTTTCGCATAGCACCTACGGGCGACGCAGCGGATAACAAAAATTTCATTTGCCTGATTCTGGTATTATGGAAAGCTTAATCTGTACTCTAATCGGTGTTTCTAAGACCCTAATTACGGGTTGCGTGTTTCACCTTGCGCGGAACGACGTTGTCCGCTAAGCCCGATGCAGAGAAACCGAGCCGCACAGCTGTACGGTCTTTAAAGCAGATCCACATAGACCCTTGCGCAGCGACGGTACCTCCCCGGCACAACTTTTCCCAGCTCTATCACCTTCTGGAGAGAGAGAGAGCAAGAGGGAGAAAGGGGGAGGCTAATCCTCCTCTTAAGCTCATGTGCTTACTTAAGCTTAAGAGGTTGGAAGAGAAGAAGCTCAAGTTCGAATGAACTCACGTAGGTGGTTATATATAGAGTTTTGGCCCTTTTCTAAAGACCTCCAAAGGACAAAAATTGTATATATGACCTTTCCTCTATTATACATATGTATTAAGTCCCATTTACACTCCTTTCCAAAAGGAATTAAAGGGAATTAATACATACACTTGTATAATAATAATCCGTCACCCAAGAATCCATTGTGTGTGATCCTCTAGGCCCATAGTCTCTCTAGTTTAAGGCCCATTAACTTCTAATTCCTAATTAGAAGTAAGTTAAACGTATTATTCGCTTCTATAAGAGCCGAATAATAGTTTAATTCATTCCGAACCTTCGATCACGTTAGGTCAAGCAAATCCGCGTGATCCTAGAGGACGTCGGGTTTAAACCAGCCTGTCCGGTACCTGTAAGTCCACAGTTACCGCATCGATATAATCCCTCGCTCCTTCTATGAGTCTGGTACGATCGAGAGTACGGTATCTGTCAAACCCCATGATCGTGCCATTTGACTATGACCTTCTTAAAGTGTATGACGTCCGTTCTAAACAAACTCACACGACCCTAGCCAGGGATTTAACGGAGCGTCAATGTCATGACCCATTAACTGTCTGATATATACCCGACAGTGAACGATCCCTTCTTGACCATTGATGATCTTCACACGTATCCTGGAGTGGTTAATGACTCGACAACTCATGACTTATGGTTAAAGTCACTTAGCTAAGTAATTAAATCATTCCAGTCCTCGTGTAAGATCCGATCAATGTCTCAGGTCAAATGACCAACGGTGCTACTGTGACCGTTGGATCTTCAGTTGATATTAGGTATAATCAACCATCTGAAGATCCAATAGCGGATCAGTTCAGTGCACATCCTCCAAGGACATACACCTACACATATGTGTTGGTGCCCCGCACCAATGACCATGAGACTGGTCACTGACACAACATGTGTACTGGTTTAATAGATAATCAAAGTCCCCGAGTTATTACCCTCTAACCAGAAACAGTTTAAGGTATGTGTTCATGTAAAGTAAGTCTCATGTTCGAGATCTCATCTCGAGCTGACTTTACAACCACATATCCTAGGGACAACGTAAAGTAACACAATCGCATATTTACGCTCAAACACCACTTTATTAATGAATAAGATCGTACAACTATTGGGCCTACCCGACCCGAAATTGACATGTAACACACCAACACTAACAATCTCCCACTTGAACTACAGTCAATTGCCCACAACTTTGAGGTCCATCTTATCCCGATGACGCTCAAATACAGTCTGTGTCAAAAGCTTAGTCAGTGGATCTGCTATGTTATCTTCTGACGGTACACGCTCTACCATCACATCTCCACGATCAACAATCTCCCGAATAAGGTGAAAGCGCCTGAGAATATGCTTTGACCTTTGGTGAGATCTCGGTTCCTTCGTCTGGGCGATGGTCCCATTATTATCACAAAATAATGGGATGGGATCTGATATCTCGGGAACTACGCCAAGTTCCAAGATGAATTTCTTCATCCAGACGGCTTCCTTAGCAGCTTCAGTTGCAGCAATATATTCCGCCTCCGTCGTCGAGTCTGCAGTCGTGACTTGCTTGGAGCTTCTCCAACTGACTGCCCCTCCATTCAACATGAATACAAATCTTGACATGGATTTGCAGTCATCTGGATCTGACTGGAAACTAGAATCTGTGTAAGCTCTAAGCTGTAAGTCCTCTCCTCCATAAAGTAGAAAAAGATCATTAGCCCTTCGCAGGTACTTAAGGATGCCCTTTACTGCCTTCCAGTGCTTTTCGCCTGAATTTGCCTGATATCTACTGACAATGCTCAGAGCATTGGCAACATCAGGCCGTGTACATAGCATTACATATATGATTGACCCTATCGCCGAAGCATAGGGTACCTTATTCATGTGTGCCACCTCCTCAGAAGTTTTAGGACTCATCCCCTTAGATAGGTAAATTCCATGTCTCATGGGAATTAGACCTCTCTTGGAATTTTTCATCCTAAACCTTTTGAGGATAGTGTCTATATATATGTATTGAGATAATCCTACTATCCTTTTAGATCTATCTCGATAGATTCTTATGCCCAGCACATAGGATGCTTCTCCCAAATCCTTCATGGAGAAGGTCTTGGACAACCAAGACTTAGTTGATGTCAACATCTCTAAATCATTCCCAATGAGTAAGATGTCATCAACTTAAAGGACCAAGAAGGTAACTGAGCTCCCACTGACCTTCTTGTAAACACAGGGTTCATCTTCATTCCAAATGAAGTTGAAAGATTTGACAGCCTCGTCAAATCTTAAGTTCCAGCTTCTAGATGCCTGCTTTAATCCATAAATGGACCTTTGAAATTTGCATACCTTATTAGGATGTGACTTGGAGGTGAATCCCTCAGGCTGTACCATGTACACCTCTTCTGACAGGTTTCCATTAAGAAAAGCTATCTTCACATCCATTTGTCAGATCTCATAATCCAGATATGCAGTAATGGCAAGGAGGATTCTGATTGACTTAACCATGGCTACCGGCGAAAACGTCTTGTCATAGTCAATGTCTTGTCTTTGACCATATCCTTTCGCCACTAGTCTAGCCTTGTATGTGTCAACCTGTCCATCTGCACCGATTTTCCTTTTGAAAATCTATTTGCAGCCGATAGGAACCTTCCCTTCGGGTACATCAACTAAGTTCCAAACTTTATTGGTGTACATGGACTGGATTTCTAAATCTATTGCCTCTTGCCATTTCTCAGAGTCTACACTATGGATCGCCTCCTGGTACGACTGAGGATCATCATCCTCATCGATACATACCTTAGAGGACCCCTCTGAGACATGTCCAACATATCTCTCAGGTTCTCTCAGTAGTCTACCAGATCTCCGTAGTGTCAGTGTTTCACCTTGAATAGGATCAACCGATACTGTCTCATCTAACGAGTTTGTGTCTATGGGTTGTGGTTCTTGGACCTCGTCCAACTCTATCTGGCTCCCACTATTTTTCTGGAGTAGATATTCTCTTTCCAGAAATACAGCTCTCTTGGCCACTAAGACCCTTTGCTCAGAAGGGTGATAGAAATAATATCCAAACGTCTCTTTTGGATATCCCACAAACCTACACTTATCGGTTCTCGACTCAAGCTTATCACTCTCGTTCTTCTTTACATGAGCAGGACACCCCCAAATTTTAATGTGATTAAAATTTGATTTCCTGCCCTTCCATATCTCATATGGTATAGAATGAACTTATTTACTTGAGATCCTATTCAATAAATAAGCCGCAGTCTCTAACGCATAGTCCCAGAGAGACAAGGGTAGTCCTGACATAGACATCATGGATCGGACCATGTCTAACAAGGTCATGTTTCTCCTCTCGGATACACCATTATGCTGTGGTGTATACGGTAGAGTCCACCGAGAAAATATTCCATGGTCTTTAAGATAAGAAGTGAATTCATGGCTTAAGTATTCACCTCCTCGATCCGATCGAAGAGCCTTAATACTTTTGCCGTTTCTCTACTTCATTCTTATATTCCTTAAACTTTTCAAAGGCTTGTGACTTATGTCTCATTAAATACACATAGCCATATCTAGAGAAGTCATCAATAAAAGAAATGAAATAGAGGTAACCCCTTTTGCTTCTATGGACATGGATCCACACACATCCGAGTGTATGAGCTCGAGAAGGTCAACAGCCCTCTCACCATGTCCAGCAAAGGGAGCCTTGGTCATTTTCCCCATGAGACACGACTCACAGGTATCAAATGGCTTATATTCGAACGAATTCAAATACCCATTTGAGTGTAAGTGAGAGACTCTTTTCTCACCTATATGACCAAGTCTGCAATGCCATAGATAGGCATAATTCACTTCATCAGTATTGAAAATTTGCATAACATTAGAACGTGTATCTAATACATAAAGACCATTGACTAATGAACCATTGGCTATAATCAAACTATTATTCATTATAGAGCACCCAGTGCTATTAAAAGCCAATGTGTATCCAATGTTATACAAGACAGAGATTGAAATAATGTTCTTAATAATATTAGGAACATAATAACAGTCATTCAACTTCAGAATGACTCCTGAAGGTAAACTGAGGCGTGCAGTCCCGACAGCTTTGGCAGCAACTAAAGCTCAATTGTCCATCCTCAGTTCAATCTCCTTTTTACCCAATCGCCTTCTAATTGTCAGCACATACACAGAATTGCAGATATGATATGCACATCCAGTATCCAATACCCATGATGTGGATTCCATATATGACAAATTAAGGTCTATGATAAAAATACCTTCATTTAGAATTGCCTTGCAATTCCTTTTCCAATGCCCAGTTTCCCCGCATCGAAAACATTTGTCTTCCTTTTCATTCTTCTTGCCCTTCCCTTTGTCAACTTTGGCGAGTTGCTTACCCATGGCATTTTTCTTTCCCTTCCCTTTGTTACTCGTGGTGGACATTTGAAAGGCCTTCCTTTTCTTGTTGGCCCGGCCAACAATCATTACAGACGAAGATGATTTATTTTTCTGTATGGTTCCTTCAGCACTCTTTAACATATTGAGTAGCTCTGGGAGAGTTGCTTCAATCTTGTTCATGTTAAAGTTCATGATGAAGAAAGAAAAGGAATCGGGCAATGACTGGAGTATAAGATCAATGCATAGTTCAAGATCCAACTTGAACCCCAATGCATTGAGTCTTTCAATCCACTCCATCATTTTCAGTACATGGGCCTGTACTGATGAACCCTCAGACATCCGTGTCCTGAAAAGTCTTTTGGAGATGTCATACCTCTCAATCCTACCCTGCTCCCCGAAGAGCTGGCGTAGATTGAGAAGTATACTTCTACAATCAATCTTTTCAAATTACCTCTGCAGCTCGGGAGCCATAGAGGCCAACATGTAACATTGGGCAAGGGAGGAATCCTCAGACCACTTGGCATAAGCGAGTAACTCGCCCTCGTCGGCATCAGGAGCTGGCTCAGAATGAACCGTGTCCAACACGTATGCAATCTTTTTGGCGGTAAGGACTATGCGCAGATTACGCAGCCAATCCGAGTAGTTCGGTCCAGTTAATCTATTTACATTCAACATGTCACGGAGGGGGTTGGACGAGGACATTGTAATCTGGATAAGAAATAAAAGACAACTTAGCATGTGTTCAAATTCTAACTTAGATGTGGTTTCTATCTTAGTTAGTCTCACTATTTTTCGATCGAACTATATAACCCTCAGTATATAGAACGGGAGATCAACGAGATCAACCTAGTGGGTCGGAATCCCAACGAGACTGATGTACGACCTTGTGGAAAGCACAACAAGCCATACACCATCTCAAGGGCAGTCAACAAGCACTTGCATCTAATGCAATATCCGATATTCGGCCCCCGAGAAATCATCCCCTTGTGGAAAGCACAACAAAAGATATTCTCGGTTTGATCTAACCATCATTACAACATAGCAATGAGTTCATGACCCGACCATTATGGAAAGCACAACAAGACCGAGTTCAATTCCTCACCCCATTGAGGCCGAGCCTTGGAGTTTAATCCTGTCCCCAAACTCATGGACCTTGTGGAAAGCACAATAAATCCATGAAATGAAGACGTTCATTCACTCCATAATGATGGAGGGCCTCGACGACTCCTAGAGCTACGCTTACCAGATCTAAAATTTAAACGCGAGGGAATTTAATTTTATCTTGATCTCACCCTAGGTGGTAATATAAATATATCCAATATATTTACCGTACCTATTAGTTTGCACAAAATAAATGCATCCAATGCAAAAATAAACGCAAGTGATTATGGACTTTGACCCTAATGTAACTAAGACATCCGGCCCGCTTCCGAAGCAGCTGGATCGTCCTCGTCGGGTGTGCTCTGCGCTTTCAAACTCCGATGCCGCATCAATTACAACTTTTACACGGCACACAGGTTGGAAAAATTAAATTACCTGTGACTCAAATTCCAGCAGCCCTTAGGGCGAGTACAACAATGGAGGAAGATAGAAGTACATTGGAATTTTAACAGAGAGAGAAAGGAGGTTCGCAGACCCCAACTAATTACATTAATCCAAGTCCATGATCACTTGCCAAACCATTCAAATAAAATCAATCAAGGGTTATTTCCTGAAAATGATCCTTACTTTTGAATTTAAAAATGGGATGTGCAAACAAAAACATGCTAACTTTGTTTAATTTTAAAAATCAAAGCATGATTAACTAAAATTAAACACACAAGCAGGCCAATACAAGGTAATTAAAGTAGAGCACGTAAAGAACCATCATTTTCTACAGGGGCATCTAATTGAGATAATTAATTAAATTTAAATTTAAATTTAATTATCTAATAATTAAATTTAAATTCAAAATTTAAACATGCCGATAATTTTAAATTTAAATTCAAACTAATTATTCAATAATTTTTGTTTGAAAATAAATTTAAAATAATACAATTATCCTCAATTAGTAATTTTCTAAATTTTAAAATTTGAATTTAACAATTATCTAATAATTAAATATTCAAATAATTAAAGTTTTCACATTTAACTTCAATAAAATTTAAATTTTAAATTTTCTAATTATCTAATAATTAAAATTTTAAAAACTTAAATTTTACTAAAGTAACTTCAATTATTACTATTTTATCTCAAGGTAAATAGTAATTATCTCACCTCGGTAAATTTAACACGGTTAAATAAAAATTAACTTTTGACATTTACCATCGAGATAACACAATTAACATACTAGATAAAATTATATTTAATTTACTGTGCATTTTCATATATATATCTAATATATATATTAATGTTACTAGAGCACAGTAAATTAAAAGGGTTAACATCAAATTTTTAAAAAAAAAATTTAATTTGCGCGGGTCAACCCCGCGCGGGCGGCGCCCGCGCGCGCGGGCGTTGACTGCCCGCGGCGGCCGCCGCCTGCGGACGCACGCCACGCGGACGCACGCACTGCGCCCAGCAGGTTCAAAAAAAAAAAATTTTTAATTTTTTTTTAAAAAAATTGCTATTTGGATGTCCAACATCCAGGAAGAATAGAGATGTCTAAATCTCTTTCAACAAATAATAATTGAAGTATTTAATGCCCCTAAAATACGGTTCTTAACGGCAATAAAAACACAGACCAGAGCGCGAACCTGGCTCTGATACCACTGTAAGGTTTCGCACAGCACCTACGGGCGACGCAGCGGATAACAAAAATTTCATTTGCCCGATCCCGGTGTTATGGAAAGCTTAATCTGTGCTCTAATCGGTGTTTCTAAGACCCTAATTACGGGTTGCGTGTTTCACCTTGTGCGGAACGACGCTGTCTGCTAAGCCCGATGCAGAGAAATCGAGCCGCATAGCTGTACGGCCTCTAGAGCAGATCCACACGGACCCTTGCGCAGCGACGGTACCTCCCCGGCATAACTTTCCCCGGCTCTATCACCTTCTGGAGAGAGAGAGAGCAAGACGGAGAAAGGGGGAGGCTAATCCTCCTCTTAAGCTTATGTGCTTGCTTAACCTTAAGAGGTTGGAAGAGAAGAAGCTCAAGTTCGAATGAACTCACGTAGGTGGTTATATATAGATCTTTGGCCCTTTTCTAAAGACCTCCAAAGGACCAAAATTGTATATATGACCTTTCCTCTATTATACATATGTATTAAGCCCCATTTACACTCCTTTCCAAAAGGAATTAAAGGGAATTAATACATACACTTGTATAATAATAATCCGTCACCCAAGAATTCATTGTGTGTGATCCTCTAGGCCCATAGTCTCTCTAGTTTAAGGCCCATTAACTTCTAATTCCTAATTAGAAGTAAATTAAACGTATTATTCGCTTCTACAAGAGCCGAATAATAGTTTAATTCATTCCGAACCTTCGATCACGTTGGGTCAAGTAAATCCGCGTGATCCTAGAGGACGCCGGGTTTAAACCAGCCTGTCTGGTACCTGTAAGTCCACAGTTACCGCATCGATATAATCCCTCGCTCCTTCTATGAGTCTGGTACGATCGAGGGTACGGTATCTGTCAAACCCCATGATCGTGCCATTTGACTATGACCTCCTTAAAGTGTATGACGTCCGTTCTAAACGAACTCACACGACCCTGGCCAGGGATTTAACGGAGCGTCAATGTCATGACCCATTAACTGTCTGATATATACGCGACAGTTGTAGACACGCCGTTTTCACATTTTTTCGCGGGTAAATTTTATATTACATTACGATGTCCCAAAGTGGCTTACATATCTGATTTATGTGGGTGATTAGTATGCTTCTTATATTTTTAACATAAAATATAAAAAAATCAAGAAAAACTTATAAAAATATATAAAAAATAAAAAAAAGGTTATTAAAAATACAAAAAAATTCAAAAAAAAGGGTTACTAAAAATTCAAAAAAAACCGAGAAAAGGTTAAAAATAATAAGCAAGAAAATGTTTGAAAAAAAATAATAAAACAAATCTCTATACACAAAATAAATCCTTTATTATTGTATAAAATATAAAATTAAGAGCTTGGATATACATATATATATAAGTAATTAACACAAAACAAAACCACAAAAAATATATAATTGTTATCCACCTGTAATCTCCACGTTAATATATAATTATTATGTTAATCTTTATTAGAATGAACCTTGATGTATTATATATGTTAATCGTTATTAGCATTAATCTTGGTCTATTAATCTCTCTCACGTCTTTCTCTTCTTATCTCCCACTCTCCTCTACTTCCACTATACCCCCTCCACCATATAAACCCCTTATCGTCCATCATCCACCCCAAGTCACCTCCGTTTCTAATCTACCTCAACCTTCCAAACCCCTTATCATTCATCGTTCGTCCGAGATTTCCTCTACTTCCACTACACCCCCTCCACCATATAAACCCCTTATCGTCCATCATCCACCCCAAGTCACCTCCGTTTCTAATCTACCTCAACCTTCCAAACCCCTTATCATTCACCGTTCGTCCGAGATTTCCTCTACTTCCACTATACCCCCTCCACCATATAAACCCCTTATCATCAACCATTCACCTGAGATTCCCTCTGCTTCCCCTATTCTTTCACATTCTAAACCCCTTATCATCCGTGATTCACCCGAGATTCCTTCTACCTCTACTATACCTCCACCAAGCAAACCCCTAATCAAAACCCCTACACCCATCATAACCCCTATCCCACCAACCATTCCTCCATTATTACCCCTTAAACCCTTGTTAAAGTCCACACCCAATACCATAGAGGTGTAACGAGAGCCACAAGCAATGGTGCTCCGGAGTGGAAGGATGTTCCACCGGGTGTTTCCCCAGAATAGTCAGGCCCCTGAACAATCTCAGCCCCAGAAAGATAAGGAAGAGTAGTCAGAAGAGTCCATCCCTGGGACCTAGTATGACTTGTTAAAGCATCTGGATAAGACGCCTGCCCGTATCTCCACCCTTGAGTTGATCAAAAGATCCCTATCTCACCAAGAAGCTTTGAAAGACTATCTTCAAAAGGTTATGGTGAACGAGGATCTCCCTGTGGAGAAAATCTCGACAGTCCTGATGCCCACTGATACACAACCGCCTATCATGTTTCACAATCACGAGCTTGCCCCCAAGGAAGCTCGAAAATATGCTTTGTGTATTGTGGTGAAAATCAATGGCGTGTCAGTGGATCCGTGCCTGGTGGACACGGGCGCGTCTATAAATGTGATTTCCCCGAGTACTCTCCAAGTATGTGGGGTTCATGAAGAACAACTCATGCCTTCTTCAATCACAGTCACGGCCTACGACAACAGTAAGAGGCCGCCAATGGGGATGATTGCCCTTAATGTAGAACTAGGCCCTGTATCAGTCTTTACGGAATTTCATGTCCTTGATATGGATCCTACTTTCAAGGCTATACTAGGCCGTACCTACATTGAAGCTATGAATGCTGTACCATCCACCAATCATCAGTGTTTGAAATTTCCATATAAAGGATGGGTTATCAAGGTAATGAGCATGCTCATCTGTTCTACGGTGGATGCTATCAACACCTCTGTGCCTTCGGTCTGGCCGACTCATCGGCCTATACTATCCTTGTTGGATGTGTATGACCCATGTCGTGCTTCCTTCAGACAACAAAAGCCATTCCCTTTGTCAAACTCACGCCTTCCCTTCCGCTCCAAAGGATGGGAGATTATGAGAAATATTGGCTACCAAGATGGCAAAGGTCTAGGGGCACAACTGCAAGGAAGGCTGAGACCACTCCAAAAGATAAAGCCAATCCATAGAGCTGGCTTGGGTTTTAAGGGGCCATTCGAATCAGACGGCAAACCCCTCACTTGGACTTTGTCCTCACATTTTTAAAAGGGGCCCATCGTCCAGATGGGAGATCATCTACTGGAATCACCTGGGGGGTCACGGGATGTGTTTTTAGCTCAAGGATGTTCAAGGATCCCTAAAAGAGGAAAGATTGTCCACCTGGATTGTGAATGGTATAAATGGTTTGACATACCAGATATATCCATTGCACTGGAAAGAATGTTCTCGTCTCCACATCTAGAAGGGTCATCTTTGATCTCCGAAATGCCAGGGGACACCACCACACTTGCGAGAATGTCAAACCCTCCTCGCCAAGAGGATGTTGTCATCGACGGGTCATCATCCGTCACCAATATTGTCACCGACGGCTCATTAGCCGTCGTCTTTTCTATCCACATATCACAGCCTCTGTTGCTGTCTCCTTCCCAGGGTTTGCCGGATCGGGCCGGGTCGACCCGACCCGCACGACCCGCCCCGTCCCAGGCGCCCAACGGGTCGGGCGGGGCGTGGGTCGTGGCCGGGTCGGACTGGCCCGCACCGACCCGTCCGTCCCGCCACGTACCAGACCGGTCCGTGGACGGGACGGGTTGGTACGTGCGGGACGGCCCGCTCGTTCCGGTCTGTCCATTTAATGGACCGGTGGGGGGCGTCTTCAAGGCGTGCCTAACTCGGCGGTGGAGGTCCCGGACGGCGGTGAGCGGCGAACACCGGTGGACGGCGACGAGCGGCGAAGGGCTAACGGCGAGCGGCGGTGGACGGCTGTCGGAGGTAAGTCATCTTTGAATTTTTTTTTAAAATAATAGAGCGGCCGGAGGGGGGCGGGCGGCGGTGGGGCTGTGCGTGGGAGGGCCGGCAGAGGAGGTGGTGGATGGGGAGGGACCGTCCCCCACCGGCCCCGTCGTGCTCCCACTGGTCATATCCGGTGGGAGGTACGGCGGTGGAGGGCGGGGCAGGGGCGCCGGGGGACGTTGCAGGTGGGGGTGGGGCGGTGGGGGACGGTGCGGTTGGGCTAGGGGCGGTGGTGGGGGACGGTGGGGGTGGAGCAGGGCCGGCCAGGGGGGACGGTGGGTGGTGGGGCTGGGGCGGCCAAGAGCGGCAGTGGGGGTGGGGGAGGGGGACGGTGGGGGCGGGGGTGGTGGCGCTGGGCGGTGGGGCTGGGGCGGCCAGGAGCAGCAGTGGGGGGGACCGTCCCCCACCGGCCCAGTCGTGCTCCCACCGGTCAGATCCGGTGGGAGGGACGGCGGTGGACGGCGGGGCAGGGGCGTCGGGGGACGATGGGGGTGGAGCAGGGCCGGGCAGGGGGGGTGGCCAAGAGGGGCAGTGGGGGTGGGGGAGGGGGACGGTGGGGGCGGGGGTGGTGGCGCTGGGCGGTGGGGCGGCCAGGAGCAGCGGTGGGGGTGGGGGAGGGAGACGGTGGGGGTGGCGGTGGGGTGGGGAGAGAGAATAAAAAAAATTTAGTTTAATAATTAAATTAAATTAATTGATATTTTTTAGTTTAAGAATTATAATAATAAAATTAGTTAGATTATTTAAATTTATTATTGTTGTATTATTTATTTCATGTTGTATAAATAATATAATTTTTGTTTAATTCATGTTGTATCTCTAAATTTTTTTATGTTTTGTATAATTCATGTTGTAAAAATAATATAAAAATATTTTAATTCATGTTGTAAAAATAAATTTATTTTTTGATGTGTTATTTAATTCATGTTTAAATATTAGATTTAATTGAGATGTATTAAATTTTAAATTTAGTCTTGCATGTTGTAGAATTAATGATATTAATATCATTATTAGTTGTAGATGTAAAATATTTTTAAATGCATAATGTATATTAGTTAATTTAATTGCATAATGTAAATATGTAATGTATATGGACATATTTTTAATGTAAATATAAATTTAGTGTTGAATATTTTCTAAATAATTTTAAAGTTAATTTATATGTATAATGTAAATTATTTAGAGATGTTTATAATTTATATGTGTCATGTAATTTAATTAGAGATGTAATTTTAAATATCTAATTAGTGATAAATAATTTTAAAGTTAATGTATATGTATTAATTATAAATATTAACCTCATATGTATGTTATAGGAATAATGATATTATTTTGAACTAAATTATATTAAGATATATTAAATATTGAATTTAGTCTTGCATGGTACGCAAATAATGAAATTATGTTCATTGTTAGTTGTAGATGGGAAATAATATATTTTCACAATTTGTATTTCTTAATTTTAGGAGATAGCACTCTATGTCTCCTAAGGAACGAACAAATGATATTGGGTGGTCACACGGAGTTTTGTTGGATGGCAACCGTAGGTGTTGACGCTGTAACTATTGTAAAATAGAACACCGGGGAGGAGGGGTGTCTCGGTTGAAGAAGCATTTGGCAGGAGGAGCCGGGGCAGGATACTATGAGGTTGCTGGGAACATCATTTGTCATTGAAATCACTAATGTAAACTTTTACATCATTTGCAGGTCATCATGGACGGACGGTGTCACCCTGCGTGGGAGCATAGATACTCTGTTGAGGGTGATGGACATGTGCACTGTAGATACTGCGAACATCGCGTCACCGGCATACACAGGTTTGCGGAGCACCTTGCGGGAGTGGGACGCGATGTTCGTGCATGCGACCGAGTTCCGGGAGATGTTCGACATTCCTTTCGGACACAGTTACAGGATAGATACGGTTCTCGTTACACACCGAGGACATCTTCTTCTACGTCCCAGGTACCTCCACCACGAGCACAGGGCGGAGCAGGATCTTCCTCCACGTCTAGAGTTCGAGCGGCACCAGCACCAGCACTAGCACCAGTCGCACATGATAGAATTGAAGCTATAGATGTAGTGATGACTTTTTTTACAGATTTTCATGTATCCTCCACCGCAGCACACGACCCATCATTTGTGCAGATGGTTACATATTTTCAGTCCCACCCACATGTACCTCCACCCACTAGGATAGAGTTAGATTATACGGGTGATCAGTCTCATGTATCTGATGATGAGTTTTAGGATTCGGGCTTCACTGATGATGAGGATTAGTGAGTTTTGAGATTCGGGTTACACAGATGAGGAGGATGAGTGAGTTTTGGGATTCGGGCTTCACACATGGACGAGGATTAGTGAGTTTTTGTATTTTATGCTTCATGAATGAATGCCATTATTATATCACTGTTTCCTTTTACATATTTAGTAATTGAAATAAATTTTTATGTATTATATATAATAGGATGTTTAATTAAGCAGTGTAATATGTAATTTTTATATAATTTATTATGTATAATGTAGCATGGATCTATTATCATAAATAAACTCTACATTCTAATATTTTTAAATATATATAACATTTAATCTTTCAAAATCAATTTATTAAAAATTTTAAAAAAAAATCCCAAAAAATCGCGTCGAGACTCGAGAGGGGCGGATCGGGTCGCTATGCGACCCGCCCGACCCGACCCGTCCCGCGCCGAGACCGGGTCGGCCGGGTCGGGCGGGTCGGCAAACCCTGCTCCTTCCTGGGCCAGATAATTGTCTGATGATCTTCCCAGGTCCCCTTCTTTACTCATATACCTACGTGGATTTCTTAACTCACGCCAGATTTTTAATCACGATCTGCTCTACGAGCTACACAACCCTCTAGCTCTAATTCCCTTTTCACCTCCTCCAATTTCTCGTCATTGTTTTGTTATCAAAAATGAAAATGAAAAAAAAACGTCAATTTCCCAACTCCCCAACAACACATCTTTGTTGAGGAAACATCCTATATCTCCCATGAGTGTGCCCCGACTTACGGGCCACTCATTCAAGGTCCCTTGAGCGACCTTCTTTACCCCTCCTCTGAGGGGTCCTTCCCTGTACATTCTTCACTATCCTCTTCAGCTTCTTCTTCTTCTGTAAATAATATGTGTCAGGTTAGGAATAAGTCAAGGGTAGTGCCCAAGAAGAAATCCAAGGGTAAGCAGATCCCTCGGCGATTTCTTTTAGATTTAGCCGATAGGTGTCAAGCCCTTCTAGCCATTCCTCAATTGCTAGAAAATCCTATCCAATTGCCGGAGATAGAATGTGAAAATGATGGTGTGATCGATGAAGGGTACGGGGTTTATGAAATCACCGATGATGAGTACCCCATTGAAGAAGAGGACGAAGAATATGAGGATGCGGCCGACGCATATGCTAGTGGAATGAGCAGATTTGACGAGCCGTCAGCCGCTGTAGAAGAGTCTACCAAAGAGATTAACCTGGGAACTGAGGAAGACCCTAGGATTGTCCTCATAAGTGATAATTTACCATCATCTGACGAAGAGGCATTAATTAAGGTTCTCGAGGATTATAAGGACACGTTTGCATGGAGCTATGAGGATATGCCAGGATTGGATTCTACTCTGGTCGAGCATCGTCTCACTCTCAAACTAGGATCCATCTCGGTAAAGCAACGGTTAAGACGTTTTCGCCCACAAATGGCTTTAAAAATGAAGGAAGAGGTCGACAAGCTTCACAAAGCTAGGTTCATAAGAGTCGTCCTTTATCCTCAGTGGGTCGCAAACATCATCCCGGTCATGAAGAAAGATGGAAAGGTGAGAATTTGTATTGACTTCCGGGACCTTAACCGTGCGTGTCCGAAGGATGATTTCCCTTTGTCTCATATTGATGTGTTAATTGATAATACGGCAGGATATGAAACTCTTTCATTTATGGATGGATTTTCTGGATATAATCAAATTCGTCTGGCAGAAGAAGATCAGGAGAAAACCTCATTCACTACTCCTTGGAGAACTTACTGTTATGTGGTCATGCCATTTGGACTGAAGAACGCTGGAGCCACTTATCAAAGGGCTATGATGGCAATATTCCATGACATGATGCACATATATTTGGAGGTATATGTGGATGATTTGTTTGTAAAATCTAAAACTAGGGCGGAACATCCCGAGGTTCTTGCAAAGGTGTTGCAAAGATCGCGTGAATTCAATTTGAAAATGAATCCAAAGAAATGTGTGTTTGGTGTATCATCGGGCAAGTTACTTGGCTTCATTGTGAGCAAAAGGGGTATTGAGATAGATCCCAACAAGGCTAAGGCAATTAGTGATATGCCACCCCCGAAGAATTTGAGAGAAGTTCGAGGATTAATCGGGAGGTTATAATTTATCCGTCGCTTTGTGTCGCAACACTCGCAAAGGTGCCGGCCCTTCTACGAGTTGACCAAAGCAGGGACCAAATTCTGTTGGGATTCTAAGTGCCAGAATGCTTTTGACGGATTAAAGGAATATCTGGCCAACCTGCCTGTTCTCACTCCACCTATTCCAGATAAGCATTTGATCCTATACATCTCGGTCCTAGACGACTCTGTGGGAGCCGTCCTGACACAAATCAATGAGGAAGGCAAGGAACGGGCAACCTATTACTTGTCCAAACTCCTCAACCCCTGTGAGCGAAAGTATACTGCCATGGAAAGGACCTGTGCCACCCTTGTGTGGGTGGTACAGAAATTGAAACATTACTTTCTGGCTCATGAAGTCCACTTGATTGCTCGGATGAATCCTATCAAATTTCTCTTGGAAAATTCTATCCTTACTGATAGGCTAGCACGTTGGCAAAGCATTCTATCTCAATTCGACATCACCTATATTCAACAAAAAGCAATCAAAGGCTATGCTATAGCCGAGCATCTCGCTCATCACCCTCTCCCCAAATTTGATCATGTTCAATCAGAGTTTCCAGATGAGGAACTAATGTCTATTACCCAGTCTGATGATCCCATGTGGACATTATATTTTGATGGAGCTTTGAATTTCCAGGGGAGAGGTATTGGCATTGTCCTTCTATCACCTGAAGGTGTCGCTATCCCAGAGGCATTCCAGCTCTCATTTCCAGTCACCAACAACGTGGCTGAATACGAGGCTCTTCTGGCAGGTCTGAACCTTGCCTATTCCTTCTGGGTCACTGAATTACGAGTCATAGGTGATAGTCAACTTATCCTTCGCCAAGTGCTCACCAAATATCGCACTCGCGATCCCAAACTCAAGCCATATCAAGAGCTTACTGTTGCTTTCGCTAAACTGTTCACTAAGTTGGTCTTTGTCCATGTTCCTCGCAATCAGAACATTCTCGCCGACGCCCTTGCTTCGTTGGCATCATCATTAAGGTTTCCTCTGGGTAGAAGGGCTCTGTCCGTTTCTATCCACAAGCTTATCCGCCCTGCTATTCATAACCCTTCCTATTTAAGGGTTCATGAGGAAATGTCAAAGATGGCTCAGAATAGAGAAGTTGTTGAAAAGAGGGAAATTATGTTGGTTGAATTGGAGGAAGAACTGGCTGATGAGGAGAAGCCATGGTTTTATGAGATTGTTAAATATTGCAAAGACCAGTCTTACCCTGAAGAGGCAACAGCAGAAGATAAGAGGGCCATAAGAAGAGTAGCCCAGAGGTACACACTTGTTGGAGGATTGCTATACAAGAAAAGTCTCACTGGTGTTCTCCTGAGGTGTCTTGATGATAATGAGTCCTGGAAGTGTGTAGAGGAAGCACACTCAGGTGTGTGTGGTGGCCATGTGAATAGCCAGATACTTGCCAAGAAGATCCTTCGGTAAGGCTTTCACTGGCCCACCATGGAGGAAGATTGTGCAGTCTATGTCCGTAGGTGTGTCAAATGTCAACTTCACGCTGATAAGATTCATTCCCCATCTTCCTCTCTCCATCTAGTATCCTTTCCATGACCTTTCTCCATGTGGGCATTCGACATCATTGGTCCTCTCGGTGATCCTAACTCCCTTACTAAATAAAAATCCTTCATCCTTACTACAACGGAGTACTTCATCAAATGGGCCGAAGCTGAAGCTTATGCGGAAATCAAGACATCAACTGTTTGCAAGTTTATTATGAAGAACATCATCGCCAGGTTCGGCATTCCAAGAACTATCATCACCGACAATGGGCCACAATTCATTTCTCAGGACCTTCAGGACCTCTGCAAAAGGTATAAGATTGCATTGCATCATTCATCACCATATTATCCACAAGGCAATGGCCAAGCAGAGGCCACGAATAAAACACTGATCAAAATCATAAAGAAAACTTGTGAGTCTAGCAGATTCTCGGATTGGCCAGAGAAGCTTATCGAAGCTCTATGGGCCTATCGCACTTCAATCCGAACTCCTACTGGGCAAACTCCGTTCGCCCTCACTTACGGGATGGAGGCGGTAGTTCTATATGAGATTCTGATTCCCTCTCTGAGAGTACAATTGGACAAGGACCTTCCCCTCGACGCACGCCGTGATTCTCTCCTTGCCCAGTTGGAACTCTTAGATGAAAAACATCTCGTTACTGCCGAGCATGCTCGCGTCTACCAAAATAAACTCGCACGTTTTTACCAGAAGAAGGTTATTGAGAGAAAGTTCAAAGTTGGTGAAATGGTAGTGAAAAGAATTTTTATAAAACCTGGCGGGCCGCGTTCTAAGCTCCAACCCAATTGGGAAGGACCATACGTGGTTCAGGCTGTGCATCCTGGCAACGCCTACAGGCTAGTCAATGCTGAAGGAGTTGAGTTATCCCACCCTTGGAATGGGCTCTACCGTAAGAAGTATTACCCTTAGATAGGTGTACATATTGTCAAAGACAAAAAAAATTGAAAACAAAAATAACAAAAAAATGAAAGATAATGTAAACCACAAAAATTTGTATATAAAACAAAAAAGGAAAAACCAAAAAAAAAATAGAAAATTCAAAATGCTAATGTTTGGAGACCACCATGGAATCAAGTTACTGCATCTTACCTTCATGTCAAGATAGGGCCCATTAAGACTTGGTAGGTCTCAGGTCTTGGTTTGCCAGAACCGTGGAGACCCCTGTCCGGCCAGTTCGGCCTATGCCCCCTCAAAGAAGACAACATGTATACGCATCTGTGTTATAAAAAAATTGATAGCATCGCTTATGGTAGGGCATCACTCAAAAGGTCTCCAAGAAAGCTCAAATCTTTATTCTCATCTTCTCGACCGAATGAGACAGCCGGCGCCCTTAAAACGCTGAGCATGGGAAACACGAACACAACCTCTCAGGGTAAGAGTAGGATCCAATTCCTCGAGCATAGATCAGAGCATGAGAAGAGGGCAGTGTCCCCGCAGGCATCCAAGAGGGATTCCATAATGTCAAAATACTATGTCCCTCGTAAAAATCTGTCAAGAAAAAAATCAGAAAAGAAGAACAAAATCAAAGTCAAGTGAAAAGCCTGGTCGTAACCGTGCATGATCCCAATAATGAAACTCCTTTGACTCAAAGTCAAATTCTACACAAAAGGGGTCATGACATGTAAATGCTCGAGATTTGGTCTGAAGTTGCCCGAAAGGGGAAGTTAAGTGCGCCCCTACTGGCTCGCCGGGTTAACGGTTTTGCCGGTCCTCTCAGGAGGTTTACCCCCTATATTCTTCCTTCTTCCCCTGAAGATCAAAGCTCAATGGAGTTCCCGAAGGGTGAAACTCGCCAAAGCCTGCAACATCCTTTTAACACAAACATATGGTTGTCCATTTTAAAAAGTAGGAGCCATTATCGTGAAGGAGTCTCCGTGTTTCTGGCTGGTCAAGACCCTTGTCTACCACCTTAATGTCTTCTTATCTAACCTCGGGCTTAGACCAATGCAAGCGCGTCACCTACGGGTGCGACGGCGTCTGATTCCGGGTCAGCGTCGCGCGGTTGGTCGTTTGGGTTCCAGGGTGTTCCATTATATACCATCTAGAGTTGTGAGGAAATAGACCCGGGTCGGACAAATCATTTACCTCGAACACTTTTTGGGTAAATCCCTACGGTCGGAAGCGACTGGGAGCCTAAGCATGGCATGACGGTATTGTCATCAGGATAAGTCTTAGCCGGCGGGATTATCATTCGAGGAGTCTAGAGGCCCAAATCAACCTAGATGTGCACTTAGGATACCTGGGAGGTTAGTAAGAAATCTATATTCTCATGCAGGTTAGGTGCCATATGGGTGCTTACCAAGCATTAGCAACAAAAAAAATGATGATGATAAAAATAACAAAAAAAAGGGAAAAAGAGAAAAATGTAGGCATATGCAAAACAAAAAATGATGAAAAATAAAACAAGAAAAAATAAAA
The DNA here is from genome assembly GCA_022559845.1 of Amorphophallus konjac. Taxonomy (NCBI): domain Eukaryota; kingdom Viridiplantae; phylum Streptophyta; class Magnoliopsida; order Alismatales; family Araceae; genus Amorphophallus; species Amorphophallus konjac. Next base: position 15,089,139 of record CM040125.1, read on the forward strand.
ATAAAAACAAAAAAAATCGCATTTCCTATGATTGTATTTGTATGCAGCATTCCACTTTTAATTTTCGCTTGCATCCGTGTGCTTCTGTGTCGCATTCACCATCATATCTTTATCTTGCCTTTATTAATAAAGGCTTGGCCCCTTGACTCATTATCAAGGACAGTCAAAACAAACATCTGCTTATTGAGCAAGGGGCCAAGTCAGAGCAGAAATTCTGACTTGTTTGTTTCAGTGATGTGTGCAGGGATTCGAGATAGCAAGAAAGAGGTGAAAATCAAAAAATCAAACTTTTTATTCCATTCTTTCTAGAAATTGTACATTAAGTCTCACCTTCTCTCTCTACATTACTCATCCCTCCGCTCTCCGGGCAAGACGCTCTCGAGGGTGCAACCCAACTACGAAAAGCGGTACTTCTACCGCCCTGCACTCCTCTTCCCATCTCTGTACCCCGGCGTCGATCTGCAGGGGCAGTAAAGAAGCTACTAACACGAAAGCCACGCTCTCGTGCTCTTCGGTAGCGCTCCTCACCATCTTTTAGCCATTGTTCAGCAAGACCAAGGCTGGTTCGGAGTTCAAACAATTGGGCTTCCATGGCCCTTCGCTCCTCCCTCTCAGCTAACCTATCGGCTCTTTCTCTTTCTCTGTCCCTTTCTTTTTCTGCCCGTTCTCTTTCTCGGTCTTCCCTCTCCAGTTGAAGGGTAATCCTTAGCTCCACGGCGTCCCTAGAAGAGTCATCATCTGGACGACGCCACAGTTCATCTTCCAGCTCTGCTATTCTAGCTTCCCTCTGCGCAGCTTGGGCAAGTGCCTCTTCCGTCTCCTTTTCCTGCCAGATATGCCGTCTCAGATATGCGGCAAGGCATGAATGAGGAAGATTCAACAATAAAACTTTTACCTGTATAGAAAGCATTCCTTCTGCCTCTGCGGCACGCTGCGTGACATGAGCGAGTTACTCGTGAAGCAAATCCAGCTCTGAGGTAGGGATCCATAAGCTGGAAGAGACGCCATCTGCTCCCATCGCTGATGAGGCTGCGTCTGGACACGCTATAACCACATGAGGTGATAATTAGTGGCTAAGCACCATGAATCTATGGTCATAATTAGGAGTATGCATTGCATATACACTTACCGAGGCACTTAAGGCACCACACGTGTAACCCAATTGTCGCTCCGTGTCTGCCAAGCGAGCTCGCAAGTTCGCTATCATGGTATCACGGACATCCTATAGCCATGTTATAGGAGTCAGCATTTTCACAAAAAAAAATAGATAAGAACAAAAATAACAAAAACAACGAAAAGAAGGAAAAGGGGAGGCCTACCTCCACAAGTCCCCCGGGTTGGAGTCGCTCTGCATACATTACCCTATATAGACGCAGATAGTCTTCACTATCTTGTGCCTGCGATTCCACAATTGTGCCACCCCGTTGCCAGTCTTCATACTGTTCGGGGAACCGCACACGCCAATCAATACAGGTTGTCGGTCCCCGTGTCTTTCTCCCGATGCGAGGTGGCGCAGTCGTATCTATCCACTCCTGGGCTAGCCCCAGGGTCCTCATAACCAATCGTAGCCGAAGCGGCTCGATTTCATTCAGGCAGTGCATCCAAAGCTCTCGTCCAAATCGGGCACGGCTCATCAAAACCCACGGTTGGTCAGCATCGACCATCCCTGAGTAGGGTCTCCAGTTCACCTAGATTAGATTGTACATATTCTTTTAACTAGTCAAATGTAGAAGCAAAAAAAAAAGAACTAAAAAATAGGAAAAGAGAAAAAAGAATCCTACCATCGCTGCAGGGAACTCCTGCAGCTCACGTCTTAACACCATCAGTTGGTAGGATAGAGACGCTATACTCATAATGGGTTGCCACCGTCTGGCTAATGGTACCGTCACTGGTCGCCAATGCCGAGCTCTCCCCATCGGGAGGTAATAGTAGCTCCATAGCTGCATCATCATGTGTCATTAGTGCCTTAAGTGAACTATTGGGAAAACACACAAAAAAAAATGAAACAAAAATTACCTGGATAAATGGTGTAAAGCCACTAACAGTCACCTCACGGTCTGCCTCTTGGGATAGACCTGTAAATAGATGTGCCAGTACGGCAGCTCCCCAAGCATACTGCCCTACTCTCTCGAGATCTACTAGCAGCTCTAGGAAGCGACAGTCGATGCTGCCTCCCTTCGAGCTCAGTAGCAATCTTCCCAGTAAGAAGAGGAGAAATCTCCTCAAATCCATGTTGGACCTTTCCCAATTGCCGAAATCTGTGCAGTACACAGCACGGCACCCTCTTTCTGTCCTTTCCATGAATTCTTCCAAGGACTCATCATCCCGGGGACGAGTATCAGCAAGTCCCAATGCCTCCATGATAGATGCCTTGGCTACTGATCGGTTCTTCCGACTGTCAAGTTCTAGTCCTAACAGCTTCTGGGCACCTTCTCGGTAGTCCGTGTAAGTGACTTCGGTCACTGCCTCCCCATCCACTCTGAGGCTTGTGATGCGGACAACATCTTCCAGACTGGGTACCATGTGCCCCCAGGGCATCAAGAATGCCCGACTCACTGGGTCCCATCTTTCGCGCAATGCTTGGATGAGGACGAGGTCGAGCTTGATTGGCTCGATCCGCAGAAAGGCCCCAAATCTCATCACGTCTAGCCTGGCCTTCTGGAAGTCTGGAAGACCACGATATGCGGCAACCACTAGCTCCCAGGAAATGTGCGATCTCATCATGCTCTGCACATACACAAGAACTGAGCAAAGGGGAGCTTTGCCAAGGAAGAAAAAGGGAGAAAGAATGAAGGAAGGGATGACAAGGTCCAACTTACGAGTTGTGATTGCGTCCTCTCCCTGAGTTGTCCTTCGACTTCTGAGAGTCTCCTGGAGCTGCTACCAGATCTGCTCCTTTTCGAAGAGCGGGAAGACTCACCTTCTGCTCTGAAGCTAGATTCACCCTCCATCCTGAAAATTGAGCAACTCTCACTACCTCCCCTTCTTGCAAACTTTCACTCTTCGGATCAGCTCTCACGACTCGGTTGCTCTCAAGTCGAGTGAAAGAGGAGGTATTTATAGGATTGGAAGGAAGGTGATCTAGATCTATCACCATCACCCCTAGCAACAGCCTGTGCGACAAGTGACCCCCCTTACTGTTGCGGCCACTCTACCATGGAGAGTGATCAATTTGGGGGCATGATTTGTTGACTTGTCGTCCTTATTCGGTCCAAAGATTCTCCGCGTTTATTGTCATGTTGCATCTACTTTTAGAGCAAACAAGCAAATCGGGGATATTTATGCGGGAAAATAGGGCCAAGGGCCGACGTTTTGAAATTGGTGGTAGATCCTTTTGAAAAATCATGGCCACGGTACACTCGCGTGTCACTTCGCCATGTGAAGTGAATGGAGCAGAGCTGTGATTGTTGACCCGCCACCCCTATTCGGTCCAAAGATTCCCCGTGTCCCTTGTCCTATTGCGACTACTTTTAGCGCAAACAGGGAAACGAGGGACATTCACGTGGAAAAGAGCACCACGGGCTGATATTGTTGAAGTCTGATGGCAGGCTCCCTTTGAAAATCATGGCTATGGTGAGTCACCACTCCGTGTTTTAAGGCGACATCTCGTCGAGCATGTCTCGCAGGAACCCATGTGGAAGAAAAGACTTGTAGAGCAGAAGGAACGAACGGGCAAGCAAGTTGCGTTCAAACCAAGCCATTTCATTCACATATCTATATAAGGGTTTGTGCCCGTCATGAGGAAGGAGTGGGTGTATAAGCCATTCACTAATCCTCGTCACCCTCCTAGTTACGTCTCTTTTCTCTCCAAAGGTAAGAAGTCCCTCGGAGGCCTTCTATAGTCTCGTGATGCAGCAATCGCTTTGCTGTGCCATGCCTTTCCATCTGTTCTAAAAATGCTTTTCGTCGTCCTCCTGTTTCTCTCGTGACCCTGATGGCCGTGAAACTCTTGAAGCTGAGGATGCTGGTTGAACTCCCCTCTGCTCTGTCGAAGGAGACTGTACCAGCTCCAGGAGCTCCCTTGCCGCAAGCTCCAATTCCCCTCCGATCTGCAGAGCAAGTGACCTGTCTGGACGCACTTCCTCTCAGAGTTCCATCTCTTGGGCCTCCTGTGCTACTCTGTCTTTGCCTTTCTCTTCATCTTCTCTCGCTTTACCTCTCTCCTCGCCACTTGGAGAGAAACCTTTAGCGTCAAGGCATCTCAGGGCAACTCCTCATGTTATAGTTGCTCTGATCTTCCGACGTCTGTCATCTCAGCCGCTTACGGAAAAGGGATGGAGGAGATTCAAAGCATGTGCAAGGGCATTAAGGCCTTATTTCATTTCAAAACGAGGACTACACCAGGGGTTTAGGCACTTCGGGCCTCAAATTCCCCAATTGGGTTACATAAGCTTTCCACAGTTCCATGTCCTCATTTACAGACACCATTACCTTCAGTGGAACACTTGCCTTCCACGATGCTTTAATTGCCTTCACATCATTTGCATCTCCCTCCGTACCTAGCTCTCTCTTCTTCAGAGGAGGAATTTCAGATAACATTGGGAATGAATGGCGAGGGAGGCCGATCTGAGTATAACACCGATGTGCATTGTACAGAGCAAACTCAGTCGCGCCGACCAGCTGCACCTCCGCATCTGGGAAAGACCTCGTGAGGAGTTCACATGACAGTAAACATGTTGGCGCATAAGTGAACATGTTCTGCATCATAGTGCTGTAGTGATTCCTCCAGTCTTCGCGTTTCTTCAACCAAGGAGCGCGATTTACCACATTACCACTAAAGCCTAACACATCGGCTATGTGGTAAAGTGGACTTTGTTGGAAGATTTTTGAGGTAGTCGTCATCCCCTCGTGGTGGTCAAATTTGAAATGCAAGTCAATCCAGCAATTTAGAATGAGTATGCAACCAAAAGGAGGCTTACCCATGCTGGAAGCTGTGAGACCGCTGTAGAGATAGGCAAGGATGGTGGGCCCCACTCTCTTTCCATCCCAAATCCCATAAATGGCGCTCAATTGGTCCTCCTCCACTATGTTGTCTGTATAAGGAAATAGGAGAGCTCCCGCTAAGCAGATTGTGAACCCCTTCATCAGTTTCTCCAACTGATCATCACTTGTCGATTCTTCCAGGGCACTCATGGTCCATTCTGCAAGCTTTTGTAAGTTAATTCCCTGTCGAGTTTGGACCGCCTTGATAGCCTTCGATGGCATGAAACTTCCGAGAACTTCCTCAGAAGTCACATTTTTCAGCATGCGCGAGATTTTTATCTTGCCATCCTTCTTAAATCTCTTCAAATCGAGCAGCAACTCCACCTCCTCAAGAAGAATTGTTGCTTCAAAAGTGGGGAAAATGAAGGTGTGAGTTTGAGGATGCCAAATTTCTACCAGTGCACCCATGGCTGCCCAATCCATGTAAATCTTGTCATAGTGTTTGGCGTGAATCACCAGTCCTTGGAGATGCCATTTTGAAATCACAGCTCTCATGCCAATGGTCATATTCGAAGTGAGCTTCGATAGCCAGGGCAGCTTCGAGAACTTCCTTGGGCCCGGGAAGAGAGGATATGGCTGAAAAGGAAAGGAAATGTCGAGAAGGTGAAGGAGAAGTCATACAGAAACTAAAAAGTGAGTCAACTCACCAGTCCTGAGTGAATTCTTTCACTCAGATGCCCTTCAAGGTCCCTAAGCCGTTGGATCTCATTGCTAGCCCTGCTTCTCTTCACGGGACATGAGGATTCGCCTTCCATCTCAAGTCAAAGGGCTAAGATCACTCTTTCTCTCCCTTGCTTCTCTTTAGGGAATTCGTGCTTGTGCTTCTTCCTGGTTCGCATATTAGCTACTTATAGAATAGAAAGGAATCAAAGCCAGTTTGTCGTGTTATGATTATTAATCATGTATGATTGGTCATGTTATGATTATGTCTTGTCATGATTGTGTTCATAATTCTATCTTGTCATGATTGTGTTGATAATTATGTCCTATCATGATTACCTTAAATAACTCTGTCTTCATGATTGTATTTTGTTATCGTTGTGTAATTGTTCTATGTAAATTTTAAAGAAAAAAGGAAAAGAGAAAAATAAGATGAAAGAAAAATAAGAAAAATGGATCATCCCCTTCCCATGTGTATATCTTCGTATTATGTCCTACATTGCATTTAGTCCAAGCCATATGGATATGTCGTTAAGTCGTGCTAGTATGGGGACGACGGTTCTGTTCGGTTTGTCGATAAACGGGCTCCGGCTCATTACCGGCTCATCGAATCGGTATCCTGACCCAATCTCCACAGCTTAACCTTGGCCAGTTGATCTCATTGTGAGAATCATCCGCTTAAGTCGATTGTGTAAGCCACTGTGTTTAAACACTCTAAAATGTGAGATATTCCATTCTAGTCGAGTACTGAGTTTTCCCGAGGTTGCCTCGGGGTGTTTCTCTGGAAAAAATCATTATTTGGATTTGTCTCTAAATCATCTTTTTATTCCCCTCGGATCCACCTTGGCTGTAGCACGTCCACAATGGCTGGTAACCGCTCTCCAATGGTGAAACCTGAGGTCTACGACACAGGTACTTCCGCGCCGTGAAGTTGATCCTTTTAGTTGTTAGTGCCCCAGAGCACATTTTGTTATTCCCTGTTTGTTTATCATCCAAACAATGGTCAATTTCGGAGGACCTTCTTCAAGGTTACTTCGGTGAAACTCAGGAAAGATTTCCATCAGGAAAATGATGAAGACGTGTTTCATCACACCTTGGCATCTGCTTTTCACTTCACTCCATTTCATTCCATACATTTCATTCCATTCTATTACATGTCATGTCCCTACAAAGCAGATACCAAGGCGGGGCAGCTGTAGACACGCCGTTTTCACATTTTTTCGTGGGTAAAGTTTATATTACATTACGATGTCCCAAAGTGGCTTACATATCTGATTTATGTGGGTGATTAGTATGCTTCTTAGATTTTTAACATAAAATATAAAAAAATCAAGAAAAGCTTATAAAAATATATAAAAAAATAAAAAAAGGTTATTAAAAATACAAAAAAATTCAAAAAAAAGGGTTACTAAAAATTCAAAAAAAACCGAGAAAAGGTTAAAAATAATAAGCAAGAAAATGTTTGAAAAAAAAATAATATAACAAATCTCTATACACAAAATAAATCCTTTATTTTTGTATAAAATATAAAATTGAGAGCTTGGATATACATATATATATAAGTAATTAACACAAAACAAAACCACAAAAAATATATAATTGTTATCCACCTGTAATCTCCACGTTAATATATAATTATTATGTTAATCTTTATTAGAATGAACCTTGATGTATTATATATGTTAATCGTTATTAGCATTAATCTTGGTCTATTAATCTCTCTCACGTCTTTCTCTTCTTATCTCCCACTCTCCCCTGCTCCTCCCATTGCCATGTTATTTCATTTTCTTCAGCCCCACCGTAAGGACATGTTAACCACCGTCTCTCTACTATTCTTTCTCTGATACCTTCTCTTAATCACACACCTGTCTCTATCTTCTTTTTCCACTCCCTTGTCTTTTGTACTCATCAACTCGACAGAGGGAATTTCGTTCTTCTCACGTCCTTCTCATCTTTGGCAGCACATTCATCTCTTCCTCTCCCTCATCTTATCCAAGGGGCCCTCTCTCCCATCTCCCTCTTTCTCCTTTCTCTCTAACACCCTCTCATCATTCCCAGCCGAAAGCCACCTCTTCCCACTTCTCTCTCCCTCTCACACTCTCTTCTTTTCCCCCACCACGACCGCACTCCACCTCCTCCACATCACCTCCGCTGCAAGCCACCCGGCCACCTCCACTTCCACCCACGCTCACCGTCGTCAACACCACCGCGAGCCCGCTGCACCTCCCCACTTCGCTGACGTCGTCGTCTCCAACCCGCACCGGCAGCAGTTCCCCGTGAAGCCTCCTCGCCTCTCCCCGCCGCGAAGCAGCCCCTCGGCCACCTGCACCTCCACCGTGACCGTCGTCCACGCCACCGCCGTCCTCTCCCTCCACACCGGACCGCCACCGACGTCCGCCACCTATCCACGACGCCGTAGACACCGCGTCGCCCACTGCACCCCCGTGCATGCAAGCCGCCGCGATCACCGTCCGCCGGTGCACTCCCCGCCATCGCTAACTCCTGCATCGGGCGTCCGTCCGAGCCCTCGAAGCCACCGCCATCATCACCGGCGAGCCTCCCCCCGGCCGTCTCCTTCACCTCCGGCTACCTCACGCGAGCCACCACACCACCAAGCCACCTTCCACGCCACCCTCCGAGCTCCCAGGCAGCACCGCCACCGCACCCACGTCGCCGTCGCCGACGACCTCGCCGCTGCACCCTCGCCGAACGCCGCCTCCGAGCTTCCCGGCTGCCGCAAGCAGCCTCCCCCTCTCTCTGCAACTCCTCTCCTGTCTCTTCTCTCCCCCTCCGTTTTTCTCCTTTTCCCGCGCCTCTGCAACTCCTCCTCCGTCTCTCTCCCCCCCACTCGGTTCTCTCTCTTTCTCCCGCCGTCTCTCTCTCCCCCGCCGGTTCTCTCTCCTCCCGTCTCTCTCTCCCCCTCGCGTCTCTCTCTTTCTCCCGCCGTCTCACTCTCCCCCGCCGATTCTCTCTCTCCTCCCGTCTCTTCTCCCCCTCGCGTCTCTCTCTTTCTCTCCCCTCCCCGCCGTCTCTCTCTCTCGCCCCCGCCGTCTCTCTCTCTCCCCCTCTCTCTCCTCTCTCTCTCCCGCGGCTAGCTCGCCGCGACGAGCTCCTCTCTCTCTCCCTCTCCCTCTCGTCTGTCCCCCTCTCTCTCCTCTCTCTCTCTCTCTCTCTCTCTCTCTCTCTCTCTCTCTCTCTTTCTCCCTCTCTCTCCCACGGTCTCTCTCTCTCTCTCTTTCTCTCTCTCTCTCCCACGGCTAGCTCGCCGCGGCGAGCTCCTCTCTCTCTCTCTCTTTCTCTCTCTCTCTCCCGCGGCTAGCTCGCCGCGGCGAGCTCCTCTCTCTCTCTCTCTCTCTCTCTCTCTCTCTCTCTCTCTCTCTCTCTCTCCCCCACGGTTTCTCTCTCTCTTTCTCCCCCTCTCTCCCGTGTCCTCTCTCTCCCTGTTTCTCTCTCTCTCTTCCCCATCCGCCTCTCTCTCTCACTCTCTCGTTCCCCCTCTCTCTCTCACACACACGCATACACACACTTTTTTATTCTTTTTTTTTCTTTCTATTTTTTTCCAGCAAACCCTCTCTCTCTCCCTGTTTCTCTCCCTCTCTCCCCCCCATCCGCCTCTCTCTTACCTTATGTGCTCTCTTTCTCTCTCGATCCCTCTCATCTTTCATTTTTTATCATTTTATTCCCCTCCCCTTTCCCTGTCTCGATCACTCTCTGTCCCTCTCACCTTTTCTCTCCCTCTCATGCTGTTTCACTCTTCACTCTTTATTTTATACTTCATGCACAATCACAAGCCAGGCACGTAGGTGGTTTTATGTTCTATTTTATTATTAGTGTATGCATCCTTCTTCATCTTCATATATGCTTATATATACATCCTTGCATATGTTTACTTATTACACATAGTATATATACACATATATATATTATACTCACACATATATATATATACACTCATATATATTACATATATATATATATATATATATATACATTATATATTATACCTTTTCTTCATCTGTTAGATACGTGTGTACATTGGTATATATATTTATATGCTAATATATTCATGTGTTTATATAATATATCTATGTTTATATTTATGGTTGCAATATGTTTTTATAATATATCTAATATGCTTGTGTAATATGTTAATGCAGAAATAAAAGCCGAGCCTTTGGCCCAATCAACGCTCCTGCATGTTCCCGTACACGGGGAAGTCGTTTCGTCCCACCGCTCGCCCTCGTGCTTGCACCATTATCAGTGGCTTTATTTGTTACTTTTATTATGTTCTTATATTTTTTTTAGCTTATTTTATTATTCAGTTATCAATGTTTTATTCCATGAATTGTCATCATATCGTATTATCTTGTCTAACTTAATTTTATTTTTTGTTTGTTTATTTTACAGGGTAGCCAGTCAAAAGCCCCCTTCTTCGACCAGTCGAACGAAGAGGAAGAAGGAACCCGCGCAAATCCCGCGATAAAGGCCAAGCGATCAATCAACCAGTTCGGGACCCACGGTCCCTGGCGATCACACCACCAAACGCGTGCTTGTAGTAAATTTTAATTTTTGTCTATAATACCCGTGGATAGCTAAATCCCGGGTCTGTTTGTACTATAATCGGCCGCGGTGAATCATTTCATTGTGGTCATTTACTTTCTGCACTTCCTTTCTGCATTTTGTTATATTGTTGTTAAAACCCCGCACGGATCAATATCCTGCGGCGGTCTGCTTATTGTTTATGTATTCATGTTATTACTATCGTGTGAGGAGTGATATACCGTTCTAAATTCCGAGCCTACGTGTGTCTTTGTGTCCGTCAATTTCTATTACGTAGAGTCCCAGGTTCGCACTCGGTATATAGAAAACTGTCCTCGGAATGGTAGGTCACGCCTACCGGGAAGGGGTTCAGTTTGTGTGAGAGGGTCTTCGGATCCCGTTCTCCACCCTGTACCGAAGGTCCGGTAAGTCTAGGTTCTACGTTCCCGTATAGAGCGACCTTTCAGGTCATACTCTTTACAGTCTTTTCAACATCATCTTTTTACGCACGCGTTCCATTTCATCATTTTTCTCTTTCACTCAGAGAGGGAGAAACCCCATCTCTCTCTCTCAGTCCACCACGTGACGCGTTCACAACAGTGAGCGATCCCCTCTTGACCATTGATGATCTTCACACGTATCCTGGAGTGGTTAATGACTCGGCAACTCATGACTTATGGTTAAAGTCACTTAGCTAAGTAATTAAATCATTCCAGTCCTCGTGTAAGATCCGATCAATGTCTCAGGTCAAAGGACCAACGATGCTACTGTGACCGTTGGATCTTCAGTTGACATTAGGTATAATCAACCATCTGAAGATCCAATAGCGGATCAGTTCAGTGCACATCTTCCAAGGACATACACCTACACATATGTATTGGTGTCCCGCACCAATGACCATGAGACTGGTCACTGACACATCATGTGTACTGGTTTAATAGGTAATCAAAGTCCCCGAGTTATTACCCTCTAACCAGGAACAATTTAAGGTATGTGTTCATGTAAAGTAAGTCTCATGTTCGAGATCTCATCTTGAGCTGACTTTACAACCACATATCCTAGGGACAACGTAAAGTAACACAATCGCGTATTTACGCTCAAACACCACTTTATTAATGAACAAGATCGTTCAACTATTGGGCCTACCCGACCCGAAATTGACCTGTAGCACACCAACACTAACACCCGCTTTTCCCGGAGAGAGGGATTCGATTTGGCGGCCTGTGAGCTACCTTGGGAACCATGTTTTGGCATTTCTGCGTGGCCAGGTGCGTGGCCCGTGGACTGTGAGTCCCGTTTCTTCTCCGACTGTGGTCACCATGCGACGGTGCAGGTACGTGGGATAGTCCCCGTACTTCATCGGGTTCGGACGTTATTTTCCATTGACTTGAGAGTCTACTCCTTCGGTGACCTTCCGCTAGTCGTAACCTGCTTACACGCGAGTGGTCTCACCAGGGAGTGGTGGAGAGGCTGCCCTGAGGATAATTTTTAGACTGGTTTTCTGTCGGGCCCCACGCCTGTAGCCAGAGTCCGGCTAAGGGGAAAACCAGTTAGAGGCCAGACCTAGAACGTATGGCCACGTGGTTGGGGGCAGTTGGACATACGCTGACGAGCGTGACCCCAGCTAATCACTTGCTTTGTGGTTACTTGTGCGGTGTCCGTGCCTCTGGTAGGCGCTACCACGTCAGGCAGTTCACCTGCGGTGCGGTGTAAGTCGTCAGGGGACGCTACCGACTGTGCTTCTAGTGGGAGGTACTCCTATCGAGTCGGGAGTGACGGATTGTCAGTCAGTCTCTGTGACTTCGACCTTCGGATTTTTGGTCGTGTTGACCGTTGAGTTCCGGGTGTTTCGCCGTGACGCGTGTGTCGGTTCTCGTGCCGTGAGACTAGTGTTAATAGTTTTATCTAGGTTGCGTCTTGTTGTGCGATACCCGTGACTAGGTGGTCAGGGTCGCACCTTGGACAGCGTGTCCAGGTTGGCCGTATTATGGGAGACAGGCCTCTACGGCGGGGTCGCTGTGGGTTTTTACTTTGGTAAGTGGTGCTAGTATGGTCCGGTTCCCGACTGCGAGATCGGGACTTCTCTTTTTGCTTGGCCGGTACAGTAGGAGTAGTTGTAGTGCCAAGTTTTGACATGTCACCTGGTTTACTGTTCCTGATGTTACTGTTGCTCTTGTAGTTACAGCTTTCCGTGCCGCCGTTGTTCTCAGTTGGGGTTCCGCGGGATCCCTATTGGACCAGTGACAGGAGACTCACCCCTACTTTTCAGGTGTGCGGTTCTTCCTCGTGATTCGAGGATGCTATTCTGAGGTTCTCAGTCGCCAGCTCGCCGGGCCGAGTGTTCACTTGGCATGTGGTACGCTTTACTGTTTTAGACTGTACTTCCTGTTGGACTGGAATTTGTTGTAGTAGTTGTTTATTTATTTATTTCTGCTAATTGTTGAATTGTCATGTCTTATTTCCTATTTCTTTGTGCCTTCACACTCCTTTTAGCCTTTCCGAGCCCTCCCGGCTCGTGGGCGGCGGTTCGAGTCCCGAGTTATCGGGCCTTCTTGATAATCGGATTCTCGGGTCGTTACAGTCCACGTGACAGAGCTTAAAGATCAGATTGCACGTGAGGGGGTATGTTAGAGAATAGTCCCGTATTAGAAATGGGCTAAAAATATAATGTGATTATAATTATGGTGTCTTCTTCACTCAACACCTCAAGATTTTTAGTTGGATGACCCAATCTAATAAAATTTAACAGATTCCTTTGTAACATTCGGCGATCCTGATCTTCTAAAGTTTGGAGCTCTGCTACGTCGATTTGCTTATCTTCGTATCTTCTGCTTCTGTGCTCTATACATCCTTGTCACGGTAGTATGTATGACTTAGAAAACTTAGCTAAAACACTTCTTTCATATTGAGATGTTAGTGTGGCATGAGATAAAATAAATATATTTAAAATATGTGGCACATTTATTATTTTATAATTATAAAGTATACACACAAAATATATCGCACTAAATGAAAGGACGGAACATATTGAGCCCACAGCATTTTATATTATACATTATGTACATAAAATATCATAATATATACTTTGCATTAAATGTTGGGTATATTCAGACGGTCAAAGATTCAGTGCCTATCATAATTCGTATGGATGATGTATCGTCCATGTTTTATAGAGTTTAGTTCTTTTTATTTAGGAGGAAGGGTTTCGTCCTCGTTACATGGCACCGTTTGACGTCTATCTTTTATATTAGTGTTAGGGCTGTCAATGGGTCGGATTTAAGTTGGGTTTAGGTCGACTCAATCTGGACTCGACTTATCAAGATTAAGTTCTGAACTTACTCCGGATCCGACTTGTGTAAGAAATACAAATCCTGACTAAGGCCTGACCCGACCCAACAACTTAAATAAAATAATAAAATTTAATAAATTTAATAATATAAAACTTATAATCTCACTAAATTAATTAAAATTTTGATATTAATTACATAATTTGTGTGAAAAGGAAATTTTAAAATTTCTAATTGAGTAAAATAACACAACTTTAACTAAATAGTTTTTCAAATTTGAAGTGAATAAAAAAAAAGAACGGACCAGGCTGACCCGCGGGCCGAACTCAAAGCCCGAGTCTAACCCGCGGGTCTAGTCGGGTCGAACTTTTAAACCTGACTAAAAGTCTGCAGGTTGAAAAAGACCTGTCGGGCCGGCCCAAAATCGGGCCAACCCCGCGAGCCTGTCTGGCCGACCCGACCTGTTGACAACCCTAGTTAGAGTGCTTCACCTTTGGGTGTTATTTTCGAGTTTACCTACGTATTGGGCGCCACAGATGTGTTGGTTAGTCCCTAAATGGTGGCTGGATGAATGTATGATATATGATAAATAATTGTGCATTATATGATATGCTAACACAAGTGAATTGAATTATAGATAAATTGTGATGTATGAATTTCCGATTTGATTGAAAGATTTACATCGATAAACTGATATATTAAGGTCACTTGAATGTGTTCTGATATGTTTAGCAAGTCATCTATAAGATTTGTGCATCCAGCAATTAAACTAAGACAGACTTCTGTAAGTTAATATTTGCTATGTTCGGCTAGTTATTCCTTTGTACATTATGTTATATACGTAAAATCATCTTAAATGGTGATTTGCTCAGCCATATTATCTGATTTGTAAAAGTTATTATATGATATGTATATTATCAATTTTAATGTCTACTGAGTTTTAGGAATCACGTGCTCAATTCAAATATTTTTAAGAAACCAGTAAGAAAATAACTTTGAGACTCCGATAGGGAAGAAATTGGAGAGGTGTTCAGCCTTTTGTAATTAGTTGTTATCATAGGTCTAAACTCTTTAAATGGTGTAGGTAAATATGGATCCTTACGAAATTCTGAATTTCCTGCTTATGGAAAGTATGTATTTTGAAGTGAATGATATACAATGTGACGATGATGTAATTATTTGATGTAATTTTGTTCGATGAGAATGGTATGATTTATTTTTATATTGAAAGTAACAATAGTTTGGGTCTTTAATATCTTGCAACAAGTCCATCTTATAACGTGTGTGTACGATGTGTTATCCTCAGACTGGTAAAGTATTACTTGGAAGAGCGTGCCATACCGTGGTGGCAAGGGGCTTCCGTCAGATGATCATGTGCATTGGAGTGAAGATGTCAGTCTCATTGTCGTAGGTGAGGTGGACGACAATCCAATAGAGCATCTCCTACACCTCGACGATGCCAAGGGGGTGATGCGGAGGAGGGTGAGGGCCTTGATGACCAAATTGTTGTGCCAATAGATGATGCAATCCACTAGGGGACCATCGGTGGCTGGGCGACGTCCTCCTCTTGCACCACCTCGAAGCCCACCTTGCGTGCCGTGTCAGCGACCTCGTCCTTCCCTGGGAGGGCGTTGCTGCATTTGATGCCCTCGATGACCTCGATGTGCGTCGAGTCGTCTTGGCCGTAGAGCGGGGAGGTCACCCACTTGTAGGAGACATAAAGTGCGCTCGGCTTCAACAATTGATATATCTCGCTGTAGACACCCTCTCGCTTGGAGGCGTGGGAGGTGGTCTCGATGGAGTAGGCACCGTTGAAGCTAGCGTCGGGGAAGGACATCTAGAGGAAGTTGCCATAGACGACACTTGCAAAGGGCATCTAGGCCGGCCTTGCGACTGTGTTGTGGGCACAGGCATGGCTCACCTGGTATTCGTTGATGGTGATGCCTACCACATTGGAGTGGGAGACGGAAGGGGGGATGTCAGAGGGGAGGGAGAAATCCTGGGAGGAGGGCGGCGGCATCTAGCGACATCGGTGGCAGTGACGTCTCCTGTCATCATCCGCGATGGTCATCCATGACTTTGATTGCCTCCTCGCCAATAGATTGCCACCAAGAGGATGACGAGGTGCATCGAGGGAGGGGGAGAGAGAGAGAGAGAGTAGTCAGTAATTTTGCCACTTGACTCGCGCTTAACTTTAGTTAAGCCAACATAAGTTACGGTAGGGGTATAATCACAAACATTCTAACTATTTCAAGGATATTATTGATAATAAATCTAAATGGAGAGTTTATTTTGGTAAATAATTTTTACAGGGTTATATATGCAAAAATCCCTTTCTTTTATAAAGCCACCTCAAAACTAGAATTAATTGGTGAAGATGTTCATAATTAATATATACATAAAATGTTTCATAAACATACGAAGCGAGATTAAGGTGACTTTTACCGACACTCCCACTACAGCACATCTCAAGGTTAAACTAATTTTGTCAACACTCATTTTACATCTGATACCTCAACTTATGTGAAAAGTAGATTTTGAGGAAGAGAGATATATAAGGACTCATAAAGGGGGAGAGAGTAGAAATTCTCAAAAAAAATAATCCCTTTTTTGAGCTTATGAAAAGGAGAAATAGATTTCGATGCAAAAAAAAAATTTATTAAAACTTGAGGAAGACAAAACTAGATGTTAATGCTCGATAAAAGAAGCCAAGGGCATTGAAGTAAATTATTTTCTCAATAATTCACGATCTAATGAAACACCTAAATGAAAATTTTTAACTTAAATTACCATCATTCTTGTTTGGTTGGAGGTTAAGAGGGGGATATCCCCGTCTTAACCTTATTAATCGTTTGGTATAATTAAAGTTGACGAGAATAAAGAGATTAAGGAGAATGAAATTATCCCCAAAAAAGGGGTTAAGACTGGGGATAAGTCATTACTTGCATTCTTAACCCCGTTTTTCTCCCTTATTAATTATTAGTGATAATTAATTCTATTATTATTAATTAATATTATTAGAGTTAATTAATCATGTAAATTAAGCTCATTAGTATTAATTAATAAATATATTATTTAGTTATTATTAAATAATTAATTATAATATTATTATTTAATATTATTAATGTTAATTAATTGTATTAATTAATTTTATTAGTACTAATTAATCATGTTAATTAATCTTATTAGTGATAATGAATAAATATATTATTTAAATATTATTAAATAGTTAATTATTATAATGTAACTTAATCTTATTGTGCTAATTAATATTATTAGTGATAATTAATTATGCTAATTAATTGTATAAGTGCTAATTTATGATATTAATTAATATTATTAGTGCTAATTAATCTTATATGTGCTAATTAATAAGTATAATATATGTTTATCATTAAATAAATAATTACTACACTGTTGTTTACTCTTATTATGATAATAAATATTATTAATACTAATCAATTATGTTAATTAATATTGTTAGTGCTAATTACTTGTACAGATTAATCTTATTTATACTAATTATCAAGTATATTATATAATTATCGTTGCATAATTAATTATAACTATCTCGTTATTATTAATGAAGAATTAATCATGTTATAATTAACAATATTAGTGATAATCATGCTTATTAAGAATAAATATATTAAATAGAATTAACCATATTAATATTTCTTATGATCATTTAAGAGAAATATTAACACTAATTATAATCTATAAGAAGGATAATTTAGTCATTTTTCAACACTTATTCTCGTTCTTATCTTTCTTTTTTATCAAACGAGTAATAAGGATATCATCATACTTATTTCTCACGAATCAAACGACTACGAGAATAGAGATAAGAATAAATTAATCTAAAATAATTTAGACTTATTCTCCTCCAAATTTATCTTTAAATCAAACGTGATCTAAAAGTCTTAACCTTTTGTCCTTTCAATAAAATTATCAAAAATAGACAAACTATATCTCTTTCTTCTCGCTTTCGTGCCGACCCCGTCCCCACGCGAGTCACTTCCCCCCCCCGCCTGAGCACAAGATCATAGCATCGGTGATGTGGACCGTCCATTCGTCGACGTTGACGGCGCCGTGATTGGTGTGCCCGAATTGGACAGGACGGCAGCGGCGTTGACAAAACCGCATCTGTGGGCCCATCGTCAGTCTCAGTTATTAGTGGAATTGATGTAATTGATATAAGCCGTGAGGTGTTCTATGGTTGGCTTGTGACGTTAGCCATTGGATGCCAATCAGAAGGATGTTATTGTTTGTAAAATCTTTAATACCAACTCCTCCGTGCAGGAAGAAGGTGGAAGATTCGGTTATTTATAAGGTGGACTTTGTTAATCAGGTGAGATTAGCGCATTCGACTTAAATTAATTATGTTGAATGTGAGGAGAGTGGTGGGATCCACATTGTTCTTTCTTCTCATTTAATTTATCCTCTCAATCTTAACCGAAAAATAAAATTGACCATAGTGAGCGGAGAGTAAAATTTGTACTCCTTTTGGATGGATATTCTCTATCTTTAGTAGGGATAAATATGCATTTATTTGTGCGAGTTAAAAAATAAAAGTATGCGAAAAATTATTTTTCGTATGCTTTTATTTTTTTTGTTAACTTTGAATTCGTACTCCTTATTTGTTCAAGTATATCATTTCGGTTGAACTTCCCTAAGGAAGATTTTGTGAATTTCAACCTCTAAAATATGTTATTTTTAGGATCAATTCTACACATCTCAATGGGCACTCTGTCTATTTCTGCACAATTAAATAATTATTTGTAGACATCTTTTAAAAGGTTATTTTTTCAAAAATTTGAAGGTACTTATTCTTAATATTTTGATATGCTCGTCAAACAACTTAAGATCCTTAGAACGATGGATAAATATAAGAATGGAAAGAATTGATCCTAAATAAATAATAGTAGATTACAAGAATCAATTTATAAAAATTATAAAAGATAATTATAAAACAATGAAGACCATAAAATAACCTGAGATTGAGACATTTATAGATAAGAGCTATGATACTCGTTAGTCACGCCTTTTACTACGTACTATCATCTTGACTTTCTTTTACTCCGTACGAAATAATATTAAATCGTATCATTCTACATCGATAAAAGATCGGTACAGTCGGTACGAGGGTACGATTGATATGTCAAACCTTACATATTAGTCACCTCTTTTACTATTTTACTATGTACTATCATCTCGACTTAATTTCTTATCATGAGATTGGATCGTGGAGCTAAGTAATTTAAGTTTAGTGCTATAAAATTTAAATTATTTTTTCTTAATATTTTATTTAAAAAATAAGTGATGAAAAAAAGTGTGACAAAAAGTAATTTTAAAAAGGTATGGCAATGACTTATTTTTAGGGTTTGTCCGTCCGATCATACCGACCGTACTGATTTTTTGCCGGTATGATACGGTACAGCATCATACCGCTCGGTACCGTAATGTGCCAAGAGTAAAGAGTTATTTAATAAATATATGTTACTATAAAATATAACAAAATATTATGTGTGATTTAGTGGTTAGTTAGTGTGTTAATTACTTAATTGTGTGTTAGATAAAGAGTTTAAATCTCACAAATGTGACTTATTTTTTTAAAGAATAATAAAAAGATAATGACACTTGTATATTTTAAACCCAGGATCTAACGCTCCAAGGTAATATTCTTAACTAAAGTATCTATAAAATCACATTTGATATAAAATAATATATATAATATTTAAAAAATAAGTTACATATCAATTGCGTCTCACAATCTATGACCGATAAGATTTGATAACTAGCGATTTGTTCCGTACCAAACTCGTCGATAAAATCTCTCATATTTCTCAATTTCTCTCTAAAATCAAAGAGGAAGAATTTTTAATTTTAGCCCTTATATTCTTTTATATTTTCAGATTAACCTTTCTAATTAAGAAATTTCTTTAGTACTCTATAAATTTTCAAATTATCCCTAAAAAACCTCTTATCGTTATGAAAAGGTCATGAAAATTATGTTTAATAAATAAGTATATAATTACGAGGGCTTATAAACAAATATCTAGATCAGGAGGAACAATCTGTAAATATTAAAAGCTAATAAGGATTACAACTAAAAATCCTAAAATAAATCGGAGGATTGAATGCTTACGACGGAGGGGGACATGGCTTTTTATTAATCTTGTAGAACCAAAGGCAGCGTGCCAGTGTGGGGGCGGGGCAATTTGGGGATCAGCAGCAATGATGAGAGCGGCGGGATGCCAACCCCATCTAGCAGACACGACCCCATGCTGTCTCTCTCTCTCTCTCTATCTATCTCTCTCCCACCCCTGCAATTTCGCCAACACCGACGTGCTCCCCTCTCCTCTCTGTCTCTCTCTCTCTCTCTCCACTCTACCACTCCCCCCATCCTTTGATGTTGTCCCCTCCACCCACCACTTTCCTTCGTCTGAGCTACTTCAGCTTGGCACAGGAAAAAGGCGGAAAACTAGTCGCTACCAACAAACTCGTCCGGGATTAGGAGCACGAGCATAGCTGCCCGCCATGATAAGAGAGAGAGAGAGAGAGAGACCCGCCAAGTCGTCTGCTATAAAGTGCAGCAGAAGGGGTGGGGGAAGGGAAAAAAAAAGAGAAGGCGGGACAGACACGAGGCACGACATTTCCTCGAGGAACCAGGCGGAGCGGATCGTCGACTGTCGGGGGCTACCTTGGCTTTTGGGCTTTGTGCAGATTGGAGAAAAAGGAGAAGCCTTGCCCGGCTTTGGAGTTGCGGAGTGGTCCGCCTGCGTGAGGAGGGCGAGGAAAACGACTTGTAGGGGCAGCGGTCTCGGCCTCGGCCTCGGCCTCGGCGGCAAGGAGGTAAAAACGGAGGAGGGTAAGGATTACGCGTCCCCAGCCACTCTACCTGTTCTCTCTCCCTCGTCTTCTCTCGTTTCATGTTTGCTGCTTGAGCTCTCTTAAGAAACCTCCATTGATGGGCAGAACGCGGGTCCATAGTCTAGCGAGGGTGCCGTTTTCTTTTGTTTCTGATCAGCTTGATTGTAGAAAGCTGTGGTTTTACAGGGTTTTGAGCCAAGAAAATAGCAGAATGGAGGGAGAAAGGGAGCTTCTTGAGGCCTCTTCCTCTCCTGCTAATCAAAACATTTTGCCTGCCCTGCTCAGTTCTCTCCTCTTCTGTCCTCCGCATGAAATTAGATGTCGGTATCCGTTTCGCCCCCAGAGAAGTTAAAAATTTTCTTCTCTCTTCTTCTGGGTTCTCGCATTGTGAGCTTTGTATTTCTGGTTGCCAACGAGGGATTGAAGGTCCCATTTTGTTCTGCGTAGTTTATCTTGTCTTGTTTTGGGATGTTGGGACGGAGTTCTCACTGTTCATCCTTTTTGTTTATGACGCCGCAGACGGACATACACCACACCAGGTTCCTCAGTGCATTCCCCAGCATGGGGACTTGGTCCCCATCGTCTGCCTCCCTCCCCGCTTGTCAAGATGCATGCCCCACCTACGATGAGCTCTCCATGCAACAGAGCTTGCTCTTCTCAGATATTCTCAAGGTGATCACTGGTGCACTGACATCTTTAGTTCTGTATGTTAGTTACGAACCCATTTATCAAACCGCAGCATTGATAGGCTACATTGGATCAGAAGTCTTGTTTAGCTGTTGCAAGCCATAGTATGATGATTTTTAGGTATAGAACCATGATGTTCGATGCATTTGTTTTGAAGAGCCTATGTATGACTCCCTTTTGAATGTGGAATTTTGGAACAAGCACGGAGGATCTCTAAAATGTTTCCTGGAATGAACAATTCCCTTACAAAAGACCGAGTAACTAAAACATCCTTCCAAAAGAAGAGAAAATGCCATTTATAGCAGATAATGATACAATTTATTGTGAAGTTTGGAAGCCCCTCTTCCTTTTCGGATTTGTTCAATCATGTTGCGGACTTGCAGTCATTGATTTAATCTCTCTTGATTCTAGGGCTTGGAGAATATATATTCATGGTTATACTTGGCTGCAGAATCCTTGTTCGATCATGTTGCAGTTCCTGACTCAATTCTCTTTTGAATCTAGGATTTGAAGAATCTACGTTCGCAGTTATACTCGGCTGCAGAATACTTTGAACTATCTTTCACTAATGATGAACAGAAGCAAATGTATATGATTTTGCCCAATCTTGTGCGCATTTTCTTAGCTTGTTATCTTAAAGTTTTCATCATTGGATCCAAATTCTTTACTTTGCTTATGCAGAGTGGTGGATACTCTGAAAGATTATGCTGTTAAAGCTCTTGTTAATACTGTTGATCATTTGGGATCTGTCTCGTATAAAGTAAACGACCTGGTTGATGAGAAGTTTGATGAGGTTTCTGGGACAGAGCTTCGAGTATCTTGCATTGAACAGGTATTTCTTGGTTCTACTTGCTTGTGTGTATTGAAAATTGGTATGGTTGGAAATATGTGTTTCTACTGTCTGGATCTCATCTCTAAAGAACTTTTATCGAACCAGCATGACGCCGCCATAATCATGGTGGATCATTTATTTTTGTTTTCTTTTATTGGCAATTCCAGAGACTTCGGACATGTCAAGAGTTCATTGATCTTGAAGGACTTTCTCAGCAATCTCTGATTATTACCACTCCCACGTACCACAAGCAGTACATCTTGCCAGGCAACTCTCCTCTCTCAGTGCCTTTCAGTCGTTATTGGGATCATTACCAGGAAAAATGTCTGCTAGTTAGATGAACTATAGATCTATTTCTCTCTGGTCACACTTTTCTCTCTGCTCTTTCAGTAGGTGGATCCATGCCCGAATCGGGGAGACATGCTGTGGCACATTGTCAAGAGACACAGTTGTTGAAGGAGGATAAAGAACCACAACTATTTCAAGCTGGTAATTCTGTAATCCTACAGTGTAGTCTAGTTTTGTTATTCTTTTGTGTCGTTGCACTGAAGGCCATGTCATCTATTCTGTCACAGCCCTTCATCCAACAATCAAAGACAGACCACCTTCCTTTAGGTAAACAGCATCTCTACTCGATCAGAAGCAAAATGCCATTTGAGACAATCTCAGCTGTGGAGATATCTAACGATGTTGAATTGAATGGCATTTTTATTGCAGGAAGGTTTTTTCTTCTTCTCTTTCACAGAGAGGTCGCTCCTCATCTCCTGCAAGGAAAATTCGTTCTCCATCACCTTCCCCCCATCCAGGAAAGTCTCAAATTTCAGGTAATCCGCACACATTTCTGGTAACCTTTAACCTACTTTTCACTAGTAATAAATATTTCTACTTTGTACAATGTTGAACTGATGCCATTTATTTACATCTCAGAGAAAAGAGCAGCTTCACCAGTTCCCACCTCAAATCTAAATCCGCTTCTTCGTTCTGGATCTCTTTCAAATAGATCTACTGTTCTCAATTCCTCTAATAATGTGCGACGGGTAAGAGAAATGTAATCTTTGTGCAGCTTCCTCTTTTCTTCCTTTTTTGAACTGCATCCAGGAACACTGCATGATCAAGAGATTGTCAGTGTTCAAAATACTTAAACCAAGATATGAAACAGCAGTATGCCTCACATACCAGCCTTTTTGTTGCTATGCTACTGTATTTCATAAACTCATAGTGGTTTTGTCCATAATTCAATAGACTGGGCCTGTTTCAAAAAAAAATGAAAAAATAAGACTCAGAATCAATTCAAAAGATATCTGATGATTGTTAGGAGCAGGCTAGCTCCCATTATCTTCAGTATCATCTAGGGCTTTTATTGAGATGTGACATGCATATTAGTTCTAGATACGAAGGCCTTTTAAGTTTTAACATGCCATGTTACCCTCTTAACGATGTGGGATCATCATATCCAGAACAGAGTGCGAGTACAATGACCCTTCAGGCTTTTCAAAACTTTTGTTTGTTAAAATGAATCACAGTTGATAAGGAATGCGGTTTTCATTATGGAAAGTTGCATCCTCTCTTTTATTTGATTTTGCTGCCGTGCTCTATTCATGGTTTTGTTGTTTCATCTCATACATGCTCTCGAGAGATTCCGGACAGGGAATACATTCATGTGTTATCACTTTCTCATTCTTCCATGGTTCCACATTCCACATGCAGCTTCCCACCAAAGCTCAGAAATCTGCATCTATGCGCCTGCATGCTGAGAGGGATGAGCAGGAAGATGTTGAACAGATCCCAAGTAAAAGCAAGCGCTTACTCAAGGCTTTACTGACCAGGCGCAAGTCGAGAAGAGATGACATGCTGTATACATACATAGATGAGTATTAAAACAACAACTAGATCTACATCATAACCGTGAGGGATCTGCTATCACCAGTGCGTCATGTATGGTGTGTGTCGCATGATTTGTAAGCCCACTTGCAAATCTCTCATCGAAGTTTTAAGGTCATAGTTTTGGTTTCATAGTTGTGAAAAGTAAATATTTTGTGATTGTGTCTGTTAAGTTGTTGAAAGCCCAAAGGACGTTCTTGTTTCTTGGGTAGTCATGGCTGGATTCCTGGAGGGAAGGTATGCTACTTGTGCAAGCAAGTTGTTCATTGCCTTTTATAAGCACCAGCTGGTTAGCCTCAATGATTAGCAGCACTCAGCATATTTCTCTTGTCAATATCAGATGGAAAGACAGCTACCGAAGGGGGAGAATGGTGCAACCTTGACCGTGAAATGTAGGTGGTTTGTTGAACTTTGAGAGTCACGTGAAGTTAAAATGACAAGTGCAGCTTGGACGTTTGTGCATGTGTGTGACAGGTGTGTATGCACCGAAGCCTGACAGGGTCATGGCTTCAGTGTATATACAGGTGTATTTTCTCTCGTGATGTAGATGACTCGAGATATTCCATGTCAAGTCTAATTACGGCACGTTTGGTTAGGACGTGGACGGTAAGATTACGTGAAAAATCTATGTACCATATAATTATTATTTGAGTTATCGGAGATTTTTTAGAGAAAAAATCTTCCTCCTCTCTCTCTCTTCGGTCGTCACATTGTGAATGATAAATTATAATAAATATTAGAGTGATTAAAAGTGTCCGTGGAGTTTTAAATAGATTAAAATAATAGATGGATGGTTTAAATGGGTTAATTTACATGGTTGATGGGTTTAATTAGGTATGTAATTACTAAACATCTTTTAAATCTGCTCAAAAAAAGTTTCTCGTGAAGTTATTAAAATTTTGAGATGTCAAAGTTTACGTGTCTATCTCTTTTCGGAGCATTATTGTTGTATTTGATTGAGATGATAGAGACGTATGAATTTTAATGATTAGAATATCAAAATCTATTCTCATCGTTTTAACCAAATGTATCTGTAATATAGTTAAGATGCGATAATATGATCTTTACGGATTAAGATTTGACTCAAAGAAACTCAAGTCATTTAGAATAGAGTGTTGAACTGTCCGTTCCGTCTCGTCTCAACCACAGATCGGGACGATCAATCTGTGAGACGTAATCGAGACGATATGTATAATATATTATATTTTATAATGAAATATGATCGATAAGTCGGTTGGTTAAAATCGTTTCGTTACAATTGCGACGTCCCAAGTTTGAATCTCACAAGACGCATCACGTTTTTAATTTCTTTTCACTTTTTTTTAACTATTGAAGGGGAAAAAACGTTAAAAGTCTCACATGAGATTAATAGGAATTGAACCCTCGTCACCCGCTCACGAACGACACCGCTTAATCAACTGACTTGAAGAATAATTTATAAAAATTTATTTATAATTTTTATATTAAAGTCTTTATTTCATATCGATATGAAACGATATAATATCGTCCCATCCTAGGTCATGAGATCACTTATTAGGGTTGTGTAAGTTGAACTCAGTTAATAATGATGAAAAATCTAGTCATAACTCTTATTATATGAAAGTTTTTGCGGGAAAAAAATTCTTTTGCGAAAATTGATGATGTAAGCAGTTTAGAGTTTTCAACACACTCTAAAGGTGATAGAACATTTACGTCCTTTTTCTCTATAGATTTGTTGACTTTCTTGGGATTTCAAGCCCGTGGCAGGCTCCGCACCAGCTAGCTTACATGTGGTGGTTCGCCTGTCAAACATCCGAGATCGTTGCACCTGAGACGTGGAACATTTCTATTCTTGACCCCCCAAAAGATGTATTTTTGTTGATATTAAATAATTAAAAAACCCTAACTAGGGAAGTTTCACAAATCAATTTGTGACTTGAGTAACAGTGAAATTCTAAAAATTATTGAGAGAACGTGACCATGCTACGTGAAAATCAATCAATGCATATTCGACCGTTGGAGGGTTATCTTATGGGATAATTATCGGGACTCTTTGTCCTTTTTTAACATAGGGATAGACGAATGGAAGAATATTTCTCGTGAATTAATTCATTCTAATATTTAATCATATTTATTTTGATAAATAATGGATTAAATGGGAGAATAGATTATTTCATCAATTTTGTTGGATCAGTTTAACCGGGATACATGAGAGTTATCCCTCACATGTAACCGGATTAATTTTATTACCTTATCAAATTAAATAATAGATAAAATATTACTTATCTCCGAAATAAACCGGAGATACCCCTCTATCAAATAGGGGCTAATATTGATCATTTCACCGTAGCAGCTGCATGTCTCTTTTCGGTGAATATTCTTTGAAAGCCAGTTAGTCCCATGTTAGATATTTCTGAGCTGTTTCGTGCGTATATAAACAATTCTTGATCTCTTCATCTGTTTGGTTCGAGTTTTAATTTGGTAGGTCCGTTCAATAACAATATACAAATTAAGTTCTGCCAAGGTTGTGTAATTTAAAAGATTTACGTACCCATCCCGGTCTGCGTTTGGTATTATTCCACTTTCAAGCCAACGGATTTTTACCTCAAGGGTTAGTGTCGAAGGATGTTGTGTTGAAGGACAAGCTTAACCTGACCGGCTTTTTTTTTTGGCCCAAATCTGATTTTTACTGGCAGATGGTAGGATGCTGCCAGAATCTAAAAATGTTAGGATTCTGTAAGAATCAGTTATTGTCTTCTTTACCGATTTTCAGGAATTTACATATATGTCCCCACACAATCAGCAAAAAAGAGTCTTGCACTCCAATCGGTCTGAAGGGTGCACACATGGTTCGTCGACTTGATGTGACTCGCACTGACTCGGGTATATTATATTGGATCTGAGAGAAATCGGTCCGTGATCTGTCAACTTAGACTGAGTCATCTCCTCCTCCTTTGCACTCTACTATAGCAGCGGCAATAGACAGTAGGAACGGCATAAACAACAGTAGATAGATCTCTTCGTCCTCCCCCTCTAGGCGGTAGACGGCTTTCATCGAAAGGAGGAAGGGGAGGAGCAGGGAGGGGGAGGGGAACAACATCGGAAGGGGAAGGGGAAGGGGGAGGGGGAGGAAGAGGAAGAGGGAGGAGCATGGAGGGGGGAGGGGAACGTCATCAGAAGGGGGGGTGGGAGGTTGCGAGAGCTTAGAGTGGGAGAAGGGTTCACGTGATTTCAATCAAATTTATCTGAGTCACATATAATTCACGGTGTATCATATCGGATCAGAGTCTCCAATTTAATATAGATCAACGAGTCGACGAACCTCGGATACACGTGCAAATAAAGAACTCGAAATCATTCTAAATTTTAGATATACAGGTTGACGTATTGTCCTATCAGTAAGAAGCAAGGGGGAAACCTGTCCATATTGTCTAATCGTTGCCTTGTTTTTTTGTCTTTTTCCTTACAATTAACTACTTTATTCCATCCTTACGCTTTATCAAAAATAAAAACATAAAGGCTAAGGAGAGAAGTGATGACATAGTATAAGTCGGTTATTTTAAATTGGGTTATATATATATATTCCATATAAACCATTGTATTTATATATATACTCGTAATTTTCACATATTATTATAAATATCCTTGGCATCTTCAAAAAGATTGCAGTTACATCCGTCCTGTCAAAACAACGTTGGACTTGTACCTACCAAAAAAAGTTTTGATACTTTCACATATTTACCCCAAAATTCACTAGAAAGTTCTATGTATATATTCCTAACGCCACCAAAATTCACGAAATCTTCCTGCCACATCTGGTTGTAGTTAATGACAGAGGGGTATAATTGCAACCCTTTTGAAAATAGCAGGGATATCTATGATACTATGAATTAGGGTCATATGTATAAATGTGCAGTTTATAGGGCTATATATATGAAAACACTTTTAATTTCTAGGAAGCATAATTTATGCTTGCCAAACCCTAAACATAAATATCATATCATAAAAATAAAAAACAATTCGAAGGTTAATAAAAAAGGTGAAGATGAGTGGAAGTTTATTATATTGTCAAAACATTTGAGAAGT
This sequence comes from Amorphophallus konjac, assembly GCA_022559845.1. NCBI lineage: Eukaryota > Viridiplantae > Streptophyta > Magnoliopsida > Alismatales > Araceae > Amorphophallus > Amorphophallus konjac. The sequence goes on from CM040125.1 coordinate 15,116,946, forward strand.
CTCAAATTTATAAGACCAACTCTCTAAAAGATATATTTTTAAAATATCATATAAAATTGTGAACAAAAGATTATGCATAAAATGAGAGAGAGAGAGAGAGAGAGAGATGAACACCGGCCGCGTGCCAGTAAATGGACAAAGACGGAATGGGATCTCCCGTGCATCTTGGTCTTCACTAACATCTATGCCATCGAGAGATCGAGAGAGAGAGAGAGAGAGAGATGAACACCGGCCGCGTGCCAGTAAATGGACAAAGACGGAATGGGATCTCCCGTGCATCTTGGTCTTCACTAACATCTATGCCATCATGTCAGTGATGACAAGAGCCCTCTTTCATGTCTTTTGCAAGAATTTCTGACCGTATGCACAGTGCGATGGTTCATCACCTCCCCAAAAAGTGAGGTCTTAGCTTCAAAACTGGGGGTCTCCCCTGGGTTTATGGCTACCCCAGTGGGGTGAGCCGATAGGATTCCTCTCTTTCGTACACTTATGGGGTCACGTGTATCAGCGCCTCCCAGAAGCGTTGGAGGCCATTCTCTTGGATATCCCTTAGATAGGTCTTTTTCCTCCCCACTTTCTCCTCTTGATCCCCTCCCCGGCTTTCGTTCACTAACAAAAAAAAGACCTTTGCAAGAATTTCCCAAATTTACCCTTGTGAAAGAAGGTCTTGTCACTTCCGTACGACAAAGACCCTACATTTGCTTTCAATGGTATTCTATTTATCTTCTTAAAAAAAATTAGTAGTGTAGCGGTCTAGATTGATCACTCAAAACATGAATCACATCTTCAAAGATTTGTTGGATGGGGGAAGAAAGGAGCATTCGTTGGAGATGGACATGCATCCATGAGCAAGTGGTCAGAAGAAGCCCTATGAGTTATCCTAGGGGACAAGCATCCGACAGTCTAGTAAGGCAACTGGCAGGGCAAAGGTGAGCACTTGAGAAGAGAGGGAGAGAAGGTGAAACGACTCAGAATCTGGATACCGAGAAGAATCCGATACCATTCGAATCATACGCCGCCACCCACGAGTCGAAAGGCTCGGAAGGATTATTTTGATGTTGCAGAGATGTATTGAAATTTAAACAATTACAACAAATAAATTACAGGACTAATCAATTTAATAATAACAATAAAGTTAGCATTTTGTAATTAAGCAATTTAACTACGGAGTCCAGACCACAAGTACAATTAGCAAGAAAAGAAATGTATATTGCTACGGGACATCTCTCGACACTGACAAGCTCGCAACTAAACTCTGAAGGTGTTACACGACCACAAGGAGAAACTCCAAACCTGAAAGGGAAGGGGGTGAGCCTCATCTCATCGACTCAGTAGGGGTCCCGTGGATCTGTTAACACCTAAAATTTGACATCGAGAGCGATAAGTCTCGTCGAGCTGAACAAGGGCAATTAAAAAAATAACTCAAAATGATGTCAGAAATATTTTTCAATATCGGCACCATCACCCGATGTGCCGTATCAGCAGAAGAAGTAAATGAAGAAGAAAAATGATAAAAGAAAAGAAAGAAGAAGGAAGAAAAAAAAGAAAGAAATGGGCTCCAATCGGTAACCCCGACACTGGAAGAGAAGAAGAAAAGAATAAGAAACGAAGAAGGAGGAAAGAAGAAGAAGAGGAGAGAGGTGAGAGTCTTATCCGGCACCCCCTACTCGAGTCTTTGTTGACGTCTAGATATATGAACACCACAATTGCAAGAGGCTAAGGTGCCCCTGAAAATGCACTGCCGCGGGCCCGATTGTGGGAACCCGGCAGTGAAGAAACAGAAGAAGAGGCCGGAATCGGCTAAATTTCAACACTGGTGATGACGGTGACTTATCGTATATGTGACACCGTATCATCATAAACTTGTGTCCCGGCGGATGAATTGGATTTAGAATCAAAGAAGGCCGAGGCACTCCTGAAGACATATCGTCGAGCGCCAGATTGTGGAAGCCCGAGCATCAAAAAGAGACAGAAGAAAAGGAAAGAAGAAGAAGAGGAAAGAGATAGAAATGAAAAGAAGAAAGAAGAAGACGAATGAGGGGCAGGGGTGCTGTGTATCGGCGGTAAAAAGAGGGAAAAGAATAAAAAGAATAAAATAAAAAAGAAGAAAAAGAGAAGAAGAAATGGAAGGGGGGCTGTCGTATCAGCAAGCCCTTCACACCCCATATGGCAGCTCCCTTAATGTTCAACCGGCAGCCTTCACGCACTCAATCGGAAGCGCATTAAAAGCTCAATCGGCAGCCTTCACGCGCACAACCGGTAGTGCATTAAATGCTAAACCGACAACCCCTTCACGCCCATCCGGCAGCCTCCTTCAACCCGATTCGGTAGCGACTGGAGCGCTAATCTGACAACGTATGGAAGCCCCATACGTCCGCCTGATCCTCCCTGCACTCCTATATAAGGGGCTACAGGGGAGAAGAAAAAGGCTCTGGCTCTGGCTCTCACACTTCCCCCCAGGGCCGAAGAAGGGCAGACATAAGAGAAGAAAGAGAGAGAGAGAGAGAGAGACATCCACTCCGATCGATCTATCGACCAAGTGAAAAAGCAGAAGAAGAAGAAGAAGAAGAAGAAAAGAGGCGAGAGACAGAGGGGAAGCAACAGAGCGAAGGAGAGGAAGAGAAAGAGAGAGGAGAGGTGAGGAAAGGGAGAAGGAGCCAATGCTCTGTTCCCCCCCCCCCCTCCCTCCTTGTATTTTTTTTTCTTTTCCTCTTATGCATTTGCTTTGATTCCTTTTTTGATGTAATCAATGAATGAAAAAAATAAACCTTCACGAATGATTTTGTGCTTACAATGAATGTCTCTCCCGATCCCCACGGTTGTGATTTTTCTCGTATTCTTATTCCTTTATTTCCTCTCTCTTATCTGTGGGCTTTCTTTTGCCAACGTCGCACCATGATTTGCCCTTTTGTGGGAGTTAGCATGGCCCGGTGATCCGGGAAGAGGCAAATTTCTTTATAGAAGCTTGGGTTTGGGGTTTATCCCATACTGTGGATATGGCCCTGAGCTAAAAGTCTGGGATAGCGGCTTTATCAAGGGTCTTTCATGCTTTGTGTTACTTTGCATCGCCCCTGAATCCACGCATAGGGGTGATCGCTCCCCATCCTTTGCTTTGCAAGTTCTAGGGAGGAGAAAAAGGGTGCCAGGAAGATGAGCCTTCATGCTCATGTCTCCCTCCCTACTATGCTCCTCACAAAAAAAAGAAAAAAATGTCAATGGTGAATTTCGATACTTTATTTTATTTCTATTATCTTCTTTCTTTAAAACCTAGTCTTTACTGTGATACAATAGCCAACTTCTGGATCGAATCGGGATCCACGTTTCCCCCTTTTAGAAGCTGAATCGGTAGCCCTCTTTCAATTGATACGACAGCCCCCTTCTTCACTCAACAAGTGAAACGGCAGCCCTCGTTCAATTGATATGGCAGCCCCCTTCGATCTTCAAGTGAAACGGTAGCCCTGTTTTAATCTCTACCCAATGAGCCGGTAGGCCCCCCCTTTCCTGCCCTTCTAATCAAACCAAAGTGTACCGGCACCATAAATTCCTCAGCATGTTGGCCGTGGGGATTTGGCACCTTGGACCGCTGCGAGTGTTGCCGCTCTATGCGCACTCAAATATTTAAGGGACCATCTCAGATTTCTGTGGATGTGCACTCGCTTCTCACCCCCCTTATGACGACCCGGATCCCGGATACCGGATATACCCGATAGAACTACCAAGTAGACCCAATACCACTTGGAACTCGCGAGGTCTCCCAAGAGCGGTAAAGCTCCGAAGGGATAAAAGGCATGTGTAGAGTACATTGAAGCCACAGAGATATAACATTAAGCAATTAAATTTCATTAGATCGGTTTGCTAAAGTAGCAGAAATAAAATTACTTTTTAAATAACAATTTCAATTTAACAATTATACCAGAGTCCAGTCCAAAAGAAAGACAAGCAGTATAGTCAACAGAAAGGAAGGACGTACACTGAGGTCGGAGGAAGCCCGACGCAGGTACCGCTGGCAGCTACAGACACGCCACACCAGGCATCGAGGAAGCAGAACAACACCACCCATCTGAAAAGCAGGGGTGAGCCTCGTGTCACTAGCCCAGTAGGGGTCACGCGGATCCCCACTGAAAAATAACGCAGTAACACGGAACAACAGCTAAAACAACAGTAGTAGTAAAGCAGAAAAACTACCACTAGAAAGCTGTAAAAGAAAATCGGAACGCAAGGAGTAGAAACAGCTCAAAGAAAAGGGAAAAGCCGTACCGAACAAGCGCGGCTGCCGGACTAACCTCGGCTCCCCAAACTACTCCAGGCAGCAACAGGAAGGCGAACTCTGATCTGACAAGGTCAGGAGTTATCGATCTATCGGGCCTACAAAGACGGGCAAAAAGCCTAGGAAGAACCTAGACAGACACCGACGCTCTAAAGCATACATGACTCGATTGCCATGCACGCTCTTCTAGACCTGACCACACACACACGACTAGAACGTCGTGCACACGACACAACACTGACCTCGGGCAAGACCACGAGAGGGCTAACCCGGAAAGGTCACGACGTGCGAGAAACACGAGAGTCACGTGTCACGTGATGGAAGCACCTCCTCACTGGAAGAACAGCCAGCTGCGTCCACTGACGTCTTATGCTGCGCCTACAAGTGTCTCGTCTGCACTGTCGCCCGAAACACGACAGAGACTAAGACACGCTCAGAACCAGAACAGGAACTACAGTAGCAAGTGACTAGACAGGGTAACGCCCGTCGGCGTCAGTCCAACACCCCTGACCACGTGCGCACACACCGACTCTTGCTGGAGAGCCAGGCCTCTAGCTAGTTTTCCCCACCCAGCAGGACGCCACTGTACAGTGGGGGCCCACGTAAACTAGCTTACAAACCGTATATCGGGAACTACCTTCGCCACCAACTCCCAGGTGGGTCGACACGTCGTAACGTGTAGTAAGGCTACGACTAGTGGAGGCTCACTAGACACAGACTCCAAAACACGAGTGCTAGAGTACAGACAGGCAAGGAAGCACTGTCGTACGTACTTCGAAGCATTGATGCAGCAGACAACTACCAACAAACTCAGGACAAGGCAACTGGACCTACAGACACAACGATCCTTGAGTCTCACGACTCGGAGTCAAGATCGTTGCGCAACGGCGGAACAAGCCGCCAATCGGTCTCTTCCTAAGCCAGAGGAAACGACACATCTGCGGAAAACGACACACGGAGGCATGAGGGAACACCAAAACCCTCAGCACATCTGGACACGCAAACCGAGGTAAGACGACACCTCGAGGTATCCAGAACTATGTCTCAAACTGGACAGAACCGTCGAGACACACAAGGCCACATGTCAAGCACTGAGTCACCCCGGGTTGACCGGAACCGGACAATGACGATTCAACAGTAGGAAAGAGAATCCTACTCGAAGAAAGAAAACTCATGGCTACCTCATAACGTAGTCTTAGCCCTCATATGACGTCAGGAGACATCCACAGGACAACAGGCAGACCACAAGATTAAGCCAAGACATACGAAAATCAAAACGATGAAGAACAACCCTCTGGGCATAAACGACTCCTTGTCCTGCCGCCAGGCGAACCAAGCAGCCAAGGAAGTAGCCACAACGCACACAGAGACAAGGATACCGGCAGTCGTGGGTAGAGCCACGAGACGACTGTAGCGATCAAGGATATGACCACTAGGATCAGTCAACTCTAGCTGACCTGCCCGACAAACCACCCAGCGGTCTATAGAAGACACGCGACACGGACTAGCTAACCGTCCTATGACACACACACACACACAGACGGACACAGATCAGGCCATCACGGCCAGAAGATACAACCACGGACTCAACTCACTGGGCGGTCACAAAGGGGCCGCTCAATGAGTTGAACGGTCCGGACAGGGCCGCTCAATCGAACAGAACGGTTTAAACGGAACCGCTCAACGGGACAGACCTCAAGATACTGAAAGACTGGACGGTTAGGGCTGGACCGCCCCAAGGCATAGAGCAGTTAAGGGAAAGCCGCTCAAGCCAATCGACCTACTACAGTACTCGGTCAGACGACGGCCAGAACGGTCTGGGGACAGACCGCTCAACGCACAAAACGGCTAAGGGAGAACCGCCCCATGAACCGCCTTAAAACGTTGACCCAAGGTCAACCGTGCTAAGCGGTCAAGACCTGGCCGCTCAACACCACGGGAAAAACAGAACGGCTGGGAACCAGCCGCTCAAGTGGACTGGGCGACTCACACCTCGCAGCGCCATCCACTGGGCGGTCTGTCGCGCGACCGCGCAGATGCCCACCGACTCACTCTAAACGGTCCAAAACCAGCCGCCCTAAGCCCAACGCGGTTACTGTTAAACCGCGTAGGCGTCACGGCGAGCAAACCACGAGATCGGCTCGATCGTGGCCTTTCCACGCCCCGTTCGTTCCGAAACGAAGGGGATACATCCATAACGACGATATACAACACTTAGACTCCAACGGGAGTCGAATCGGCCAAGAAACAGCGAGAAACGGGCGATTTCTTCAAATCGACCCAAATGGAATCACCGGACTTCCCGAGCGCCTAACGGTCCCGAATGACCGCCAATCGACACGAAATCAGTGACTATAGAACACGGACGTTCCAGGGAGTCCATTGACACTAACTGATCTAAAAACCGTCGCCATTTTCCGGCGAACCCTGTGAACTCCCAAAACCACAGTTTTACCTAAACGAGCCCAAACTCGCCCGTTCTAGCACCGAACAACGTGAAACTACAGGAAAAACGTGCAGGAGAAGTAGGTGATCCGTCTCCCTACTTCCACCGAAGAAACCGTGCGCCGAAGCGACTAATCCGCGTCGAAAACGCCAAACCACGAACCGCGCCGATCTCGGAATCCACCGAGGGATCGCGCCATGCCACTCTCAAACTGTCGCTCCATCTCGCGTCCCGATCACTCCATCGCGTCCCCGCCTCGGCCAGCTCTCCACGGTCGCGCGTCCCGCGTCCCGCGTTGAACGGTCCTGGGACGAGAGAGAACGAGAGAGAGAAAGAGATGAGAGAAATGAGGGAGGAGAGAGGGTGAAGAAGAAATAAATAAAGACCTAATAAGAATCCAATAAGGATCCAGGGCATTACACCCCTCCCCCCCCAAAAAAAAAATACGTCGGGTCTGGGGGAGATGCTATCAAAATTTTACCAAAAACTTGGGCCAACAAAAAAATCAATAATGAAATAATAATAAAAGATAATAATAATAATAATAATAAAGAGAGAGAAGAAGAAGAAGAAAGAAAAAGAAAAAAATAAAAGAAGGAAGAAATGAGAAATAAAATATAATGATAAAAATAATATAATAAAGAAAAGAGAGAGAAGAAGATGAATAAAAAAAGGTGGGCGCCGTGATCCGACAACAGCGAGTGATGTGATTCGGCACCAACAGATGCCGTGATCCGACACTCGGGGTGCCACTGATCTGGCACCATTTAAAAAAGAAGAAGAAAGGAGAGCAACACAAAATAATAATAATAATAATAATAAAGCAATAATAACAATGAAATAACAACAACCAATAATATAACATAAAAACACAAAAAACATATCTAAATAAATAGTAATAATGAAATATAATAATAATAATAATAATAAAAAATAACAACGATAATAAGAAGAACAAAAGGAAGTCTGTCGACCGCACTTCCTGACCCTATCGACCGGACTCTTGTCCTGTCGACCGAGGTTCTCCAGCCCACTGACTCTGTTCGCTTGGGCCTGTCGGCCAGACTTCCAGTCTGTCGATCGGACTTCCATCCTGTCGACCGGGGTTGTAGTTTGTCGACAGGACACGTCAGTCTACTATAAAAAATAATAAATGATAATGATAAACAATACTAAATAAATAATAAATATAATATAATAAATAAGTAAACAACAAGACGAAGACGTCGTAAAGCGGTGACATGTCTGATCATACGCGTCCGATTGCTGTGTCGCATCTATCCCTCAGTTAACTTTTAAATAATAATAATAAAAAATATATAATCAGACGCCTCAGCAGGAGGTGACGCGTCTTCCTTGATGTGGCACCGTGACATGACACGACTAGATAGATGCGGCGCCAGGGTATGTCGCGTAAGGGGTTGCACAGCTAAAGAACAAACTTAATTAAATAACAACTTTAATTGTAGAATGTGGTCGGTGTCCCGACATCGATCTTTCTAGATGCGTCAACTTCTGCTGATGTGATGGTGCAGAGGCATCACCGGGAGCTGTCACGAGTGCTTATTAACGCGGTCAGAGTCTCGACCTCGTTCAAGATATAAGCGTTGTCTTAACCCCAAGTCAAGCCAAAATAAAAAAATATGATAAAAACCTAAAAAGTAAATAATCAAATCTAATAAAAAAATTAATTAAAATAATAATAATAATAATAATATCTGACATGATGCTCCCAGACCACGGGTAAGGGGAATAGAAATAAGGCCTATTACAAGTATGGTTTGGCCCCCGGGGTTTGTCCCGCCATGGCCATGACCTGACCTCACCTCGAGGCCGATAACTCCCGAGGTCGGGCCTACTCTTATTGATTTCGTCCCCTTTCTTAATATTAAAACATGCCAGATCATAGGCAAACATATGTCCAGGGGATTACCCATGCATTGATGCTTTTTCAGCATAAATTAGTCCTAGATCGATGTCCGAACGAGCTTTCCACGATGCTTTTTAATTAACCCCAGACTCGATGACCTAGCACTACGTCGGTTCAATTTGAACTTACATGGTGGGTCGAAAAATTTGCACAAACATGATCGAGAAGCCCCTTGAATGATCTAAACCTCCTAGTAGGATAGTCCCGGGGATTACTACATTCGGTATGGGCCCGGATGCTATCACTTCATGCACACCTAGACGATTAAGGGACCGTCTCAGATTTCTGTAGACGAGCACCCACTACATCCTCCGACATACTCTAGGACAAGGGGAGATGCTGTCAAAATTTTGATCTTTCATCGCTAGAGTAATAACAAAAATATGAGAAACACAATCAGATCAAAATAAAAATAAAAAAACAATAGTGATAATAAATGTAGACAATACGAAAGTAATTCATAAAGGTCCGGTTGACCTGTGCAGAAGTTTGGTCGACCTGTGGGTCGACCTGTGCATTGGTTCAGTTGACTTGCCCATGCACAGGTCGACCTATTCATGGTGTCTGTCGACTTATTTGGGTTCAAATGGTCAATAAAAATAAAAATAAAAAAAACTAAAAAATGTAATAAAATCAATGACAATAAAAAGAATGATATAATAAAACCAAAACAAAGAATAATAATAATGATATGACATCAGATCAAAACAAATAATGTAACAAAAACCATAAAATAATAAAATAAATAATGTAACAAAATCAAAACATAAACATACATACATAATAAAACAAGTCAGAATAATAAAAATCATAATAAATCTAAACAACAAAATGTAATAAAATCACAACAATCAAGAATAAAAATAGTAAAATAATAAATAATAAATAATATAAATAAATGATAAAATGATAAAATGATAACAAAAGAATAATAATAATGTTCATAATGAAGTGGTCATGAACCGCGCAAGGTTTCTTCCTCGCCGAATCAATAAGGTCCCACCGTGAATAGTTTTCATTCCTCGTCACAAATAATAAAAGAATATCCCGCATTTCCATGCATGCACTAACATAATTTTTAGGTCATCGGGCCCTTTCTCCTGACGATTAATCAAGGATTTTCTCCCCCTGGGGAGATATAATTAACGTCATGACCTTTATGGTGTAGCGGGTTTGAGTCCCAACTCGATATCAACTATCATATAGTAAGTCAGACGGCACGCACGTATCAGCGACTCCAAGACTTTCGGTCTTTGGAGTCCGAATAAACTGTCACCTCGTGACTGGCATGTTTGCACATAAAATAAAAATAAATAACCAAAATAAATAAATAATAATCAAAAAATATTTCCCACATGATCCCCACCACCGGTAACTATGATAAACAACAACGATAACCACAAAGATGACAATAATAACAATAGTAATAGAAGTAACAACAGCAGGTAATCAACGGAAAGGCAACACAATTAACTAAATCATCGATCCGTAATTCCTTGTATCCTTGCTAACTCCATGAACTATGCTACTGAGTGGCTCGCACACGCTCCCTTAAGGTCTGAAAGGACCCACGGCCTCGCGCCAGGACTACGACTACCCGTCGAGAAAACATGACCCCACTATCGTGATGGCGCTCGCTCACAAAATCCCTTAGAAGAAACCTCAACCAAGGCTACAAGGTCTCGAGCACAACCTCCTCTCGCGGGAGGATCCCTGCCTCACTACTGGAGTACATCGGTCTCGTACCAATAGAAAAGACCACGACCTAGCCGTCGTGAGAAACTAGCTCGCATGCCGGAAGGGCCACGACAACACTGTTGTTAACTCAACCTTAACCCGTGGATCGAACTCTCAAGTTTTTTGCACACAACTTGCACCCTGTCTACGAGTGGGGCGGAGGCACACACGCACACCTCTCCCTGGGACTGGCTAGGATCCGTGCCTCTGCGCCCAACAGCAAGGCCGTGTCCAACTACCTGACAAGGGGTACGCACCCCTGCACCCGTCAGCGACGTACACTTGTCCTAATCAAGGCACACACGCTAGGACTGTCTTCGCCCGGTAATAAGCTATCTTCGCCTAGGAAACACTAAGCGTTGTGCACACAAGGCTGTCTTCGCGTGGTCCATCCGCGGTTTGCAGGCTATCTTCGCCTGACTTAATTATCGTATCCACACACACACACACACACTATATATATATATATATATATATATATATATATTTGCGCCCTCAAGGCTAACTCAGGGAAACTGTGGTCACACAGTCCATCTGAACTCGCGGGCATGAACCTGGGAAACTGTGGTCACACAGTCCATCTGAACTCGCGGGCACGAACCCGCTCACCCGTCACTAAGGAATACCTCAGCCCCAGGCTGGGTCACAAGTTGGATATATATATATTTGCGCCCTCAAGGCTAACTCAGGGAAACTGTGGTCACACAGTCCATCTGAACTCGCGGGCACGAACCCGCTCACCCGTCACTAAGGAATACCTCAGCCCCAGGCTGGGTCACAAGTTGGATATCACAAACTGGCAGTTTCCGGTCCACTAACTCACCCGGGGACGAACCTAAAGCAACCAAGCCACGTAGCCTGAAAAATACCCTTCATAGGGTTTGCACACACGCGCGCGCGCGCGCGCGCGCGCACACACACACACACACACACACACACACACACACACACACACACACACACACACACACACACACACACACACACACACACACACACACACACACACACACACACACACACACACACACACACACACACATATATATATATATATATGCGCCCTCAAGGCTAAGTCAGGAAAAATGTGGTCACACAGTCCATCTGAACTCGCGGGCACGAACCCGCTCACCCGTCACTAAGGAATACCTCAGCCCCAGGCTGGGTCACAAGTTGGATATCACAAACTGGCAGTTTCCGGTCCACTAACTCACCCGAGGACGAACCTAAAGCAACCAAGCCACATAGCCCGAAAAATACCCTTCATAGGGTTTGGACAAGCGGGAGGATAACCTCTCGTACACTCAAAATTACTCAGGCACATAACTCCCATTTGGATACACTCTGCGAGGTTCCACGGCCCATACAAAGACCAAGAAACGTAGGCCGAATCCCTCGGGCCATCTAGAGTATGAGCGAAGCGAGGATCGGCCGGCCAACGCCACGGCCGGTCTACCCTTGGGTCGGTCAACCGACCCTAGCATCGATCGACCGACCCAGCCTAGGCGGTTGACCGACCCCTACCCAGGTCGACTGACTTGGCAGGGCTATTAGCCCCACGCAGAGAATAGTCAATCGATTCCCAAATCGGTTGACCGACCCATCAGGTTCGATCGACCGAAAACCCCCAGAGATCCTTGATGCCCTCTGTTCTGAACGACTCACATATTGGTTGATCGATCTCATGGATTGGTCGACCAAAAATGGTCGAGAACCCGCTGTAGCACCCCGAATCGAGCCCCATTCGCCCCGAACGCGAGGGAAAGCATCGGGGAACCTGTCCCTACTGGCCCCAAGGCCGACCCACACCAACAGACCGCATTCCAAACACAAAACAATGGGAAATCGTGTCACACCCTTCAGCATGCACACTTTCCCTAAATACAAGTAACACCCGCTCTCGGCCTCACCACGACCCCGACTCGCACGGAAACATAGAAAAAAAATAAGGGGAAGTCATTCCCTACCATCCATTACCTCAATGCCATCAGATTAACTAGAAAACACCGCCCGAATCGACGGGAATCACAACTCATCCCAAAACATGCATATTTTCCCGACAAAAGGAAACTCACTCTAAACTCGCCTGGATTGGGATAGAACCATGGGGAAAATAATGCGTGAGGGGTCGAGATCCATCTCCCTACCTTTAACGGAGCTTTACCAAGCTAGGGAATCCGATTCCACATGAAAAGTCACATTCCCCCAGAAGCCGAACCACGAACTCACGAACAGTTCGCCACGTCGTTACACCTCCAATCCTCGCCCACAGCTCACCATTCATTGTCCCCGCCGCTCACCGTCTCCTCCTCTGCGACCTCCGGCGGCCGTCCGGAGAATGGAAGAGGAGATGGGGAGAAACGAGAGAGGGGGGGAGAGATACGAGGGAGAGGGAGAGTGAAACAGGAGGGAAAGAGAAGAGAGAATGAGAGAGTGAGAAAAGAGGGGGTGGGGGGTTTTAAATAAAGAAAATTTTTATTTTTATTTTTATTTTTTCTTCTCTTCTTATTCCTTGAAGATCCAAATAAAGTGGGAAATTTTTCAAATTTTAACCCAACGATCCTCATAAAGCGCACAATTCGAGCATCACACCATGGAGCCTGGAAAAATTTTATTTTCTCTTATTTTTAGGGACCTGAAGATCTGTTGTTTAATAAATTCTATTTTTAATTAAAAAAACTCAAGCCGAGACTTGCGGAATTACTTTGAAACCCACATAAACAAGATCCAAAAACCTATGTCATTACAAAAGAAGACCAAAGCGAGGGGTGAGAGCTTGAGGGGGTTAGGTCTCATACCCTCATAACTGTTGGGCCAGGGTCCTATATATACCGTCGTCGTGGGGTGCGCATCTGACAAGACAGAGAGGGGTAGACGCTGGCTCGATGTTCCTCTACCAGAGGGGGTAGCTCTGCCATTAATGCAGTAGGGCTCACCGGAGGCTTGGGGCTTACTTGTCCATGGGCGGTGTCCTCCCTTTTCCCTTTGCCGGACTAGTGCACCTCCAGCCGTTAATGCGCTGCCGTGGACGCGCATCATGGCCACTAGTGGGGGAGGCACATGCGAGTGCGGCGCCTAAGCTTGGACCTGCGCCAAGGCAGTTTGGGTGCTAAGCTGGACTTTCGTGGTGGGCTACCCAGGCGGGCCTTAGTGGGCCGATGGACATTACCCTCCTCACTAGCCCCCCACTCCCGAGCAACGAGGGTGCTCGGTGCTCGGGAAGACTTAGGATGTCCATCGACAGTGTGGAGGGTGTCTAAGTGGTGCGTGGCCCCCTACGCCCGGTGCCTCGGGGCTAGGGCATCGGGTCTTAAATGAGCCTGATTGCCCTTTTAGTTGAACCATCGGGGAGGTTTGTCGAGTGTGTGGGCGTGACGTCACCGTCATGATGGCAGAGCCCCATCGGCCAGGGGGACGCAGGATCGGATGGCGAGGGGATGCCGCCCTAGGGTTTCCGATTCCGTTTGGGCCGAGGGTGGCGATCTGCCTTCCTGCTGGTGGTGCGATCTGGGCCGTTGACGTCAATTGCCTTCCCTAACAGCCTCTTTTCCCTCAAAAAGGGTGGGGGAAGCGATGGGAGAGGCATGTCTTCCTCTTCTTCGGTGTCAGCTCCCGCTGCTTCCTTCTTCCTCCTTGCTCCGGTGAGGCTTCTTCCTCCCTTCTTCCGCTTATGGCCCCACGTAGGAGACTGGTTTTAGTTAAGGAGTATGAGCCTTCCACGAGCAACTCGGAGGCGACCGTTGCCAGTGCCCCGAGCACTTCTAGGGCTCCTTCTTGTCCTCCCATTACCCGCATCTCCTACCGAGTCACCGTAGGTATTAGGGAGGCATTCCAGGTCCCCCTAAGTATGACATCCTCTTCCCCACCACTAAGGAGCAGCTAGGAGTCCGTCTTCCAGGGGGTATCATCGTGCCGATGGAGTCTTTCCGAGCCGGCTTTCGTCTGCCTATCCCTAGTCTCTTCGACCAGATTTTACGTTTCAATGGAGTGGAGCCCGGGCAGTTGACCCAAACTCCTAAAGGATACTCTGCACCTTTGTCTATCGTTGTAGCCATATAGGGGCCCATCAACCTCTTCTGCCCCCCGTGCTGCCCCGGCTCCCATGACTCAGAGTTCCACTTTAGGGCCCGAGCTGGGATGCAGTTTCTTACCTTTTCCCCGGCCGTGTCGAACATGAAGCACTGGCACGATCGATTTGTCATTTTGATGAAGGTGGGGGGGGGGGCAGACTAGGTTTACCTTAACCACAAGTTCGCCCAGAGTGCAATGCCAACGTTGACCCATAGGGAGAGAGTGACGATCAATGAGATCCGTCGGGAGCTGATGTTGAAGGTGGACCTGGAGCTGACCCCTTCCCTACTGAGGTCGCTGGGGCTGAGCCCCCCTCTCTCTCCCGATAGGGCCTCGATAGGGCTTAATGCTTAGGTCTACAGCTGTCTGGACCGCGGTCTAGCATGCCTTGCTCTGTCATTTCAGGTGTAGCAGAACCACCATCGCGTGAGTGGTCGGTCCACCTTGAGCTCCGTTTCGAGGCTCTGGTGCTAGAGTCGTCGGAGCTTCATCCTCGGGACCACTAAGCGCTGCCCGGGGCTTCGCGAGCTTCTCCGGTCATCGCTCGAGCTTCCCTGACCGCTGGGTGTACTCAGGAAGAGGTGTTGGTTGGAGTGCCGTTGACGTTGCCGCTCGCCTCAGGCCGACTCCGCTACCATCCGTTGGTCGCGGAAGCCTTCGAGGGGCCGTTTGTCGCACCGGTGCCATCCTCCCCTCCTCGCTCACCAGTCATCGTCCTCAGCCGCTCGTCGAGGCCGCAGGAGACCCAGAACACTAGCAGGTCACCCACCATGTCTAGCGAGAAGCGTAGGGTCCCGAGCCTGGAAGATATGATGGCGCGGGAGCGACTGAAGTCGAAGAAGCCGAGGACGTCCACGCTTCCCCTTCCACAGCTATCGGTCAAGCCCATGGTTATCACATCATCGCCGCCGCCTCACCGCCAGTCATCATCAACCTCGCAGGTGATGATCCCCCACGGGCACAAGGCGCCTCTCCCCGAGATCAGGCGCGGCGTCTACACCATGGCCCACAACCTCATGAGGAAGTCACTGTGGCCGAAGGACTTGGGGGCCCAGGTGGTATGCTGGTGTCCAATGAGTGGAGAACTATGGTCGCGCGAGGATTGTCCGAGGTGGCCCGTGCGCTATCTCCCCTTGACGACCGCCACTGGATCTTCGAGATTGACCACTCCCAGGCGGAGGAGGTGCGCGAGGCGCTCCACCGCAAGACACGAGAGTGGGAGGGGGAGAAGCAGACCCTCTAGGCGCTCTTCAACTCCCTAGACAGGGTGAAGGAGGAGACCAAGCAACAGTTGGCGACGACCCAGGAGGAGGAGCGACAGGCGGAGGAGGTGTGGAGCGTTGCGGAGGTGCGGGCGACGGCAGTTGAGTCAAAGTTGGCCGCCATGGAGGTGAGGGTGAAGGCGGCAGCAGACGAGGCGTCGGCGGCAGTGAAGGTGAAGGCTGCGGTGGAGGCCAAAGAGTTGGAGCGTTGGACGTGGATCCAGAGGGCTGAACTTTCATGGTGGGCCACCCAAACGAGCCTTAATAGACAGACGTACAGTACCCACCTCAAGTGGTATCGTGTTAGAGAAGGAAAGTTCGTCTAATGCCAATAACTTAGCCAATAGAGCAAGCCACTAGAAAAAAAAGAAGAAAAAACAACCAAAAACGAACTAAATCACTTGGGTCCGCATCCAAACACCAGCGATCCGAGTGCCAACACACGTTGATGGTGGCCCAATATTCATCGACTGGAGTCACAGATTATGTGTCACGTACGCTGGCCGTGCAATTCAACACTCACCATCTTCAAAACGGACAGCGAAAGCGAGCCACTAGATTGGGACGACAGCAACGTACCCAAAAGAAAACAGCAGTAAAGAGGCGTAGGCCCCCTTACAAGGCGGCATGGTCGGATATTCCCGTCGAATATTATTTTTCAACTCGGAATCATCTCTCGCGGCTACCCACTCTCTGTCTTTTGATCAGCATCAGCTTCCCAAATTTGATGGGCTTCTTCGACTCCCGTCGTCTTCCTCTTCCTCCTCTCTCTCTCTCTCTCGCTCGCTCGCTCGAAGAAGGTGTAACAGGTGAGCCAAGAAAACTCATTTAGCTTCTCCTTATTGCATCTGACTCTCTTCTTTTCTTTAGATTCAGATTTAACCAACAAGCTCTTTTGAGTTCACCTTCCAAGCGCGCGCGCGCGGGCACACACACACACAGTTCGGGAGGTCATCAGTGAATCATGTTCATCAAGTTCTAGTAACCATGAGGTGTAGGCACATATTTCAAGAATATGTTTCATGGAATAAATTGCAGAGAGAATACCAAAAGACCATGTAAGCATTCACAGGTCCGTAACAGTTCTCCTACACATGATTAGTGAAGGTCATCCGTGGTTTACAGGGAGGACATTCCTCTGGGTTTCTTCATTCTTCCCTCCTTCCCCTTCCTCTGGCTTTTTATTCTCAGGGAAAGTGGAAGTACCCCAGCATACATGTCTTTGCATCCCCAACAACCAAACATATGCATACGTCTGGCATAAATAGCTGTGCAGGTCTCAAATTTTCATGACCCTACATCTCAAACCTTGAAGTAGGATACAATTAGAGAAGACGCCTTCCAACACGCATACAAGTTGCTTGGTGGCATGCTCTGTGATGGGCTTCGTCTGCTAGATGTCCAGCCTCTTTATTACCAATGGAAAATATCTTGTCATCTGATGGTTAGTTCCTGTTACATGGGCAGACCAGCACAATATCCTGATGCTGATTCTTGAGCGCCTCTGTTAGTTACACCTGTCAAAAAATAACTACCTGTTGTAACTCCAAAGGACACCCACAGAAGTAAGATACAGATCTACAAAATAACATGTTAAGTGTTAGGGCTTACCTTATCAGATTTCAGATCCAACTCTCACAGGGTTGGTAAGTCTGAGGACTTTCCGAACATGCCCAAAGGCCATTACAAATAACCCAAAAAGGTATAACATGCAAAGCTGAAACTTTGCCAGGATATCATAGGAGGTCACAAGACAGCTGTTCTCTCCACCATGTTTGTTTGATCGTGCTGAGATCCCCAGTGTGATAGATCCTGTTAGAAGAGTGAAACGTTTTTATATGAGAGATCTATTTATGCTATTACAACAAAGGATACAGGTTGAAATTGACATAGATCGGTCGGGTTTGAAAGTGACATGAATCTGCCAGGTTTGGAGTTTAAATGCACCTGTTTCATTATTGGGCAAGGAAGACCAGTTGTGCAGATCTAATTGTGATTCTGATGCCTTGATCAATTCCAACAGAGATTCGTTTACCTGTAAAATCATGGAAATGTAACTTCATTCCCTTGGTTAAGTTTGGATGCTGAAATACTTTTATACAATGAAGTAAATAGCTAGGCACAAAGTAAATAGCAGTAAGTACATAATTTTTAGCAAAGATCTATCTGTCCTTGGAAGATGACACTTGAGGCATGCTGGCACTGCAATGACCTCAACCTGGTTCTTCCAATCTCTGTGGCATCTCAGGTTATTGGATGACTCTTAACGATATCTTTGATGCTCGAATAAGCCTGGCCGCAGATGGCATATTCCCAGTGGCTGTCCGGCTTCACCGGTAAAAGCCTTACCCGCCTTTGATAAACCTGGATGGATGCTGGTCGAACAGGCGAAATCACCTTGTTTTGGTCAAACAAGGTCGGACTGCGTATTCGAGCTCCCGGGGTCGAACGCCTTATCCGAGTGGGAGGGGTCGAACAGCATGTTCGACCCTAACCCCACTCGATTATCAAAGTGACCTTTAGGAGAAAAGTTGTTTTCTTATTGAGAGAAGACTAAAAGTAGGATAACCAATCATCTTATTGGTGGTAACCCCATATATCTATATTTCACAATTCACACGTAGTTTCTACATTTCTTACACTGAACATTGTAGGCATACCAAATGTATCCTTTTCTAAATGTTTCATACAGCAGCGAAAGTAGCACACATCAAGGTGTCTGAAATTTTCTGATGTCTCTCTTGAGAGACATTACTAAGCACGGTTGTGGTTTCTTGATAGTCAATGAGTTAATTTTCTCATCTGAGAGGATCTCTAAGCAATTATAACTCTTAAAAGAACATTTTTATAATTGGAATATTAGGGAGGAAGGATAGAACCTTATTATCATCAGTAACATTAACTTGGGAGTGGAGGCAACTGTTCAATTTTAAAAAGCTTAAGGGTAGATCATATACAGGAGACCAGGGGGATGGGGGAGGGAGGGTGCTTGACACCCCCCTGCCTCCATCCCTGTAATCAGGTGGTTAGTGGTACCCTCGTGCATTGTATATTTCACAATTCAGTATGTTCATTTTTGCACTACATGAATGCGTGCAAGGTAGTGGATATCCTTTACACCAAAATGTGAAATTTCAACTCTGTCCATTTGGGTCCATGCAGTTCTTTGCCTTAATTGTGCCCTTTGCATGTTAGAATGTGCAAAAACCTCTTATGCATCTTAATGCCTGGTGAAATTATCAAAATCATAATTCAGATGCCCTGATATTGCAATGTCAATGACCACATAGAACAATACTTCATGTTCAATAACTGGATTAAATAAATGTGATTGATTCAGTTGTCTACGGTGGATATAGATTCTTTTTCCAATGATGGGTACTTAATGCAGAGATGGAAATTGAAGTCATAACTTCCAAAATGAGCAATGAGTTAAAAACTGGAAACTGGAAGAGAATTCAGTATTCTTTGGTTCAAATCGGCCAGTTTCATGAATGTTTGGCTGGTTCCCAACCGCCATGCTAAAATATCAGGAAAATAAAAAAGGTGCTGCCAGGATTACGTAAAGACTTGAAGTCTAAGTTTCAACACAAGTAAAACTGGGTTGATCTAGTCCGATAGTAATCTAACGCCCTGTTTTCAGTCTGGACCAATCAAGTTTTACAGTAAGGAAGTTACTAGCATCTTGCAAAATCTACTTTCCCATTCAAACCATTAAACATTTCTTCCTATAATGGGCTAATAGCTCCATACTGAGTCTGAAACTATAATCAAAGCAACATTAAATGGGGACACATGCATGACCGTGTGCCAGCATTTCAATAGAGCAATTTTATTCCCCCAAAATGATTAATGACAAATTTCTGCGAAAACATTCTGGAACTCAAACTTCCCAATGTGAACAGTTATGTTCTTGACTTCAATATTGTTATTAGTGTCATCATAATAATAAACCCTTACCCATCAAACTGTAGCTAGCTTGGGACAGAGTTGGGCATAGGACTCAATAGTTCCAAACAATTAGAACCCTCCCCTCCTCCCTGGCCAAAAGGAAAAAAAAAGGTGACACCACTCATTGTCCGAAGATTTGGGAAAATGACTGATAGTCTGTAGTATGAAATTAAGAAGTACGCACTCACCTTACAGTAACAGCATGAACATTCTGCTTTAGTAGGTCATATCATTTCGAATCTCCAACATAGTTTGATATTCAAATGAGTACTTGGAGTATACCTCATTTGCAAACAATGATGATTGTTATTGGTGCAGATATAAACAGGCACTTCAAGAGTCATCTTTGGAGGAATCTTGAAAGCTTACATGAGTTGACAAAATGAAAAATTAGCACCCAGTGATTCTTTGTACATGGTCTTTGCCATTGTTACATGGTCCAGATAATGCTCGAGAATTGGAACTATAATTCACATTTCGGCATACATTCACATAGGACTTGTACTGGAAAAGCCACAGATCAAGAGGACAATAATGTATAAATTGACTTCTTATCCCTTATCTGCCCTCTCCTCTTCGATATTCTACTGTGTATGTGGTTCTCTCTCTAAGCCTCTGATTTGGTGATTCCAGATTTCAGGGATGCCAGCATAGAACAGAACTATCTGATATGCATCATTTAAGGAAAAAAAATCTGTCTAAACGAGGGGCTAGGGCATGATAGGTACTCTTGGGGAACTGCATCTACCATGATCAACTAATGCAGAGGGGTAGATGTCAACTAGTGTTTCTTTCTAAATGAAGAACTGAAGAACTGGTCATAGATATGTCGAACTGTGAATTTGTAAAGTAAATGGGATATAGAGTGACCAACATTCTTCATGAGCCCAATTCACTTAGACTTTCTTTTCTTGTAACTTAGTTTGATGTGTGATCAAGGCAGAAAAAAAATGGGTGAAAATAAGATGGATTTACAATCACATGACACGTGCCAAAGTGATCAATGCTTCTAGAAAAAGAAGGGAATGTAATTTACTATAAACAAAAATAAAGGGAATGAGACAGAGAAGATGCTTTGAAGTTACTATAATTTTCCATTAGCGCAGAGCTTCCCCAACTCTGTGATGGTGTATACCTGTCCGGGATATTGATGAAACAAATAATATCTCCTGAATTCTGATAGCCAATAGCCAACTGGCAAAAAAATACTTCTACATGAGTAGAATGATTGTGTTTCTCGTTCAATTATG
This sequence comes from Amorphophallus konjac, assembly GCA_022559845.1. NCBI lineage: Eukaryota > Viridiplantae > Streptophyta > Magnoliopsida > Alismatales > Araceae > Amorphophallus > Amorphophallus konjac. The sequence goes on from CM040125.1 coordinate 15,137,860, forward strand.
TATTTCTCTCAATGTAAATTTCTAATGAAATTGTAGGCTTCTAGCCTTGTAATTGGCTGATAATCCAGCTGCTTTCCAAGGAATACATGAAACCCCCGATGATAGACAATACTTACTAAAAACAAAGTATATAACAGATATTATGCAACATGGAATAGCAAATTGCATCATTAATGTACTAAAGCCTTTAGCAAGAAGTACCTCTTCTGGCCTTTCATGACTCACTAGATGTGCACCATCAAGTTCTACCATTCGTGCAACAGGACGCAACTTCTCAGCAAGTTTCTTCGCATGACATAACTGAGCAATGATGTCATACCTGACAAAGTTTGAAAGTTGAATCAATCACTAGCTTTCGTTTTGTACAATTTCAATAAACAAGTAATTTGGTGCAGATGAACCTGAATGACAGAATAAGAATTTAGCACTGTGATGTATACTGTTAGTTACTACTCTTGATCCCTGCTGATCCCAAATTACTGGGATAAGGTTTACAACTCTATTCATTTATGTGTTACTGCATAGGTGTTAACGAGTGAATTTTTTTTTTAAAGTGGTTAACGAGTGAAACCTTGATCTATTTCAAGTGTATTTTATTTGAAATTTCCCTTGCCCTTTCGAAGTTTCGGAAAGAAACTTTGCCATGTTTGCATCCTATCAACTTTCACATGGATAACTGATTAACATGAAACAGGGGTAATCAAACAGCTTCTACAACAATATGCAGCCTTTGTCACTGACCTTACTTCAGATGACTAAGAAGAAGTGCACACATCAAAAAAGGATCAATGGGTCATAAATAACTCACCTGCCATGGATAACTGACACAAGAAAGCCAGCAGATCGGATCACATCAAGTTCTTTTGCTGTCATTTTGTGTGTCCAGCAGGCATTTACTTGGCCTTCTAAACCATAACTTGACTGCATCCCAGTTGAGGATATACCTTTTACATATTCCTGTCAAAGATGTATCTCCATCAAATTCAAAAGAGCCAGGAGATTGATAACAAAAGGAAAACGCTCAAATATTTCCGTAACCACAGAGTAAACATTACAATTCTACTTCATTCATCTTCAATTATCAAGCAATTTGTAAGATCCATATGACCATTTTCCTTCCAGTTTCAAGTATTCATTCCTCGTCAATTTTCCCTGTTTTAATATTCTAGGATGAAGATGTCATAGGAACTACGCTTGAACCATATGAACCACATAGAGGATTATCCATGCAAAAACCATCTTTTAATGGAGAAGATGTATCAGATCTTTTATTTGACCTCAAATATTGCCATAATGGATCCAGCACTAAATATGACCTTGTACTCATGCTAGGTGACATAGGATTCAAGCCATTGAAAGATATGTTAATCTATCAACCATGGGAAACTTTCCTCATTATGCTTTAGTGCCATTCCAGTAAAAGCAAAGAAAGTGAACATATTAGTTAGCCCTTTAAAGAAGTCAACATAGAAACTAAGTGTTATCTTTAAACAGAAACCAATGTAAGATACTGCCTAATTCTTAATGTAGATATCCTGACTGATACTCATTATCTCCCAACGTGTTAAAATTCCTTTTCAAAGCTTTTCTCATTCATGCCTACACTACAGGAGTTTATTGTTAGATATTCTAAATGAGTCACAGGAATAGTTGTCTAAACATCACACCAAACATGAAGTAGAAAAGAGATAGAAAGAAACTAAAAAGAGACACGCAGGACCATTAAAAGAAGAAATCAAGGGCATTCACAAATTAATAAAATTTTGCTCTTTACCTGATATAAAATTTTCCTTCTTGTGGTGGATCCAACACATTCATCAAGATATTCCTGGAAATATATATATTTTTAGAAAAAGTAAAGAATTTTTGAAAGCTGTTCTAGGTGCATGCAATTCCAAGACCATGTAAAAATGTGATGATGTGGATCGATGCACCAAGTGCCTTTCCAATTGTTTCCTGATAATGATATGTTCGACCGGTTCGCAATATATGTTGTAATGAATAATGAGCAGGAGAGAATTCAACTAACCTTGGTATAGTGGGTTTCCAAGTCAACAAGGGCTCTTTGTTCCGGAGTCTTTGCCCTTAAAAAACGATAAGCAAGTGACATCATCTGACTATTTATCTGTTATAGATGACAACGAAAGATTCAATTACCATGTAAAGGTGCCATGTTGAGTTCCACTACGATAAATGGTGTTCTATAAACATATAACTTGTTACTATGTGCACTTTCAAAAAAAAAAATCACTTTCAAAAAATAACCTGTTACTATGCAAAGGCAGCATATTGAGTTCAACTGAGATACAGAAAGTGCTTCATAAACATACAAAACCAACCAAGGAGCCAATCCAACAATTTTGGAAGGCAGCCAGTATGCAGATATTCATTCCATTTCATTCATGTATAATATCTGCTAATCCTGTTACCATTAAAGTCATAAAGCGCATAATCCGTAGCTATGTAGGGAGCATAGAGTAATCAAACCATGGAGATCAGGTCATTTAAGAACCATAAAAAATGTGTAATCACTTCGACACTGATGCAGTCCCAGCAAGAAATAACCGTTTACTTTTCAGTTTGAGGATGCATTTATCTACACTATTAAGCACCAAGGAATTTCTTATCACAAGCCCAAAACTTCTTCCAACTTGGCTTCTCATTGGAGTCTCCCTTACACAGTCAGGTGTCACTATTCTGTCTACTTGTATTGGCACTATGAGGTTCTTGCATTTCAAGGCATGAGAGGTTCCAGAATAGAAATCTTGGGTTTGGAAGTACAATCAACGAAGTGATTAAGAAAACACGGTTGAAAACTGTAGCACATGAGGGCTCCATGAATTTACTTTTGGAAAACATTCGCAGCCACCGCCAGTTGCATTGAGCAATGCCAGGGAATGTAACCTGTTCGGTGCTATAGCTGCCAGCTTGCATGCTATCATAGCCCCTGTTTCACAAGCAAAGACATTTGTGAATTTATTAAGTGACTGAGACATCCATCTAGGTCAGCTGTTTAGTCAAACTTATTAAATTCTCTCGGACTAAAACATGTCTAATACCAAATTACATGTCATCTAGGACATTTCCATGGAGTAGCTAAGAGTTGCTGCTCTTGTTCAAATGTCATAAAGACCAACAGAAGGTAAAGAATCCAACTTACCCATTGAGTGGCCAAAGACATGAGCTTTCTTCCAGCCTAGATGATCAAGCAAAGCCAATGCATCTTTTGCCATTTTAGTTGTTCTGCAACGAAGCAAACTTGATATAAGTACCAGATGATTGAGTCCATAATAAAGTGCCACTATAAGAAAATGGCGTAATGGTCAACCGTTGGCCTCCTTATCAACATTACTGCTCCTTTCATTACTACCCACTTTCCCATGAACAACAGGAAATGGTCACTAATAATGATAAACAAGACTTCTCCCACAATGTATTTGATGACACTGGGAACCGTTCGGTTCAAAATTCTGAAAAGAAAAAAAAATCAAAGACTTCAAATGATCAACTTTCTAAACAAGCTTAGATTTCTGAACTCTCATAATCCAAGTCTTAGGTCGGTTCACAAAACTGTGAGCAGTTACAAGCTCGTAAATTGCTGTTCGGAACAGGTCCTGAAAAGACTGATTGTGCAACGGAATTGCTCTCCGCGATCAGTTCTAAATGCCACATAAATCACAAGAACGATCAGCATACATAGTATGCTTATTTCCTCATCCATGTACGTATTACAATAGTATCACCCATCCCCCCAGCGAATCTATCTACATGTTTCTCATAGAGTTCCACATACATCTAGAAAATGAAAATTGCAACGAAATGTACTTACGTGTATTCTGTTTTCTTTGTGGGCACCGAGCTCCGACCCATTCCCCGGTTATCGAAACAGCACACCTCAATCCCATCTCCCGCACTCACCTTCCCGATTGTGCCATCGACATCGGAAATGTCTCCCGCCGGCGAATCCTCGTCATTGGCCTCCAGCGACCCCGTCAGGCCCTTAATCTGGGGTCCCCAGGAATCGTGCGTCCCCGCCAGACCTGCAACCCCCCACCCCACGACACCAGAATTTCAATACCCACCAATCAGACATCCACCAAAAACGTAGACTCTCAATCCAAATCCCACATATACACAGGAAGTCAAAAAAAATCCAAGGGCCGACACCATACATACCAATGACGAGGAGCACCTTGGTGCTTCCATGGCCGTATCTCCGGTAGAAAATCCTGGTCCCGTGGCCGGTCTCCGACCTCTCCGCCCCCTCCTCGTATTTGCTCACATCGCAAAACGGCATCTTGGGCAGATTAATCTCCCTCGTGCTCGTTCGTAATCACCCCCAATCAATCGAAAAGCTCCGCACTTTCTATCCGAAAATCAAAATTTTCTCCCACGTCGTTCAAAAAAAATCCAAGAAGAACATAAGAAAACGGCGTTCGCAGAGGAAGACGGGCGAATTGGAGCAGCTCCGGAATCGGTTCCGACTTCTGTTTTGGCTCGACCACCTTTAAACGCGGAAGCCCGGACAAAGGCCGACGGACGGACACGTGGATGGATTTGTTTCGCCTACCTTGCCACGTCAGCCTGTCGGTTGTCGCGGCCGCACCCCGCGAAGCATCGCGGGAACTGGGTGGGGTGCTTCTTCACATGACGACATCTCGATGGGTGGAGGCATTACAACCTTCTGATCTCCATCGGACGGCCGTGATGTCTCCTCAATCCCATGCTATATTCCCCCAGATCTGGCGGCACGGTTGAATGTCATTTCAATGCGTTTATTTCGTGAAAAAGATATGGGGCTCGATCAGCCGTCGGATGTCGAGGACGTGGACATGATCGAGAAGAAAGGAGATCCACATGTTGTGGGGGCGTGATCCACGAGGGTCCATCGTGTGGATGGGGCGGATTGATAAGGCCGAGCACGTGCGGGCCACGTTCATACTTGATTAAGGGAAGACAAATTAAGTGGGATAAATGAGAAACGTGCACAAATGATGGATGGGGTTGGAATGCAGGATGTCTTTGGTGTCAATGTTTCAAATGGATTATAGTCATCGGAGTTTTTAAAATGGAGAATATGGGGAGACAATTATATTTTATATATTTTTTAATTTTAATATATAAAATTCATTCCTTATATTTTAGAGAGAAATAAGTATAAAAATACATTTTTATTCTCATCAAAACTTTATTTTAAATTAATTTTAATAAATAAATAAATTTTTAATAATTAAATAAAATTTACATATTTTTCAGATCTTCACGTTAAAAATCTTTCTATTCTCGCTTCGTCTTATCAAACACAGTCGTAGGCAAATGCATGGGTCGTTAAGATGCATGGGTTGTTGAGAGCGACCTATGGTCAGTGATTGTTATATTTATTAACAAAGTGGGTTTAGCTAATTTAATTTTAGTGATTAGCCCTAATGAGAACTACGACCAAATGAGTTTGCCTATATATATATATATATATATATATATATTTGGCGCCTCCCAGTTGAAGGACGGCCGGTGGTCAGCTTTTGTGGACGGCTTCGGCAGTCGGAAATGGGCCGGGTCGGCCACTTTTGCGAGAAAAAATAATAGGATATTTGGCCTTTCAAAGTAAGCAAACCTGTACAATCACGAAGGGCGATATTCTATTTTTTAATGTTAAGAGATGGAAAGCCGGCGTAGCATGACGTAGGTATTATGCGACACAGAGAAGACATGCCGCCCCCCCCTGTGGTGGGCAGGAATAGACTTGAAAAAAGCTGTGGATGAAATAAAAAAAAAACCTAATCTTTAGGACGGTCATCAATGGCTGGGCTCAGGTCGGGGGCCTGAGTTTTGACTTTTTGAAATTTGAACTGAATTCTAGTATGAGATACGTCGGGTCTGCTCGAATGAAACTTCTTCACAAGTTCGATTCGATTTATTAGATCTTATCCGATCCGATTCCATAAGTTAAATAATAATAATAATAAGAATACATAAATATAAGATTATAAAACTTATAATTTTATTAAATTAATTAAAATTCTAAATGTTAATAGATTTAAAAATTTTAATTTTAATTAAATAAATTAATATATTTTTAATTTCTAATTAAATAAAATAAAATTTTGAAGAGAGAGAAAAAAAGAACATGTCGAACAGACTCACAGGTTCAACTGAAAGTTTAGGTCCAATCCGCAAGTTTAGTCGGGTCAAACTTTTAGACCCGACTAAAGACCCGCATGTCTAAAAGGGTCCGACGACTCAATCTGAAATTGAAAAGGAGATCTTTATCACATAAGTTTGTCATCAGAGTGTTACTACGTATTAAGAGTTTTTTCACAAAAAATTATAATAATTCAACCCATACGGATGGTATTTCTAAAAAGTTTGAAGATCCCACCACAATAAATTTTGTACGGATCTCACCCATGGTAGAAATTGTTTGGACATAGCACCTTACAAATCTAATAAGTGAGATTCTACCTCAAGATCTCTCCAATAGAGAGATGTTGATACCCTTTAGACCCTCACGGCCCGTTTGAAAACTCTTCCTAGCACGGCTTTCGAGATAAAAGTTGTCGACGTCTTTTAATTTTTATCAAATTGGCAAACTCATTCTTGACTTCCGTGCAAAAGAAATTTTGAGCAGGAGAGAGAACCTGGCACAAAAGTGTCATGCTCTCTTAATTCGTCGAAGCTCCCTCAAGTTAGATTCTTAGGATTTTTAATGATCGTAAATCCTCGACACACTGTTCATTAATACGGCCGATGGATTTTAAAGAAATGTGTTTTGGCCATTGCGTTTTCAAACGCGGCCTTAGTCCCATTTTGACAAGTAGGGGTAGGGTATCGTATTCGGGCCAGACCCCATAATACAATGCTCAGGGTCAATTACTGTAATTTCTTCCTGACATTTTCTCTCGCTTTGAATGGCGCTTCTATTGTTAGGTCTAATGTTTTAAAACTCGACCAAGATCTTGACTCGGATAGGCTAGTGGATCACAGGTCAATGGTTTAACCATTCAGGTTGACCCGTGACTCGTAATACTAGAACTGCTCACATCAATTTTAAGTATCTATAAAATTTTAATATGTCTCAAATAGTAATTTAGAAATATGAAAGATAATTTATTTTATGCACTCTATGATTTTACTTTCTCCTTTGTGACATGTAGGTTATCCCATGGGACGACATCATGATAAGAGTTCATCAAGTTCAATTTTAGGACGCGTTTGGTTGAGATGCTGGGGAGAGATTTTAGAATTTCAAACACTGGAATCTCTGACATTCCCATCATCCCAACTAAATGTAAAAATGTCGCTCCGGCTTCCATGCTCCACATATTTTGAAGTTAGAGAGAGAGAGACATATCAACCATGGCATCTCAAAATCCCAATAATCATATGAGGAGGAGCTTTTGGATAGATTTCGATGACATTTAGTAATTAAATGTCCATCAACCATTTGAACCTGTCAATTTAAACTCTCCATCCATCATTTTAACCCATTTAAATCTACTAACATTTTTAATCATCCTAGCATTTATTACAATTTATCATTCTCAATGTGATGACAGGGAGAGAGAGGAGAGAGATTTTTCCTCTCAAAAATCCATGGCAACTTAATAATTACATGGTACATGGATCTTTCAAAGAAGTTCACCGTAAACATCTGAGCCAAACGCTACCTTAGACTCTTAAGTTTTATTTGTTTCTTTATGCACATAGGGAAAAAAATTAGAATCAATATATTTTCAACTTTCAAAACTTGTATTAATACCATTAAATGTTAAGACCAGAAGAGATACAATTTGAAAGACGACTCATCATCTTCCATATTTATTTACATGCTAAATTAAAATCTAATCTAATGATAGAAACTTAAAAAATGTGAAATAAGTTTCTAACCTGGTCAGGTCATATTGATTTTACTGCGTTGGGTGACTTGGGTCGGGTTAATCGGGTTAAGTCGGTTTAATCAGATTTTACCGAATTTTAGTTCTTAACAAATCTAGTAAGGTTTCAACTTGATTTTGAGACTGAGTCATCAGCCATCTAAGCAGATCGACCAAGTCGGCCCAAATTTTAAAAAAAGTGGTCAGGCTTAAAGTTCTTTGGTGATGTATAGAATTTATCTAAAATGAGATATTTCACCTCAATCAATCGATGGAACTTTCAAAGATAAAGACATAAGCCCTCGGTGGCGTCACACAAACCGGGGAAAAGGGTTCTCGAGTGCTCCTACGACGCGTGCTCTTGACATTTGCACTTTTTTTATTTAAAATTATCTTGAAAAGTTTTGGAGAAGATTCAACTGTGATGTAGAAGGCTAAGCGTGAGAAATCTATTCTAATGGGGCCGTATATATTATTATTACACCTTGGCGGTGTCAATGAATTGGACTAATGGCGACCCATGTCGAGACAAGCTCTGGACCGGGTAATAATCACTGAGCCCAAACCCAACCATGGTGCATTCTCCTAAGAGTAAGGTTCAATGATATGTGCTGCACACTTTAGGTGTGTAGTGTCTTTATTTTTTAGTTTTTTAATCTTTTTAAAATATATGGTAAGTCACGTCATTATTGGATTATCTAAAAAGAAAAAAATCAGATCAAATAAATAATGTTGAGTCCATTCTTTTAAAAATCGGTTCATTTTATTTTTTATTTTTTTAGATAATCAGATGGTGACGTGAGTTACATCCCAAGTTAAGATACCTTAGAGGTCACTTTATTTTTTTTAAAAAAAAATTTAAAGACCTTGCACATCTAAAATATATATCACACCCTGAGTGTGCAACAAATCAAACTCTTCTCCTCAAACTTTCACCAAGCCTTGCTCAAGCTAATTTTGTGCCGAGACATATCCAGGTTATGTTTGTGGCCAAGGAGCCGATGATTTAAATCGATGTCTCTTCCTCTACAACACCGCTTCCGAGTTCCCTCCATGTCAAGAGTTACATTTGTTCTTAATTTAAGTCAGAAGTCTTGATATTTAAAAAAATCACAAATTGATCATTTCTTGCTCAAAAAAATGTGTCTCAACATCTCAAGAGTGGAGCAACTAAGTGAAAAAATATGTTGGAACTTACAAGTTTGAACTTGGAACCTTCCTTACGGAAAGAAGAAGGGTGAACCACAAAACTATAAGCTAGAGTTCTACATTGATCTTGACGCGGAGAGAATTTATTTTGGTAAAAATTTCAATCTCTCCTAGTGATCGGAGGTCACAACTAAATTTTAAGTGGATTTTACAAAAATAAAAATATAATACCTAAAATTAAGATCTCATTTGAGTGCAAAACTTATTGAGCGGATGAGTTGACTGCACCTAATCGTCCCCCCCCCCCCCTTTTCACCACTTCCTTTCCTCTACATATCTCCATGCTGGGGGTAGGGTAACCCGTTCATCAAATATTAGTTTTTGAAATTATAAGTCTCAATTTGATAGGGAGTTAGATTAAAAATGAGTTAACTCAATTCACTTAAAATAATCTGGAGTTAATTTATTTTTGATTTGATAGGAGAGAAGTTAATTTGAGAGTAAGGAGGTGGACTAACTTATTTTTAATCGAGTGTGATTTGATAGATAGTAGATTAACCCAGTAACGATGACAACCAAAATATTATATTTATCTTTTTTAATTTTTTAATATATCTCTCATTCTCTCTCTACCTCTCTCCCCTCCCCTCTCTCTCACGTCACTCTCCCTCTCTCTTCACATACATTAATTATGAGTTTAGGTTAATATTCATCTTTAAAAATTTATTATATTTTATTTTTAAATATTTTTAATATTTACTATAAATAGAATATAAAATAAAAATAAAAATATTTTTGATAAATAACATAATTCATCTCAGTGATTAAAATTCAAAACAAAGAAACTTGTCGTTAATCACGGATTTAGATTAATGTTCATCTACAAATTTTTATTTTATTTTTATTTCAAATTATTTTTAATATATGATATAAATTGAATATATCATACAAATAAAAATATTTTTGATAAATAACATAATTAATCACACTAATTAAAATTTAAAACACAAAACATCATTAATTAAGACTTACGTTACTGTTTATCTTCAAATTTTTTATTTTATTTTAATTTTTAAATTATTTTTATATATGCTACAAATTGAATATATTATAAAAATAAAAATATTTTTGATAAATAATATAATTAATCTCACCAAATAAAATTCAAAACACAGAAACGTCTTTAAGCATAGCTTAAATTACTGTTGATTGAAAAATTATTTTATTTTATTTTAATACATTCTATAAAATAAATGTCCTAAAAATAAAAATATTTTCTATAAACAACATCATTAATGTCACTAATTATAGATTAAAAGTCAAAATGTCTCTCTCACTTTTAAAAGTTACTGTTCACTTTTAGATTTTTATTTTTTATAAATATTTTTAATAGATTCTACAAATTAAATATACTATTACCATAATAAATATTTTGATGAAAACTATCATTAATATAACTAACTAAAATTTAAAGATGATAAAAGTTTTAATATTTCACTGTTAAATATAAAGAAATAGGGGGGGAGAGAGAGAGAGAACGATATAGAGAGAGGAGAGAGGGAGAGAGGAGAAATAGGAGAGGGTTAACTCTAACCCACCTATTTCCGTGGGTTTCAAAATCCTGAGTTAGTATGAGACTAACCCTCCGTGTATAATCGGATTAGATCAAACTCCAAATCAAATTATAAAAATAATTAACCCGGGACTAACTTTGGATTATCTCAGGACTAATTACGTACCAAAGAGGGCCTAAGTCATTTGTCATATTTTATTATTTTACAGTTGCCCTTCGCATTTTTTGAACTTGTTCTCAAAGGCAGCCCAGTTGAAAGACCATTTATTAGTCTCTAGAATAAAAGTCAACAAAGCAGTTTCCAACAAATATCTAGCTGGGGCTAGTGAGAGGTATAATGTAATTCTTAAGATAATAGAATTATAATATCTTGTCAGTGAATCGTATATATTTAGTTGGGAATCGTATTTCACTAAGAATTCGAGTCAATTTAAAGAAGAATTTTGATGTATTGAATTCACACCATAAAGAGGTAAGAATTTAATTCTCTCCTCGTTTAGAGATCTTCCTTAAAACAAATTCATGTTCACTGATCCACACATTGATTACATACTTAAAACTCTCACTTAACTCACTAACTTAAGAATTTAATCTCCAAACAAAACACAATCAAAATCTAATGAAATACATTAAATTGAATTCAATTACGAATCTCACTAACCCTGCCCTAGTTTCATTAGTAGTGCTAGGCGCTGGTGGTGGTATATTGTAACTTGAATAAGTTAGAGAAAATCGGAATAAAGTTTATAAACTCGGTAACACATTGAGGAAGAACAGAAATGTACTTCCCAGAAATTATCAATCTCATGATTTTATTTTTGAATACAGCTGACCCATATTGGTCAGCTAAACAAAAATGATCGTCTACATCGAATCGGCCATTTTACTTCATCGTATCAATCATTTTCTTATTATCTTTTTGACTCTAAAGTGTCTCTCCAACACTTGTTTTACTAGGTTGTTGAAATGGAGAAGGGTAATTAAAGGGAATTTTAATGAATCAATCCCTATAACCTTAACCCAATTCCTAGATCGGTCCCCTAATCTGCATATTATCAAATAGCAATGCACAACCTGTATCATTCTTAAGAAGCAGAAGAGGCAATTAGGATGTATTTTGAATGATTCTGTTACCATGTTTTCCACAAGTTTACTCAAAACTTCCATGCTTTTAAGGTGGCAAGCAAGCTACGCCATCTCTATTCCAAAGTGGAGATTCATGATTTGCTCTCTTAATCAGTAAAGGACACTTTGATAATAGATTAAGATAAGTTAACTAAGATGGGTCCAGAGTAAATTATTCTTAAATTTTGATATTTTTAATTTGATACTTATTCTACTTGAGGTCGGGTAGAGTATTTATGTGAGAGAGGTGGAATGAGTTAACTCTAGATTAAAGATCTTAACCCTATCTGATCTTGAAATGTATTTTGCCTCCCAAACTTAAATAACTCATCCACGGATGAATAACTCATCTTAACCCGCCTTATTTCATTATCAAAGTGACCGTAAATGTTTTAATGATAAAAAAAGGTCGGGAATAGTTATATCTTTGGGGCTTTAGCCTCTCAAAGTCCAATCAAACTCCTTGCAAACTACCTGTGGTGTCTTATAATATTACTGTGACATTTCAGGCAGTTTTTGAAAAAAAAAAAACTTCAATTAAAGAAAAAAAATGAGAGACAAGGGAATGCAGAGAATAGGAAACTGCAAATATGGTTTAGCTAATTCACAACCGTAATGCAGCCAATTTTAATGCATATGCTCATCAGCTTTTTATGCCAAAGAAAAGACTGTTTCTTTTCCATTTCAAGAAATATTATTGTGCGCCATTCCAGAAGATATAAATGAAGAATAATTGCTACAAGATGAAACAAAAACAAACCTAAGATTGTAATAGAGTGGACTGGTTATAGCTTCTTGGCCTGTGTACTAACCAACCAATGGAGAACTTTATTAGACATGAGTAAGGCTCATTGCACACCTTGGGTGTGCAGAGTTTTTATTTTTTTTTAAATTTTTTAAAATGATCCTCAAGGTACTCTAACTTGGAGCTTACGGAATCTAAATCGGATTCTCGATTTAGACCGGGGGCTCAAATCTCCCATTTAGAAATTAAATAGAAACCCAAAGTAGTCGAGTTCGGGGGTCCAATATTTGAAATACTGGTTCGATTGACGTGCCTATTGTTCCAACACGATCAGAGATGTGTGAATGACCCGTGGGAGCTAACAGCAAAATCCAAATTAGATTTTCGAATTAGCCTCGGCGCTCAAATCACCCATTTAGAAATTAAGTTGAAAATCAAAGAAGTCAGTTCGAGAGTCCAATATCTGAAATATCAATTCGATCGACGTGTCAATTATTTCAACACGATAAAAAATATGCGAGCGACCTGTGAGAGTCGACATAATCCAAATCGGATTCTCGGTTTGGGCTGAGCGCTCAAATCTCCCATTTAGAAATTAAGTTAAGTAAAAAACCAAAGAAGTCGGGTTTGGAGGCTTAATATCTGAAATACCAGTCAGATCGACGTGGTGATTGTTCCAACACGACAGGAAATGTGTGAGTGACCTGTGGAAGCTGACGGAATCTAAATCGGATTTCCGGATTGACCTCGGCACTCAAATCGCCTATTTAGAAATTAAGTTAAGTAAAAAAACCAAACAAGTCATGTTCAGGGACCCAATATCTGAAATACAAGTCCGACTGACGTGTCGATTGTTCCAGCACAACAAAAAATGTGAGTGACTTGTGGGAACTGATGAAATCTAAATCGAATTCCCAGAGTGAGCTCGACACTCAAATCTTCGATTTAGAAATTAAGTACGAAACTAAAGAAGTCATGTTCGGAAGCCTAACATCTGAAACTTTTGTCTAGTCAAGATTTAATTTTTAAATTTTTTTATAAAATTTATTTCATATGCATATGTTTAATATTTTTTTATTTTACATGTCTAATGTAGAATCCTACTACGCGTTTATCACACGACGAGGAGGAGGACGAGGACGAGGAGGAACTTTATTGATGTTTTTTGATATTATATTAAAATTGTACAATTCAATTATTGTATTTGATTGAACTTTTTAATTTAGCATTGTAAAAATTTTACTAGTTGAGTGTGTGTAAGTGTGTGCATTTATATTTAGTTGTTGAGTGTATGTGTAGAATGTGTAATTACATGTTCATATGATTTTTTTTAAATTGTTTATTTTAAAAAATTAAAAAAAATTATGACGGATTTGAGAGGGATTAGTGACCGAAAAGATAGCTCTTCATATGCGACTATGTTTTATTTGTAACGGATTTGAGAAGGATTAACGACCGATAAGATAACTTTTCAACGATCGATAAGCGACCATGTTCTATTTGTGATGGATTTAAGAAGGATTAGTGATCGAAAAGATAGCTCTTCGTATGCGACTATGTTTTATTTGCAACGAATTTGAGATGAATTAGCGACCAATAAGATACCTCTTCAGCGATCGACAAACGACTATGTTTTATTTGCGACAGATTAGGGATCGATAAGATAGCTCTTCATATGCGACTATGTTTTATTTACGACGGATTTGAGAGGGATTAGCAATCGATAAGATAGCTCTTCAGTGATCTGCGACTACGTTAGCGATCGATTTGCAAAAATTTAGCGACGGATCTTTAGCGGCATAATAGCAGTGGAAGAAATCATCGCAGATTAGCGACGTCTTAGTGGCGAATTTATTTTTGTCGCAAAATTTCCTTAAATTTCCTTCGGTGGCGGATTTGAGTCGGACTGTTTTTCGTAGCAAATTAGTTGTTGATTAGCGACGGAATTATTTTGGCCACAAATTAGCAACCAGATTTTATCGGCGGACTTTGTTCGTTGAAAAATCGCCGCTAATTGGTCGCAATTTTTTTGCGACCGATTTGTTGCAAATTTGCGACAGATATAAGTCACTACAAATCCCGCCTTTTCTTGTAATGATAGTATGTTTCATTTTTAATTTTTTTAGATAACCAAATGGTGACGAAACTTGCACCTCAAGTTAGAATATCTTAGAGACCACTTCTAAAAAAAATAAAAATTATAGGCACTGCACACGTAGGGTGTGCATCACACCTGGGTGTACAGCAAGTTAAACTCGTTAGACATTGGGATCAACCAAAGCAGCTGATTCGAGGGATAGATATCAATCCATACCAAAAACAAAAGTGAAAGAAAGACATTATTATAGATAAAGACACACAAAACCAGAAGTCTGGAAAAACAAAGGATGTGCAAAACAAACCGTGCTTTTTTAAACATGCACCCCAGTAATCATACATCTTGCATAGACCACCTAATTTTTATGATGGGTTTTGTTTGCATATTAGTCCCTACAAACTTAACGAATTACTGATTAGTCCCTCAAATCTGACTATTATCTTAAAATCCCTACAATCTTCACCGTTATACATATAAGTTCCAGCCGTTCATTCCGTACTATCAAAGTTAACCAAAATATGGTTAACTTACACTCAAGGTGAGTAAAATACTAAATTAACTCTGATTAGTCATGTGTGTGTGTGAGAGAGAGAGAGACCTCCGACGGCCTCTCTTTCCCCCCTCCAACACATCGACCAACCACCTCATCCCTCTACATTCCGACAGTCGGCGACCATTCTACCTACTGCTGGGCCACCACACACAGAGGGGGGCGACGGAGGGATGTTTCACAGAGGGGGATGGGGGACTCCGGTGGTGGGGAGGGGGCTTCACAGGGGGGAATGCTGGAGGGAGAGAGAGGGAGCAAGGGAGGGAGGGGACATGATGAGAGAGATAGTGTAGGGAGGGGCTCCGGCGTCCCCCCTCCAACAGTCACAGATAGAGGGAGAGGGAGGGAGGGAGAGAGAGAGGGAGGGAGGGGACGAGATGAGAGAGAGAGAGGATGGGTTGAAAGAGAGGGAGAGGGGGGGCGCCGGAGGCATCTCCCCCTCCGACGGTGACAGAGAGAGGGAGAGGGAGGGAGGGAGAGAGAGGGAGGGGGGAGGGAGGGGACGGGATGAGAGAGGGGGAAAGGGAGGGGGAGTTGGAGGTGTCTCCCCCTCGGACCATGAGAGAGAGGGAGAGGAAAGAAGAGGGGACGAGAGAGAGAAAGTCGACGGAGAGATAGAGAGAGGGGGAGAGGAGAGGGAGAGAAATGAAAGTCGCTCCATGTGGGAGTAACTTCAGATGAAAGTCATTTCCACATGGAGCAACTTACATTTTAAAAATGAAAAAAATTGAACCCCTTGCACCCACTCCCCCTCCAGCGGACCCCGTTTCCCCTCCGGTCCCCCCCCTCCGGTGGACCCCCTCCCATCCCCCTCCAGTCCGGTGAACCCCCTCTCGTCCCCGTCCCGTCTCCCTCCGCCTCTCCCTCGGGCGGTCGCCCTCTTTCCTCCCCCCTCCAATCCCCCTCTCCCATCTGGCGGACCCCCCTCCCGTCCAGAGGACCCCCTCTCGTCCCCCTCCGCCTCTCCCTTGGGTGGTCCCCCTCTCCCTCCCCCTCCCCCATCCAACAGACCCCCCTCCCCCTCCCGTCCCCTTCTAGTCCGGCGGACCCCCTCCCATCCCCCTCCACCTCCGTCGAGCAAGCCCCCTCCCCCTCTCATTCCAGTGGTCCCCCTCCCACTCCGACAATCCCCCTCTGGTCCCCCTCCGGCATACCTCCTCCCATCCCCCTCCCCCTTTCGGCAAGCAAACCTCCGTTGTCACCAACCCCCAGAGCCGACGACCTTCCTCCCCCTCACTTTCCTGGTGCCCACACGCGTGCACGTAGACAGAGAGAGAGAGGGGGGGTTTGATCTTTCCCCTTGTTCAGTTAACTATTTGACAAAATATTCCACCGAATGTTCTTTTTTTGGATGACAATAAATTATGAGATTTATTTGTAAATTAGTAAAGATTATAGGGACTTAAGATAAAAGTCACATTTGATGGACTAATTGATAATTCACTAAATTTATAGGGACTAATATGTCAAAAACCCTTTTATGAATTGTCAAAATACCCCTGGACACATCCAGACACAAACATTTATACACTTCCGGTCCGTGCAATGCCAACTTCAAAGGAATATTTTTCCTAAATACATCTGCTACGGAAAATGTCAGTAGATGCAAAAATGAAAAATCCAAAATGCCCTCAAGATCATGTGTTCGTATCATGCCCCTACAAGACCTAAATTGAAGGCAGATTTGTCATTTCAACATCTAAGTTGCACTTAAGTAATGGCGACGGTTGGCTGTATTCAGGGGTATTTTTAACAATTTATGAAAGCCAGGGGTATATATGCAAAAACAAAAAACTATAGGGGTATAATGTAAAGGACCAAAAACTGAGGCCAACCCTTCCATGATTTCATCCATCCCTAAGTTACAGAGTTGTCGGTTGACACATGGCTTGGGGGTCACCAGGCATCGGTGGAGATTGGCGTGAAAATTGATGAAAATTGGCAACCGGACTGATTCAGGTTGTTCAGATCAGTTGAATTTCTTAAATCCTTTTTTTCTTCGTTAAAGGAGGGAATTGGACACTATTGAAGACCAGTTGTCCCACGAAGCAATAGAGACTTGGAAAATCATTCGCTGCCAAATTTATCTATATGAACACCTAATGAAAAAATGCACATGTAAATGTATTAACAACTACACCATTAGAGAAGCCTACATCCTTTTCAAACAAGGCAGAATCGAGGATTGGGCTTGGATCGCCAGTCCAAAAACCGATCTGGATTGTCCGATCCAAGCCGATCCCCAGCTGATTTTGGCCGGGCCTTTAGTGTTAAGAGGTTTACCCAAGAAGTTTACAGATATGTTTTAGAAGTTTAAATGCTCTTATTAGTTCACAAGGGGCTTTATACAATGTTTGCAACTTTCCCTTCTCAATCTCTGGCTTCTTTTCTTTTGTCCTTTTGCAGCCTTGCAGGTGGAGCCATGCAAAACGAGGAGGTGGTAGCTGATCGCGACGGAGGAAGTGGCGGGGGTAGCAGCGCCGGAGGAGACGGTGGGCGGTGACGGCGATGGCAGCATCAATGATAGGCGGCGAACAGATTTTGGTGGGAGGTCTTCTTGCAGGTGGAGCCGCGCAAAATGAGGTGGCTGATGGCGAAGGAGGAAGTGGCAGGTGTCGGCGGCGACAGGGCGGCGAACAGATGCTGGCGGGAGGTGGTCTTCTTTTTCTTTGGCAGCATCAATGACAGGCGGCAAACAGAGATTGGTGGGAGGTCTTCTTCTTCTTCTTCTTCTTCTTCTTCTTCTTCTTCTTCTTCTTCGGCAGCATCAAGGACAGGCCGCAGGCGGCGAAGAGATGTTGGTTTTATGATGCTGAACAAGGGAGGACGGGCAGGACCTAGATTGGATCAGGCCGGAGCCGCAGATCCTGGTGTGGGATCGGCCAATCAGGTTCAATCCAATCCGATTCTGCCTTCCATATTTTCAACAATGAGAACTTCTTCACTTATTTGAATGACTATTACATCTATCCCAAGGACAGTTCATCCGAGGAGGATCCATCAAAAAATTGGAATCCCAACCTTGTATCCCAATCTTGTACAGATTATTTGGAAAAAAAAATGAATCAACAGTTATGTACACAGGTGAGTAAAATGAGAGGGCAACTATACTCAGCAGGTAAGCAAAGGATAAATAACATTACAAAAAGACCGAGCAAATCTCAGGAAAATCCACTAAGAACGGGGAAGCCGAATACCTTATCAGAGATCAAAAAACAACTCCCAACAAAGTGTTGGTTTCTTCTACAAGTGCACTTGATACTCTCAGCTCATGATGGCTGTCTGCTACTCATATTCTGTATGCATAATCTTTGAGCTTAACTAACTTCACAGAACCATCTCCCCCACATGTAAGAAAACCATGAGAAAGGACTTGGATGTCTGTAACAGCAGCCTGGATTATGAGAACAAAATGTCAGACTGATGGCAAAGTCATTTTAACCTTGACGCAGAGAACCATAGTAGTTAATCCTGTCACATCCCAGCTGGAATTGCCTGGGACACAGGACGGAACACTTTCTAGTCTTTCCAAGTGGGTGTCCTGGCCTGTCCCATACTCCCAACCTATTCCAGCCAGAATCTTCCAAGCTCCCTAGCTCATTTAGGATATTCATTTGATAATTATACCACATTATTAACGCATAAACACATTCCAAAACCTTTGAATAAACATTTATTGTACATGTTACTGTAGCATATCAATTGGTGCTTTGTTATTGACATGTTTATTTTGCTATCTATCTATCTATCTATCTATCTATATATATATATATGCCAATCCAAAATCATTGTAAAACCAATCATTAGTTCCCAACCATGTGGACAGTGGAATCCGATCCATAAATCAGTGACTAAAAGATAGAAAATACTTTTATTGTGTCACTTAAGTTATATAAAAATTCCTGAACCCAAGAATTAAGAATGACAAGTTTTTCATTACTCAGAATAAAATTACTTAGAATAGCGAAACATATTATATTTGTTGAGACATGCAAAATGCTATGTATTTTATATTCATTATCTATTTTGACCAATTGTATTGTTTCTTTGTGGATTCCTATTCGAAGCTTTTGTAGAATGTGTCTCGGGGTACTTTATCATTTCATCCAACAGAAATAGTTGTTCTAATTCTACGAATTTTTCTAGAACGTTCGTTTCTTGAATATCATTCAAAAAAGTTTCGGATTGCCTGGTATTCCACCAATCATTAACCCAAGGTTCCAGACACTATATATATATATATATATATATATAGCTCCTATATTCTTGGAATATGCATGTGAAAAGATCCGGGATGAGACCATAAATTTTTGGGGACATCCCAGAAGAAAACAAGACAAGACTGGGACAGGATTGACAACTATGCAGGATTGACAACTATGCATAAAACACAAAATTAGACCTTCCATTGAATGGTTTGCTTGGAGTAAAGATGTTACCCGCACAACTCCACCAAAGCCTCGTGAACTTGGTTGAAGAAAAGTGTGTCTTTCATGCAGTTTGGGCCAATGAAATACCAACTCACACCTTTTGGCATCCCACAGTTTAACATCTCCATCTTTACTACCACTTAGAATCAAGCAAGTGTTGGGAATCGTCACTACTTTGGTAACACTCCCTTCAGAAAGACAGAATTTAGTAAACAAGATCAGAGAATGCAAAAGATGCTTCTAATAATGCCTTATAACATAGAAAACATTATACCTAGATGTGCCTTTGGTATATGCCAAATCATCCCATTTACATTTTCATTGAATTTGTTTGCACCATGCAGACCAGCAGCCTTCAAGTTTGGTTCACTAGAATGCCTATGCCTCTTGCTCTTCCCAGTTGCTATGTAACGGAAGTCGTGTAGCCCAATATCACCATTTTTTCCACCGGTAACAATCATAGGTGAAATAGAACCAATTCCTATATCATTATCAAACACTGAAAGCGAGCGAGCACCACCTTGACATACAGAAGTCAGAAATTAGGAATAAGATGATGGTGCAGAAAATCTTAAAGAAGCAGAAACATAATGCCAGCGTCCAATATTGAGTGCATACATTTTTTGTGCACAGTTTATTATTTATTTAAGCAACAAATTGAATCCCATCACTGCCCAAGGCAGGGATGACATCAAGATTGGTGGCATAGGTCGACTTCAAGGAAAGAAACAGAAACATGAACAGCATACACAAATAAACAAATAATTATATTTTCCTTCTTTCCCTCCTCCTTCCCCCCCTCCTGGTACAAAATTGAACCCCCTAGGAGTAAGATCATTCACCCAGCATTTATTTTCAACTAAAAACAAATATTCAATATATGCAAAAGTGCCTAGTTGCTGTAGTAGCAGGATAATACTATGAGAGATCAGATTCAAATTTCAAAAAAATGGCAAAGTCTTGTGTGTGAAGGCTACATTCTTTTTCGAGGTCACGATCACAGTCCTTGTTTCCATTTGGTATCAAAAAACACTCACTATAACTGGTGAATGGGGTGTGTCCCTAGCTGTGGTGTCACTGGTGTTTGTTAATATGAGATGTTACTAGAATGTCTCAGCTTCAGATATTAAGAATATTGGATTCATAAATTTTAGGCCATTGTCAACTGGCCTAGATTGCATTGCTTTTCGATTCACCTCCTGTTGGACACGAAAAAAATCTAAGAAATACTCTTATCGTAGATAAAAGGTAGATTTTCGTTCTTTTTGAAAAGAAACACTCCTCTGCGTAGAGAGGGTTCCGTGGGTGCGCATAGTATCAGACGATTTGGGTTCGAGTGCTGGACCTTTCCCCACTGACCGGAGTCAGTGTTGATTTACATCGGCCTAACGTCCGAACACCTTTGTTTAACTGTCAAAGAGGTCCCAAAAGACTTCTACAGAGATTCTGATGTGGAGGGCAAGCTCACTCGAGAGACTCTCCATGACCACTCATTTTACCACCAACACATAGAAACAACTAGATTAGGGCTAGGTCTGAGCAAAACCCTAAGATTTAGGCATAGAGGCGCAAATATGCGGAAGCCATAGGCATTTTAAAGCAAGGGAAGTTTTCTGGACCCCGGGGGTATTTTGATAATTTTACCAACCCAGAGGTATTTTGGTAATTTTCCAGGCCAGGGACATTTATGAAATTTTCTGGGCTGGAGTGGAAGTGAAACTGGATCTCTAACTCCCCAAGGCATTGAGGCTCTTTCTGGAGGGTTTCGAGGGCTCTGAGGCCATGTTTAGGTTACAGGGGTATTTTGATAACTTTACCAGACCCTAGACCTAGGTTTGATATGATACCCGAGTGCTGGACTAAGCTGACAACACTTCCGGACCGAAGGAATGACAAAGGGTTTCATAGAAAGCATAGCTCTGTCAAATTGATCGAAGGAGGGGTATATACACAATTCTCCAAAGTCGGGGGGTTTTCTTATAATTTTCCCACCCGAGGTTACATATAAAACATGCTGAATGCTTTTATAATTCCATGTGAGTACAAGGGTTGTCGGCGAGTTGTCGACTGTACAAACGTCCGCCTTGGAGCGGGAGATAGGGACGTAGTCCCAATTACAAAAGATTGCAGGGCATAACTGCAAATTACAGGACTTCGGTCTTTTACCATCCCGGGAAGGATATTTTTGTAATTTCGCCATTATAAGGGCAGAAATACAAGACTTAGTCGTCCCGAGATGTAAAGACTTACAACCGTGGCCCGCTGACGGGCATAATTACAAACATGGCCCACTGGGGGGCATAACCATAAATATACCCCGTAGGGGCATAAATACAAGACCCGGGGACTCACCCCTCACGGGCCAAGACAAACGAACAAAATGCTCCAAGCGTCTTCCGTAGGTTGCTGCTTGTAGTTGTCGTAGTATTCTCCCGTGTTGCCAGAAACAACAACACGGCCCACTGAGGGGCAAAATTACAAATATACCCTCATAGGGGGACCTACACAAAACCCGGGGACTTACCCCTCGCGGGC
Organism: Amorphophallus konjac; assembly: GCA_022559845.1. NCBI lineage: Eukaryota > Viridiplantae > Streptophyta > Magnoliopsida > Alismatales > Araceae > Amorphophallus > Amorphophallus konjac. Next base: position 15,159,939 of record CM040125.1, read on the forward strand.
CAAGACAAACGAACAAACGAACAAAACGCTCCGAGTGTCTTCCGTAGGTTGTTGAGTGTAGTAGAGCTTCCATCCCCCCTTCTGGACCTCCAGGGGTCTATTTATAGAAGTGGGGAACCTCCCCGGGAGTGTTCGACCCCGTACGGGTCCAACGGGATGAAAATGACCCCGGGGAGGTCATATTTTGATTTGCGTGCGCGGGAGAGGAACCTCCCCGGGGTGGAGAGTCCCCGGGACGGTCCAAGACGGTCCTGGACTGTCCCGGGGTCGCGGACGCCCGGGGGGAACCCGCCCGGGGTCGCAGCTCTCCGGGGGGGACCTCCCCGGGGTCGCGACCCCCCCGGGGACCTGCCCGGGGTCGCGGACCCCGGGGGGGACCTCCCCGGGGTCGCCGCCCCCGGGGGGGACCTGCCCGGGGTCGCGACCCCCCGGGGGGACCTGCCCGGGGTCGCGACCCCCCGGGCAGGACCTGCCCGGGGTCGCGGACCCCGGGTGGGTCCCTCCCGGGGTCGGGCGACCCTGGACGGGTCCGCCCGCCCAAGGGCGGCCCCGTGCGGGTTTGCCCACCTCCGGGCGGACCCGTCCGGGTGAGGGCGACCCCGTACGGGTCCCTCCGACCCCGTACGGGTCTTCCATCTCCAAGTTAGCCCATTTCTGCTTCAACTAAATAAAAGCGGAGGTATTTTTGCAAAGCAAAATTTGCTGCCAACAAATGCCCCCCACGGAACGTTCGTCAAAGCCGGGGCGGAGGCGGACGGTCCGTGCCCTCTGTAGAGCTGCACCTTACTGCTTCATTGCTTTCCAGAAAGCTGAGGGTTGATGCTGGCTTGCCTCGGAGAGGCTTGTTGTCCCGGAGTTGACGTAGGCCTGCTTCCGAGAGACTTGTTGGCCTAGAGTTGATGGGGGCTTGCTTCTGAGAGACTTGTTAGCCCGAAGTTGATGGGGGCCTGCTTCTGAGAGACTTGTTGGCCCGAGTTGACGTAGGCCTGCTTCTGAGAGCCTTGTTGGCCTAGAGTTGATGGGGGCCTGCTTCTGAGAGACTTGTTGGCCTGAGTTGATGGGGGCTTGCTTCTGAGAGACTTATTAACCCAAAGTTGATGGGGGCCTGCTTCTGAGAGACTTGTTAGCCCGAAGTTGATGTAGGCCTATCTCGAAGAGGCGCATCCATCTGAGTCGTCGTTGATTGACTATTGAGCTGTGATAGCTGGAGACTGACACTGGCCGACCCTTGGGGGTGCGTTTGGCCAAAAGTCATGGTGCTGGCTGACCACTAAGATGCCACTGAAGACGTGTCGGCTAACCGCTGAGGTGTGTAGCCGCAAGTTAAAGCTGGCTAACTGCTAAGGTGTCGCCAAAGTGTGCCGACTAACATCTGAGGTGTAGCCGAACATGTTGATGTGTCGGCTGACCGCTGAGGTATGTCGCCGAATGCAGAAGGTGGCTAATTGCTGACTTGTGATAGCCAAGGTTGATGTAGACCAGCCCTTAGGGCATGTTGGAGATGTCGGCCGTACACGGGCTGAGGCAACTCCTTTCTTTGCTTTAGCTTCAGCTAGTGAGGCTTCAAAGCTGCTTCAGAGTTTTCTGACCCTTGGGATGGAGTGGCCGAATGGTCCTCAACTTGGTGTAGCATTGCCAGATGCATGCATTTGTTCTCCCTCGGGACGCTTGGATGACTGAGCTTGCGTCTTTATGGGAGGAGTTTGTCCACCTTCGCGTTATTTAGAAAGCGGAGGCGGAGGACTCAGCTGACGATTCAGCAAGAGGAGGAGCAACTTTGTAGACTTCGGAGAGCCCAGGCTGAGGTGGGCGCCCAAGTCAAGGCCACTTACGAGCGCGAGCAGATGGCCTCCCAGAGTGTGGAGGCACTTTTGTGAGAGGTCCAGGGGACCGAAGAGTAGTGCAGTCTTGCCGATGTAGATTCTGCCATAGGCTTGAGGGGCTCCATGAGGAAGCTCTTCAGAGTAAGACTCGCCTTGCCGAGCTGAGGAGGAGCGAGTCTAGTGCTTGATAAGCCTTTTCTTCTTTTTTTTTTTACTTTATCAGCCCTACCGCCCTTTCGGGTTTTCGCCAGGACTGGCCCCCTTTAGCTTTTTCCAGTGCGCCCTTTCGGGTTTTCACACTGAGGGGTACCCATTTTTGCCTAAGGCGCCCTTTCGGGTTTTCACCTTAGCCGGGTTAAAGCCTTTTTGCCCTTGATTGCTCTTCTAACAGAAACAACCAAGTCCGCTGGGGTCTCAATATTTTTAACCCCGTTTTTTCTTTCTTTCTTTTTTTTGTCCTATAATGCCAAAAGGCGAGGAAAAGGTGGCACTCCCGTAGGGACGTGTGTGCCGCAGATGTGGGACAAGTGGGTAGATTTGATTGTCCGGGTGGGACGAATGAATCAAATCTGTAAGCCGAAAGGCGAAACGGGTTGGTAGCCTGAGAGCGTACTGAGACCGAACCCAAGAGGACAGAAATGAGCCGAAAGGCATAATGGGTTGGCAGCCCGAGAGAGCATACTGAGACCGAACCCGGTGAGACCAAAAGGTGTAGTGGGTTGGCAGCCCGAGAGAGCATATTGAGGCCAAGCCCGGTGTGACAAGATGGGTGGATTCGACTGTCCTAGGGGGACACAATTAGCCAAATCCAAAACCGAAGGTTGACCGAGTTAGCAACCCGAAAAGGGTGTGCATATGCCAAGCCCGATTGGAACAACAAAGGAGTTGGTTTAACAGTCCGAAAGGGACATGTGGGTTAAACCTGGAGGCCGATAGGCGGGATGGGTTGGCAGCCCGAAAGAGGCATGCATAGGCCAGACCCGAAACGACGACAGGAAGGGATTCGACAGCCCAGGTGGGACGTATAAGTCAAATCCGTGAGCCGATAGGCAAATAGGGTTTGCAGCCCGAGAGAGCATACTGAGGCCAAGCCCGTGGGGACAAAGGAATAGACTTGGCGATCCCGGTGGGATATATGTGTCAAGTCTGAAGCCAAGAGGCGAGATGGGTTGACAGCCCGAAAGGGGCATGCAGAGGCCAGACCCAGAAGAAGAAAAGGGTGGACTTGACAGCCCTAGTGGGACGTGAGAGTCGAATCCGAGAGCCGATAGGCGAGATAGGTTGGCAGCCCGAGAGAGCATACTGAGGCCATTCCTGATGGGACAAAGATGGGTTTGACCACCCTAATGGGACGTGAAAGTCAAACCTGAAAGCCGATAGGCGAGTAGGTGGGTTGGCAGCCCGAGAGGACATGCTGAGGTCAGACCCGGTGGGACATGTGCCAGAAGACACGATGGATTGGTAGCCCGAGAGAACATACTGAGACCAGATCCCAAGAAGATAAGATGAGCCGAAAGGCATGATGGGTTGGCAGCCCGAGAGGGCGTGCTGAGACCAATCCCAAGGAGGTTAGATGAGCCGAAAGGCATGAAGGGTTGGCAGCCCGAGAGAACATACTGAGGCCATTCCCTAGAATGAAAGAGGAGCCGAAAGGCATGATGGGTTGGCAGCCCGAAAGAGCATACTGAGGCCATTCCCTAGAATGAAACAGGAGCCGAAAGGCATGAAAAGTTGGCAGCTCGAGAGAGCATACTGAGGCCAGTCCCAGTGGGACAAGAGAGTAAACGGGTTTAACTGCTCAGAAGAGACATATGAGCTGAACCCAGAAGCCGATAGGCGGAATGGGTCGGCAGCCCGGAAGAGGCGTACATAGGCCGAGCCCGATGGGACAAAGTATGACACCGTCAGAATGCCAGTGGGACTAGGTGTCATAGAACGACATGTAAGGCGTAGCCATGGCATCAATATGATTTTTTTTTTTCAAGATGGGGTGGAGTCATTGACTTAGAGCCACCCATAGAATAGACAGAGAGAGGATTCTTTTTTTTTTCACATTACCAACCTCACCGCCCTTTCGGGTTTTCGCCGAGGCTGGCCCCCTTTAGCTTTTTCCGGTGCGCCCTTTCGGGTTTTCACACCGAGGGGTTGCCCATTTTTGCCCGAGGTGCCCTTCCGGGTTTTCACCTTGACCGGGTCTGTGGCCTTTTTACCCTCAGCCAACCGTTGAAGGCTGACTGAGTCCGCCGGGGTATCAGTATTTTTAACCCCTTTTCTTTTTTTTTGTTTTTTTTTGAACCTTCACTGAGGAGAGGTATTGTCCTGTGAGGACTCCTGCAGAAACTCTTGCGGTGGCGCGTGGTAGAGCTTCATATGCTTGCCATTGAGAGGAGGGAAGGGATTGTCTCCCTTGTGGTCAAGGACCGTATAGGCCCCTCCTTCGTAGACCTTCTGAATGACGTAAGGCCCACGCCAATTAGGCTGGAGTTTGCCGCTGGATCTTCCCGCGAGAACCTCCTTTTCTTTGACCATGATGAGGTCGCCTTTCTTGAACGCCCGTTGCTTGACTAGCTTATCATAGGCACGTGTCATGCGGGCTTGATACACTTGTAAGTGTTTATAGGCTTTGAGTCTTTGACCTTCCAAGTTGGACAATTCCTCGAGCCTTCTTTCAATTTCAGATTGGTCTTGACCTGACAATCCGGCATGCATAGCAACACGGTAAGATGCTAGCTCGATCTCCACAGGGATTACTGCTTCAGCTCCGTAGACCAGAGAGAAAGGGGAACATCCCGTAGGGGTTTTGTAAATAGTCCGGTAGGCCCATAGGGCTTCGTGGACCTTCTCGCCCCAATCCCGTTTGCGGCCACCTACTATCTTGGATAGCAGCTTGCAGAGGGTTTTATTGAAGGCCTCGGCTAACCCATTGGCCTGGGGATTGTAGATCGACGACGCTCTCCAATCAATATGGAACTTGGCCGCCAGAGCATAAACAGCCTTGTTCTTGAATGGCGTGCCATTGTCGGATATAATCCGACTGGGGGTGCCGAATCTGTATATGATATAGTGCCGCACAAAACGAGCAACTATCTCCCCTGTAACTTCCCGTAGTGGAACAGCTTCCGCCCATCTGGAGAAGTAATCGGTGGCAGCGAGTATGAACTTGTGCCCCCTGGGACGATGGTGGGAATGGTCCCACAATATCCATACCCCACTCTGCAAACGGCCAAGTAGGCGCTGTTGGATGGAGCGGGTTAGGTGGCCGTCGAGGGACTGGGCCGAATGCTTAGCATTGGTGACATGTACGAGCAAATTGATTGCAATCTTCGTACATGGTGGGCCAGTAAAACCCTTTGAGCTTGATGCTATTCTTCATCTTGGCTCCTGCCTGGTGAGCTCCGCACAATCCGGAATGAACCTCGTGCATGACGGTCTTCGCTTCCTTGGACGAAAGGCACCGCAGGAGGACCGATCGGTCTTTTCCATGGACAAGCCTAAAGAGCAGACCGTCAATCAGCTGGTAGGATGTCGACCTGCGTAGCAGTTGCACCCTCTGAGCCCGATCAGGAGGGAGCCAGCCGTTCTTTATTTTTATAATTGGCTCGCGCCAATCTTCTTCTTCAGGAGCATTGTCCTCTTGAATGTTGTCGACCTCATACACAGTGAGGCCGGATTCTTCGTCGAGCACACTTGGCATGAGCCTCCGGTGTCTGACTGTAATATTCAATTCTCCCTCAGGCGGGAGTTTTAGGGCTGCTGCCAACTTTGCAAGAGCATCAGCCTGAGAGTTGCTGCCTCTGGGGACATGGCCTATTTCAAATAGATAAAATTTTTTCTTGAGCCTCATGACGGCTGCATGGTAGGGGACGAGCTCCTTTTTACGGACATCATAGACGCCCAGTACTTGTCGGATGACGAGCTGAGAATCCCCGTACACTTTGACGCACTTGATATCTATCTCCAGTGCCAGTTGAAGCCCAATAATTAGTGCTTCATACTCTGCCTCATTATTAGTCAGCGACTTCATGAGAGCGCAAGAGTTGTGGAGGATGCCGCCTTGTGGAGATACAAAGACTACCCCCGCGCCTGAGACATAGTCTGTAAGGCCACCGGCCCTTTTGATTGTTCGAGAGGCACCATCAAAATATAACTCCCAATGTGGGAGGTCGAGGGTGAGGACACCCGACTCCATTTGTGGTGGGACTTTTTCAGAAGACTCCCCGATTTCTTGAGAAGACACTAACACCTCTTCGTCGGGTAACTCGAAGTTGAGTGGCGAATCTTCTGGCACGGGGTGCGCTGCTAAGAACTCCGCTATTCCTTGTCCTTTGATCGCCTTGCGTGGGACGAAGGTGATGTCGAACTCCATGAGGATAAGCGTCCATTTGCCGAGTCTACCAGAGAGGACAGGCTGGCATAACAGAAATTTGAGTGGGTTGCATTTTGAAATGAGCTCCACCCGATGGGCTAGGAGATAGTGCCTCAGCTTCTTGACAGCAAACACCAGAGCCAGGCACATCTTTTCCATGGGAGCGTACCGATGCTCAGGCCCGATCAGTTTTCGGCTGAGGTAATACAGTAGCTGCTCCTTGCCCTCTTCATTGATCTGGGCTAGGAGAGCTCCCAAAGATGCATACATGGCAGCAATATACAAGATAAGGGGTTTCCCTCTGACGGGTGCCCCTAAGACTGGAGGAGTCAGCAGATACTCCTTGATCTGCTCGAAGGCCTTCTGACAGTCTTCATCCCATATGAAGGGTGCTCCTTTCTTCATCAATTTGCCGAAAGGTAGGCATCTCCCAGAGAGATTGGAAATGAACCGCCTAATATAGGCGAGTCTTCCTTGAAGGGATCTAAGCTCCGTCAAGTTCTTGGGCGGAGGTAGTCCCCTTATGGCCTTGATTTTGTCGGGGTCGATTTCTATGCCTCGATACCTGACAATGAAGCCAAGGAACTTGCCACTGGAGACGCCGAAGGCGCACTTCGTCGGGTTCATCTTGAGCTGGAATTGTCGGAGCCTTTCAAAGACTCGACGCAGGTCAGCTAAGTGATCCTCCCGCTTCTTTGTCTTGACGACCAGATCATCAACATAACATTTGACAAGGTCATGTAGCATCTCGTCGAAGATCTTGGTCATTGCCCTTTGATAGGTTGCGCCGGCATTCTTCAGACCGAACGGCATCCTTTTATAGTTGAAGATCCCCTTAGGAGACCGGAAAGCCGTATGGTCTTTGTCTTTAACGGCCATGCGGATTTGATTATAGCCCGACGACCCGTCCATGAAAGACAAGGCTTCGTGACCAGTGGTCATATCAACCATTGTCTCAGTGATTGGGACAGGGAAGTCATCCTTTGGGCATGCCTTATTCAAATCCCTGAAGTCGATGCAGACTCGGACTTGGCCGTTCTTCTTCTTGACAGGGACCATGTTAGCGAGCCATACAGGGTACATGCAAGGCTCTATGAAGTCCACATTGAGCATTTTGTCAACCTCAGCATTGACCTTCAGCTCCAGCTCGTGGCGCATACGCCTTTGGGCTTGCTTGACTGGCTTGACTGTTGAAAGTATTGCCAACTCATATTCAGCCACAGAAGGGTCGAGCCCGGGCATTTCTTTATAAGTCCAGGCGAAACAATCCATGAACTCTTCTAAAAGCTGTCGATACGACTGCCTTTCTTCCTCACTGAGGAGAGCACTTATGAAGGTGGGACGATAGTCACTTTTGCTTCCAAGATTGATTTCGATCAACTCGTCCACAGTTGCTTGACCACCGTCTTCAAACTCCGGTGGAGCTGGTTGGAGGTCGACGAAGTCTCCCTCATCATCAGTGTTGGCTTCATAGACATCAAATTCTTCGAAGCACTTTTGCTCGTGGCTTGAAGCCGAAGGGCTTGCCTCATCTTGCTGATGGTTAGCAGGCTGAGCTGCTCCTTCCTCTGAGGGGTGGTCATTGTCGGCTCCTGATGAAGGTGATGGTGTCGTAGACACATCAGCGGACTCCCTTGCAGAGTCATCTATGTTGGGCTCAACTTCAACTTGCCCGTTAGGGAGAGGTAGCAGTCCTATGGTGTTGACTGCGAAGTGGACCTCGAAGTCCTTCTCCTGGTCATAGCCAAGGCACCTTGTATCTTTGCGGGAGAAGGGAGGCTGCCCGCGGACTTGTGGAGGATTCCATAGTTGATGAAAATATGCCGCTCGAGCAGAGTCCAGAGTTTGCGGGATGTGTTGCTTTTTGCACATTTCCTTGATATACTCTGGCATATCGTCCATCTCCTGGACTGGCTCTGGCACCACATCGGCGGGAGTATCCCAGCCGAAGTCATCTTTAGGAGGACACGGTGGGACTAAATCACCTTTGTAAAAGATGATCGGTTTGACCTCCTTGCCCTTGTTGCGTCTCCTTCTCCGTTGATAGGAGACTGTAAAGGTCTTCAACTGCTCTACCTCCTGTTCTTCCCATTGGGACACGAGTTGAAGGCACTTAGGCGGTAAGGAGATACTCCCATCAATGACCCGGCTGATAAGGTTGGCTTCAAAGTCCATACTCCGCCTTTCTGGTTGGGTCGGCTTGGAGGCGGCACTGAGGCTCAGCCTGTGCAGCTTTACCATGTCTTGGTTGACAGTGAAGAGCTGCCCTTCTTCAACTTCAGGGTCCACCTTTTGCTTCCCTTTACATTTTAAAGGCTCGGGGATTGTTAAGGTGGGCTTCCCAAAATATAGTGAAGCATCGGCCAGATGGCACTCATTGGGATGGAACGGGGCTTGATCTGCGAAGACCGTATGTTGCTCCCCTTCCTTAGCATATTTAATGCACTGATGCAACGTTGAAGGAACGACCCAATTCTCATGAAGCCAAGGTCTTCCAAGCAGCATCTTGTAAGATGTGTCGGAGTTGATGATATAGAATGTCGCTTGGGTGACGAAATCGCCCAAAACTAGTTTGACAACAACCCGACCAAGCGCCTCCTCGGAACCCTGATTGAATCCCGAGATCTTGACATCAGTCACCTTTTGCAAATAAGGTGCCAAGTATAGAGACTTGAAAGTCTTCAGAGGCATGATGTTGACAGCTGCTCCGGCATCTACCAGGATGTGATTCACATCATGTCCATTAATCGTCCCTTTCATATATAAGGGGCGATTATGACACGGAGAGGACATCAACATGTCTTTGTCCGTGAAGGTGATGTTTGCTGTGAGTGCTTCATATGCTTGAGCTTGCAACTCTGTAACATGGGCTTCATATGCCTCTGGATCTTGAAGTATCTTGACAAGAGACTCTCTGAGGTCTTTGCTCCAAGCAATGGCTTCCCAAATAGTGACATTTGTTGGGAACCGCTTCATATGATGAATGATTTTGCGATCCGCCCTGGCACGGGTCTTGTCAAATGGCGGAATGATTTCCGCCAAGGCCTTCGGCACCTGGCGAGACTTCTCCCGTTTAGGAGGACGCTCCCCGTCTTGCTGGCCTTCCGCATCTTCCTGGAATAGCGGAGCCAAAGACTCTTCTGGAGGTGGCAAAGGCTCATCAGGCTGGTCTTCATTAGAAGGACCTACTGGGCTTGTAGACTCGACCCTGTTGGAGGGGCCGGCCTGCTCTGACACCTTCTCGCGCTTTGGCGACTTGGCTGGCTCCTCTTCTTCATCGGAGGAGGTGATTGTGAAAGGGACACCACCCGGCTTAGCCGTTGAAGTGGGGCCTGAACCCTCTGAGGGGCTGAGGATGAAAGGGATTCCCCGAACTTGAGTTTCTGGGACAGGACCCGGCTTCTCCCCTCTGAATATTATGACCCGGTCAAGAGTCGGGAGACCTTCACGTCCACGTCCTCGGCCACGACCTCGGCCACGTCCCCGGCCATTTCTCGCCGAGCGGCGCCGATATGTCACCATAGGCGCCTGGCCTCCAGCGCTATCAGCCGTGGGACAATGAATATTGTCGGGTGGCGGAATCGCCACCATGTTGCAAGAGAGCTCTTGCAGCATTTCCTCGAGCATCTCGACAGTGAGCTCCTCATCTTTGTAGAATAAGGAGAGCTCCTCCGGGATTGGGAAGTCTTCACCTTCTTCAAGACGGTGAACCATTTCTCGGAGCCATTGTAGAAGACGAGCTTTGCGCCCAAGCTTGTCCCAGGGAATATATTCGTCTAGAGTGACGACCCTGGTGGGATGAGGGGGAGTGTACTCCTCCAGCTCATCTATTAGCTTTTGAAGTCTTTGTAGAGGAGTTAGCTCCTTAGGAGCCTCCATAGCAGCGGCTTGCTCGGCTTGCTTCTTCAACCTCCTCTTCAAGTTCTTCCTGCGATTCTTCTCCTGCTTCTTTTGGCGTGTTGCCTCTTGAGAAGAGAGAGGAGTTCGCTTCGGCAGTGGGACTCGCTTGCCCCCAGAATTTTGCTTCTTGCTCTGGGCTGGCTCCTTAGGAACCTTAGTGCCACGACTTTTTCTGGGGGCAATCTTGGTCCAATTGACCTCCTCCGGTTGAGCTTGGAAGGTGGCATTGATTGCCTGAGCAATTATTTCAGGAGGCAACTCCTGGAACTCTGCCAGTCCACAGTAGGACCTCTGGGAGCTTTGTAGTTCCACCGACTTTGTTTGGTCTGGTGGGTTGGCTTGCTTGAGCTGCTGAGGCCTTTCTACAATTGGCGGCCTTGCTGAGCTGACAGAGGCCTTAGCCGGGATCTTTGCGGGCTCAAGGGGTTGAGTCCTTTCCCCGACTAATGGCCTTGCTGACTTGGCAGGAGCTTTGGCTGAAGGCTCTGACGTCTTGGCTTTGCCTTTGTTGTCTGGCCGAGAGTTCTCTCTTAGGACGATGCCGGGCTGATTCGACCTGGGACGGACCTTGGAACTCTCTCCCGCAACTTGGCTTCTTGGGTTCTGGACCTTAGGCCCTTTATAGGTGGCCGTGGCCTTGCCTTTAGTGAGTAATGGGAATTCATCATTTTCCGTAGGCTCACTTGGCCGGACTAATCGGGAGAAAGCTTCAGTTTCTCGCCGGGCCTGCTGGAGTGTCTCCCTGGCGGCCTCTGCAAGGCGTAACCTTGTCATGGAATTCCCCTGATGATCGACAACCCCTCTCTGGATGAGGGCTTCAATGAAGTCTTGAACCTCTGGGCATTGCCGAGTGGGGTGAGACACCCTTGCATGATACTTGCAATAGCGGGGGTGTATCTTGGCCGTCTCATTGTAATAAGACGGTGGGTCATGTGTCAGCACCCAGCCATCCTCCAGAAGTTTATCAAAAATCTTCTCAGTGTCTTCCTTAGGAAAAGAACACTGATGAGAGGGTCGCCACCCTGGATACCAGAGTGTGGACTTGGGCGATTGGGAACTGGCTCCCTGGGAGCTAACTCCCTCCTCCTGCGGCTCGGGGAACTGGAAGGCTGCTGCAGCGTGAATGACGTTGACGAAGAAGTGAAGACTACTTCGTGCATGCGGCTGCGGTGGGTCGACTAGAAATTCGCCCATATCCACCTTCCCTCGCCTGATTAAGTCTTCGGCGAGGTCCTTGAATGGCTCACAGTTGTGGATAACATGGCCAACAACTTCATGATATGGGCAATAGCCCTGATGAAAAGCAGCGCCTGGCGTCTGCTCCAGTGGTGACGGGCTAATCAATCCCGCCCGTTGACATGCGAAGAAGATATTGGGAGTTTTCTCGCAAGGGAAGGAGTATAACTTCTCTGGGAGCTCGACTTGAAGTGGAGCCTCCACATCTTCCGGTGAGTCCTCCTCGTCTTCAGATGAATCTGGGGATTCTTCAGAGAGCCAACCTCTGAGCGGAGCCCGACCCGTGGGTGATACACCCGCCTCCCGTATGTGGGCTGGAGCTAACCCCCTGGCAAATGGGCCAAAAGGGCAGGTGGACAACTGCTGATCAATGCTCTCTAGGAGCTGCAGCAAGCGCCTTTGTTCCCGTCGTAGCTGTCGGACTTCCCCTCGGATCTTCCGGATAGTCCTCCGCAGCGCCAAACATTCTGGGAATGGAGGAGGAGTGGCTCTGGGAACAGCATTGGGCTGTCGACTTGAGGGCCCGGCTTCGGAGGCATTGGAGCTTGAAGCCATCACCACCATATGGACCACGTTAGCCGACCGGTTCGATCGGCTCCACGGATGTGGCTGGGGTGGGTCGACTGCGTGGCCCAGCATATTTACCAGGCCCTTTTGAATGAGCTCTTCTGCTATATTCTTGAAAACATAGCAATCCCCGATGGTGTGACCCAACCTTCGGTGATACACACAATAGGTTGGATCATCTGTCTTATCCACCTCCGCGGGCTTCCGCGGGTCCGGCAGAGTGACGAGCTGCTCCTTCATACATAGATCAAAGAGCATCTTAGTATGCTCCTTTCTGAAGGAATAAGACGTCTTCATGTTCTCCGCTAAGAAAGACACATTTGTCTTATCACCAGACTTCTTGCCTTTCCCTTTGGACTTTCCTTCCCCTTTATCTCCATTCGCCGGGGAGAAGTCCACGGCATTCACCTCCTTACCGTTAGCCAGACGGTCTTTGGAGGGTTTGCCTTTTGTAGAGGTTTGTACAGGGTGATTAGCGAAGAACATCCCAATCTCCGCCACCACCGTGTTGAGTTGGTCGAAGCCTCTGATATTGGAGCCCATAAGCTTTTCACTGACTTCTGCCGAGAGACCCCTGCGGCAGATAGTGATTGCATCTTCAGGCGTCGGAGGGTTAGCGCAGCGCATGCTGACGTCCCTCCATCGCTTGATGAAGTCCCATGCTGTTTCACCCTTCTTCTGTCGAAGGGAACAAAGCTCTGCTACGGAGACCTTGCGTTCGACCATTTGGAAGCGGTCGACAAACTTCTTCTGCATATCAGCCCAATCAGATACTGAATTGGGCTTTAACCTTGAATACCATTGGAAGGCGGTGCCAGTCAAGGACGTGGCGAAATACCGCAGCAAGTATGCCTCTTCCAAGGCTAATTCACCCATGGCCGTCATGTAATAGGCCAGGTGTTCATGCGGAGAACCCTGCCCGTTGAATTTCTGGAGCTTCGGGGCTTTAGGGCAATCCGGTGGAAGCTTCTTGAATTGGTGATGGAGGGGATAAGGCACGCTGTACAAATCAACGGTAGCCACCCCCTCGCCATGTTGAGCGAACTTCGCTTCCACGATGCGCTCGATCATCTGCTTCTGCGCCATGAGGCTTTCTGCAGCAGGAGTAGCAGATGACCGCGCATTGGCTTCATGCGGCGGGACTTCGAAGTCCGCTGCCAGTGGGAGTCTTGCGGTGGTGACAGAGGCATTGGCTGCTGCCAGGATGGGAGAAGGATGCTGATCCACTCCAGCCGGTGCCGCCTGAGGCGGGGAAGGAACCTCCTTTTCGCGCAAAAGCGACTGTAAGAGGTTCTTGAGCTCTTGGTTTTCCCGTCGAAGTTCGTCCAATGTGGGGGCCCGTGGCTCCTCCGCCAACTCTTCTGCATGCCGGGAGTGACTGTCCCCATCAATACTGTGGACGTCTTCCTGGCGCTCTTCGTGCCGTGCCGGCTCAGGCTGAGATGTACCGGCGGCCGGCGCTTGTTGTGTTTGTGCCAGGCCGCGGGACCCGGACCTTGGCCTCCTCGAGTATTGAAGAGGCTGATTGAGTTCCCCCGAGGTGCCCTCGGCTTTTTTTCGCCGGAGGTGGCGTAACAGGTGAACACTTTAACAGTGTCATCGGTCACCTGAACCACCCGCTTTTTCTTGGGCGGCTGTCGCTCCGGCTTGGGCGGCCTCCCAAGTCTGTCGAAGACAGACATTCGGGATGTGGCTGCTTGGGGTGAGCGATCCTCCTCCGTGTGTGTAGAACTAGCCCACGGGGAGGTTGGTCGCACTTTCTTGCCGGCTCCTCGGCATTTTTGTCCCCGTAGGGGTTGAGATGTAAATCTCGTAGACGTCGAGGCCTCAGTGCTTGGCGGACTCCGCATCCGCTGAAGCTCTGACATGCGGAAGGGCTCCTCCGCCCTCGCGCGCCTTATGATTCGGGCCTCCTCCTTGGTGACCCAAATTTTCTTCAATTGGAGGTGGCGCTCCTCCACTGGGTTGCCCCCTGTCCTTGGACGGGGAGCTCGTGGCTTGAGCCGTTGCAGAAGGCCCTGAGTTGCCGCCGGTACGGCAGACTTCTCCTTCTTCGCTCCTTTCTCACGAACCTGCCGGAGGGGCTCGAAGCGATTGGAGGTAGAAATAGTAGGGACATGACGATTCCGTGGCAGGATCGGCTCGCCTCCATCGAGCCGAATGCGAATATCTCCGACAATTACAGTCTTGCCGGAGCGCGAGACAGCCGCCTCGGGTCTTGCACCCTTGCGGCTACGCCGTTGCCCCCATTGGGCAGGGGCGGCGGTGGTAACACCCGCCATAGGCATGGCGTCATCCTGACGGCGGCGTTGCCCCCGTTGAGCAGGGGCCGCACCTCTGAGGGTGACCGCAGTGGGTTTGGCGCCGTTGCGGCGACGGCGTTGCCCCCGTTGAGCAGGAGCGACGTCAGTAGTGATTTGATTGACCGAGAAGACTCGGCCAACAGCTAGGGCAGAAGGCCTGACACCTTCGGTCGTTGACATGGCAGCCAAGGAAACTCGGCTGGTTGTTTGGATGAAGGGCTTGACACCCTTAACAGTTGGATAATTGACCGGATAGACCCGGCCAGCAATTGAGGTTGAGGGCCTGACACCCCCGACGATGGTCTTGTTGACCGGACTGACCCGGCAAGTTGCTGGAGCCGAAGGCCTGACGCCTCTGACAGTTGTCTTGTTGACCGGGTGGACCCGATCAGCTGAAGCAGAAGGCCTGACACCCTCAGTGATGGTCTTCTTGACCGGACTAACCCGGCCAGTTGTTGGAGCCGAAGGCTTGATGCCCCCGACAGCTGTTTGAAGCGTGGCTGAACTGGCTTCAGCCACCGGTACCACGCCCAAGAAGAAGGGCGAGCCGACGACAGGTGGGAAGTCGCCGAAGACCAGCGGGGTCGCCAGGAATCCGAGCCTGGCATGGTTGGCAACGATCTCGGGGCCGTAGGTAACGGCTGCCATCGCTGCTGCTGGTGTTGGTGGTGGTGGTGGTGCGTAGCACGAAAGGAGTGGCGTGCAGATGCACAAAGAGCTCTCAATTAAACAGAGAGAGGTGCGCCCTCCTCTTCCCGTCCTGTAAGAGGAAGAGGGGCAATCAGAACCTTGAAGAAGGTTTTAGAGACTTTCTTCGACAGAAAGAAGAAAGGCGGGAAAAGTCCCACCGGGCGTGCCAGTCTGTTGGACACGGAAAAAATCTAAGAAATACTCTTATCGTAGATAAAAGGTAGATTTTCGTTCTTTTTGAAAAGAAACACTCCTCTGCGTAGAGAGGGTTCCGTGGGTGCGCATAGTATCAGACGATTTGGGTTCGAGTGCTGGACCTTTCTCCACTGACCGGAGTCAGTGTTGATTTACATCGGCCTAACGTCCGAACACCTTTGTTTAACTGTCAAAGAGGTCCCAAAAGACTTCTACAGAGGTTCTGATGTGGAGGGCAAGCTCACTCGAGAGACTCTCCGTGACCACTCATTTTACCACCAACACATAGAAACAACTAGATTAGGGTTAGGTCTGAGCAAAACCCTAAGATTTAGGCATAGAGGCGCAAATATGCGGAAGCCATAGGCATTTTTAAAGCAAGGGAAGTTTTCTGGACCCCGGGGGTATTTTGATAATTTTATCAACCCAGGGGTATTTTGGTAATTTTCCAGGCCAGGGACATTTATGAAATTTTCTGGGCTGGAGTGGAAGTGAAACTGGATCTCTAACTCCCCAAGGCATTGAGGCTCTTTCTGGAGGGTTTCGAGGGCTCTGAGGCCATGTTTAGGTTACAGGGGTATTTTGGTAACTTTACCAGACCCTAGACCTAGGTTTGATATCATACCCGAGTGCTGGACTAAGCTGACAACACTTCTGGACCGAAGGAATGACAAAGGGTTTCATAGAAAGCATAGCTCTGTCAAATTGATCGAAGGAGGGGTATATACACAATTCTCCAAAGTCGGGGGGTTTTCTTATAATTTTCCCACCCGAGGTTACATATAAAACATGCTGAATGCTTTTATAATTCCATGTGAGTACAAGGGTTGTCGGCGAGTTGTCGACTGTACAAACGTCCGCCTTGGAGTGGGAGATAGGGACGTAGTCCCAATTACAAAAGATTGCAGGGCATAACTGCAAATTACAGGACTTCGGTCTTTTACCATCCCGGGAAGGATATTTTTGTAATTTCGCCATTATAAGAGCAGAAATACAAGACTTAGTCGTCCCGAGACGTAAAGACTTACAACCGTGGCCCGCTGACGGGCATAATTACAAACATGGCCCACTGGGGGGCACAACCATAAATATACCCCGTAGGGGCATAAATACAAGACCCGGGGACTCACCCCTCACGGGCCAAGACAAACGAACAAAATACTCCAAGCGTCTTCCGTAGGTTGCTGCTTGTAGTTGTCGTAGTATTCTCCCGTGTTGCCAGAAACAACAACACGGCCCACTGAGGGGCAAAATTACAAATATACCCTCATAGGGGGACCTACACAAAACCCGGGGACTTACCCCTCGCGGGCCAAGACAAACGAACAAACGAACAAAACGCTCCGAGTGTCTTCCGTAGGTTGTTGAGTGTAGTAGAGCTTCCATCCCCCCTTCTGGACCTCCAGGGGTCTATTTATAGAAGTGGGGAACCTCCCCGGGAGTGTTCGACCCCGTACGGGTCCAACGGGATGAAAATGACCCCGGGGAGGTCATATTTTGATTTGCGTGCGCGGGAGAGGAACCTCCCCGGGGTGGAGAGTCCCCGGGACGGTCCAGGACGGTCCTGGACCGTCCCGGGGTCGCGGACGCCCGGGGGGAACCCGCCCGGGGTCGCAGCTCTCCGGGGGGGGACCTCCCCGGGGTCGCGACCCCCCCGGGGACCTGCCCGGGGTCGCGCGCTCCCGGGGGGGACCTGCCCGGGGTCGCGGCCCCCGGGGGGGACCTGCCCGGGGTCGCGACCCCCCGGGGGGACCTCCCCGGGGTCGCGACCCCCCGGGCAGGACCTGCCCGGGGTCGCGGACCCCGGGTGGGTCCCTCCCAGGGTCGGGCGACCCCGGACGGGTCCGCCCGCCCAAGGGCGGCCCCGTGCGGGTTTGCCCACCTCCGGGCGGACCCGTCCGGGTGAGGGCGACCCCGTACGGGTCCCTCCGACCCCGGACGGGTTCCTCCGACCCCGTACGGGTCTTCCATCTCCAAGTTAGCCCATTTCTGCTTCAACTAAATAAAAGCGGAGGTATTTTTGTAAAGCAAAATTTGCTGCCAACACCTCCTTACCATTGATACACAACTAGATCTATCCCCATGAGAGCAGAACTACATGTCTGCAGTCTTTTAAGATGAAGTAGCATTTTTTTTTACTTTTTCCTCTTGCGAAGGGTCTTATACACACTGTGCCACCATGCATATTACATAGAAGTCATATTTGATGATCTGAATGGAAGAGATTACCTTCATGACAACTAATAGAAGCCTGAGATGTAGTTGGTGGCGCCAGTGTATCCCATATGACAACATTCACATTATTTGTACTACACCCAGCAGTAGCAAGAATTGATCCACTTGCGGCAATATAAGAAATGGCCCTGAAATAAATATTTAATTTCATGCATTTGGAAACTGATCGATAAGTGAAACTCAAAGAAAAGAAGAGAAGTGTGAAAAACTCTAGTAGGAATACATACGATGCATGCTTGTTGAAGCACAAGGATGAGTCCATGGGATGGACATTGTTCCTCCCTCCAACCTCAAGTTGCCAGGTGCACACAGTGCCATCTAGTGCAGCAGTCGCAAAACGCTGTCCGCAACAGTCAAACTGCACAGCAGATATTGATGCAAGGGCATATGGTGGAGGGACATTGGCAGCTGGGAGGACACCATAGGTTGCAGCAGCTCTATCCTTGCCAAACTACAAAGTCACAATGTAACAGCTAAAACATGTTCAAAGTTAAAACATGGATAAGTTGCTGGAACAAAACCAAGGTATTCCAAATCAGATCCAGATCAGGATCGGCTGGGTCTGATCCAAAGGAACTCAGGCCAATCCTGGATCGACCTTATTAAAATAAATATAAAAAAATCATTAAAAAAGAAAATAGGGAAAATTGTAAAAAAAATTCTGACATGTACTTAAATATTAAAGCTGATTAAAATTTAAAGAACAATAAACATGATTAAAACACTAGTAACTAAGTTTA
This sequence comes from Amorphophallus konjac, assembly GCA_022559845.1. Taxonomy (NCBI): domain Eukaryota; kingdom Viridiplantae; phylum Streptophyta; class Magnoliopsida; order Alismatales; family Araceae; genus Amorphophallus; species Amorphophallus konjac. The sequence continues at coordinate 15,177,994 of CM040125.1, forward strand.
TAATCTAGAATTTTCAACATAAATGTGTGGAGCTTGATCTATCTATGGCCCGCCCTCGCATCATGGATCAACCTATGCTCCCTGTGTTCTTGTGTGATTACTAGTCATATTACCCTTTATGGCACTTAAAAAATTCCCTGCATTTCTAGAGAACGAAACTCTGAGAATGGTAAGGCGTGAGGGTGGGATTCCGGTTTTTGCTTTGGGGGTGACTGTGTCCCTCTGGGGGGCACGGTCCGCTGCAGCTCCGGTGAGGGTTTCTGGGGAGACAATGGGCCTCGCGGTGGTCAGTCCTGCTTCTGGTACGGCCGAAAGGGACACCTAATGCGTACTTGCAGAGTTCCAGTCCAGCAGCAGCTGGGGATGAGACCCAGCATCAGCGGAAGGCTACGACACTGGAGATCATTTGCTAAGGTTGTTCGGGGATCACCGAGTAGCAGAGGATCTGTGGAGGCAGGCCGGAGGTGTGTGGATGCAGGCGCCTAGCCAGAGGAGCTCCTATAGAGGAGAATCCAATGGCTGAGAAGATGCACGCGGGTATATACCCAGTGGAAGGTGGAATCGATGCAGCTCGGGTCAAGTAGTTTAAGAATGGGGGAGTGACTTGGAGGATGAATGGGAGGTTTCTCAGGTGGCAAGCGGCTGTTTCTTGGCGGTGGGAAGGACAGAGAATGAGGTGGACGAAGCAATCAGGAGGGGATATGTAGTGGTGGAGGGGGTTGTCCTCTAGGTGACCAAATGGGAACTGCACGCCGGCACCTATCCGGACCCCAGGTTGTGCAGAGTCCAACTGCAACTAATCGGCATTCCGTCCATCCTCTGCGACGAGCTGGGAGTTTCCCTGCTAGTCCAATGTTTCGGGAGGCCGGAGCAGGGAGGAGTAAGGCTGGTGGATGGCGGAGAGCTACTGTTGGTGGTAACGGTAGCCAATGTGTTGAGCTTGGAGGAGATCCCGGTCGTCCTCACAGTGGACATCGCAGGAGAGACTTTCCCGAACAGAATCGAGCTCCGGCAGGAGAAGCAGCGGTCGTCGGTGCCAGACAGGATGAAGCGGTTTTCAAATTCAAAAACCCTGCCCTTCAGAGCTGGCCATGGTTCAAGTCCAGACCCGGTGAAGACCCAGAGAGCATCCGATTATGCCCTTCACCTGGATCCAATCTGTTCTAGACCCGTTTCCCATCTGACTACCTGTAACTTACCCGATATCTGGGGTCACGGGGTAGCGGGTTTACCGGAAGCGCACCGGGTCGCAATTGGACCCAGAACTGTTTCTCTTCCCCACCTGGGCTTCTGACCGCCAGCTCAGTTGGTACAGACGGTGGACAATTGCACACGGACCCCAGCTGGGTGAAGGAGGCACCGTAGCAGATCCTCGGCTCCGGCTAGGTGAAGGCGGCACAGTAGCAGATGGCGGAGCAGCAGCCTCCGCCTGTCGGTGGCTGCCAAGGTGGCTGGGCGGTGGCCCTTGTCTGCAAGCTGAGGGAGGGGCAAACTGCAGTGATCCAGCCTGCCAAGGTGGCTGCTGGGCTTCTAAGGCTGAACCAAGGTGACTGCCAACCTGCAGTGGACTGGCTGCTCTGCCTCACCCCTCCACCGCTGGACACAGTGCTTCCGGAAGTGAGCGGGAGGCTTATGCGGAGCTCCAGCTGTTCGGGAAAGCAGGAATGGGCAGTGCCTCAGGGAGCCCGGGAGCCTGCTGTCTTCACCTCTATAGTCGTGGCCGAGCTGATGGGCACTTTAAAATATCTAGTTCAGCGTGTCCACCCTGGTCAGAATGGGGCCCAAGGGGCCAAGGAGACCACAGGGGAGAAGGTGCTATAGTGGAGATGGACACAGTCCCTGAGACTTCGAGAGGAACTAGGGAATCAAAAGGAGGGGAATTAGATGGGGAGGGAATGGAAGGCAAGAGCAGATTGGGAAGAGAGGAGGTGAAGGAGCTGGTGGGGGCAATAGAGAGGCTAACAGAGGAGCAAGTCAGAGATTTAGTGGAGAAGGTGGGTATATCATTTGGGGGCCTGGAAAAGGACTTGAGAGGGGTATTTATTAAGGTATAGAAGAGATGGTTGATGGGCATGGTGAGGGAAGCCAAGGGTGGGAAGTCGCAAAAAAGAAGGGAGAGGGCCAGTGAGAAGGGAGAGGAGAGAGGGGCTGGAGGAGGAGGGTAGGCTTGTATTAGTGTCCATATGATTGTTTCATGGAATGTGAGGGAAGTCTACAGGGAAGATAAGAAGAGAGCGGTGGGGATTCATACCTTTGTATCACACCGTGCCGATCACTACAATGTATGACCCCGAAAGACAATGGTAGGACCAAATAAGAGATAGGGAAATCTCCTATAGAGGTCTCGAGTTTGACTCCCGAAGGGGGCTTACCTGGCTCACATTTAATCCTCCAAAGATGATCCCGGGGTTTGCTAGCCTTGCTAGATTTCCCGTCACCCAAAAAAAAGAAAAGAAAAGAAACGAAAAACTCCAATATGACAGCCTAGGATAAAAGCTGCTTCATAGGGCTCTATCTCCCATATGAATCCCCACTAACTGGCCCTTGCTAAAATTCACCATAAAACTCTATTTTTGAGTTTATTGATCATCTAACAATGATATAATGTTCAAAAATAATTTAAAAAGAAAAAAAAGACTATATAATTCATACGTATTTTAGATTGATGAAATAGTAGTTCTACAAGTTAAAATATAGGATAAATAGTCCAAACATTGCAAGACAATTTGATTTACAAAAAAATAAAAAAATAACCTCAAACAGACGGCTCGACCGAGTCGGCCCAAGTCAAACCGACTCATACCAGATCATGGGCAATCCAAGTTGGTCCGGATCTTCGATTTGGCAAATCCTGGTATCAAGGGAATGGGTGAATCTACCATCTAGAGAAAGATATTTGTTTAAGCCTTGGGTTATTATTACTCTTCAACCTGACAGTCAGCTTCAACCCAAGAAAAAAAAGAACCAAGTGAAAAAAAATGACAAGGACTCCTATCTATTTTAGGTTTGGAGTGTATCTCATTGCTATCCAATTATGCTCCACCTCCTTTCTTGTTTTCAGTGTTGAAGGCATAGATACTAATATACCTCAGGGAATGCAATACATTATAGGGAAAATTACCCCTATACCTCTAAAATCTTGCAAAATTACCCCTATACCCTTACCTTTATTGTATTTACCATAATACCCCTAAAATCCTTAAAAAAAGAGCCATTGTGCCCCTATCTTAAAACAGAAAATTACCCCTACCCCCCTACGGAGGGGCACAATGGCTCTTTTCTTAAGGATTTCAGGGGTATTACGGTAAATACGATCAAGGTAGGGGTATAGGGTAGTTTTGAATCATTTCAAGGGTATATAGGTAATTTGCCCTACATTATATTGGATTCTAATAATAAGCAATATGAATAACCCTGAACCAGATAACAGAATGCTTCATGCAAATGAACATGATAAAACTTATGCCTCATCAGATGGAAGTTAAAATTTAGTTCATCCTAATACTTGAAGACATATGCTTACTAAGTACCACATGAGTATCTGCAATATCAGATTGCTCACCTCCCATAGATAAACATGAGTATTACTGGATCCAACAAGAAATAATGGCTTTGAAGGATGGCTAGACAAGGCTCTTGTGCGTATATTTTCAACTGTTGCTGGTGGGTCATTGAAGTCTTCAAAATCTTCTTGCTCACCCCAGCCTAAGCCAGAGGCCCCAATACCAGCATAGCCTGGAATTCCAAACGCACCACCACCTGTCAAATCCCTTCCAGGTCTTGCCAGCAAACCAACACCAATTGTTGCCCCACCCAACCCAAGGTGGGCCCCTTTTCTGTTCCCAAGCCCCACACCAGGGGAAACAAAAGTAGGAATAGGTGTAGATTCAGATCCAGCCCAACCACCAGGGGGCCAATCAGAATCTGACCAGATATATTGAGCTTCCTCCTTGAAAACTCCTTTAACCTTCAAGTTAAAGAAAATAAGACCCTGAAAACAAAGAGAAGTTAACTTTATGTAAAACAAGACTAAACTTTAACAAAGCGAGGCCTGTAAAACAAAGTATATTCCCAAGGACTATCATCAAGATATCAAGCCTTGATCAACTATAACACATGTGCATGATACCAGGTCTTTCCTTAATGTCGTATGTTAAGAACTTGAAAACTGCAGAAGAAGATTCACCTGTCGGTTGCTTGCAAGTGCAACTTGGCATTCATCAATAGAGTTGAAACAAATTGCCTGCAATAGAAGAGTAACCCATTATCAGTACATGTGAATAAAGTCACCTCACGCTAGTCCCAAGCAAGATTTAGCAGAGCCTTACATAGATACAAGAGAAAATGTTCCAAAGAGCAAATAAACAAGGGAACCTGCAGGTGATATTTTTTAAGAGACTAGCCAGTGACAAGATGAGTTATGTTCCTTTGGAGGGGAAAAACAAAAATGAAATATCAAGAATGACTTGTGGCAGTGATTAAGGACAAGACAATAGCAATGGTTTTGGCTAAGGAAAACACAAACCATATCTAACAGTGATTAGAAAGGGACTGTCGATTCAAGTGAGCAGAGTTAAGAGAAAGAGATTGAAGAAGACTTAGTAGGAAGTGATCAGAAAAGATCTGAAAAGATTGGGCTTGGTACACAGGACACCTCGTTGGAGAAACAGACGGATAAACAAGATTAAGGCAGTCAGTCAATCCTCGCAGTAGTCACTAGGTATTGTCCCTTTGGTGTATAGACATTGCACGAATGTACGGATAAAGGAGACTAATGCTTTTGTGTTATTTTTTTGCCTTGTGATGTTTATCCACTCTTGTTATTCTTATCTTTATGCTTCCTTCTTTGAGATTGTTGTATTTTTCCCTTTTTCAGTATCTTTTTTGGCATAGATACAAAACAAGCATTAAAAATTGAGGTCTTCTATCAGGCATTCTTATCTTTATATATTCTCACCGGGATTTCAGCAGTAAGGTGAGAGTTTTTCACTTTTTCCCCTATAAATTTTATCCACTTTTGGAGGGATCTCTCCTTTTTGGTTGAGCATGTACATTTATATGAACTTGGTGGTACAACACACCTTTTTATTGAATAATAATAATTTTTTTTGCAGATGCACAGACAGGTGTTAAGTTCAAACATGTGATGCTGTCACTCACACGAGCAACAAGCAGAGCCAGATCCCATCTGATCACAGATTGATGGGAAAAGGCAATTATTTAGTTGGCAGACATAAATGAGTGATTATTACAGTTATGGGCATACAAGTGCAACAATAAGTACCTCTAGGAGTTCTCCATTTCTCTTGCACACTTCCTGTGGATTATGGAAATACGTTACCCTTGAGGGAGTTGAATTTCTTCTTCTGTCCTCCAAAAGGCTCCTTCTACCCTCTACTTGATTTCTAGAATGTAAATCTTCCTCATTTTTAGCAGCAACACTGCTAACTATGCCTTCTTTATCTGTTTCATCACCAGCTGCATGCTCAGCCATAACATTTTCATAGATATCGTTCCAGCATATGGTGTGCTTCTCACTATCGAAGGGAAAGTCATTTACTTCATTAGTAAAGCATTCGAGTATCTTGTCTGGATTAACAGAAATTTGCCACAGCATTTTCATCAGAGATTTTTCATCTTCGACATGAGTCAGCTGCAGCGCAACATTTTTCTGGTTTAGAGGCCAAGATGAACCACTGTTTCCCGATTTGTATTCCTCCAACCAAATAAGTGTATCCACGCTTAATCCTGACTCTACTTTTCCTGCCAGGAATGACCTTAGACATTTGGTGAAAGAGGAGGAAACAGAAGCAAGTGAGGCTGTCAATAGATTGGCTACAATAGAAGGAAATGCTTTGATCAGTTCCAAAACACCGACTTTCTCTTCAGGTCTTTCCAACATCAACAAACTCAATTCATGTTGGGAGAAATCGAATATTAGTTTCCACAAAGAAACACCTATCAAGTGCCATTGCTCATCTTCAGACATCGTAAATATTTGCAATTGGTGGTGTTCATCTTCTCCTTTGAGATTATCATTAGGTGCCATCCGGACAATTGACTCTAAAGACTGACGCAGAAACTCAACCAGATTGCCTCCTATAGATTTTAGAAGAGACTCCCCATTGTTAAGAGCATTTAAGATGGCAAATGTAAGCAAAATAAGTTTTTTCAGATCTCTTTGAACCCACGCCAGAGTAAAATGTATGGACAATTCAACGAGATCAAGAAGACTGAAAGTTTTCGGAATGAAATCATTTGGCATTTCAGGGCCATAAAGATCAAGAAGTGGTCTGAACCCTCTCATTGAGTTGATGAGATTTGTTAGAGGCATCCCACCAGAACAAAACTGGTCATAAGCATCTCTGCAACATCTTTCTCTGAAACCCAAAGTGGATGCCAAACTTGAAAAGCTGCATGACAATGTATATTCGGCGAGGAAATAGCATATTTCCTTCATAGACTTTGTAAGTAGGTTCGGAAGGTCCGGGTGACCAAGAAAAGTGTCAATCATGAGGCATTTATCATCCGCAGTTTCCTGACAAATATAAACGTGTAATATGTGGTACCCAAGGAACAACATCATGTGGTTATCAGCAGAAAGTAAAACCTGTGAAAACAAAAACAAGTCTATTTCATCATGTAGAACAAACATACAGAAACTATAGCAAATTAAAGAAGATATAGAAGAGATCTGACTTTGGCAGGTAAAGGATCTCACCATATTCATTATATCAGGGGTATCTATTGAATACTTTTCTGCAAATCTTGACACTCCAGAGTAAATATTATGATCAAATTTCTCCTTCTGCAGTTGATCTGAGCCCTCAAACGAAATCCAACTGGCTGCTTTCCAGATTGGATGCTCCATTACCAATTTCAAGGTGTATTGTGTTGCCATATTCAATCTAGAACTGTATTCTAAATCGTAAGCTACACCTTCCACCAGCCAGTTACAACCATTGCTTGAAAATGGATTCATTCCATTAGACCATTCATGCCTTTCCATGTCCAACGTGTTGTATTGACTTTTCCCCTCAGGGGTGCTAAAAGAAGATGACAAGCACTCCAGAGCTTCAAGCTTGCATAAGTTTCAAAAAGATTAGATAAGATATTCCTACTGTGTGATACAAGCATGTGTAACCTAAAACTCACAGAGGAACATGCAGATACTTGTCTTACAATATTTTTCAAACAGCGCACAAATGCATGAAAAGAAAACCTTGACTATTTTCTTGAAAGTGAATGGTAGCACAATTGCATTAAAGATTAAAAAACAAACAAACCTACAAGCATGCAATCAGAATGCCAAGAATAATCTTTCTGCAAAAGAATGGCACCCAGCGCCAAGGTGGTGCAGCACATATTATCTACCCAATTGACCAAAGAAATATGATATCGACTGTCACAAAAAATTCAGGAAAGTAGACTTTATGCTGAAAATATTTGTTTTAGAATTATATCTTTTTTGTATATTTAGCGTAGAAACCTTAATAATTTGTCTGCTGAAGACAGGTCTAAGGTTTTTTGAGTTTCCTTTTTTGTCCTTTAAGAAGAGGAACCTCTCCACTTCCTTGATTCCATCACCTCTGTTTAGTAGTAAAATCGGTGGTGCAATCCACTTTTTTCCAAAAACAAAATGACCAACTCAATCACAGAGTCATAAATGGACACAAACCATCTACACTGACAAAACACAATAAAACAAATAAGATTATGGGAGAACGTATCTTCTTTTACAAGATCATCTCTCAAGGGAACCACTTCAGACCATGGAAGGAAGGATTGGATCGGATCAGCCAATCAGATTTGGGTTGGGCCAATCAGATCCCGATCCCCCCGGTCCTGATTCATGGCCCGATCTGTCGATCCGGCATATCCCCACCCTGTAAATTAAAAAAGAAAATGGAGGAAAGAAGAAAGAAGAAAGGAAAATCAAACTAAGGTAATACTTACCTGCTCCTGTCACCATCGCCGATGCCGTCAGCCGTCCCCGTCGCCACCGGCCACTAATGTTGTTGCCATAGCCACCAACCGTCACTGCCTCCTCCTCCTCGTCCTCCGCTGGTGCCTCCATTTCCTCGTCCTCTGTCGCCACCGGCCCTACAGTGGATTGGGGGTTTGGGCCTTTGGGGGGCATGGGGGAAGAAACAAGAAAGACCCTCGAGACTCTCAATGAGATCATGAGAGGAAATAGGTTAGAGTTTTCCACAAAAACCTTGAAAAAGTATGTAAACCCATATTAACCTCTAAACTTAAAAGAAAAAAGTTGATTGGACCTAGATTGGACTAGTCGATCCAAGTCTGATCCGCGATCCTTCCTTCCTTGCTTCAGATTGTTATGTCGGCTTAAGATGTTATAGAAACAACAATATACACATGAATAAAATGTTTTCATCAAAAACAATAAGATTTGCTAAAAATAAACATCCATAGGCCATGCTACTATTCAAAAGAAACCAAGCCATGTCTATACCTGCTTGAGGTTTAGACCTATATTGGATATCTGTAAGCATCTTCCCTCTATATATGTGGAGGATTCCCTCAATTCATTGCCTAGGTTTTGGGTTCGATTTTGCACCTTTATGTGATCTCGGAGCTAGGCCTACCCATTGGATCGTCCGCTTTGGATAGACTCCACCCTACTCTTTCAATGGCACCACTTATACCATAACCATTCGGGTTTGGTGCCAAGGAGGGTGTTTGAGGTTAATCCCATATTGGATATCTGTGGGCCCTCTCTATATATGGAAGATTTGTTCAACTTAAAAACATTTGTTTTGGGTTTTGGGTTAGAATTTGGGCCTTTACAATAACAAAGTGAGCAATTAATGTTCTATCCGTAAAAACATGTGTTGCTTCTCCCATCAATATAGGCCAAAATCAGGCAAGACCACAAGGGGACAATCAACAAAGGAAACTACTCCTTCAGAAAGCCCATGACATGTACTAGCCACTAAACATCATGATGAAATATGTGGAATAGACCAGGGAAGGAAGGATCGGAGATCGGGATCGGATCAGCTGGTCCCAACGCAATCTAGGTCAATCGGGGCATCCGATCCCGTCCAATCCAAGCCCTCCCTATTTTTTTTTAAATTTTATTTTGAGATTCATTTGAGTTTACATGCTCTTACAAGATCTTTACAAAAGTTTAAGGGTTTAGGTTTTATTTTGAGATTCATTTGAGTTTACATGCTCTTACAAGGTTTTTTATACAAAAGTTTAAGGGTTTAGGGTCGAGACTCGAGAGTATCAAGGTCTTCTTCCTTCCCCCATGCCGGCTGAGGCTCCGCCCCCCTCCCTCACAAGGTGAAATGGACGGAGGACGAGGAGGCATCTGCGGCCAGTGGCTACGACATCGGCAACGGCAGGTGGCGACAGTGATAACAACTAATAAGTTCTTCTCTCTTCAGACGGCGACAACAACTAGTAAGCTCTTCTTCTCCTTCTTCTTCTCCTCCTCCTCCTTCTTCTTCTTCTTCTTCTTCAGACGGTGACAACAACTGGTAAGTTCTTCTTCTTCTTCTTCTTCTTCTTCTTCTTCTTCTTTAGACGGCGACAACAATTGGTAAGTTCTTCTCCTTCTTCTGCTTCTTCTCCTTCTTCTTCTGCTTCTTCTTCTTCTCCTTCTTCTTCTTCTTCAGACGGAGACAACAACTGGTAAGCTCTTCTCCTTTTTCTGCTTCTTCTTCTTCATCTTCTTCTTCTTCTTCTCCTCCTCCTTCTTCTTCGGCCCCTTCTTCTTCGTCTTCTTCTCCTTCCTTCTTCTTCTGCTTCCGCTTCTCCTTCTTCTTCTTCTTCAATTTACCTAGTAGGTATGTGGGATTGGCCCGGGAATCGTGCCGGATCAGCTGATCCAGACTGATCCAAGGTCGATCCGGGCCAATCTGATCCTTCCTTCCATGGAATAGATCCAACACGTCAAAGCATGATACAAGAGATATGGCTTCTTTGAGACAAGGATGTCCTGTGTTGACAATGATGAGTGTAATGACAGGTAATATAGAAATCTGGAGACAAATGTTGATGTTCAATAGTAGTGTCCTATCTCTCAATTCCAAATCATTCAAGCTGCCCATTGTCACCCTTTTCATCCAAACAATCTATCTTTTGGAAAGCAAACCTCAATGTGCATTAGGTCAGAACAAGAGAAGAGATTCATGCAAGAGTTCTGCCAGTCCCAAATATGAACCTTATCAGATATGCATACTTTCTTTTCCAAGATGATCATCATGCATACAAACACAACATTCCTGAATGGACAAATATGTCATGACTTTTTACACTTACCAAAAGCCAAGACAAAATTACTTCAGGATTCGAAAGCAAGCTGAGTTAGTAGAAAGAGAGATGGACCAGGTCTTCCACATACGAACATTTCTCAGGTTCTCAAAGGAAGTGGAGAACAGCCACAAAAGTTAGGTGGCTCATAAAGAATGTTTAAAGCATATAGTTGATTCTAGTTACCATATGCGACAAAATGTAATGTTCAGGATCCCCCCTCCTCACTTCCTATTTCCCCTCTACTAGCAAAAGCAGGATTCTCATTCTTATTTTTAACTATAGGTTCTTCGTTCTTATCATATCCAGATCTAAGATCCTCATGTCATGTCACTATCTCCAGATAGCCTGTTTCACTTTATTTTCTTTGAGTGAGTCATGGTTTAAAACACAGCCTGCAGACCACAACCAGATGAACTGGATAAACACAAAATCAGAAGAAGTCACTTAAACAATAATTCCATAATCCAGAATGAAATCTTTCAGAACTTTATCATTGATTGCACATCAAAAATAAAGATATTGGCAAAAACTTATCTTTGGTTTGGCAACAGGCACAACTTGCCCAAATAAGTTATTCATTTATCAAGGTTTAAAAAACTGTTTTAGGAACCTGACAGGTTCAGGCCAGTTCCAGTTCCAGTTCCCAGCCCTATTTTGGCCAAAACCAGCCATTCTGGCCAAGAACCAGCCACAGGTACCAGACCAGTCCTGGCCGGTTCCAGCCTGGTTCACCTGGTTCCATCCCAAACTGACTAGTTTTTTTAAACCATGTTATTTATCTTACAAGGGGGTAATGCCACAATGTTACAAGGAAGATAAGAAAAGGAAAGTTGTCACAGTTAATGAATAAAATCACAGAAATCTAACAGTAAATTGAAACAAGAAATAGTTCAAACATAAATCTTTGACGGTTTCACCCTATAATATAATTTTTGTCCAAATACGAAACTGATGAAAACAGCTACTAATTAGGCATGTAATAGCATGAGTTCTAGTATGTTAACCCCGTGAGTGGGACTTGGCAACAAACATACTGGGAGTCCAGATCTGTTTAATGCAACTGTGTTCATTGAGGTTGCCCATTTAGACAGCACTGAAGCCATATAATCACCTACAGAATGCCTTAATGCATTTTTTGATGCTAGCATTACAAGGTACTGGCACATATTTGGGTCCAAGAAGGCAGTAGAAGAAATGGCTAGGTTATCCTTTGAAGAATCAGCATCAAGATCTAATAGTCTCTTGAATGAATTAGAATAATTCCCCAATGCCCACTGCAGATAGGAAAGATATTAGTAAAATATAGAAGAGAGGAATTCCTCAAGTGAATCCATCAACATGAATATGAGGGAAACCAAATATAGCACCTCCAGCATGCTAGCAAGCCAGTAATCCCTCTTTTCAATTGCATTCGGCAGCAAAACATTCAATATGAGCTGGTGCTCCAGTGGCCCTCCATATCCATGAATAAGTCGACAAATCACCAAAGCAAGTTGTTCATCTCCAAGGTTTTTGGCACAGACTGTGACTGCAGAAGAAGGATCCCCTCCCAGCAAGAAAAAAGTAACTGCAAGCTCCAGCTTATGCTTTCCCATCAAAACATAAGCATTTTTTAAAGCAGCGAGCTTATTTTTCTCCTCCTGAAACATGAACTTTAAATATCAGCATAAAAGACAACAGTAAAATATTACCATCAATGTACCCATTAGTGGGACACGCTACAACAGTGCACAGGATACAATCTCTTGATACCTGTTCACAATGGTGAAAATGTAAAGCACAAAAAATCCAGTATGAAATGGTGCCATGAAGAAACAAAAATAAATAAATATATGATATTCTGGGTGCCAGAAGGCAAAATAAAAACTTTTACAAAAAGAAGGTATGCAGGTGACGTCCCACAGCATTTCTAGTCTTCAAGGTGAATGCATTAAACCAAAGTTACATTAATTGGAAAAAGTTCTTCAATGGATTATAAAGGAGCTCATAAAATGAGAAGATGCCATATTGCCATGATTATTGCTGTAAGGCCTGCATAGAGGACAATCCACATACATTTCCAGGTTTTGCAGGATGGGCCAATTCAGATCCAATTCGACCTATTCACATCCGGATTACCCAATGTGTATCCAGTTTCAAGGGAATCCAATCCATCCTCAAATTTAAAGAAAACAGGAAAAAATAGAGATCAGCTTGAATCAGCTAGAATCGGTCCAAGATCTTTGCCTTCCTCCAAAAGACTCAAACAAATAGCATAGGGGACAACCAGAATCACTTTGCTTCTGTTGCACTTTCCCATCTTCAACATGATAATTCTGAAAGACTCCCATCGCACAGATGTGAACAAGAATTGAATGTCAAGAAGGCTGACAATCTCCAAATCTCCTTGATGAATACATTATTGGAAGTTAACATATAATGGGCGAACAAAGGGAATTGAACCCATTTGATTCTGCAATATTTTGTTCATTAATCACTCCGGATTCTTTCATTTACATGGTCAATGTCTTCATTGCCAGCATGGCACAATGAGCACATGTTCTCATGCGCTTCATTCCTCCTCTTTCTGTAAACTGTATTAATAAGTCTTGTTTCAAATAAAGGATAACATAGTCCTCATTGGCCTGCTTTTATGGAATGAACAATGGTCACATTTGATCAACATGTGACCCCCCTTGTCAGTTATCCAAAAGGTATTAAGTTTCACCAAAAATGCATGGATGGCAACAGATGCAGCTACTCGCTATCCTTTTACCAATAACCTTTAGGATCTACCCTTGCAAACCCCAAACAGCTGGGAAAATGTTTATTATTGATTTCTGGTGAGGACACTAGTGCGCGGATCCGGTTCAACCCGACCCGCATTTACCGTCGTTGGAGGCCTTCAGCAGCGACATCGGCATCTCTTTGGCTTGGTGATGATCATTTAGTGGGCTAGTGCACTTTTTATTGATTAGTTTAGTCATTTGAGTAGTTGAGAGGCCCATTATTGGCCCATTCGAGTCTTTTTCATTTATTCTTTCAGTGCGATTTTGCACTATTATTTTGGTCATAGGGATATTTTGGTCATTGGACATAGGAGGAAAACCATTAGGGTTTCCTTCCTCTATAAATAAGTTGTAATCTCTTTGTTTAAGCTAATGAAGATGAATAAGAAATTTGGGATGGGAGGCGCCAACCTTTCTCTATGAGGTGTTAAGTCCTAGGTCCTGTGGGGTGCGAAGCCCTGGGGTGTTAACCCCCTGTCTTCTTCCTCCTTCTCTTTCCCTCCCCCTTTCTCTGCAGACCCCACCCTCAACACCCTTTCCTCCCTATCTTCTCTTCTTCTTCTCCTCCTCCCTCTTCTTCTTTGTCTCCACTTGTCCTCCTGCAAACCAGACCGGCAAGCAGCTCTGCCCTCCACCATCTTCCACCTTTGTGGCCACTTGCACCCGGACCTGCCGCCCTCGCGCCTCACCGGTGACGCGGCCACCTGCTGCCATCACCTATGATTGCCCCGCGAACCCAGCAACCCGCCGGCCCAGCTTTCTCCCCCGTCGCCATTTGCACCGCCACGCCACCACCGCATCATCACCACCGGAGCATCCCCTTCGCTGGCCCGCCTACCTCCCTACCCTCCTCCAAGCCAACCACTTTGCAGCATCGAAATCTGTTTCGCCGAACTGCCCGGCCCGCCGCCCTCCAGAGGCCGTATAAATAATACTTTACGGACAACCGATGGTTCACCACTTGCAGCCACCGATAATCTGCCTCCTCCGCAACTGCAGCCGGCCCGCCGCAGCCGCAGAGGCCGTCTGCCTCCACCGGAAGCTACAACAACCGCGAGCAGGCCGTCGACCCTGCCTCGCCGATTCGCCAGTTCTGCCCCGTGAACCCGGAGCGCCCACCGCCGTCGCCATCCGCCTACACTACTACCGGCGGACCCACGGACATCCAAGCCGGTCGCCGTCCCTGCTCGCCCCTGCAGCGGACACCCCCATCGCATGCCAGCGCCCTTCCAGCAATGGCCGACCGCCACCAGCCACCGCCCGCAGCGACGGGCCTCTCTTCACTCCAGCCCACCTTCCCCTCTGCTCCGTTCAATAGCGGCGCTACGAGGACGTCTTTCTGGACCTACGTGGACTCGGTTTGAGTTTCCCCGCTCTACAGCGGGTCAGTTAGTGCTGGAGATCCGCTCATTTGCTTTGCTTATTTAGTATCCGTGTTTTAACTACCGCCGTTGAGCGTGATAGGATATACTAGCCCGTCATTTTATTTACTGCCGGAGTGTGTGCATGTGAGCGACCCACTTAAGGATGCCAACTTGAGATATTTGAACGTGGAGCAATACCCTAGACTGTGGTAATCCTACCTACCATTTGGTTCGACATTTCTCGTTGCGAGTGACGGTTTCCTAGCACGTAGCACTATTGATTCACGCATTATTTCGCTTGGAGTTTGTGTACGCAATGGGTTAGTTGTCGACCTATTGTAGCATATTTTGTTGATCTCAATTAGTCACTTAGTCAGACCCATTTAGGTACACCATCCCGCATCAATTTCATTAATTGATTGAGCATGCAGCACCATTCATGTTCAACAGAGTGCCTTTTTATTAATTATGCATGGTTTTATCAGCTGAAAGGTAACACCTAACAAACATAACCAGGTAAAATACTTACAATTTGAAACGCATACCCAAACATACCTGGAAATTGCGTGCAAGAAATCCAACCAATGCTTTATCTTTTTCTTCTTTGCTGAGTTTGAAAAGTCCGGCCAAAACTTGAAGCCTATTCAATGCTACATACAAAAGTGCACAATCCTTGGGATCCTTTCTCTTTAAATATTGCAATCTCGCCAGCTTCTCCATCTATAGATTCCAATATGATCTTTAATAAAGAAGGGAAATCAAATAATATGCACAAAAATCACGGGAAAACTTTATTTATTTTTATATATATAGATATATATAGGGCCCGGTTTCAGTACACTGCTCCACTGGCAGCATACTGTACATTTCAGGTTAAAAAAAATGTTTAGAAGGAATAAAGGGCTGAAATGAAAAAAAAAAAAGGCAAGGGGTGGCCAGGCACCCATTCGATCACCCACGTGGGCAATTATATGTATATGTATATATGTGTGTGTGTATGTATGATATATATATAATCATAGATACATATAAAGGTCAAAGAGCTTCATTAAAACAGTTGAACTTGAAAATATACTCTTCTGCTTCTGCAATGAGCACAAAGAATCCTGGACTCTATATTTAGCTGAAATAGATGGTCTTCAGCCATCTTTAAAAACCATAATTCTCGTTCATGTTTCTCATTGTCCAATTAAAAGGGCGTATCCAGTGCACGAAGCTCCCGCCAGTGTGAGGTCTGGGAAGGGACAATGTACGCAGCCTTACCCCAAAAAATTGAGATGTTGTTTACTGATTCGAACCTGTGACCTCCAGGTCAGGCAGGAGGCAACCTTACTGTTGCTCCTAGGTCCGCCCTCTCTCATTGTCCAACTAAAAGTGGTTAATGGTTAAAGACCAATTTTTAGATAACAAATGGGAGAAATTCTACAAACAAATGGAGAAAGGGTCATAAAAATAAAGTCTTATGTCATACCCTTGACCGCAGTTGTGTTGCATTGGTAAACCAGAGTCCCACACCTATGCTTTGCAGCTCCATCCACGATGGTTCTGTAGAAAGAAGAGAGCTGACAAGATTATCTTGGCAATCAGACTGGAAAGCCCAAGCAATCAATGAAGAATCAACCAACATCTCCTCTCCTGCAGCTAGTCTCCCAAATTTATGGAAGAAATGGAGACGTTGAAACTGCACAGAAACCCAAAACCTAGAAAGAAAATTCAAAAACAATTGATTTTTGAACTTAAAAATATGTAACAAAAAGACAATTGTTTAAAAAATGTTCCACTTCTTTTGAAAGTGGTTTAAAAAAAATGTTACGCTTGCACAGGTAGGGAAAAAGAATAAAATATTCCCTCTTTAAAAGCACGAATAAGTTGCACTAAAATATATAATAAAAGATAATGCAATTAAGGTGCTGCTGTGGATACAAAGCAACTCCAGGTTTCTTATTGGACTGTTATTCAATGGTGATGAAGATAAAAAATTCACTCAGACGATGGCCAGTGGAAATTTCTAAATAAAGTAAAGCACTTATCACCAGTTTTGAAAGGAAGGTGCGACAAACTGGAAATTTTCATGACAGAATACTCCACTCAAATTTCCATACTCTGGGATTCAAATCCCAAAGAAGACCCCAAATCAATTTTATTTTTTATTTTTTTGAAAGTGGCTGGTACCTCTGATTATATTATTAAAGATAAAAATAGGGATTTACAAGTGTATGTTGTCTGCTTACAAAACATCTGTGTACAAAAGGCCACATCAAGATGTGTTGCATATTCTGTCCCCACCAAACCCAAAAAAGAAGAGCTGTGTGAATCTACGTTACAGAGAATTTTAGCCCCCTCTTTGACTCTCTCCACCACAAAATCCCCTATCCTCTCCGGGATTGTGGCCATTTTCCTAAAAATTCTATTGCTTCTCTCCCCCCAGGTGGCCCACAAAGTGGCATGCACACCCACCAGACCTGCTTGTCCCCCTTAAAAGATCACTTCCTCTGCCACTCCCTTAATTGCTGGTGGACAGTCTTTACGGGTTGCTGTACTCGTTGGATTTTGTTGAGACATGGAGCCACACCTCTCTAGCAAATTGACAGCCAACGAACAAGTGATCAATATTTTCCTCAGCCTCCCCACACAGACAATGAAGGGTTTGGTGCCCCCCAAAAAGGGGATAAGCCTGTCACATGTTGGCAGCCTTCCATGAGAAATCCTCCCCATCAGCACTTTAACTTTGAGAGGGCTCTTAGGTTCCCAGGCCAAAGGGTGTTGGACACCACCATCCAATGACTCTGCAAATCAATCTAATTGAGAAGCATCCATCCTTGCCCTATCTCCCGCTCCACAAATCTTCCTTGCTTGCAACGATGGTCTGATCTTGTACTAGCAAGAGCAGTTCCTCTAGCAGGTCAATTTCCTCATCTCGCATATATCTCCTAAACCTTAGGGTCTGTTGAACCCCATAAAGTTCACAACAAATGTCTGATATTTTCAGGAAATTTTTAAAAATCAAATGCGCTATGTGATGGCCACGAAACGACATAAAATCATCGTCGTCACATGGACACCTTTAAAGGTTCCGCTAAATGGGACTATTCACAAGTTTATACGTGCTTCCATGCACGGAAAATTTTATCAAATAGTTGATAGGCGGAGGGAGTTCACTAACTCACGTGGTAAATCAACCGCAAAATGGGGGTTACCCCATCTTTTAGACCAATCCCGGAAGTCAGGAGTTTGTTTCCCACGCGGCGGCAATCCCGGACAGCAAAAGGGTAGCCAAAAGCAGACAAGGGAGAACTCTCCACGTACTGCAGCCCAATTCCCAATAATAAAAAAATGGTTGAAGGGATGGAAGGACCTTTTTATAGCCAAACCAAGCCACCAAGGGAGCAGCCCCCCCCCCTCCGCCCCTCTCTTCTCTCTCACGGACAACAGGGGACCGGAGGGGGACCCCCTCCAGTCAGGCAGCCCTGAAGGCCCCCTCCGGTGACATGGAACCGAAGGGGGGCCCCCTCCGGTGGTTTGCAGACCGGAGGGAGGCCCTCCGGTCATCGCAGTAGCAGAGGGGAATCCCCTCTGGAGCGTTACAACCGGAGGGGGACCCCCTCCAATCCCTTGTTCCCTGTGCAATAGAAAAAAAAAGAAAAAAGAGAAGAGGAGGAAAAGCCTCGCAAAGGGCGGGAGGGGGTCATACTTTGGCCTGTCACCTTTCATCGTAGGTGGCATTCCACCGAAGCTCCAATGCCTCCGCCCCACCTTCCAGCGCCTATAAAAGGGAGCTACAGGCGGTAGACTTCGGAAGCTTGAAAAGAGTTCCAAGACTTCCAAGAGAAGAGAAGAGAAGAAGAAGAAAAAAGGAAGGCTGCGCAGCCCTCCTTATGTTGTCTCTTCCCTCTCAAAGTTTGAAGAAAAACAAATTACAAGAAGGCCCTCGTATTAGGAAATGTTGACTAAAATGCCCTGCGGGAATGAAAGAAGCTTGTGTATTATTTGAAATGTCATGAAAGTTAGAAAAATGAATGAATGCCAGAAATATGCCAAAGTTTAACACATTGATGTCAAATCGTGAGAAAATACCTACAAAAAACTCAAGTTGTAGTTTTGTCCTCATATTTTATGAAATTGTGTAAATAATCATGTAATTCATAAAAAAATCCTGAAAATTCTGAAATTTAAAGAGATGTTTCAATTGTGTGAAATATTCTTCCAAATTGGAGAAATGTCCTAGTGCCATCTCAAGGAGCTCAAAATTACGGTTTTACCCATCATCATCATCATCAGAGTCTTATCTCAATTATTTGGGGTCGGCTCAAAATTACGGTTTTACCTATAATTTTCACAAAATTGCACAAAGGCCTAGAAAAATAAAGAAATATAAAGAAGAAATTCAAAAAAAATCAAGGGCTATACAAAGATGTCCTGATTAAAGGGAAAATTACAAATAAACCCCTTTCCAGAGAAAAATTGCAAATAAGCCCCTCTCAAGTGGAAAATTGCAAGCAGGATTTGCCGGCTCGATCGTACCAGCCATACCGGTATTTTGCCGATACAGTACAATACCGTCCCTTACCGTCGTGTGCCAAGAACAAAGAACTATTCAATAGATATATATTATAGTAAAATATGATAAGAAATTATGTGTAACTCAGTTAGTTAGTATGTCTATTACTTATGTATGAGACTTGGGGTTCGAATCTCACAATTGTCATGAATTTTTAGTTTCTTTTTCTTAAAGAACAATGAAAAAATCAAGAGAAGTAATGTTGCTCACATGTTTCGAACCCGGGTCGAAGCGTTACAAAGGAAAACTGTAACCAATTTACCTATTAAGAGATATTAATCATAAAATAAAATATATATTATTTAAAAATAGATGAGTACCATACCTGTTACATACTACGCACTGATCGTATCGGTCTTCGACTGGTACGGTCTGATACGTGCACTACTGTACGTATCAGATCTATACGTTAAACCCTAATTGTAAATAAACCCCTCTCAAGGAAAAAATTACAAATAAACCCCTCTTAAGGGGAGAATCACCTCTAAGGAAAAAAAATTACAAATAAGCCCTCATATAAAGGGAAAATTACCCTAATGCTCTTACCCTAAGGCAAGGGAGTTTTTCCCCAGGGCAAAAATCTTCATTATAACCAATACCGCAAGGGTGAAGAGGATCTTAGGCAGTCAATTAAAGGTATTCGGACTCAGCCCGATGTATATAAACACCGACCCCAATCGGTGGGGAAAAGTCCAATACACGAACCCTAAATCGGTTGAAAAATCAAAAGCGCAAAATTAACAAATATGCCGAAATATACACATATTTATCCAACGAAATGGACCCATAAATTTTCACGTGTAAACAAATTGACACGCCCGATGGAACTTCTCTTGCCTTTCATCTTTCTGTCAAAAGATCTTTAATGCCTTTTGCGAAGGTCCTGATTTCTCTTGTTTGCCCTTTCAAAAGGGAGCAGAGAGGGTCCTGGCTTCAACACCAACGTCGAAAAAAGTGATCTGCTCCGACACAAACCCCTAATGGCGGCGGTGACATACGGATCTCTTGTCGTCGCCACTCACGTCAGATATGGCTATTGCCCAATTCTATTTGGGGATTTTGCAGCAGTGGTTGGATCCCCCTTCTTTTTGGGGGTCATCCCCGCCATGCAAGAAGAGTCGGCTAGTTCGGTCGAAACCGCTCTAATTGGGGGCATCAAGCCCCACTTTTCACAAGGTCGAGTCTTCTCAGTCAATACTATTTCGTGCAATGCCGCCCCTGCCAAATGGTGGCAACACCGAGGCCGCCAAAATAGAAAGCCTACGACGGCAGCTTTCAGATCCGGCAAGACTGTTCTTGTCGGGGATCTTCGCATCCGGCTCGATGACGGCGAGCCGATACTGCCACGAGACAATCATGTCCCGGCCGTCTCAATAACTAACCATTCGCACTCCTCCACAGGGTGCCCAAAGACAAGCCCGACTTCAAAAAGGAAGTCCAAGTCCAAGTCCAAGAATGAGGGCAATGCGTCTAAAAAGCGTCCCCAGAAGATGAAGCAAATTTGAGTCACCAAGCAGGAGACTCATGTCATCAAATGAGCCAGGGCACCTAAGTCCGATCAAGCTCCAGATCGGCATCAAGTTTACTCTCCAACATCCTAGGATGTCGAACCCCTACGTCCTAGAGAACAAAAGAGAAAAGAGGTTTACCGCAAGCCAAATTTCACTCAAACCATGGAGTCAATCCGAGTTACCCGTGTTGAGGCCCCCGCAACACGAGTTTCATTCTTTGACAGGCTGAGGGCACCAATCCGCCCAAGGGTCCAACCACTAAAAAAGTGAAGAGTGGTCCAAATGTCAGAAGCTGGGTATAGCATGAAGGTTTACACCTGCTATGTCTCCGGCAGAGAGTCGATGGAGGCTGCTGGCATCCCCACCAATCCAAATGAACCTGCTGGATTAAATAACCCAAATCCCGCGGTGGATACGGTGTACCTTAATACCAGAAATGCCACCCGAAGAAGCCTTCATGCCCAATTTAGTGGCCAGGCGGAGACCTCTAGTCAGGGGCAACATCAGGGTCAAATTCAGGAGCAAATTCAGAACCAAGATGAGAATTTGCCCCAAGAAGAAATGGACCCTGATGAAGTCATAAGTGTCCATGGAGAAGGGGGAGCTCAACCCATGGGTGGATACGTTAACCCGGTCTTCGAGCCGCCTACGAGGGCCGCATTTCAAGCAATGTCCGACGATGCCAAGTTCGAAACCATATAGCATTGGCACATAGAGATGACCAATCTCATGCTCAAGCTGAAGCGGCAAATGAGTGCAAATGCTCAAAGGCCTGCAACACCGGGGCATAATCAAAACCCCTGACGAGAACAATGGCTGGGTAGTCCCTCCATGGTCAACCGACAAGTGGTTGCACCCTACAATGTGGCTGCTGAAGCAAGGACCGAGCCACTTCGTGCTCTGCCCAATGTTTCAGACTTCCCGAACTCCGACGGCTGAAGACGTCATCGCCCAACGACGTATGATAGAAAAGATCGTCGAAGGTAAGTTCGCCTAGCACGGCGAGGGTATCGCCACTGTTGATTTATATAGTGTGTCATACCCAATTCATCATCAATTCAAGAAGCTTATGTCGAACTTCTCAAAGGCACCTAAGTTGTAGAAGTTCAATGGACAGGGGTATCCACATGAACACCTGGCCTATTACATAATGGCCATGGGTGAACTGGGGCTTGAAAGAGTCATACCTCCCCCGCTATTTCGCGACCTCTCTCACGGGTAGTGCCTTCCAATGGTACTCAAGGCTAAAGCCCAACTCTGTGGTCGACTGGGCCGATATCCAAAAAAAGTTCATCGATCGTTTTCAGGATGCCAAGAGGAAGGTTTCCCTCACAAAGCTGTGCTCACTTAAGCAAAAGAGAGGGGAGACTACGTTGGACTTCATTAAGCACTGGAGGGATTTCAGTATGAGATGCGACAACCCTCCTTCCCATGAAGATGCAATAACAATATGCCGAAGGGGCTTGTCAGCAGAGGTCAATGAAAAGCTCTTGAGGGTAAATATTAAATGATTCAACCAATTGAATTCAGTGGTCACGGAGATCGAAATGTTCTTCGCCGATAATCCAACGCTCACACCTGCTAAGGGCAAGGCACCCAAGGAGTACAATGCCACTGGGAAGGAGGCAAATGCCGTCGACTTCTCCCTTACAAATGGGTCCAGCGAAGGAGTCAGAGCACATGAAATCTCCCTATTCCTTCAAAAATGAGCATACCAAAAGACTCTTCAATCTTTGCATAAAGAATAAGTTGATATCTTTGTCGGATCCCAAAAAGCCAGAAGATATAAACAAATCGGATGACCTCAATTATTGCGTCTATCACTGCATATTGGGTCATACCATTGAAAATTGTTATGTTTTTAAAGATGAGATGGAGAAGATGATCCAAAACCAGCTTATCACAATGAAAGGTTGTTTGGTGGATCCCCCACAGCCCCATGCTTGGGATCGACATACCCGGTCGGTCAATGTAATTCGCCATTCAATTAATGGGAGTCATGTGGCAGCAGCCTTCACATTCCTCGAGCTGGAGGCAGAACAAGCTAGCCCCAGCCAAGCCAAACCCGTTGTGTGGTATCCAGGCTGGAGGCCCTCCCATCAATGCTCATTTCCAAAGGAGAACACTAAGAAAATATTCGACCTTCTACTTAAAGAGGGCCGAATCATAGTGCAGGACCCACCGGCAACTTACATGGAGGTCGAGAAAAAGCATCCTCGTTATTGTGAATACCACGACGAGAGAATGCAAGGAAGTTCAATACTACATCAAAATCCTCATTCAAAGAGGGGAGATCGATACCCACGGAGGTAGCATGATAAGGAGAAACCTCTGACAAGCTGCCAGGCAAATGTTAAATCAAGGCCGTCCCATAGAAATTATGTACAAAAAAAATCCGGCCTCCTATGACCAACAATGGACAACACCTCAAATTGAATCTTCGGCACCACGGGAAAGGGACTCGCTGACTTTCTCTGTCAACGTCGTACATGCATCAAGTTCAGGCACATTCTCAGAGCCAGAAACACAGGAGGCTAGTCCCAGTTCCGGTCAACCCACAACATGGTGTCCTAAGTGGCGACCGTGATAGGACTTAAAGTCTTTGCCCTTTCCAAAAGAAGAAACCCGGAGGCTACTAGAGATTCTTCTAGGTGGGAAAGAAATTTTATTGCGCGATCCTCCACAACGTCACTGTTGCACCCGAAATTATCTCAAGTTACTTTGAGAGATTGTTGCTATGCAACGTTCGACGACAAGGATGGCGTATCGTCAACACCGTCGAACTACGGAGTATCTCCGTGATTTAGGGTCTATTGATCCGACAATATTATCATGGTCGACGTCGCGGCAAGAAGGTTAACAAGGAAGAAACATATGCATACCGGTCCGAGTAGCCGAGCAAGTGTATCACACGGCACAGACGGGCGCAAAGCTTCCTCTCTACGCGGCGACGAGCGACCAGACAAACAAACAATGCTCCCTCTGAGGATGCGATGCTGCCACGCGGCGAAGGAGCGATCTCCCCGAGATATATAGTTCCATCACGGCTCTTCTCTGACCCGGGACGACGAAAGCGGAGCGAAACGGCGTCGAGAGGGGTCAAAAGGCGTCCACCGAGGTCAAACGACCCCTTTGCGGCGAACCGCGGAGGAAAAAGGGCCGCGCGGCCCCCCCCGGGACCCAGCGGGGTCACGTGCGCGCCCCGAGGAGCGCGCGGCCCCGCTGGGACCTAGCGGGGTCGCGCGCGCGCCCCGAGGCGCGCGTGACCCCGCCGGGGGGGCCCCAGCGGGGTCGCGCGCGCCCCTCGAGGGCCGCGCGACCCCGCTGGCCCCCTGGCGGGGTCACGCGACCCCGCCGGGGTCCGCCCTTTGGCGGGGTCGCGCGACCCCGCCCGGGTCCGCCCCCCCTCCGGGGTCCGGGCCTTCAAAAAAAAAAACAATTTAAAAAAAGAAGAAGAAGGTTTTTAACCCCCTCAGAGGGGTCATTTGGCCCTTTTTGGTGGCCAGAGGGGTCAAAATGGCTTTTTGCCACCCCACCTTGACAGAATCGGGGCAAATTCGTTCATTTGACCCCTCTGGGCCCTCCCGCCTTCTATAAATAGACCCTAAGGGTCCAAGTGGAGGGAGAGATCTAGAAGGTACGAAGCACTTCTCGCACTCGGAGCATTTGGAGTTTGTTCGTTTGTTTCGGCCCGTGTGGGGTAAGTCCCCGGGTCTTGTATTTATGCCCCTACGGGGTATATTTACATTTACGCCCCTCAGCGGGCCATGTTTGTAATTATGCCCCTCAGCAGGCCATGTTTTGTAAGTCTTTACGTCTCGGGACGACTAAGTCAGGTGGTTCCGTCCTTACAATGGCGGAATTGCAAAAACGTCCTCCTCGGGATCGTAAAAGACCAAAGTCCTGTAATTTGCAGTTATACCCTGCAATCTTTTGTAATTGGGACTACGTCCCTATCTCCCGCTCTAATGCGGACTTTTGTACAGTCGACAACTCGCCGACAACTCATGTACTCATTGGAATTATAAAAGCACTCAGCATGCTCCATGTGTACCCTCGAGGAAAAATTGCATGAAAACCCTTGGCTTTCCAAAATTGTGTATATACCCCTCCTTCGGCCAAATTGACAGAGGTGTGCCTTCCATGAAGCCCCTTGTCATTCCTTCGGTCCGGAAGTGTTGTCAGCTCAGTCCAGCACTCGGGTATCATCTCAAACCTAGGTCTAGGGTCTGGTAAAATTACCAAAATACCCCTGTGACCTAAAAATGGCCTCAGAGCCCTTGAAACCCTCCAGAAAGAGCCTAAGTGCCTTGGGGAGTCAGGGACCCGATCCTACTTCCATTCCAGCCCAGAAATTTCATAAATACCCCTGGCCTGGGAAAATTACCAAAATACCCCTGGGTTGGTAAAATTACCAAAATATCCTCGGAGCCCAGAAAACTCCCTTTTATTTCAAAAATGCCTATGGCTCCCGCATATTTGCGTTTCTATTCCTAAATCTTAGGGTTTTGCTCAGACTTAGCCCTAATTCTATTAACTTGGTGGTGGTAAATGAGTGGTCATGGAGAGTCTCTCGAGTGAGCCTGCCCTCCACATCAGAACCCTTGTAGAAGACATTTGAGATTTCTTTGACAGTTAAACAAAGGTGTTCGGACGTTAGGCCGATGTAAATCAACACTGACTCCGGTCAGTGGGGAAAGGTCCAGCACTCGAACCCAAATCGTCTTATACGACGCGCACCCACGGAATCACCCTTCTACTCAGATGGGGGGGAGATGTTTCTTTTCAAAAAGAACGAAAATCTACCTTTTATCCACGATAAAAGTCGATTCTAGATTTTTTTTCCGTGTCTCACAGACTGGCACGCCCGGTGGGACCTCTTCTTTCTGTCAAAGAAAGTCTCTAAACCTTCTTCAAGGTTCTGATTGCCCCTCTTCCTCTTACAGGACGGGAAGAGGAGGGCACGTCTCTCTGTTCAATTGAGAGTTCTTTGTGCATCTGCACGCCACTCCTTTCGTGCTACGCACCACCACCGCCACCAACACCAGCAGCAGCGATGGCAGCCGTCACCTACGGCCCTGAGATCGTTGCCAACCATGCCAGGATCGGCTACCTAGCAACACCACTTGTTTTCGGCGACTTCCCAGCGGTCGTCGGCTCGCCCTTCTTCTTGGGCGTGGTGCCAGTGGCTGAAGTCAGTTCAGCCGCTCCTGCAGTACCAACAGTCGCCGAGGGTGTCAGACCCTCTACTCCAGCAACTGGCCGGGTCAGTCCGGTCGACAAGACAACTACCGGGGGCGTCAGGCCCTCGGCCCCTTCAACTGGCCGGGTCTGCCCGGTCAAGAAGACAACTGTCGGAGGCGCCAGGCCTTCGACTCCAGCAACTGGCCGGGTCAGTCCGGTCAACAAGACCGTCACTGGGGGTGTTAGGCCCTCTACTGCATCAACTGGCCGGGCTCGCCCGATAAAGGGGACCGTCCTCAAGGGTGTCAGACCCTCTGCTGCGGCAACTGGCCGGGTCCATCCGGTCAATTCTCCAACTGTTAAGGGTGTCAAGCCCTTCATCCCGACAACCAGCCGAGTTCCCTTGGCTGCCACGTCAACGGCCGAAGGTGTCAGGCCTTCTGCCCCAGCTGTTGGCCGAGTCTTTTCGGTCAATCAAATCACTGCTGGCGTCGCTCCTGCTCGACGGGGGCAACGCCGCCGCCGCAACGGCGCCAAACCTACTGCGACCACCCTCAGAGGTGATGTCCCTGCTCAACGAGGGCAACGCCGCCGCCGTCAGGATGACACCATGCCTATGGCGGGTGCCACCACCGCCGCCCCTGCCCAATGGGGGCAGCGTCGTAGCCGCAAGGGTGCAAGGCCCGAAGCGGCTGTCTCGCTCTCCGGCAAGACTGTAATTGTCGGAGATATTCGCATCCGGCTCGATGGAGGCGAGCCGATCCTACCACGGGATCGTCATGTCCCTACTATTTCTACCTCCAACCGCTTTGAGCTCCTCCGGCAAGTTCGGGGGGACGGAGAGAAGAAGAAGAAGCCTGCCGTACCGGTGGCAACTCAGGGTCCCTTACGGCGACCCAAGCCTCGAGCTCCCCGGTCTAAGACAGGGGGCAACCCAGTGGAGGAGCGCCACCTCCAATTGAAGAAAATTTGGGTCACCAAGGAGGAGGCTCGAATTATAAGGCGCACGAGGGCGGAGGAGCCCTTCCGCATGTCAGAGCTTCAGCGGATGCGGAGTCCGCCAAGCACTGAGGCCTCGACGTCTGCGAGATTTACATCTCAACCCCTACGGGGACAAAAGCGCCGAGGAGCCGGCAAGAAAGT
This sequence comes from Amorphophallus konjac, assembly GCA_022559845.1. Lineage (NCBI taxonomy): Eukaryota > Viridiplantae > Streptophyta > Magnoliopsida > Alismatales > Araceae > Amorphophallus > Amorphophallus konjac. The sequence continues at coordinate 15,204,809 of CM040125.1, forward strand.
GCGACCGACCTCCCCGTGGGCTAGTTCTACACACACGGAGGAGGATCGCTCACCTCAGGCAGCCACATCCCGAGTGTCTGTCTTCGACAGACTTGGGAGGCCGCCCAAGCCGGAGCGACAACCGCCCAAGAAAAAGCGGGTGGTCCAGGTGACCGATGACACTGTCAAAGTGTTCACCTGTTACGCCACCTCCGGCGACAAACAGCCCGAGAACACCTCGGGAGAGCTTGACCAACCCATCCAATATTTGAGAAGGTCAAGGCCGGTCTCTCGAATTCTAGCGCAGACACAGCAGACGCCGACCGCCGGTACATCTCAGCCTGAGCCGGCACGGCAAGAAGAGCGCCAAGAAGACGTCCACAGTGTTGATGGGGACAGTCGCTCCCGGCACGAAGACGAGCTGGGGGAAGAGCCACGGGCCCCCACATTGACGAGCTTCGACGGGAAAACCAAGAGCTTAAGAACCTCTTACAGTCGCTTTTGCGCGAAAAGGAGGTTCCTTCCCCGCCTCAGGCGGCACCGGCTGGAGCGGATCAGCAGCCTTCTCCCATTCCAGCAGCAGCCAATGCCTCTGTCACCGCTGCAAGACTCCCATTGGCGGTGGACTTTGAAGTCCCGCCGCATGAAGCCAATGCGCGGTCATCTGCTACTCCTGCTGCAGAAAGCCTCATGGCGCAGAAGCAGATGATCGAGCGCATTGTAGAGGCGAAGTTTGCTCAACATGGCGAGGGTGTGGCTACTGTTGATTTGTACAGCGTGCCATATCCCCTCCATCATCAATTCAAGAAGCTTCCGCCTGATTGTCCGAAAGCCCCGAAACTCCAGAAGTTCAACGGGCAAGGTTCTCCGCATGAACATCTGGCCTATTACATGACGGCCATGGGTGAATTAGCCCTGGAAGAGGCATACTTGCTGCGGTATTTCGCCACGTCATTGACTGGCACCGCCTTCCAGTGGTATTCAAGGTTAAAGCCCAATTCAGTATCTGATTGGGCTGATATGCAAAAGAAGTTTGTCGACCGCTTCCAAATGGTCGAACGCAAAGTCTCCCTAGCAGAGCTTTGTTCCCTTCGACAGAAGAAGGGTGAAACAGCATTAGACTTCATCAAGCGATGGAGGGACGTCAGCATGCGCTGCGATAACCCTCCAACGCCTGAAGATGCGATCACCATCTGCCGAAGGGGTCTCTCGGCAGAAGTCAGCGAAAAGCTTCTGGGCTCCAATATCAGAGGCTTCGACCAGCTCAACACGGTCGTGGCGGAGATTGAGATGTTCTTCGCTGATCACCCTGCACAAGCCTCTACAAAAGGCAAACCCTCCAAAGACCGTCTGGCTAGCGGTAAAGAGGTGAATGCCGTGGACTTCTCCCCGACGAATGGAGATAAAGGGGAAGGAAAGTCCAAAGGAAAAGGCAACAAGTCTGGTGATAAGACAAATGCGTCTTTCTTAGCGGAGAACATGAAGACGCCTTATTCCTTCAGAAAGGAGCATACTAAGATGCTCTTTGATCTATGTATGAAGGAGCAGCTCGTCACTCTGCCGGACCCGCGGAAGCCCGCGGAGGTGGATAAGACAGATGATCCAACCTATTGTGTGTATCACCGAAGGTTGGGTCACACCGTCGGGGATTGCTATGTTTTCAAGAATATAGCAGAGGAGCTCATTCAAAAGGGCCTGGTAAATATGCTGGGCCATGCAGTCGACCCACCCCAGCCTCATCCTTGGAGCCGATCGAACCGGTCAGCTAACGTGGTCCATTTGGTGGCAATGGCTTCAAGCTCCAATGCCTCCGAAGCCTGGGCCCTCAAGTCGACAGCCCAATGGTGGTCCCAGAACCACTCCTCCATTCCCAGAATGTTCAGTGCTGCGGAGGACCATTCGGAAAATCCGAGGGGAAATCCGGCAATTGCAGCTGGAACAAAGGCGCTTGCTGCAGTTCCTAGAGAGCATTGATCAGCAGTTATCCACTTTCCCTTTTGGCCCATTTGCCAGGGGGTTAGCTCCAGCCCATATACGGGAGGCGGGTGTATCACCCACGGGTCAGGCCCCGCTCAGGGGTTGGCTTTCTGAAGAGTCCTCGGATTCATCTGAGGACGAGGAGGACTCGCCGGAAGACGTGGAGGCTCCACTTCAAGTCGAGCTCCCAGAGAAGTTATACTCCTTCCCTTGGGAGAAAACTCCCAATGTCTTCTTCGCATGCCAACGGGCGGGACTGATTACCCCGTCACCCGTGGAGCAGACGCCAGGTGCTGCTTTTCATCAGGGCTATTGCCCATATCATGAAGTTGTTGGCCATATTATCCACAACTGTGAGCCGTTCAAGGACCTCGCCGAGGACCTAATCAGGCGGGGGAAGGTCAACATGGGTGAGTTCCTGGTCGAGCCACCGCAGCCGCATGCACGGGAGAGCCTTCACTTCTCCGTCAACGTCATACATGCCTCGGCAGCTTTCCAGTTCCCCGAGCCGCAGGAGGAGGGAGTTAGTTCCCAGGGAGCTAGTTCCCAATCGCCCAAGTCCACACTCTGGTATCCAGGGTGGCGACCCTCTCACCAGTGTTCTTTCCCCAAGGAGGACACTGAGAAGATTTTTGACAAGCTTCTGGAAGATGGCTGGGTGCTGACACATGACCCGCCGTCTTATTACAATGAGACGGCCAAGAGTCACCCCCGCTATTGCAAGTATCATGCAAGGGTGTCTCACCCCACTCGGCAATGTTCAGAGGTCCAGGACTTCATTGAAGCCCTCATCCAGAGAGGGGTTGTCGATACTCAGGGGAACTCCATGACAAGGTTGCGTCTTGCAGAAGCCGCCAGGGAGACTCTCCAGCAGGTTCGGCGAGAAACCGAAGCTTTTTCCCGATTAGCCCGGCCAAGTGAGCCCGCGGAAAATGATGAATTCCCATTACTCATTAAAGGCAAGGCCACCTGTAAAGTGCCTAAGGTCCGGAACCCAGGAAGCCAAGCCGCGGGCGAGAGTTCCAAGGTCCGTCCCAGGTCCAGTCAGCCTGGCATCGTCCTAAGAGAGAACTCTCGGCCAGACAATAAAGGCAAAGCCAAGGTGTCAGAACCTTCAGCCAAAGCTCCTGCCCAGTCAACAAGGCCGTTAGTCATGGAAAAAACTCAACCTCTTGAGCCCGCGAAGGCCCCAGTGAAAGATTCTGTCAAGCTGGCGCAGCCGCCAATTGTGGAAAGGCCTCAGCAGCTCAAGCAAGCCAACCCACCGGTCCAAGCAAAGTCGGTGGAACTACAAAGCTCCCGGAGGCCCCACTGCGGACTGGCAGAGTTCCAGGAGTTGCCTCCTGAAATAATTGCTCAGGCAATCAATGCCACCTTCCAAGCTCAGCCGGAGGAGGCCAATTGGACCAAGGTTGCCCCCAGAAAGAGCCGTGGCACTAAAGCTCCTAAGGAGCCAGCCCGGAACAGAAAGCAAAATGCTGGGGGCAAGCGAGTCCCACTGCCGAAGCAAACTCCTCTCTCTTCTCAAGAGGCAGCACGCCAAAAGAAGCAGGAGAAGAATCGCAGGAAGAATTTGAAGAGGAGGTTGAAGAAGCAAGCCGAGCTAGCCGCTGCTATGGAGGCTCCTAAGGAGCCAACTCCTCTACAAAGACTTCAAAAGCTCATAGATGAGCTGGAGGAGTACACTCCCCCTCGCCCTACCAGGGTCGTCACTCTAGACGAATATATTCCCTGGGACAAGCTTGGGCGCAAAGCCCGTCTTCTGCAATGGCTCCGAGAAATGGTTCACCGTCTTGAAGAAGGTGAAGACTTCCCAATCCCGGAGGAGCTCTCCTTATTCTACAAAGATGAGGAGCTCACTGTCAAGATGCTCGAGGAAATGCTGCAAGAGCTCTCCTGCAACATGGTGGCGATTCCGCCGCCCGACAACATTTACTGTCCCACGGCTGATAGCACTGGAGGCCAGGCTCCTATGGCGACATATCAGCGCCGCTCGGCAAGAAATGGCCGGGGACGTGGCCGAGGTCGTAACCGAGGGCGTGGACGTGAAGGTCCCCCGACTCTTGATCGGGTCATACTGTTCAGAGGGGAAAAGCCGGGTCCTATCCCAGAAACTCAAGTTCGGGGAATCCCTTTCATCCTCAGCCCCTCAGAGGGTTCAGGCCCCATCTCAACGGCTAAGCCGGGTGGCGTCCCTTTTACAATCGCCTCCTCCGATGAAGAAGAGGAGCCAGCCAAGTCGCCAGTGCGCGAGGAGGCGTCAGAGCAAGCCGGCCCCTCCAACAGGGTCGAGACTACAAGCCCAGCAGGTCCTTCTAATGAAGACCAGCCTGAGGAACCCTTGCCACCTCCGGAGGAGTCTTTGGCTCCGCTATTCCAAGAAGAGGCGGAAGGACTGAACACGGAGGAGCGCCCTTCTAAGCGGGAGAAGCCTCGCCAGGCGCCGAAGACCCTGGCAGAGATCATCCCGCCATTTGACAAGACCCGTGCTCGGGCGGACCGCAAAATCATTCATCATATGAAGCGGTTCCCAACAAATGTCACCATCTGGGAGGCCATCGCCTGGAGCAAGGATCTTCGGGAGGCTCTGGTCAAGATACTCCAAGACCCAGAGGCATATGAAGCCCATGTTGCAGAGTTGCAAGCCCAGGCATATGAAGCACTCACAGCCAACATTTCCTTCACGGACAAAGACATGTTGCTGTCCTCTCCGTGTCATAATCGCCCCTTATATATGAAGGGGACGATTAATGGGCATGACGTGAATCGTATCCTGGTTGACGCTGGAGCAGCCGTCAACATCATGCCTCTGAAGACTTTCAAGTCTCTATACTTGGCACCTTATTTGCAAAAGGTGACCGATGTCAAGATCTCGGGATTCAATCAGGGTTCGAGGAAGCGCTTGGTCGGGTTGTAGTCAAGTTAGCTTTGGGCGATTTTGTCACTCAGGCGACATTTTATATCATCAACTCAGACACGTCTTACAAGATACTGCTTGGAAGACCCTGGCTTCATGAGAATTGGGTCGTTCCTTCAACGTTGCATCAGTGCATTAAATATGCCAAGGAAGGGGAGCAACATACGGTCTTCGCAGATCAAGCCCCGTTCCACCCCAATGAGTGCCATCTGGCCGATGCTTCACTATATTTTGGGAAGCCCACCTTAACAAGCCCCGAGCCTTTAAAAGATAAAGGGAAGCAAAAGGTGGACCCTGAAGTCGAGGAAGGGCAGCTCTTCACTGTCAACCAAGACATGGTAAAGCTGCACAGGCTGAGCCTCAGTGCCGCCTCCAAGCCGACCCAACCAGAAAGGCGGAGTATGGACTTTGAAGCCAACCTTATCAGCCGGGTCATTGATGGGAGTATCTCCTTACCACCCAAGTGCCTTCAGCTCTCGTCCCAACGGGACGAGTATGAGGTGGAGCAGTTGAAGACCTTTGCAGTCTCCTATCAACGGAGAAGGAGACGCAACAAGGGCAAGGAGGTCAAACCGATCATCTTTTACAAAGGTGATTTAGTCCCACCGTGTCCTCCTAAAGATGACTTCGGCTGGGATACTCCCGCCGATGTGGTGCCAGAGCCAGTCCAGGAGATGGACGATATGCCAGAGCACATTAAGGAGATGTGTAAAAAGCAGCACATCCCGCAAACTTTGGACCCAACACGAGCGGCATACTTCCACCAGCTATGGAACCCTCCGCAAGTCCGCGGGCAACCTCCCTTCTCCCGCAAAGATACAAGGGGCCTTGGCTATGACCAGGAAAAGGACTTCGAGGTCCACTTTGCAGTCAACACCATAGGACTGCTACCTCTCCCTAATGGGCAAGCTGAAGCTGAGCCTAAGGTTGATGACTCTGTGAGGGAGTCCGCTGATGTGTCTACGACACCATCACCTTCATCAGGAGTCGACAATGACCACCCCTCAGAGGAAGGAGCAGCTCAGCCTGCTAACCATCAGCAAGATGAAGCAAGCCCTTCGGCTTCAAGCCACGAGCAAAAGTGCTTCGAAGAATTTGATGTCTATGAAGCCAACACTGATGACGAGGGAGACTTCGTCGACCTCCAACCAGCTCCACCGGAGCTTGAAGACGGTGGTCAAGCAACTGTGGACGAGTTGATCGAAATCAATCTTGGAAGCAAAAGTGACTATCGTCCCACCTTCATAAGTGCTCTCCTCAGTGAGGAAGAAAGGCAGTCGTATCGACAGCTTTTAGAAGAGTTCAGGATTGTTTCGCCTGGACTTATAAAGAAATGCCCGGGCTCGACCCTTCTGTGGCTGAACATGAGCTGGCAATACTTTCAACAGTCAAGCCAGTCAAGCAAGCCCAAAGGCGTATGCGCCACGAGCTGGAGCTGAAGGTCAATGCTGAGGTTGACAAAATGCTCAATGTGGACTTCATAGAGCCTTGCATGTACCCTGTATGGCTCGCTAACATAGTCCCTGTCAAGAAGAAGAACGGCCAAGTCCGAGTCTGCATCGACTTCAGGGATTTGAATAAGGCATGCCCAAAGGATGACTTCCCTGTCCCAATCACTGAGACAATGGTTGATATGACCACTGGTCACGAAGCCTTGTCTTTTATGGACGGGTCGTCGGGTTATAATCAAATCCGCATGGCCGTCAAAGACAAAGGCCATACGGCTTTCCGATCTCCTAAGGGGATCTTCAACTATAAAAGGATGCCGTTCGGTCTGAAGAATGCCGGCGCAACCTATCAAAGGGCAATGACCAAGATTTTCGACGAGATGCTACATGACCTTGTCGAATGCTATGTTGATGATCTGGTCGTCAAGACAAAGAAGCGGGAGGGTCACTTAGTTGACCTGCGTCGAGTCTTTGAAAGGCTTCGACAATTTCAACTCAAGATGAACCCGATGAAGTGTGCCTTCGGCGTCTCCAGCGGCAAGTTCCTCGGCTTCATTGTCAGGTATCGAGGCATAGAAATTGACCCTGACAAAATCAAGGCTATAAGAGGACTACCTCCGCCCAAGAACTTGACAGAGCTCAGATCTCTTCAGGGGAGACTTGCCTATATTAGGCGGTTTATTTCTAACCTCTCAGGAAGATGCCTACCTTTCGGCAGACTGATGAAGAAAGGAGCACCCTTCATATGGGACGAAGACTGTCAGAAGGCCTTCGAGCAAATCAAGGAGTATCTGTTGACTCCTCCAGTCTTAGGGGCACCCGTCAGAGGGAAACCCCTTATCTTATATATTGCTGCTATGGATGCCTCTTTGGGGGCTCTGCTAGCCCAGGTCAATGATGAGGGCAAAGAACAGCCGCTTTACTACCTCAGTCGAAAACTGATCGGGCCTGAGCATCGGTACGCTCCCATGGAAAAGATGTGCCTAGCTTTGGTGTTTGCTGTCAAGAAGCTAAGGCACTATCTTCTAGCCCACCGAGTGGAGCTCATCTCAAAATGTGACCCACTCAAATTTCTGCTCAGCCAGCCTGTCCTCTCGGGTAGGCTTGGTAAATGGGCACTTATCCTCATGGAATTTGATATCACCTTCGTCCCACGCAAGGCGATTAAGGGACAAGGGATGGCGGAGTTTTTAGCTGCACACCCTGTGCCAGAAGATTCGCCACTCAACTTCGAGTTGCCCGACGAAGAGGTGTTAGTGCCTTCTCAAGAAATCGGGGAGTCTTCTGAAAAGGTCCCACCACAGATGGAGTCGGGTGTCCTCACCCTCGACCTCCCACATTGGGAGTTATATTTTGATGGTGCCTCTCGGACAATCAAAAGGGCCGGTGGCCTTACAGACTATGTCTCAGGCGCGGGGGTAGTCTTTGTATCTCCACAAGGCGGCATCCTCCACAACTCTTGCGCTCTCATGAAGTCGCTGACTAATAATGAGGCAGAGTATGAAGCACTAATTATTGGGCTTCAACTGGCACTGGAGATAGATATCAAGTGCATCAAAGTGTACGGGGATTCTCAGCTCGTCATCCGACAAGTACTGGGCGTCTATGATGTCCGTAAAAAGGAGCTCGCCCCCTACCATGCAGCCGTCATGAGGCTCAAGGAAAAATTTTATCTATTTGAAATAGGCCATGTCCCCAGAGGCAGCAACTCCCAGGCTGATGCTCTTGCAAAGTTGGCAGCAGCCCTAAAACTCCCGCCTGAGGGAGAATTGAATATTACAGTCAGACACCGAAGGCTCATGCCAAGTGTGCTCGACGAAGAATCCGGCCTCACTGTTTACGAAGTCGACAACATTCAAGAGGACAATGCTCCTGAAGAAGAAGATTGGCGCGAGCCAATTATAAAAATAAAGAACGGCTGGCTCCCTCCTGATCGGGCTCAGAGGGTGCAACTGCTACGCAGGGCGACATCCTACCAGCTGATTGACGGTCTGCTCTTTAGCTTGTCCATGGAAAAGACCGATCGGTCCTCCTGCGGTGCCTTTCGTCCAAGGAAGCGAAGACCGTCATGCACGAGGTTCATTCCGGATTGTGCGGAGCTCACCAGGCAGGAGCCAAGATGAAGAATAGCATCAAGCTCAAAGGGTTCTACTGGCCCACCATGTACGAAGATTGCAATCAATACGCTCGTACATGCCATCAATGCCAAGCATTTGGCCCAGTCCCTCGGCGGCCACCTAACCCGCTCCATCCAACAGCGCCTACTTGGCCATTTGCAGAGTGGGGTATGGATATTGTGGGACCATTCCCACCATCGTCCCAGGGGCACAAGTTCATACTCGCTGCCACTGATTACTTCTCCAGGTGGGCGGAAGCCATTCCGCTACGGGAAGTTACGGGGGAGATAGTTGCTCGTTTTGTGCGGCACTACATTATATACAGATTCGGCACCCCCAGTCGGATTATATCCGATAATGGCACGCCGTTCAAGAACAAGACTATTTATGCTCTGGCGGCCAAGTTCCATATTGACTGGAGGACGTCATCAATATACAATCCCCAAGCCAACGGGTTGGCCGAGGCCTTCAACAAAACCCTCTGCAAGCTGCTGTCCAAGATAGTAGGTGGCCGCAAACGGGATTGGGGCGAGAAGGTCCACGAAGCCCTATGGGCCTACCGGACTATTTACAAAACCCCTACGGGATGTTCCCCTTTCTCTCTGGTCTACGGAGCTGAAGCAGTGATCCCTGTGGAGATCGAGCTAGCATCTTACCGTGTTGCTGTGCACGCCGGATTGCCAGGTCAAGACCAATCTGAAATTGAAAGAAGGCTCGAGGAATTGTCCAACTTGGAAGGTCAAAGACTCAAAGCCTATAAACACTTACAAGTGTATCAAGCCCGCATGACACGTGCCTATGATAAGCTAGTCAAGCAACGGGCGTTCAAGAAAGGCGACCTCATCATGGTCAAAGAAAAGGAGGTTCTCGCGGGAAGATCCAGCGGCAAACTCCAGCCTAATTGGCGTGGGCCTTACGTCATTCAGAAGGTCTACGAAGGAGGGGCCTATACGGTCCTTGACCACAAGGGAGACAATCCCTTCCCTCCTCTCAACGGCAAGCATATGAAGCTCTACCACGCGCCACCGCAAGAGTTTCTGCAGCAGTCCTCACAGGACAATACCTCTCCTCAGTGAAGGTTCAAAAACAAAAAACAAAAAAAAGAAAAGGGGTTAAAAATACTGATACCCCGGCAGACTCAGTCAGCCTTCAACGGTTGGCTGAGGGTAAAAAGGCCACAGACCCGGTCGAGGTGAAAACCCGAAAGGGCGCCTCGGGCAAAAATGGGCAACCCCTCGGTGTGAAAACCCGAAAGGGCGCACCGGAAAAAGCTAAAGGGGGCCAGCCTCGGCGAAAACCCGAAAGGGCGGTGAGGTTGGTAATGTAAAAAAAAAATCCTCTCTCTATCTATTCTATGGGTGGCTCTAAGTCAATGACTCCACCCCATCTCGACCAAAAGCATCATACTGATGCCATGGCTACGCCTTACATGTCGTCCTGTGACACCTAGTCCCACTGGCATTCTGACGGTGTCATACTTTGTCCCATCGGGCTCGGCCTATGCATACCTCTTCCGGGCTACCGGCCCATTCCGCCTATCGGCTTTCGGGTTCAGCTCACGTGTCTCTTCTGAGTAGTTAAACCCGCTTACTCTCTTGTCCCACTGGGACTGGCCTTAGTATGCTCTCTCGGGCTGCCAACCCTTCATGCCTTTCGGCTCATCTAACCTCCTTGGGATTGGTCTCAGTACGCCCTCTCGGGCTGCCAACCCATCATGCCTTTTGGCTCATCTTATCTTCTTGGGATCTGGTCTCAGTATGCTCTCTCGGGCTACCAATCCATCGTGTCTTCTGGCACATGTCCCACCGGGTCTGGCCTCAGCATGTCCTCTCGGGCTGCCAACCCACCTACTCGCCTATCGGCTTTCGGGTTTGACTTTCACGTCCCACTAGGGTGGTCAAACCCATCTTTGTCCCATCAGGAATGGCCTCAGTATGCTCTCTCGGGCTGCCAACCTATCTCGCCTATCGGCTCTCGGGTTTGACTCTCACGTCCCATTAGGGCTGTCAAATCCACCCTTTTTCTTCTTCTGGGTCTGACCTCTGCATGCTCTCTCGGGCTGTCAACCCATCTCGCCTCTTGGTTTTAGACTTGACTCATGTCTCCCGCCGGGATCGTCAGGTTTACTCCTTTATCCCCACGGGCTTGGCCTCAGCATGCCCTCTCAGGCTGCCAACCCTATTTGCCAATCGGCTCACGGATTTGACTTATACGTCCCACCCGGACAGTCGAATCCACCCCTCTTGTCATACCGGGCTTGGCTTCAGTATGCTCTCTCGGGCTGCCAACCCATTACACCTTTTGGTCTCACCGGGTTCGGCCTCAGTATGCTCTCTCGGGCTGCCGACCCATCATGCCTTTCGGCTCGTTTCTACCCCATCGGGTGCGGTCTCAGTACGCCCTCTCAGGCTACCAACCCGTTTTGCCTTTCGGTTCACAGATTTGATTCACTCGTCCCACCCGGATAATCAAATCTACCCATTTGTCCCATCTCTGTGGCACACACATCCCTACGGGATTGCCACTTTCTCATTGCCTTCTGGCATTATAGGGTAAAAAAAAAGAAAAAAAAAGAGAAAAAAAAGAAACGGGGTTAAAAATATTGATGCCCCAGCGGACTTGGTTGTTTCTGTTAGGGGAGCAATCAAGGGCAAAAAGGCTTTAACCCGGCTAAGGTGAAAACCCGAAAGGGCGCCTTAGGCAAAAATGGGTACCCCTCAGTGTGAAAACCCGAAAGGGCGCACTGGAAAAAGCTAAAGGGGGCCAGTCCTGGCGAAAACCCGAAAGGGCGGTAGGGCTGGTAAAGTGATTAAAAAAAAAAAAAAAGAAAGACATACATGCAAGAGGATGAAACCAAAAACGGCTATGCTAAGTTCTATCCTTTATTCATTAATGTCATCAAGGGAGCCCGAGACAAGCCCTCGGGAATAACTCCAACAAAAAACGGGGCGTGAGAGCCCTATGTACAAGAAAGTGCCAGAGCTCGTCAACCACGGTGTACGTCCCTCTGCAGCTCCGCAAGACGGGACTCCTCCTGGATGATCTCCTCCCGAAGCTCATCAAATCGGCGACGGCAGGTCTCCACCCTCACCTGGACAACACGATGCTCTTCGGCAGCCTCATGAAGCTCTCTCTGCAGCTCCTCCACTCGGAGAGAGGTCCTCCGACTATCCCCCTCGGAGCTCGCAAGGAGAAGACCGGCCTCTGCCCGGGCCGCTCGAAGCTCACGTAGCCGCTCCTCCTGCTCCTGGATCTGTAACTGGACTCTCTGTCTCTGCTCCTGTGCAAGATGGAGACGAGCGAACTCGCTCCACAAGCCTTCCAGCTTCGTGGCCCATGCATCTCGAGGAAGATTTAACCCATGGTAGCTCCTGGTGAATACTTCCAGACCGGTCCTCAAAGTCTCCACGGTGGGCAATGGGTCGGCCTGAAGAAGCTGGTCAAGACTCTGCAGAAGCTGATCAGCCATGCCAGCATGTAATGCCACTCCAAGTACAAGGGCGTCAGGCCATTCAACTCCAAGAGGTGGGAAATCCACAGGCACCTCTGGTGCCTCTTCTTCAGGAGCTGCAAAGAAAGAAGGAGGCCGAATGAGTGTTTGTTCATAATCAAGTGGGCATTCACAAACGACTATAAAGAGGCACAACATGGGCATATACCTGATGCTGCCGCAGACTCCTGTCCATCCTCAACAGTCGTGGAAGAATGAGCGACAGAAGCTAAGCCGGGTCCGCCAGGCAGGACGTTTGCGTCCCCACCCTCTACAGTTAAGCAATAACATGTAAATGCTTATCTATAAAGTAGCACGCACAAGATGTCAAAGTCCAGAGGACAGTTATGTACCTGTCTCAGTAGCAGCCCCTTCTTCAGCTATGCCGGGAAGGGCAGACTCTGTACCAGGAAACCTCTGGGAGCAAGATTGCTCAGTCTCAAAAGTCGGCCCTGCCTCCTTAACCTCCTCCCGTGAGGAGGCCTCAACCATCGGCTCCGTAGAAAGAGAAGCTACATGGCAAAAACAGGAGAGGGGTCAGTGCCACAACAGAATCCATGTATCATTTGCTATGTTCGTTGTCAGAAACGAGCAGTACCTGTAGCATGGGTGTCTGCCGGTGAGGCACTCTCCCCTGGAGTCTGCAGGTCTTCTGGTGCGCCCTGAGAAGCTTCCCCTGTTGGAGCTATATTACCAGGGAGTGATGCACTTTCTTCAATGGCCTGACCTGAAGTTGTCCACATAACAGATGCATTAATCAGCTTGACAAAAGCAGATGCAAAATGGTAAAGAGGTCTATCATTAGCCTCTAACATCTCTTACCTGAAAGATCAGCTATGCCGTCCTCAGCTATGATGTCCTCACCAATGTCAACATCAGAGGAGCCCACTGGCGTGGGATCTCCCGGTGTTGTGGTGTCAACACCTGCTATCTCCATGGCCTTGGTGCCTGTCGAGGCACTGCCGCCAGTCAAAAGGCCCACAAGTGAGCCAGATCCCAAAAGTTGTGAGAACTCCTCCATGGATCGGACCAAGTCCACTCCTGTGGGACAAGCATTTATATGAGTCAAGCAAATCTTTATAAGAAGGACTCAATTAAACAAAATGTATGTCGCTGCATTCACCTCCGGTATCTGATATTTCTCCTTCCTCTTGAGAGTCACTCTCACTGGATGAAGAACTGGAGGTCGTGGCGCTGGAAGTAGGGCTCGAGCTCCCGTCAGGGAGAGAGCCTGTGGCCGCAGAGCTCCCACTCTTAGTAGTGGATCTACTCCCAGGAGCGGATCCGGCCCGGAGGAAGAGCCGACATCACCTCCTATTGACGGGCCAGGTGGAGCAACCTCATGAACCCCTGCACAGCCAGCAGAACACTAAGGGGTTATTGCTGTTCAAATCTTCATGTATCAATGGAGAAAACAAGGTTGAGCATGCTACCTGAAGCCTGACCTTCTATGGTCCCTGCTGTAAGAGGCGAGGGAGAATTGGCCGTCACCGGCATATAATCGTCTGACATCAGCTCTTTGAAGCTGAAAGTGACGTCTGGCACGGACTCATCCAGCGGCATGTCGTCTCCCGCTGGAGGAGGAGAGAAGCTCATATCAACCCTAGCCTCCGGGGGAGCTGCATTTAATGAAGCAAGCATGTGTTTATAACACTATATGTATGCTCAGAAATGACCAGTATCTGGGAGAGTTACTTACTGGACACAGCCTCAACTTCAGGGGTTTCAACCTCAAGCCGAGGACGGGATGTTGACCTCACATCCCCTTCCTCAGGAACCTCGGCCCGAGGTCTCTTGGCGGCAGCAGAATTCCCCCCAATTTCAGCATCAGGAGGACCCCTCGGTGGTACATCACCGGCTACCATAACAGCTCCACCTGCAAGTGTCTCGGGAATATGTAAATGCATGTCCCAGAATATAAATATACATATGTATATTAAAGTCAGGAAGACAGGAATTACCTGTAGCCGCTATGGGTTCCATTGGCTTTAATACTATCTGCTCCGGCTTCACTCGGAGGGCGCGCGCAACTGCCTTTACAGCATCGTAAATGGCAAGTGGAGTCGTCGCCAACTCAAGGCCAGAGAGGTACTCCAGGGGACCTGCGCAGCCCACTGCGTTGATCACATGAGCCCTCCACTCAGCAAAGGTACTGCCCCCAAGTGCTCCGTCAGGTATCGGCTGGGACAACTGGAACTTTTTCCTCACCCCACAAGATGTCTGCAAATCCTCCCACCAAGAATAGGCCTTTGAGGGGCCTGAGGCTACGCCTGTGGTGGAGGAAGAAGGGACCCCAAGAGCCGACGCCGTCTTGCTCTTCAAGGGCTTCAAAGCCCCATTATACTGGCTCCTGTCAACAATGGGTGTCCAGCCTTTTGCTCGCCAGCGCTCTTCAATGTCACTCACAATTCGGGCAATCCCCGAAAAATGAGACCTGAGGAAGGCTGGATCGACACACAGAGGAGGCAGATCCTCCCGCTCCAAACGCTGCTCCTCAGCGGTACGAATGGCATCTCGGCGCTCCCGGAAGAGGTTGCTGACTTTGAACCACCAGCGAGCATAATAGATGTCGAAGTAGCCTCTGCGCTCCTGCTCTGGGATCGGGTACCCCGGCCCTGCCTCACGGCAAAGGAAGTCCTGCCAAGCTGCCGCGACCAAGTGTATGTCCCTGTGCCTGTATAGCCGGAGGGGCAAAGAAAACTCTCCACTGGAGGGGATAGCCTGATCATACCCGAAGTTCCTGGCGAACCGGTGTGGGTAGTAAGGCTCAAGTATCGCCGTACTGGAGCGTCGATATACAAGAATACTGGGTCGGATGCTGACGACCCACTCTGCTAAACCCTGGGGGGAAGGTAAAGCATGGGTGGAAACCCGGCTGACGACAGCATCTCCCTCTTGCCTGGCAAAAGGACGGTGAAGGTAGGAGAAGTAGTCAAGGGCTAGGCCGTCCCCCCTCTTCACCGGAACAAAAGACAAGGCCCGCCTGGCCCCTACTAACTGTGCAACTGGATCCTGGGATGGCTGCCCGGTAAACCAGAAAATCAACGGAGCTGCTGGATTCTCGGCCAGAGTCCTCCTGGACAACTCTGGAAACAGTAGCCCTGCCCAAGCACTCAAATAATGAGTGGGCAGCAATATACCCTTCTCTCGCGGCGAGGAGTGGGAAGACAAAGCCCCAAGCGAATGAAAAATATTCGCCAAGGCTGCTGGTGCAATGGCGAGTCTCTGTCCGCAGGCAAGCATGCAGGCTGGATAAATCACCTCCACCCGCAGGACTCCCTCCTCTCCATGAGGGACTACGAAGCTGGAAAGCCAGTACGCCAGATAAGCCGCCAGATAAGTAATAGGATGCAGCCCCCGTGAATTCCAGCCTTGTGTCGGCGCAGGCAGGTGGCGAAGATGTGGAGGAATGTCCACTCTGACCTCTCGGTACTCATCCCAGGTGGTGCCGGACTGTGCAAACTCCTCGTGAAAGCAATACGGACCGCTATAGAAGTGGCTCACCCAGGCATTCAGTGTCACCCGCGGTGTGCGTGGAGTCCGATCTGTGCCTACTCGGGCTAAGTCCCTCCAGGTCTTCATCAGAAACCTGAAGCAGTATGGCAGGGTATAGTGTCCTGCCCCATCTGTAGAGCTGAGGTGCAAGTCATCTGGCGATAGCTCCTCATAGGGTCTCCCGCAGATCGGAAGACCAGAAATCCTCTGGAAGGCCCAGAGGTCCAATGAAGTCTCCCCGCCAGCTGTGACGAAAGTGTTCCACCGGCGGCTGAACCTCTCTACTAGAGCCTGTAGCAGGCCAGTGTAACAAGGGTAGGAGTACAGGGCGGCAGTCACTGCATGACAAATCCCCACCCTATCCAACAAAGACCGGTAAACCAGCAGAATGCCCCAGAGCCACTCTGTCACGCCCCGGTGGTAACTGTGAGAAGGAATGACGGACCACTTCCCATACCAGCTGGGAGTCTTCAAAGCCAGAACCCTCTCCAACATGCAATCGTGGATGTATTCTTCCTGTGCAAAGCTGACTCCGGTGGGTGCCAGAAAGAGGCCATCTACAACCTGATCCGCGGCCTTGTGCTGCCCATGCAGATGCCAAGTCGTTGGAGACATCGGCGTAGACCGGACGGTGAGACTCTCATGTCGCTGAAAGGAGCCCAGACTCTGCCTGTCCGAATATTGCCGCTGCCGAGAAAAGCCCTCCGGGTAACTCGGATAAGTCAGGGAACACAATCCCTGCATGCCATCTCTGCCTGCAAGTATCGCCCGCTCAAGGCGACGTCTCTCCTCTGGAAGTGATGGATCGTCGGCCTCCATGCCGACAGGAGCGAAACCCTGGAGAAAGCTGTAAAGGTGGCGGTCCAGGGGATAGTGGCATGGATACCCTCCAGTGCGGTCATACGTATAAAGACCGCCTTGCCTCGCAATCCGAGACACATCAACAAGACCTTCAGCTGCTCCGGCACTCTCTGTCGGGCCCTCAGCGACCCATGAATAGCCAAGGTCTAATTGGTTGACGACGTCATCATCAATGGTACGAGGCGGAAAAGGCGGCATCCGCCGGTCTATGCGCTCAACCCCGCAGTCGTCAGCGCCCCTAGCACGGGACCTCCTCGACCGACTCCCACACCCACTGCTGCGAGCCATGGCTGAAAGCACAAAGAGGAGAAACAAAAATGGAGAAGCGTCAGGCTAAAATATACAACGGCTATGCCGATATTGCTCAATCCCTTCAAAGGGCACGGGCCATCCGCCCCATGCCTCCGGCCGTGACGGACGTCCCGTGGGGGGCATTTGTTGCACCCGAAATTATCTCAAGTTACTTTGAGAGATTGTTGCTATGCAACGTTCGACGACAAGGATGGCGTATCGTCAACACCGTCGAACTACGGAGTATCTCCGTGATTTAGGGTCTATTAATCCGACAATATTATCATGGTCGACGTCGCGGCAAGAAGGTTAACAAGGAAGAAACATATGCATACCGGTCCGAGTAGCCGAGCAAGTGTATCACACGGCACAGACGGGCGCAAAGCTTCCTCCCTACGCGGCGACGAGCGACCAGACAAACAAACAATGCTCCCTCTGCGGATGCGATGCTGCCACGCGGCGAAGGAGCGATCTCCCCGAGATATATAGCTCCACCACGGCTCTTCTCCGACCCGGGACGACGAAAGCGGAGCGAAACGGCGTCGAGAGGGGTCAAAAGGCGTCCACCGGGGTCAAACGACCCCTTTGCGGCGAACCGCGGAGGAAAAAGGGCCGCCCCCCCCCCCCCCCCCCCCGGACCCAGCGGGGTCACGTGCGCGCCCCGAGGAGCGCGCGGCCCCGCTGGGACCCAGCGGGGTCCTCGAGGGCCACGCGACCCCGCTGGCCCCCTGGCGGGGTCACGCGACCCCGCCGGGGTCCGCCCTTTGGCGGGGTCGCGCTCCAGTCCCGGGTCGCGTGACCCCGCCCGGGTCCGCCCCCCCTCCGGGGTCCGGACCTTCAAAAAAAAAAATAATTTAAAAAAAAAAGAAGGTTTTTAACCCCCTCAGAGGGGTCATTTGGCCCTTTTTGGTGGCCAGAGGGGTCAAAATGGCTTTTTGCCACCCCACCTTGACAGAATCGGGGCAAATTCGTTCATTTGACCCCTCTGGACCCTCCCGCCTTCTATAAATAGACCCTAAGGGTCCAAGTGGAGGGAGAGATCTAGAAGGTACGAAGCACTTCTCGCACTCGGAGCATTTGGAGTTTGTTCGTTTGTTTCGGCCCGTGTGGGGTAAGTCCCCGGGTCTTGTATTTATGCCCCTACGGGGTATATTTACATTTACGCCCCTCAGCGGGCCATGTTTGTAATTATGCCCCTCAGCAGGCCATGTTTTGTAAGCCTTTACGTCTCGGGACGACTAAGTCAGGTGGTTCCGTCCTTACAATGGCGGAATTGCAAAAACGTCCTCCTCGGGATCGTAAAAGACCAAAGTCCTGTAATTTGCAGTTATACCCTGCAATCTTTTGTAATTGGGACTACGTCCCTATCTCCCGCTCTAATGCGGACTTTTGTACAGTCGACAACTTGCCGACAACTCATGTACTCATTGGAATTATAAAAGCACTCAGCATGCTCCATGTGTACCCTCGAGGAAAAATTGCATGAAAACCCTTGGCTTTCTAAAATTGTGTATATACCCCTCCTTCGGCCAAATTGACAGAGGTGTGCCTTCCATGAAGCCCCTTGTCATTCCTTCGGTCCGGAAGTGTTGTCAGCTCAGTCCAGCACTCGGGTATCATCTCAAACCTAGGTCTAGGGTCTGGTAAAATTACCAAAATACCCCTGTGACCTAAAAAATGGCCTCAGAGCCCTTGAAACCCTCCAGAAAGAGCCTAAGTGCCTTGGGGAGTCAGGGACCCGATCCTACTTCCATTCCTGCCCAGAAATTTCATAAATACCCCTGGCCTGGAAAAATTACCAAAATACCCCTGGGTTGGTAAAATTACCAAAATATCCTCGGAGCCAGAAAACTCCCTTTTATTTCAAAAATGCCTATGGCTCCCGCATATTTGTGTTTCTATTCCTAAATCTTAGGGTTTTGCTCAGACTTAACCCTAATTCTATTAACTTTGTGGTGGTAAATGAGTGGTCATGGAGAGTCTCTCGAATGAGCCTGCCCTCCACATCAGAACCCTTGTAGAAGACTTTTGAGATTTCTTTGATAGTTAAACAAAGGTGTTCGGACGTTAGGCCGATGTAAATCAACACTGACTCCGGTCAGTGGGGAAAGGTCCAGCACTCGAACCCAAATCGTCTGATACGACGCGCACCCACGGAATCACCCTTCTACTCAGATGGGGGGAGATGTTTCTTTTCAAAAAGAACGAAAATCTACCTTTTATCCACGATAAAAGTCGATTCTAGATTTTTTTTCGTGTCTCACAGTCACCCTAAACCAAATTCTAGAAACCTGAGCCAAGGCTCCCCTATCTCACGTACAAGTAAAGAAGACAACGTGGCTCGAAAAGAAATTCAAAATCTCCTTCGACAAGGTACAATAGGTTCATCAACAAGTGAAGTCAAAGAAATGGCCAAAGGATGGTTTAGTCAAGCTCCTTCGGCAGAAAGTTGCACTCAACGGAAACCTGCAAACTCATCAGACTATCAGGGTGAACCCAACACTTCCGCCAGGTGCCTAAACTCTGTTGCCTTTCCAAAAAAGGGGTAAGGGGTCACTCCTCAAACAAAGCCCTAGGCCAAGCAAAGTAGAGAAGGAGCACGTAGAGACAACCTTGAAGACCAATCCAGGTGGAGAAAGCTTCTGTCAACTTAAAAGGGCAAGCCTCAGCAAGAGGATCTCAAGCTGAACTCGGGGTTAAACCAAAGAGGCAAGACCCGTGAAGAAAACCTCAAGTCGCATGCTGAGCAAAGCCGGAAAGGTAATCCTCAATAGAAGAACCCCAAGTCAATCTCCGGCCCAAGTCAAAAGGACAAAGCCAAGTTGGAGTTCCCCGAGTGAGGTCTCGGACCAAATCAAGAGCAGACAGACAAGAAGTCCCATGTGGCGTCAACATCTCAAGACTTTGGTCTTTATATAGCCGAATTCCAAGAATTTCCGCCCGAAATAATCAACTAGGCAATTAATGTTACATTCCAAATACATGAAGAAGAGGCCGGCCGGGTCAATGTAACCCCGAAGAAGGATTGTCATCCCAAGCCTCCTAAAAGAAAAGGTAAGTTAAATGGCTCTAATACTGGGGGCATCTCCCAAGCTCCTGCAAATATAGATGTTTCTTCTCCCATTGAATTAGCATGAGCTAAAAAGCAGAAGAAGAATAGAAATACGAATTTGAAGCGAAGGTTCAAGCAACAAGCCGAACAAGCTGCTGCTATGGAAGCCCACGAGAAGCTAACTCCTCTGCAAAAGCTAATTGACGAACTCGAGGAATATGTTCCTTCGACGGCCACTAAGGTTGTTCCCCTCGACAAATATATTCCGTGGGAAGAGTTAGAGCGAAAGAATCGACTCAAGAATTGGGTCCGGCAAATGTATCAGCGAGTATAAGAGGGTGAGAAGCTTCCCATCCCGAAGGAGCTTTCCATCTTCTACAAAGATGAAGAACTCACCATAGAAAAGATAGAAGAAATGTTCAAAAACTTCTCATGCAATATGGTGTCAATTCCTCCACCAGAAAGTTTACAAACACCAAACGGAGATAGCGTCACTGCCCCTGCGACCGGAGATAGGATCACTATGGTGACATATCGACGCCGCAACGCGGAGCTCCGAAACCGCGGTCGCGGTAGAGGTCGTGGTCGTGAACGAGGAAAGCACTTGGGATCCTCTAATGGCGAGAATGCTAATTCGACTTACCCCCAAAGAGTGATCGTCTTCCGAGGTGAAGAGCCAGGTCCCATTCCTAAGATTCAAGTGCAGGCTAATACCTTCTTCGATCCGTCAGATAAGGAAGATGAACCAGTAAAGTCGGCCCTGCAAAAAAAACCTACTAATCTAGCTCAGATTCAAGTACGGGCTGATACCTTCCTCTTCAATCTATCATAGGAAGAAGAATCAATAAAGCTAGCCCCGCAAAAAAAACCTATTGATCCACCTCAAGCAGGTCCCGCCAGCAAGGATAGTGTTGAACCGTCTCCTCCAGAGAAAGACTCATTGGCTCTATTATTCCAAGATGAACCAAATGATCAAGGGAAAGCAGAGCCAAGCAAGAAGCCCAACCATCAACTTAAGCGTCTCTCAGAGATGATCCCTCCGCTGGATCAAGCTCGTGCGCGGGCCGATCGCAAGATCATTCAGCATATGAAATGATTCCCAACTAACGTCACTATATGGGAAACCATTGCTTGGAGAAAAGAACTGAGGGAAGCCCTCGTGAAAATACTCCAAGAGCCAAAAGTTTATGAGGCTCAAGTGGCTGAACTTCAGGTTCAAGCATATGAAGCTCTTGCAGCAACTGTCACCTTCACGAATAACGACATGCTACTACCTTCCCCTTGTCACAATCGTCCTCTGTACATACAAGGGAAGATCAACGGTCACCAATTGAACTGGATTCTGGTCGACCCTAGGGCGTCTGTTAATATAATGCCCTTTAAGACATTCAAGTCTTTGTTTCTAGTGCCCTATTTGCAAAGGGTCAACGACATTAAAATCTCGGGATTCAATCAGAATTTAGAGGACACATTAAGCAAACTAGAAGTGGAGTTTACTATGGACAATTTTGTCACTAAGGCCACGCTCTACATTATCGACGGTAACACGTCGTATAAATCTATGCTCGGGAGACCCTGGTTGTATGAAAATTGGGTCATCCCTTCAACTCTTCACCAGTGCATTAAGTACGCGAAAGGTGGAGAGCAGCATACGGCCCTCGCTGATCGGGCTCCATTCCATCCAAATGAATGCAATTTAATGGACGCCCAATTGTATTTTGGGGAATCTACTATTGAGCCTCTCATCAAAGTTAAGGACAAAGGGAAGCAAAAGATTGTCTCAGAAAAAGAAGATGAAGAAGAGCTCTTCATAGTAAACGAAGATCTCGCCAGACTGCACCGGTTCAATATACAAGCTAGCACCACCAATACCAAGCCAGCTCGGCTGGAATGGCGGGAGATTAATTTTGAAACCAATCTCATCAGTTGGACAATCGACAAAAGCATCTCCCTACCTCCTGCATGCATGCAACTACCATTTCAAAGGGAAGAGCACAAAGTTGAGCAATTAAAGACATTTATCGTCACATACTAGAGAAAAAGGGAAAAAGAAGAGCAATAAGACCGTCAAACCCATCATCTTCTATAAGGGAGACTTAGTACCTCAAGGTCCTCCCGACGATGACTTTGGCTAGAGCGAGGTGTCTAAGAATGCCCCCGAACTCGTCTAAGAAATGGACGACATGCCTGAACATATTAAAGAAATATGCCAGAAGCAAAACATCTCACAAATACAAGAAACCTCCTGGCGCGACTATTTTCGGCAATTGTGGTACCATCACAAGTCAGAGGGGAGCCCCCTTACTCCAAGAAAGATAAAGAGGGCTTGGTTACGACCTAGACGCAGATTTTAAAGTTTATTGTGCTATAAACACCGTAGGGTTGTCACTCTCTGCCAACAGCTCAAACTCTGACGAGGAGGCCAGCGCCTGTACAAGTGAATGTCAAGAGGAATTGGCACCCGAGAGCCATAATGATCAAATTCAGTAGCCTATCAGTGACAACTTGAAGCACTATGACGTCCACGTTGCCGGCTCTGACAACGAGGAGGATTTCATTATGCTACAACCAGCCCCGCAAGAACTTGAAGATGTCGGGCAAACGGCCGTAGACAAATTAGTGGGGCTCAACCTTGGGGAGCCAGATGACCCCAGGCCAATCATCACTAGTGCCCCCACAAATGAACAATAAGAACCAGCCACCACTCTAGAGGGCTTGAAGCGAGAGAACCAAGCACTGAAATCCCTTGTACAAGAATTGTTGCGAGAGTGGGACGTCTTGCTTAGGTGTCTCGCATCTTCATCAATCCACCAAACCAACTTGGGATCTCCAACAAATGTCAATCCTTCAATGACGACGGCCAAAGCGCCAGCCAATGAAGCCAGGCCATTTAAGAGCCATCACGTCACCAACAAAGGAGCAACTACCATGAACTTCTCCCTCGTGGATAGTTATTCCTAGAGGAATTGGCCCGAGCAAGGTCTATGAAGATGCCAAGGGTAAATCTCCCGTCATAACGCTATCAAAGCGGATGGAGACACCATATTCTTTCATCAAGGAGCATACCGAGCTATTGTTTGAATTTTGCATGGCGCGGGAACTTATAACCCTACCAGAGCCTCAAAAGCTGACCAAGGAAGGCAAAATTAGAGAGACTAGTTACGGTCGATATCACTGAATGCCAAGCCACACCACAGAAGATTGTTGTCTTTAAGGACAAAGTTGAAAGTTTAATTCAGTCAAGAGTCAACCAAATTAAGAATCATCGAGTGTCTCCCCCGCAACCCCATCAATGAGAACGACCAAGGTCCTCGGCTAAACAAATTCTTGCTTTAGCCGCATCTGCATTGCGTAAGTTATAGCAAAAGAAGCGCTCCGGGGACAGCCTCCCTTCTCTAAACGAGACGCAACAGGGTTCGCCCATGACCGAGAAGCAGAATTTAAAGTCTACTATTTTGTCAACACTATAGGGTTGTCACCCTCCTCCAGTAATTCAGACTCTGGCAAGGAGCCCAGTGACCCCACAAATGAACAACAAAGAGAATTGGCACCCGAAGACTGAGACGAGCAATCTTGGCCGTTCATTGTCGACAACCTGGAGTATTAAGATGTTCATGTTGCCGAGTCCAACGACGATGAGAATTTCATCGATCTGCAGCCAGCCCCGCGAGACTTGAAGATGGCGGGCAAGCGACTGTCGACGAATTAGTCGAGCTCAACCTCAGGGGCGTGGACGATCCCCGACCAATTTTCATCAGCACTCTCCTCAATGAGAAAGAAAAGCAAGCATACAAACAGCTCCTCTTGGAGTATAAAGATTGCTTTGTCTGGACCTACAAAGAAATGCCCAGGCAGGAGTCCTCCGTGGCAGAACATGAATTGGTAATACTCCCTACTACCAAGCCAGTCAAACAAGCTCAAAGACATATGCATCATGAGCTCGAGCTCAAAGTGAATGCTGAAGTTAACAAGCTCCTGGAGGTGGACTTCATAGAGCCCTGCATTTAAATATAGTCCCCGTCAAAAAGAAAAATGGCCAAGTCCGAGTCTGCATTGACTACAGAGACTTAATAAGATCTACCTGAAGGACGACTTTCTTGTCCCAATCACTGAAACCAAGGACGACATGACCATCGAACACGAAACTTTATTTTTCATGGATGGATCGTCAGGTTACAATCAAATCCATATGGCCATCAAAGATAAGAAGCACACAGTCTTCCGATCCCCCAAAGAGATCTTCAATTATAAGAGGATGCCCTTTGACTTTAAGAACGCCAGTGCCACAAACCAAAGGGTAATGGCCAAAATTTTTGATGAAATGCTTCACGACTTGGTCGACTGCTATGTTGATGACCTGGTCGTCAAAACCCAAAGGCGAGAAAATCACATGGCTGACTTGCGTCGGGTTTTTGAAAGGCTTCGTCAATTTTAACTTAAAATGAACAATGAAGTGCACTTTTGGTGTTTCAAGGGGTAAGTTCCTCGGCTTCATCGTCAGATACCGGGGAATAGAATTAGACCCCGATAAAATCAAAGTAATTCGGAAGTTGCCACCTCCCAGAAATATAACTGAATTGAGGTCTCTCCAGGGGAGGCTCGCCTACATCAGGCGCTTTATATCCAACCTCTCAGGAAGATGCGCATCTTTTCGGAAATTGATGAAAAAGGGTGCCCTGTTCATATGGGACCAAGAGTGCCAGAATGCCTTTAAACAAATCAAAGAGCATCTCCTTACTCCCCCGGTGTTGGGAGCACCAGTCAAAGAAAAGCCGCTTATACTTTACACTATTGCTATGGGCACCTCATTAGGAGCCCTACTGGCACAAATAAATGAAGAGGGCAAAGAGCAGCTGCTATACTACCTCAGTAGAATGCCAGTTGGTCCTGAACACCGCTATTCCCCGATTCAGAAAGTATGCTTGGCGCTAGTGTTCACCGTAAAGAAGTTGAGACATTATCTTCTGTCTCACTGGGTGGAGTTAATGTTAAAGTACGACCCACTCAAGTTCCTCCTCAAGCAGCACGTATTGTTAGGAAGACTGGGAAAATGGGTGTTACTCCTCGTGGAGTTTGACATAACCTTTGTCCCACAAAAAACAATCAAAGGACAAGGGATGGCAGAGTTTATGGCGGCACACCCAATCCCGACAGACTCTCCACTCAACATTGAACTCCCCGATAAAAAAACCTTGCCCCAACAAGGAGCAGAAGACCAAATTGAGGATGCCCCACCACAAGAGGAGGAGGACACCCTCGCAATTGACATGCCATACTAGGAGCTCTATTTTGATGGCGCTTCCTGAACAGTCAAGAAGGTTGACAGTACGACAAGCCTCACATCAGGGACGGATATTTTCTTTCTGACTCCTCAAGGAGGGATCCTACATAACTCATGTGCCCTCATGAACCTGCTAACAAACAACGAAGCAGAACACGAAGCATTAATTGTCGGGCTCCAGTTAGCTTTGGAGATGGACATCAAATGCATCAAAGTCTATGGGGACTCGCAGCTCGTTATACGGCAAGTCATAGGCGACTATGATGTCTACAAGCAAAAATTAATTCCTTACCATGCCGCTGTGATGAGGCTTAAGGAGAAATTTTACCTATGAAATAGGTCGGGTCCCCAAAAGCAAAAATTCTCAAGCAGACACCCTAGCCAAATTGGCCTCCACCATAAAGCTTCCACCCGAAGGAGAAGTAGACATAACTGTCAGACACAGAAAGCTCATGCCAAGTGTCCTAGATGAGGAAGCCGGCCCTATAACTTCTGAGGTCAACGCAATTGAAAAAGACGATGTTACCGAGGAAAAGGAAAAAAAATTGGTGCGAGCCAATTATCAAAATAAAAAATGGTTGTCTCCCTCCAGATAGGGCTCAAAGAGTTCCGCTGTTGTGAAGGGCAACATCATATCAACTAATAGGAGATCAATTGTATAGACTAGTCGATGAAAAAGACAAGTTTGTACTCTTGCGCTGTCTCTCGCCAAAGGAAGCTAAAGCGATTATGTGTGAGGTCCACTCAGGGCTCTGCGGCACCCATCAAGCAAGGGATAGAATGAAAAATAATATAAAACTTAAATGGTTCTATTGACCTACCATGTATGCGGACTGTAACCAATATGCCCGCACATGCCATCAATGCCAAGTATTTGGCCCGGTGCCAAAAAGACCTTCAAATTCCCTACACCCCATGGCTCCTACATGACCCTATGCAGAATGGGGGATGGACGTCGTGAGATCCTTCCGGCCACCTACGAAAGGCTACAAGTTCATCTTAGCCACAACATACTACTTCTCCAGATGAGCGGAAGTTATCCCTCTGCGGGAGGTCACGGGAGAGGTAGTCGCCCGATTTGTCAAACACCATATTATATATAGATTCGGCACCCGCAGTCAGATTATGTCGGATAACAGCACTCCATTCAAAAATAGAACTATCTACCAATTGGCGGCAAAATTTCACATCGATTGGAGGACGTCAATGATCTACAATCTCCAAGTCAACGGGTTGGCCGAAACATTTAACAAGACCCTTTGCAAGCTCCTACCCAAGATAGCGGGCAGTCGCAAAAGAGATTAGGGCGAGAAAATACACAAAACTCTCTGGGCATACCGAACAGTCTACAAGACTCTCACCGGGTGCTCCCCCTTCTCTCTGGTATATAGGGCAGAAGTCGTGGTGCCAATTGAAATTGAAATGTCTTCTTACCGGGTAGCCATGCATACCGACTTACAAACCCATGAACAAGATGAAATAGAAAGAAGGCTTGAAGAATTGTCTAACATAGAAGGCAAAAGATTGGAAGCCTACGAACATCTTCAGACATATCAAGCTCGAATGACACGAGCTTATGATAAGTTTGTAAAACAAAAGGCGTTCAAAAGAGGCAACCTTGTTATGGTCAAAGCAAGAGAAGTCATGGCGGGTAAGTCCAGTGACAAACTACAACCCAACTAGCGCGGGCGCTATGTCGTCACGAGGGTTTATCAGGGAGACACATATATGGTCGTCGACCACAAAAGAGAGAACCCCTTCCCTCCATTAAATAGAAAACATGTAAAGTTATACCATGCCCCCGAGCATGAGTTCGCGCAACGATCGCTGCTAGATGTCTCCTTTCCTGGCGAGGGTTGAAAAGAAAGAGGGGACTAGCCCAAGTGAAACTCGCAAGGGAACTGAGGATGGTGATTAAAAAAAGAAGAAGAAGAAGAAAAGAAAGCTTGATGTGGCTACTTCAAACATTTTCGTTCTTGTCCCATCGCAACAAATCTAAATTTCAAATTTGGCTTACTAAACCACCAATAGTCAGCCCCAAATCCCACATCGTAATTCCAAATTTGGGTTACTAAACCACGAATGGTTAGCCCCAAATCCCAAATCCTAATTTCAAATTTGGCTTACTAAACCGCCAAGGGTCAACTCCAAATCCCAAATTCAAATTCCAAATTTAGCTTGCTAAATCACGAATGGTCAGTCCCAAATCCTAATTCCAAATCTGGCTTACTAAATCACGAGTGGTCAGCCCCAAATCCCAAATCCAAAAAAAGTCTTGGCTCCCAAACCGCAAAAGGTCAGCCGCGTTCCAAAACCCCAAATTTCAAATTCCAGCCCCACATCTTGGCCCTCAAACCCCAAGAGGTCGATCAAGTTCCAAGATCCCAACTCTAAGTTCTAAATTCCAAGCTCTATCCCCGGCTCTTAAGCCACCAAAGGTCAACCGAGTGATAGACCTAAAAGCTACTCAATCCCAAGATGCAATCCTCAGCTCCAAACTCACAAGGGATTGACCACCCGCACTCACTCATTCCAAAAAAAAATGGGGATTAAAATAAAGGTGGCCTGACGAACTTGCGCAGTCGGTTTACCAGTTGCTTAAGAGCAAAAAGGTCATAACCCAGCTGAGGTGAAAACCCGAAAGGGTATCTCAGGCAAAAATGAATAACCCCTCGAAGTGAAAAACCGCAAGGGCGCATTGGAAAAGGCTAAAGGCGGCTAGTTTTGGTGACAGCCCGAAAGAGCGCTAAGAATAGTATATATATATAAAAAACACGAAGTATTAGAACAAAAAGCAATGTCCAAGTATGACAATGAGTTCTTCAGTTCTATCAATTCATGTGTGATCACTATCATGCATCAACAAAACTGGAGCCCGAGAGAAGTCCTCGGGATAACCACAAAAATGATGAATGCCGAAAAAAGGAGAAGAAGAAGCATGGATCCGTCAACATGGTTGGCAGTATCGGCCGAAATCGATACGTTTTGGCCGAAACGTATCAGTTTCGGCCGTAACCGACACGATACCGGACCTGCTCACTGTAGCCGGTCCGAAACTTAAAAAACAATGGTTTCGAGCAAAACCGGTATCGGTTTCGCCCGAAACTTACATGTTTCGGTCCGAAACCGGACGGTTTCGGCCGAAACCCACGTGAACTCCGTGTTCTCCCTCAGATCTGAAGGAGAAAGGGTGCTGCTGCTGCTGCTGGTGTGTTTTGCTGCTACTATTGTGCTGCAGGTGCTGCTGCTGTGCTGCAGGGGCTGTTGCTGTACTGGGTGATGCTGTTGTGTAGAGGTTTTCTTTAGGTAAATTTGGAGTTTGTTTGTTTTGTTTTGTGTTTTTTTGGTTGGGTTGAAAAGAAAATTTGTTGTAGGTTAGTTTTTCAGTTATAGGTTAAAAATGAGCTATGAGATATGTTAAGACTTCAAATTAAACCCTAATTAGTTCCTTAAAATTGGGGCTTTTGTCTAATTCGGTTTACTTAGGCTCAATTGAAGCTCAATTAAGTTTCATTGAAGAATTTGGGGTGGAAGCATATTGATAATTAATTTTTATGAAGGGTGATTAAGGGTTATTTGATAATTAAGCCCTAATTAGTTCCTTAAAATTGGGACTTTTGTCTAATTCGGTTTACTTAGGCTCAATTGAAGTTCAATTAAGCTTCATTGAAGAATTTGGGGTGGGAGCATACTGGTAATTAATTTTTATGAAGGGTGATTAAGTGTTAATTGATAATTAAGTCCTAATTAGTTCCTTAAAATTGGGACTTTTGTCTAATAAGGTTTACTTAGGCTCAATTGAAGCTCAATTAACTTCATTGAAGAATTTGGGATGGGAGCATGTTGGTAATTAATTTTTATGAAGGGTGATTAAGGCTTAATTGATAATTAAGCCCTAATTTTTTCATTGTACTTACAACTATTTGTCTTTGACTGTCTTAATGCAGCATCATGCCTAGACGTGAACAAAGTCAGGAGCAACAAAGGTAGGAGGATCCGGGGTGGGCCCACCTCTCCTTAGTTGATGCTAGGTGAAGAAAAGTGAAATGCAAATATTGTGGTAAGGAGATACATGGCGAAATTACTAGAGGAAAGCAACATTTAGCAGGGGTAAGAAGAGATGTCAAACAATGTGACAGATGCCCCCGAGAGGTCCGAGAAGAAATGCGCCAGTGCCTTTTGGGCAAAAAGAAGAGGATGCAACAAAGGGCTGAAGATGAGGCTGAAATTGCTGAGGAGATTTCGGGCAGAAGGGGAAGGAGGGATGATGATGAGGAAGGCACTGAGGATTCAGATCCAGAGTTGACTGAAGCAATGGAGCGTGAACAAGCCGCTCGAAGGAAAGGAAAGGCACCCATAGGTTCAGGGACCTACTCTAGTACAACTGCACGACGTCCTGACACTAGTGCTGCCCCGCAGAGAGCAGGACCCATGGACAGCTATCTGCACAGAAGGCCCCATGCTACACAACCTAAAATCAAGCAAGCATTGAGAGAGGTAAAAAAATCTGCAGAAGTTGTAGGGTATGCATTTAAAAGTATCTGCAAATGGTTTTTCCATACAGGTGTCCCCACACATGTAGCTGAAAGCGAATATTTCCAACCTATGCTAGATGCCATAGCAGATGCTGGCCCTGGCTTGAAGGCTCCGTCACGTCGAGACATATAAAGGCGTGGCCTTGAGGGAGAGGTTGAGGAGCTCCATGACTAGGTTGAAAACTTCAAGCATATATGGATGGAGAGAAGATGCACCATCATGTGTGATGGCTGGACTGGTACCACGAAGAAGTCCATGATTAACTTTTTGATCTATTGCATCGAAGGTACAGTATTTGTTAAATGTAGATGCATCAAATTATGAAAAAAATGTCAATTATTTGTTTAGTTTGATGGATAAGATGGTAGACCAAATTGGAGAGGAGAATATCGTGCAAGTAGTGACTGATAATGAAGTCAGTTATAAGGCTGCAGGGAAGAAACTGATGCAGAAATGCAGGTATTTATATTGGCTCCCATGTGCAGCACATTGTCTGGATCTGATACTTGAAGACATAGGGAAGGAAAATCATATGAAGAAGACAATTGACAAGGCACAAAAAATCACACTGTATATTTATGGCCATCCTAGGATATTGAATATGTTCAGGAAGCATGCGAATGGGGGGCGAGATATCATCCGTGCAGAGCCAACCAGATTTGCTTCGAATTTCATTTCTTTGGAGTCTTTGCACAAGTATAAGATTGGTCTCAATTCTGGATACTTTATCCTTATAGATACGATCTGTATTTGATTCAAATTTCATTTCTTTGCACAGGTATAAGAATGAGCTGGAAGCTTTCATGTACCACAATGCCCTACGGGAATACATCGACAAGTCTAATGTTGATGCTCAGATGGAATATTTGAATGTCTGCCACATCGTGAAAGACAACAAATTCTGGGGCAGGGTCTCACGGTATATGAAAGTAGTCATACCCCCGTAAAGGTCCTAAGAATGGTGGATGGCGATGAGAAGAATGATATGGGATATCTGTATGAAGCCATGGACCGTGCCAAATTAGAGTTACAGGATTCCCTTCCCAGAGATTTTGCAAAATGGTGGAGAATTATTGACCAAAGATGGGACAACACATTACACCACGACTTGCATGCAACTGGTGAGTGATTAATTATAATGAAACATTGTTCTTTAGGGGCGAGTTTGACTACAGGTTAGAGTAACACGGTTAGAATAAGCGCAGGGATAGATTAAAGTAATACGGTTAGGATAAACACATTAGATTTGACTATGCTAGTGGGCCACCGCCCCAGGGGAATGGGAATGAGGGGATTGGGCCCTAAGGCTGCTGGGAACCTGGGCAGGTCGACCTGGGAAGGTTCCCAGCACACCTGGGACCTGGGCAGGTCGACCTGCCCAGGTCCCAGGTCGACCTGGCCAGGGTATGCCAGGGGCAGGTCGAGACCTCCAGGGGGTAGGGGGGTTAATGCCTATAGGTCGACCTCGAGTGAGTCATTCCGTCTCTTAATTTGAGCAAGTCACCCGCCCAGGGATATCTCAGCCCTGTCGACTTTAACCATTTATCAAACTAGCCCTATGTTATTTTATATCTAACACTTAGTTAATTATACACAAATGCAGGTTATTTCCTCAACCCTCGATTTATATACGATGCCAATGCACATGTTGATGGGGAGGTGCTCCAAGGCATTTTAAAAGTCATTGGTCGTTTATCGAGGACACCAGAAAAGAGACTTCAGGACGAAGTAGAGGTTGGCCTTTATTGATTTTATCAATAAGAGGTATAGAATTTACTTAAGTCCTTATGTTAATCTATTACTTTATCTTCGTAGATGAACTATTATAGAATGAGGACTGGGACATATTCTGACTCCCAATTGCAATACGTTGTGGAAAGAGTGAGTCCAGGTATATTTTATTTTTGTGATTTCTTAACCTCAATATGTATTAGTACACCTTACATTTATTTGTTTATGGTTGGTGGAACAGCTGACTGGTGGATAATGGCGAACCGAGATGTGGGCAGTAATGCATTGGCTTTCATTGCAATTAGGGTGCTCAGTCAACCAGCATCGGCAAGCCAATGTGAAAGAAATTGGAGCACGTTCAGCCTTATACACTCAAAGGTTCGCAGAAAAATTAGTTTACTACCACTACAATATGAGACTGAGAATAAAAAACATGAAGTTAAGACAACAGCTGAGGGACAAACGCGTCGCAGAGGATGCAACTCCAGAAATTGATGTGGACACTTTATTTGATGATGACAATCCCTTGCAGTCTTGGGTGGAGACACGAGAGCAGGTTGATGAGCCCGTTTTTGATGTTAATGATAGAACATGGGCAGAGGGCATACTAGATGAAGATGAGCCAAGAGATCTAGAATTCAAAAGAGCAACAAAGAGGGCCAGAGAGACTCATGCGCACCAGAGAAGGGACCCAGCTTTGTTTGTTCATGACATTGAACAACAGCCTGAGTTTGAGCCAACTAGACACTCAGAATCACATAGCAGGCCAGTCACTCCTAGAATGGTCAAGCCACCTCCATCCTTAAGAAGAAGTACATCAGTGCATAGGCTAACTGAGAGGACTAGTGCTGCTGCTCGAGAGGACCCGGCAATTGAGCAGTTGAAGCAGATTTATGTGAGGCACACGCCAAGGGGAAAAGGACTCATGTCAAAGGTGACTGAAAAAGTCACACCAAAAGAGAAAAAAGCATCCCCAAAAGCTAAAAGGCGATTGGTTTCTGATGGTGATGATGATGCTGGTGATGGTGATGATGATCATCCCTGTGCAGCTGCAGATGCTACAGGTGTTGTAGATGCTGCAGGTGCTACTACTGGCGGTGGCACATATTGGTTGTACTTCCTCCTTCCACGCAGACACAGGCCAAGGATACAGTCATAGTGAGCGAGGATATGATTCACAGAGCCCCATCCTTCATGTTATGGAGGTGGCCAACAGGAAGCAGCCATTTATGGGTGGGGTTATGAACTAGAATTCAAGTTCCATCCAGTTCATCTTCTCATCCTCAAGATTCTTATGCTGATTCTGGATTCGAATCAAGCCGACAACCTTAAACTCTAAGAGGGATCCAAAGAGAGATGCAAGACTTGACTACCTCATTGCTTGGTTATAGTGAATATACACAATACATGCAACCTTCTTATGGGTATCAACATCAAAAGCCAAACGATGAGGGAGAAGGTTCTAGTTATTACCCATATTAGTGCCTCTTCATTTAGGTAAAGATCATTTAATTTCTGTAACATTTACTGTGTCTAATTAGGTTTATTGTACTGCTTGAACCTACTTCATGCTTAGTATGTACTCAAGAATATTAGTTTAACATGTTCAATGTTTGAACTTAAATGTCTACTTCATGTTTATTGCACTTAATCTAATTTCTTTACAGTCAAATACATGTCTAATAAATTTTCAGATTTTAATGTGATTATTTATATTTTGCCTATTTATTTTTGATTTTTTAGAGTTATTTTGATGTTTTTTTAACCTTTTCACTGTGTTTCAGTCGGTTTCGGACTCGGCTGAAACTGAGTCCGAAACCAACACTGCCAACCTTGTCCGTCAATGAATCATAAAAATACAAAGAGTGAGCTCAAAGATCATGGGACTTCTTCTTCATTAATTCCTCAATCGGGGCTCACCTGATGCTAATCTCATACTGAAGGTCAAAGTCCTATTGCATAAAAGTAACTTCCTCGGCCTACAATTGCTCTACCATTTCAGCGCTCGACTCCACTATAACTACCAGCTTCTGAGCCTGATCCAACAAAGATTGAGCCACTTCCTGAAGCTGGGTCAGCTTCTTTTTATTTCCAAGCTGCTCCGCCTCCAAAGCACTCCGACAGTCACGAGCAACCTCAGCCTTTGAATGTAATTCACAAGCTTCGCCTAACAATGCATAAATCTCATCCTCAAGCTGCTGTATTTCCAAACGGTGGCTTTCCCATTCGGAGGTTACACAAAGACGCCGAAACTCCCAACAAATACTCTCCACCGCTCCCATCCAAGGCTCTTTCGGCAGCCCCAATGCATGATAACCCCGTGTGCCAGTCTGGAGAGCATCCTGCACAGCCTCTACTGGGTGAAGTGTCTCCCGCTGAAACATAGCTCGTGCACTACTAATGAGGGTGTCAAGCATTAGCTCAGCCCCCACGAACGGCACAGGCTAGGGACCATGTGGCTAGTCAACCCCATGTTTTGGGAAGTCAGTAGACAAGGCTGATTCATGCCTTTCATTCCCCGTGCCTGGAAGGACACTGTTCGGTAGGGCCGCACTAGAAAAAATGGGGATCATTATGATTACTCTCAAAGGCAGAGAAACAAAGCAAAGTAAATATGTGCCTCCGAAAACCAGGCTATTGTTTTCATACCCAAGAAGGTGACCTCCAAAGTTTTTCTCCTGGGGCTGGACTCAGGCATGCCCTCCTCTACAACTCCTGTACTAGTGGGCAAAGAGGGTGTCGTACGTTCTCTAATAAGTTCTATTCTGCCTGAGAAAGTGCAAAGTATAATGCCTATCAAATACGTGCAAATAAGCTGAGAAGCAATGATTCAAAGAAATCAATTATCTGACGATGCAAGACCCTTATCGCCTGATGGATTAGGGGCAGCAACATCCACCCTAGAAGGAGAAGGTATGATCTCCTCCATGCTAGGGTCGGCCACATGCATTGAAGTTTCCTCAGCGCCCTCTGAAGAATAAAATGGCAAGAGTCACCCCAAGGTATGTAATCAAACATACCAAAGGAACGGAAAAGCAATGAAAAACAAAATACTCTGCAAGTCGCCATCGTCATCCTCGTCAAGGGATGGAAATGTAGACCCCGAGGTAGAAGGAGAGACCTCCGCATGTTCTATGGCTTCCCCCTCTACTGGTGGAGGTAGTTCAATACTTCCCACCACAGGACAACATAAAAGGGAAAAAAGCATCATCATGAAGGCCATCCAAATCTTTTGAGGAAAAAAAGAGAGAGGAAAGGAAAATATTTACCCTCAGATTCCTCGCCAAGGATCGAAGCTGGATTTTCCGCTAAAAGACAAGCCCACCAAATATACTCACGAAGTGTGAGAGATTTGGGCCACCACCAAGCTATGGGAAGCAGCCAGGTGGCCAGCCTCATTTTTTTTAACTCAAAGGCAATACTTGCAAGGTGAGACGAGGAGAACCCAACCACCCTTCATTGCGGAAGGGGAGGGATGCTCCACCCCGACCACCCGGCAAGCGTTTTTCAATATATAGGTGCAGAAAGAAATAGAACAGTACAAGGGGAGAGCAAGAAGAGGGCACCCAAACTTATAGACGAATGGGGCCACATAGAGCAGGAGGGAACTAAGCCCAAAAAAGCCGAACATGAAGAAACCCAAAAAGAACACTTCAGCGGTCCCGAGAGGAGTTGGTGGAGTTGGATCTGCGGTGGGAGCTCCGGGTAGCAACTCCTTCAAGCCTAGCAGACGGCCTCGAACGCTCGTGATGGGGAGCACCCACGAAGTTGGCATGGGCTTGGAGGATGTCCAGAGGACCAGTCGGCTCGAAGCCAGGGAAAATGAGACGTTCAAGCCGAAAGGGGGGCAGAACGTAGCCTGGATCTGAAGGGGACAGGGCACTGGCGAACGAGGGTCCATCCGAAGAAGCAGAGGCCAGGGCTGGAGGAGCCCGCACGAACGGAGCGGGCAGGTCCCGGTTGATCTTTTTCTTCAGGGCTTGAGCAAAGGAGAGGCGGGGGGACGCAGAGGCAGCCGGGGGAGAGCCTTTGGCAGGCGAGGCGACGCAAGGCAGGGCCCCGCCAATGGAGGCCGCCGGGCCGGGGGACCTCGCCCCAGGGGACCAAGAAGCAGCCGCTGGGTTGAGGACACCACCAGTGGGGCCAACAGCAGGAGAGGCCTTGTCATGAAGAGCGAAGGCCGACGGAGCGGACGAAGACGAAGGCGGAGGCTCGTCGACCAGCACAGATGGACCGTTGGCAGGAGGAAGAGAGCAGGGGACGGCGCAGGCCACAGAGGGCGACCCAGTCCCCTTGTCACCGACAACAGGAGGATGGGAGGGAGAGACGGATCCCTGCGCCAGCAACGCAGCAGCAGAAGGCATGCTGCCACGTGCCCCTGCAGGAGCCGCAAGAGCATCGGCGTCGCCAACTAGAGCAATTGGGCAGGACGAAGCGGCAGAAGGGTCGACCCAAAGGTTGGGGGGGTCAACCCCTAGGACAGCAGGGGCGACAAGAGGCGGGGAGCAGGGCAGGGGCCCAACCGAGGCAAGCAGTACAGGATCGGCAGGTCCACCAGCATCACTTGGGGGTCTAGCTCTAGATCCTTCTCTGCACAAATCTCAACTAATATGGCTTCTAAATACCTCGCCACCATCTCCCCGTCAGTGGGAAGAGTGGCTGAAAATTCAAGGAGATACTCATTCAGCCCAGAATTCAGTAGCACCGTAAACTCCCCTACAGAAAAGGCTGCGCGTGGGTCCAGCGGATCTGGAAATAAGAGATATTAGGGTAATCCTCCAATCAATAAAAATAAGAAAAAAAGAGGAAAAGGAAAAAAAGGAAACATCCTATACATGAAGTTATATAGAAGCTCACCTGAGGAACCCATATCGACATCGGGACCTGTTCCTTGGTCAGGAAGTGTCATCGCACCTCCGACCTCAAAAGTCTCTTCTACAAAAAGATGAAGATACATCTTTAGGGGTTTATCAAAAAGGAGAGAAGAAGAGATGTGTGCATATGTATGTGTGAAAATAAGCATACCAACCAGGGCACTACTAGCGAGTTCCCCACATGGGAAAGGCGGCTAGGCACCCGAGACCAGGTTATAATTGCCGTTCATTAAGTCCAAATCGTGCAACTCGCCATCTTCCTCAGTCGCCCCCATTTCAAGAGAAGTGTTCTCATCCACGGGAGAGAGATTCCCCACCCTATCAATAGCCGAAGATCCTGAAGGCCAAGCAAGGCAATAACATCATTCAACAAAAATTGCTCTGGCGAGGCAAACAAGAATATGCAAAAACTACCTTGCGGCTGCCCATGTAAGGTAGTCCCTCTGGTGCGAGGATGGGGAGCCTTGGTGCTAGGACCCTCATCCTCACTCGACCTCTGCCTTTTCAAAGAAGTGGGAGCTTTCTTTCCTTTGTTAGAGACAAAGCTCACAATAGAAAGAAAATAAGGAGAAACAGCAAAATTAAGGATCCTCCAAGGTAAAATAAATTCAGTAAGTGAAGAAAAAAGAAAAGGAAACAAGAAACAATAAAGAAAATTGTTGGCTACATACAGTCTGGAGTAGGAGAGAAAGTGGGCTGCAACACTACTTGCTCTGGCTGAAGGCCAACAACCTTTCCCGCTTTTGCGACAACATCCCAATGTCTTGCAAGGTTGTGCCATTCTCAATAAATGAAACATACTCGAATGGGCCAACACGAATAATGGAGCTTATTAAATGCCTCTCCCACTATGGCCATAAATCATTGTTAAACCCCTCAGGGGTGAGTTCAGTGTTCGCATTGTGAGAGTAGCCACAATCTGACAAAAAGTGCTCCCACCATGAGTATACTTTCTGAACTGCTGGGGCTTTACTCTGTCCCGAGAAAGTGTCAGTTAAATGCCTTAGAGGCTTGATTGCCCCCGAATAGGGCCGCCAATCTATGGTGATGGCTCCATTTTTGGCCTCCCAATGTGCACGGAAATCTCTAACAACCTTGGCAATCTGTGGAAATTGGGCATAAAGAAAAGAATTCTCAATAGCAAGTGGGGGTAGATCTGTCCTCCCTAAACGAGCTTTCCTCAACTTCTCTCAGCTTATGTGGGGGTTGCCTAAAAATATTGTAATGCTTGAACCACCAACGGGCATACTATATATCAACTTGGCCAACCTGTCTCCTCTTTGGGAGGGTGCACCTCTGGTCTGGCACGTCTATGAAAAAAAAGTCCCACCAGCTACTTGCAACCAAGTGGGTGTCATAGTTCCTACCTACATAATCTCCCCTCCAAGGCAAAATCAACATCTGGAGGAACTGATTGGTTATAACCAAAATTCTGCGAAAAGCGATGAGGATAGTAGGATAATGCAGCAGAGCCAGTCCTCATAAAAAGGACTAGAGGTCAGATGATGAGCAAGACCATAAGATAATCCACTTGGGTCCTCAATAGCAAATGGCCGAAAATCATATGAGCTGTGGATAAAGTTCAGTCCCTCTTCTCCTTGTGCGGGGACATAAGATAATAGCCTCCGCGCCCTTGACAAATACTCTAGCGCGCTCTGATCTGGGCGGTTCCGAAATAAGAAAACCAAAGGGGTTGTTGGGTTCTCAATAGTCACACTCTGACATGATATTGGCAGCAATAAACCAGCCCATGTGCTCAAGTAATGGGTGGTCATTGACACACTCGTATCCCTGGGAGAACTGTGGGCTGTCAACTTCCCCAGGCCATGATAAATGTTCGCCAAAGCAACAGGGGCAAGCGTCAAACTATGTCCATCAGCGAGAACGCAAGCCGGATATATGAGTTCGGGCCGCACTAAACCTTCCTCTCCATAAGGCACAACAAAGGTACCAAGCCAATAAACAAGATATGCAGCTAGATAAGTTAGATCTGACAGTTTTCGGAGATTCCACCACTCATTTTCTGGTGTAGACAGATAGCGCCTATTCTCCTGCGAATGCAAAGTAAGCTGAAGTACTGGTTCAAGGGCCTGTCATCTTCAACAAATCGCTCATGAAAACAAAATGGCCCATTGTAGAAGTATCGTACCCAGGCATTCTAGCTAACTCTCACAACACCAGCAAAAGCAAAAGGAGCCTTCTTCTTCCCAAAGCGAGCCAAATCTCGCCAAACTTTCATTAGAAATTGAAAGCTTAAAGGGAGCCCATATTCTCCCGAGCCTGTAGAATAGTTCCGATACAAATCATCACAGGACACTTCTGTTAATAGTTTATGTTCTATCACCCCCACCCCCTAACTAACTATGCTAATATCATGATGACCATGAACAAGCATGGAATATGAATCAAAGGGCGATGAATAGATGAGAAAGACATACCGTGATCGCCACCAAGGTTGCAACAACGCCAAGAGATAAAGAGATGAAGGGACGGCGCCATGTACCTGGGAAAATGATGAAGAGTTGATCACGCTTAAGGAACGGGTGCGGGGAACGTCGTGGGTTACACCTCTTCTCCTTCCAGCCGGCTAGAGGAAGAAGGCCTCACGTTGTATTCATGCTCTCCTGCAAAACAAAGACAAAGTCACAAGAGAAAAACCCATTAGAATATGAAGTGTAGTATCAATCCTGCAGTGATAAAATAGGGATAAAGATTGAGGGAGAACGCACCGGGAGGAGCTTTTTAACCCCTGTGGAAGGGTGAAAATAATAGGTGTGTGTGTTGTGATGATAACAAAACAAATATGAGGGAAAATCACGCAGCACAATTGCGGGAATATGCGACGCAATATGGAGAAAAGTGCATGTGTAGAAGAAAAGTGCAGAAAAACATAACTGTGTGATGATTTTAGAAATTGAGAGAAGAATAACTAGAGATAGGATGAATGAAGACAAGCCCAAAGAAATGGAAATCGTAGACAATACTTCGCTTAACAGCCTGAGGTCGAAGAGGAGAGTCGGCGGTGCAACATGGCTTCGCCTCAGGTTGAAGAAGAGCCCCCCCTCGCAACCTGCGAACTGGGTGCTTTATATAGAAGTGCAAAAACCTAGAAGGTTCCCCACGAGATTTCAGGGGATAGAGTCCAAGATAAATCCTGTGTGATATATCAATCTCGAGATAATATCAAAGGGAAGAGGCCAGAAAAGATAGATCGTGATTTGGTGGAATAATCTGGAAGATATTAGCCCCAGAGGATAGCCCCGTCGAGCAAAAAATAGAGTTCAGAGCAAACTGGACTCTTCAGAGAGCCTAGCGGTCGGTCGACCGACCGCCTGCAGCAAGAAACGGTCGGTCGACCGACCATTTGCAGGTGGGCGCAGGAAAGAAGGCCTTCGAGTCTGGGAACTTGAACCTAACGGTCGGTCGGTCGACCGCTAGCAAAAGAAAAACGGTCGGTCGACCGACCGTTTGTAGCAAAGGGCCGCCGGTGGGGAATTGAGTCTAGCGGTCGGTCGACCGACTGCTAGGCTAATGAAAACAGTCAGTCGACCGACCGTTTGCAGATTTCTAGCAGAAAATGGGCCGAACGCCTGTTTGAGCTCCGAAATGGCCCGAAAGGGACCCGATAGTTGGGAGATAAAAGATGAAAGCTTCCAAGACTCAATGGGCATGAAAAATGGACAAGAAAATGGGCTCGAAATAGGCTAAAAAAATAATGGTCAATTCAGGGCATCACGGAGATGAATAAGAGAAATGACTCGACTTATGGGCCGAAAACGGGTGTCAACAACCTCCTCATATGGGCGGCCAGAAATAGGGGGACCTAAAATTCCGTGAAAGCTCCATAAGTCAATCGCTATGTCCCCCTCGGTAGTGGCAAAAGTATTGAACCTACGATTAAATCGCTCAACCAAGGCCTACAATAAGCCACTATAGAAAGGATGACGGTATAAGGCAACTGTCACAGCGTGGCGAATACCAATGTGTTCAAGAAGCCTGTTGTAATGATGTAACACCGCCATGAGCCACTCTGTGACCCCCAAGTGAAACCTGTGAGAAGAGACGACAGACCATCTGCCATACCAACTGGGCGCGCACCCGCTCCTAATCTTATCAAGAAGGCATAACTCATCATACTCTTCAGTAGCAAACTGTGTACCTGAAGGAGTCAAGAACCAACCAGAAGCTGAATCTGAAGCCGCTTTATGCTTGTCAGACAATTCCCATGTAGCAGATGTAAATGTTTGTGCCTTGGTGTAGCAACCGGCGTCAGTGCTGAAGAACCCCAGTTGAGTAACAGACAGAAACTAAGGCTGGCATGTGAAACCCAGAGGGAAGCAGGGAAAAGAAGTGCCACAGCTACCCAACATCCTGTCTCACCCTACTAAAATGACCCTTTCAAGTTGGCATCGTTCAGCAGGCAAGCAAGTATCATCCTCATCCATGTTTTCAAGGACGAAATTCTGAATGGAGGGGAATAAACATTCATCCAAAGGAAAATGCTTCGGATACCCCCCTGGACGTTGATATTTGTAAAAACCCCCATCCTTGACAATTAGGGTCAAGTCCACTACTCTACCCCTAGACTCATCCTCGAGAAGTGCACCTGAAGCAATCACACTCAATCCCCGGTTGGGAGAAAATAAATTCTCCATGGTAATCTTTGGAGGACCCAATGGAGGCATCAATTTCTTTGAAATAATAGGGGCAGTCTCCCTATCCTGCCCTCGGAATCCACGAGCACGGTTCTCTCTAGCACGAGACATGTCAACTACTGTTTACACGCGGAATTATATATTTTTGAAACATCCGATTTCGCTGGATGGATATGCGTATATTTGGCATATATATATTAATTCCGCGCCTTTTTTTAAATTTATCAGACGATTTAGGATTCGAGTACAAGACTTATCCCCACCGACCGAAGTCGGTGTTAATTTACATCGGACGAGTCCGAATACCCTTGATTAAACTGCTAAAGATCTTTTGCTACCCTTGACGAAAAGAAAGGCCCTTTTAGTTTCCTTCGGAGCGGGATTTTTTTGATTATGACCTTTTTGTTATTCTCTCATGTGGCCTCGCCTTTTCATGTTCGAAAGGGAATATGTCGCTTCGAATTTCATGTAACTTTTTATGATCCCGATGAATTATATTCCGCGACTTTCAATTTGTTTTTACGAACATAAGCGTGATTATATTTAAAGAACTTTGGAGGATACCATTTGCAAGGCTTTGTATGTTTATTTTTTATTATTATTACAGCCCGAAAGAGATTTCTCCATGACAAGAATAATTGTTGGAGATCCTTTTCCCATTTGATTCCGTATATACATGCACAATTTTAAGAACTTTCGGGTCAATGGTGTAATTTTACGCCAAGAGGGACCTTTGTATAATTTTGACAAGGGCCATGACAACCATAGTTTTCATGCTCACTTAATTATTTTATTGTCATAGTATAACATCATGAAGCCCCCTTTATATATGAAGGGGTATTTATGCCAAATGTACATGATTTATATATGAAGGGGTATTTATGTCAAATACACAAAATCCATGGTATCATAGTAAGAAGGAAAGGGGCGCACCCTTCCTCTTGCTTTTCTCTTTTGACTTGGGCCTTAGAAAAGCTCTCCAAGTCTTTGTCTTCCTCTCTTCTCTCTTTTTCTCTCCTGGTCTTCTTCTCTTCTTCTCCTCCTTTGCTCCTTGGAGTAGCCTCCTTTTTATAGTAGATTCCACAAGTGGCGGAGGGGGTGGTAAAAAATCTCTTGGAGTTCCTCCGGTGGAATACCAAAGGCCAAGGTAACTTCTCCTCTTCCCTTGCTTCAGTTTTTTTTTTTACACTCTTCTTCTCCCCCTTTTCTTTTGATTGGACGGAGAGGGGAGAACCCCCTCCGGTGGGTTGCAGCCGCGGGAACCCCCCCCCTCCGGTGGGTAGCAACAGGGAAAACCCCCCCCCCCCCTCCGGTACAAGACCGGAGGGGGTTCCCTCAGGGTCCGCAGCCGCGGGGAAACAACCCCCCCCCCTCCGGTACAAGACCGGAGGGGGTTCCCTCCGGGTCCGCAGCCGCGGGGAAACAACCCCCCCCCTCCGGTACAAGACCGGAGGGGGTTCCCTCCGGGTCCGGCCGCAGCGGAGCCTCCCTCCGGGGCTGGCATGCGCGGGAACACACCCCCCCCTCCGGTACAAGACCGGAGGGGGTTCCCTCCGGGTCCGGCCGCAGCGGGGCCCCCCTCCGGGGCTGGCAGGCGCGGGAACACCCCCCCCCCTCCGGTACAAGACCGGAGGGGGTTCCCTCCGGGTCCGGCCGCAGCGGGGCCCCCCCTCCGGGGCTGGCAGGCGCGGGAACACCCCCCCCCCTCCGGTACAAGACCGGAGGGGGTTCCCTCCGGGTCCGGCCGCAGCGGAGCCCCCCTGCGGGAACACCCCCCCCCCTCCGGTACAAGACCGGAGGGGGTCTTCCTCCGGTTCCGGCAGCCGCGGCCCCCTCTCTTTCCAGCCTTCTTCCGCGTGCGGTCAAAAGAGAGAAAGGGGTGGAGGGGGTTTGGTCCCCACCATGGCTATAAAAGGATCCCCGGGGATTAAAAAAATTTACTTTTCACCTCAGTACGGCCGAGTGGTGGACTGTACTTTCTTCTTGGTCCCGGTGCATCCAGGTTGACCATCCGGACAT
This sequence comes from Amorphophallus konjac, assembly GCA_022559845.1. Lineage (NCBI taxonomy): Eukaryota > Viridiplantae > Streptophyta > Magnoliopsida > Alismatales > Araceae > Amorphophallus > Amorphophallus konjac. The sequence goes on from CM040125.1 coordinate 15,247,532, forward strand.
CCGGAAAAATAATTGTCTTTTTGCGGAATGATTCCCACACAAATTTATAGGCCGGAAAATATTTTTATCAAGACCTTTCAACGCACGTATATGCGCGTAAACAATAGAAATCCCCAATATATATATATCTTGCCGGGTTGTCGGAGGGATTTACGGCGAAGGGGACTCTTGTCATTTTAAGGCCGTTTAACGACAACCCGCTGTATTTTCCTTATTTCAAGAACTCTTTTCAAAAGAACTTAAATAATATTTTTGGGTTTCAACAAATGCCCCCCACGGGTGGTCCGTCGAGGCCGGAGGCAGAGGCGGGCGACCCGTGCCGTCTCCTCTTTCTTCTTTTCTTCTTTGTTTCCCTCTCTTTTTGTTTTCTTTTCTCTTCTCTCTTTTTTTTTCGTTCATACTTCCATTTGATATTGCCTATAGCAAACTGTCATTATGATATTTTTTTTTTTCCTCTCTCTTCTTTTTTTTTTCTGCACTTCCATTTGATATTTCCATATCAAACTAACATCGTGCTATCTTCTTCTTCTTTTCTTTTTGGTTCTTTTCTTTTGCAGGCTATTCAACATGCCTCGATCTAGGAGAGGCCAAGTTCGCGGGTCTCGGAGTCAGGATGGGCGTGCTGCCCCTATTGCTTCCTCGAGATTGATGTCGCCTTTGGGGTTGCCACGGGTTACAGCAGATACCCTTTTTTCACTTGACAGGGGGCTGAGCATCGTTGCTCCGAGCCCTTTACCCGAGGGAGATCCAGGCGATGGCATGGTTGATTTATCTTTGATTTCCATACATGGCGGCTGTGTCCGTTACAGATATGAGCGTCCCAAGGGTTACCCGAGGCACTACCCTTTGGATGAGTTTTTATTTCCCTTCATCCAAAACTTCATTCCTGAGGGGATGAATGATGGCGACAGTTCCTTGACTGCAGAGCGCGTTCAGCTCGAGAGAGCCATTCTTGTGGGTCGTGATAGTTTGCTTGGCTGTTGTGGAGCTTCTTTTCCCAGTTTCCCGATGGGCCTTGTTTGCCGGGTTCAGTTTCCTGCCGTTACTCAGCTAGGCTTTTTTAGTTCTGAGATTGGATGTCCAGTTCAGGACCGGACCTTCTCAGCTGCTGCTTGGGATTTGGGTGGAAAACACCGGGCAATATCAGATTCTTGTTCAGGTCTCTTCTTGTCTCCATCCGGCACCCGATTTGCCTCAGAGGGGTATGATAAACTTTGTCTTCTGGACAAAATCATGTGTGGTTCTGTGCCCAGTTGGTATGGTAAATGGGCAGTTATTCCTTCCCACAAATTTCATTTGGGGGCCACAGAATGGCTCATGGGTGTCCTTCATCATTACAGTCGGCTACTGGATCTTGTAGGCATTCGTCATGCTGTGACTGCCGCTTTATACCGCTATCCTTGCTACAGTGGGCTTCTACAGGCATTGGCGGAGAGATTTAACCGTCGATTTAACACGTTTGCTACAGCAGAGGGTGAAACCGCCCTGGATTTATGGAGCTTTTACAGAATTTCGGGGCTTCCCATTTCGGGACGACCTTATGAGGAGGTGTGCCTTGATGATCTCCACAGGAACTACTCCACAGGTTCAGGTGAATATGGCCTTCCTTTGAGCTTCAGGTACTTGATGAAAGTTTGGCGGGATCTAGCCCGTTTTGGTAAGAAGAAGGCACCTTCAGCTTCTGCCGGCGCCGTGCGGGTTAGTTTGAATGCTTGGGTTCAATTTTTTTATAATGGACCATTCTGTTTTCATGAGCGATTTGCCGAGGATGACAGGCCTCTAAGTGAATACCATGAGTTGATTCTGCCTTCACAGGAAAATAGACGCTATTTACTTGCACCTGAAAACGAGGGGTGGAATCCCCGACAGCTGCCGGATCGAACTTATCTTGCTGCCTATCTTGTTTACTGGTTGGCTACTTTTGTTATGCCATATGGCGAGGAGGGCCTGATACGGCCTGAAATTATTTACCCGGCGTGTCTGCTTGCAGATGGTCATAAATTGGCCATTGCCCCTGCTGCTTTAGCCAATATTTACCATGGATTGGGGAACTTGACAGCACATAGCTCTCCCAGGGACAGAAGCGTTTACATGGCCGCACATTATTTGAGTGCATGGGCCGGACTTTTGCTACCCTCATTATGTCAGAGTGTGCCAATTGAAAACCCCGTGGCGCCATTGATATTTCTTTTCCGAAACCGGCCGGATCAACATCAGCATGAGCATTTATTAGCAGCACGGAGGATGCTTTCCTTTGTGCCTATGCAGGGGAATGAGGGTCTTCCGTTTGCCTGTGGCTCTTATGACTTCCGACCATTTGCTGTTGAAGGTCAGGACAAGGTATCTTACGGCCTTTCTTATCATCAGTCTACGAGCTCGACTTTTTATGAAAACTGGATGTATTGTATTAGGCCAAGCATACTTGTGTTCAGGAAGGGCAGCACTACTATTCTAGAGCCATACTTCCCTTACCGTTTTTCACGGAATTTTGGCTATGACCAGTCAGTGCCTCCAAATGCAGATTTTGGCATAGATTGCAGGCTCTGCAGGGGCCATGACACCCACCTTGTTGCAGGGAGTTGGTGGGATTATTTTTTTCGAGATGGTGCTGCCGAGCAGTGTCCTCTCCCAGAGGCAAGGCGAGTTGGTCGGGTTGACATCTATTATGCGCGCTGGTGGTTTAAGTACAGCAATGTTTTCCGACAACTCCCACAAAAGATAAGGGAAGCTGAAGAGGCTCGACTGGGTAGTACCGACCTACCGCCATTGTTTGTGGAAAATTCAGTGCTTCATACCCAATTTTCAAAAATTGCAAAGGCGGTGAAGGATTTTCGTCTGCAGTGGGAGGCTAAGAATGGGGCCATTACCATAGACCGTCGGCCATATGCGGGTGCAATTAAACCCTTGAAGCGCCCGCCAATTACTACTTCGGGGCAAGGTGAGGCCTCGGCGGATCAGCGAGTGTATTTTTGGTGGACACACTTCTTGTCGGATTGTGGTTATCCTCAGACTGCACCAATGGATACTCCTCTTCACCCTGAAGGCTTTACCAATGACTTGTGGCCGAAGTGGGAGCAATACCTGATCGGGTCCATCATTCGGATCGGGCCCTTTGAGTACGCCACCCTTGTTGAAAATGGCATCACGCTCGGTGATCTTTGGGAAGGCGTCTCCAAGGCTGGGAAGGTGGTGGGTTTACGTCCTGAGCAGGTGGTGCTGCAGCCTTCCTTTTCTCCAGCCCCGAAAGGTGTGTGGTTCAATCATTTTCACTTTTTACTTATCTGTGCGCTGGTATTTACCTCCCTCTTACGTGCTTCTTCCCCTTTTTTTTGTTTCACAGAGAGCTATATAGCTGCCAGAGATATGCCACATAAAGGGAAGAAATCTTTAAATCCCCAGAAGCGGGCCCGTCCTAGTGAAGATGAGGGCGGCCCCATTCGTGTTCGCCGTGCCCGCTCTAAAGGAGGAGCTTCAGAGGGGAGGCCGGGTAACATCCCTTCTTTGTTTCTCGTTCTCTCCTTAGAGATGTGTCACTTATATCTATGTCTTTCCCCTCTTCTTTTTTTCTTATTCCGAGCCCCTCAGGTGCCAGGGAGGAGAGTGGTGTTCCGGCTACAAATATTCTTCTTTCGCCAGCGCTAGAGGATACCGGGGAAGATGGAGAGCTCCAGGATGATGATTACAACCCCGTATCGGGCGCCTCACCCCCTTTCTCTCACGGAGGGCTCGACGACCGCATACCCATAGGTAGGGTGCTTCTCCCCACTATGATGAGTAATAAAGCCATAATCTTATTCCCTTGCTAAAGATGTTCTCCCCTTCTTCTCTTTTTTTTTTTAGAGGAAAATTTTGAGGGAGGATGCGCCAATATTCCTCCCGTACTGGAGCCAGGATCAAGCACAGGTCCAGCCTTTTTTAGTAAAATCTTCTTAATTTCCATATCTGATCCCTTTATTACAGGGAGAACTTTCACTTAGCAGTGATCATTTCAGGTTTCTCAGCTGAGAATTCAGTGATCTCTATGTAAGAATTTACTGCCCTCTTGGATTCCAGCCTGAATGCAGATCTGCCAGAGTTTTCTATAAGCCTGACCACTGATCGGGGCCTGGTGACCCAATATTCTCAAGAGCTGTTAGCCGAAATACGCAGGGAAAAGACTCCAATCCCTGAGGCCGGAGAATTGGATGTGACTATCCATGCTGTTGGTATGTACTTCTAGTTTTAGCCCACCGAGTCATTTTGCCCTGCTAAGATGATTGCATGAATCTCATCACTTTCTTGCTTTATGTAGTGAATGATCCCTTGTCCTCAAGCTGTCCGGATACTTTGGAGAAAAATAAAGAACATTCCTCTCCCTCGGGTCCAATTGAAGGCGCCTTCCAGACCGGTGTCGGGGCTGATGAAAATCAAAGCCTCGAGATGAGAGGTGGTGGCCCTTTGGAAGAGACCCCAGTCCTATCCCCCGAGGGGAGGGGTTTTGAAAGAAACATGACCGCCTCTCCTTCAGCTTCAGGATCTACTATGCCGCTTTCTGATGGGGAGGAGGACGTTGGGTTACAAGGTCATCATGCTCTTTACATTTTTCTGCTTGTTCTTTTAGTGGTTTCTATTGGACTGGGCTGACTTTCATAATTTCTTCTTTCTTTTTTCTCTCTCTTCTTTTTTTAGAGAAACTTGTTGATGTATGCGTGTCTCGGGGTGCCCCAGTGGTGGAGGAGTCTGCCTCCTATCCGCCTGATGCGAGTAAGAGTGATGAACTAGTTCAGAAAAGGGGCCCACCCTCTTTTGCATGTGCCCTTTTCATATTGATGCCTGCCAAGGTATTCACATATACTTGCCTGATCATAATCTTGTGTTTGCTTTAGATCTCGATAGACTTGAAACAAGGGATTCGCAGACCTATTCAGCCCTTGACAGAGGCGCTGTAGGAGAGGAGGACCCTAACCCCCTCCCGGCCGACCCAGGGACAGAGGGTTCTCTTTCACGAGGTGAGGCTAAGATCCCTTTGACCTCTAGGAAAGGATTTACAAACTCCTCTATTATGAATAAAATTGTGACTTATGTGCCACCTTCCTTTTTTTTGTTGCAGCCCCAGAGGGAGACGCTCCTCCTGCTCCCGAAAACAATGGAGGAGATTTGTTGTCGGGACTTGACTTTCCACCTCATGAGATTGATTGGCCTGATGGTCCTCAGCCTAAAGCTTTTGTGGGGGCTGAAATGATGGTGGTGACACTGATGAGTGGAGCACGAGCCTTATTTCAAGGGGGGAGCCTTCCTCCCATAGAGACTGTGCGGGACACTCTTCGGACCGGCACACGGGGCTATCATACATTGGGATTGCCCAGAGAGCCCTGGATGGCGGCAGTGGATGATGTTTGGGCAGAATTTCAGCGCCTGCACACAGCCTCGTTGTGGGAGACTTATAGGCTTAAAATACAAGAGTTAGAAGCTGAAGCTTGCACTATGTCCGGCGAGATGGAAAGGTTGCATTCCCAAGCTGAACATATCCGGGAGCGTCGAACTACTCTTGTGGCAGCGGTTGCTGAGGACAAAAGTGAGGCTTCCTCTCTTCGGGAGACAGTGAGCAGCATTTTACAACGGATTGAAGAGCTAGAGGCGGCAGCAGAATCGAATTCTGAAATGGCTCGAGAGCTGCAGGCTGAGGAGGACTCCCTTGTGTCTGAATGCCAAGCTATGCAGGAAGCAATTGCGGCGAAGCAGAACGCCATTGGGGATTTACTGAAAAGACGACCCCCTAGTGTTTGAGATTACCTTTCCCATTGCATTTCTTCTGACTCTTTTTTCTTTTTTAGATCTTTTGCCTATGTAGTTGCTCCGAGGGTTTGTCTCGGACTTCAATTTTGCAAATGAATAAAAACATGACTTCAGGCTCAAAAGACTTCAATGAGGCATTATCATCATACCCCCTTTTTTCTTTCTCTTCTCTTTCTTTTCTTTTTTTTTTCTTTTTTTTTTTTTTACTAGTCATAGCGCCCTTTCGGGTTTTCACCATGACCAGCCCCCTTTAACTTTTCCAGCGCGCCCTTGCGGGTTTTCACACTGAGGGGTTACCCATTTTTGCCCGAGACGCCCTTTCGGGTTTTCATCTCAGCCGGGTTTTGACCTTTTTGCCCTTGAGCAGCCAGAGATCCGACTACTCAAGTCCGTCAGGGCACCTCTATTTTAAGCCCCCCTTTTTTTTTCTCTTTTTTTTTTAAATAAGGAAATTGAAAGTCTGAAGAGCTCAGACTTTAAAGGTGGCCACGGAAATTTGAAAGCCAATTGGGGTTTTAGCATTTAAAGGAATGGCCAAGAGATTGGTCGGTCAAAGCTTGGATTTTGGGATTCGAGGAGGCTGAACAATGAAATTGTAAAGCCGAACTTGGAGTTTGGGATTTGGGGCGGCCAACCAATGGAATTGGAAAGCCAAATTTGGAATTTGGGATTTAGGGTGGCTGACCAATGAAATTGGAAAACCGAACTTGGGATTTGGAATTTTGGGTGGCTGACCAATGATATTGGAAAGCCAAATTCGGAATTTGGAATTTTGGGTGGCTGACCAATGATATTGGAAAGCCAAATTTGGAATTTGGAGTTTTGGGTGGCTGACCAATGATATTGGAAAGCCAAATTCGGAATTCGGAATTTTGGGTGGTTGACCAATGAAATTGGAAAGCCGAATTTGGAATTTGGAATTTTGAGTGGCTGACCAATGATATTGGAAAGCCGAATTTGGAATTTGGAATTTTGAGTGGCTGACCAATGATATTGGAAAGCCGAATTTGGAATTTGGAATTTTGAGTGGCTGACCAATGATATTGGAAAGCCGAATTTGGAATTTGGAATTTTGAGTGGCTGACCAATGATATTGGAAAGCCGAATTTGGAATTTGGAATTTTGGGTGGCTGACCAATGATATTGGAAAGCCGAATTTGGAATTTGGAATTTTGAGTGGCTGACCAATGAAATTGGAAAGCCGAATTTTGGAATTTGGAATTTTGAGTGGCTGACCAATGATATTGGAAAGCCGAATTTGGAATTTGGAATTTTGAGTGGCTGACCAATGATATTGGAAAGCCGAATTTGGAATTTGGAATTTTGGGTGGCTGACCAATGATATTGGAAAGCCGAATTTGGAATTTGGAATTTTGGGTGGCTGACCAATGAAATTGGAAAGCCGAATTTGCATGGTGGGACGTGAACAAGAATTGTTCAAAACACCTATGACCTTTTGAATTTTTTCCTGGAGGAAGCTTCCTCATCCTTTCTTACTCTCCTGCGGAGGTGGGCAAATCTTGTACAATTTGTTGCCGAAATTCATGTTCGGGAGCGTAGTATAATTTCAAGTGTTTTCCATTTAATGGTGGAAAGGGGCTCTCCCCTTTATGGTCGACGACCTTATAAGCGCCTCCCTCATAGACTTTGGAAACGATATATGGCCCTCGCCAATTTGGTTGTAATTTGCCGCTGGATCTTCCAGCCATGACCTCCCTTTCTTTGATCATAACAAGGTCCCCCTTCTTGAACGCCCTCTGCTTCACAAGCTTATCATAAGCCCGGGCCATTCGAGCCTGGTAGGCCTGCAAGTGTTTGTAAGCCCCTAATCTCTTGCCTTCTAAGTCAGAGAGTTCTTCAAGTCTTCTTTGTATTTCATCTTGTTCTTGGGTTTGGAGCCCATTATGTAGGGCTATCCGATAGGACGACATCTCAACTTCAACCGGCACAACGGCTTCTGCCCCGTATACGAGAGAGAATGGAGAACAACCGGTGGGGGTTTTATAAACTGTTCGGTATGCCCAGAGGGCTTCATGTATCTTCTCGCCCCAGTCTCTCCTGCGGCTGCCAACAATTTTAGCTAACAATTTGCACAGGGTCTTGTTAAAGGCTTCGGCCAAACCATTTGCTCGAGGGTTGTAGACTGTGGAGGCTCTCCAATCAATGTGGAATTTTGCCGCCAATTGGTAAATGGTTTTGTTTTTGAATGGCGTACCATTGTCTGACATGACCCGACAGGGAGTGCCGAATCGGTATATAATATGGTGCTTGACGAATTGGGCGACAGCTTCCCCTGTAACTTCTCGCAAGGGTACGGCCTCAGCCCACCGAGAAAAGTAGTCTGTCGCTGCCAGAATGTACTTGTGACCTTTTGTGGATGGTGGGAAGGGTCCCACAATGTCCATTCCCCATTCAGCAAAGGGCCAAGTAGGGGCTGTGGGATGTAGCATGTTAGGAGGCCTTCTAGGTACATGACCAAAGGCCTGGCATTGGTGACATGTACGGGCGTAGCGACTACAATCCGCGTACATTGTGGGCCAGTAAAAGCCTTTCAATTTTATATTGATCTTCATCTTATCTCCAGCTTGATGGGCGCCGCAGAGCCCTGAATAGACCTCACGCATTATCATTTTGGCCTCTTTGGACGAAAGGCAGCGGAGGAGGACAGACTTGTCTTTTTCATGGACAAGCCTATAAAGTTGGTCGCCTATCAATTGATAGGATGCCGCTCTTCGCAACAGTTGAACCCTCTGAGCCCGATTTGCTGGGAGGCGACCACGCTTTATGTCGACAATCGGTTGACGCCAGTCCAGTTCTTCTTCTTGAACAGGGTCATTGTCCTCAATCACATGTATCTCCGGGGTGGAGGAATTAATGTCTTCATCGAGGACACTTGGCATCAGTTTTCGATGTCTGACAGTTATGTCCATTTCGCCTTCAGGTGGGAGTTTTATGGCTGACGCTAATTTTGCCAGGGCGTCGGCCTGTGAATTTCTCCCTCTAGGAATATGTTGTATCTCAAACAAGTAGAATTTTTCTTTCAACCTCATTACCATATCATGGTAAGGTAGTAGCTCTCTCTTCCGGACTTCATAGTCACCCAATACTTGTCGTATGACGAGCTGTGAGTCGCCATAGGCTTTAATGCATTTGACTTCCATTTCTAAAGCAAGCTGAAGCCCTATGATTAGCGCCTCATATTCTGCTTCATTATTTATCAAAGGTTTCATGAGGGCACATGAATTAGGAAGAATCCCTCCTTGAGGAGTGACTAAGACAATGCCAGCTCCTGAAGCGAGGGTAGTTACCCCGTCAGTCTTCTTAATTGTCCGGGAGGCACCATCAAAGTAGAGTTCCCAGTACGGCATGTCAATGACCAGAGATTGCTCCATCTTTTGCACTGAACTGCCCTCGGTCTGTTCTTCTACTCCCGATTGGGATGGAAGTGTCTCTTCATCGGGCAGTTCAGTGTTAAGTGGAGAATCAGCTGGAACAGGATGTGCCGCCAAGAACTCTGCCATTCCTTGTCCTTTGATTGCTTTCTGGGGAACAAAAGTTATGTCGAACTCCATAAGGAGTAATGCCCATTTTCCCAGTCGTCCTGACAGCACCGGCTGCTTAAGAAGGAACTTGAGCGGGTCCTGCTTTGAAATTAATTCCACTTGATGGGACAAGAGGTAATGCCTCGACTTTTTAACGGCAAACACCAGTGCCAGACAAACTTTCTCCATTGGAGAATAACGATGTTCGGGGCCGACCAGTTTTCTGCTCAAGTAATACAATGGTTGTTCTTTGCCTTCTTCATTTAATTGTGCGAGCAATGCTCCCAATGAGGCATCCATGGCAGCAATATAAAGGATGAGAGGCCTTCCCTTGACCGGTGCTCCGAGCACTGGGGGAGTAAGGAGGTATTCTTTGATCTTTTCAAATGCTTGCTGACATTCCTGATCCCATATAAATGGGGCGCCCTTTTTCATCAATTTGCCAAATGGCGCGCACCTCCCAGAGAGATTGGATATAAAACGCCTGATGTAGGCTAACCTTCCCTGAAGTGACCGGAGTTCTTTAATGTTCTTAGGTGGGGGAAGTTCTCGGATAGCTTTGATTTTATCAGGATCGATTTCTATCCCCCGATATCTAACAACAAAGCCGAGGAACTTACCACTTGAAACCCCGAATGCACATTTCATGGGATTCATCTTGAGTTTGTACTGGCGGAGCCTGTCGAAAACTCGGCGCAAATCATCTAAGTGACCTTCGCGCTTACTGGTTTTTACAACGAGGTCGTCAACATAGCACTCGACCAGGTCGTGTAGCATTTCATCAAAAATCTTCGTCATAGCCCTTTGATAGGTGGCCCCTGCATTCTTCAGCCCGAAGGGCATTCTTTTGTAGTTGAAAATTCCTTTTGGGGATCGGAATGCCGTATGACCTTTATCTTTAACCGCCATACGTATTTGATTGTAGCCCGAGGACCCGTCCATAAAGGACAGAACTTCATATCCTGTAGTCATATCAACCATAGTTTCTGTAATTGGAACTGGAAAATCGTCCTTTGGGCAGGCTTTATTCAAGTCTCTGAAGTCAATACAAACTCGGACTTGACCATTTTTCTTTTTGACTGGGACTATATTGGCGAGCCATACTGGATAAAGGCATGGTTCTATGAAATCTACTTCCAGAAGCTTGTCAACTTCAGTATTTACTTTAAGTTCCAGCTCGTGACGCATGCGTCTCTGAGCTTGCTTGACAGGCTTAACCGTAGGGAGTATCGCCAATTCATGTTCAGCCACCGAGGGCTCCAGCCCGGGCATCTCTTTGTAAGTCCAGGCAAAACAATCTTTATACTCCAATAGGAGTTGTTTGTAAGCTTGTCTTTCCTGCTCAATAAGGAGAGCACTAACAAAAATGGGTCGAGGTTCATTTGCGTCCCCGAGATTGAGCTCAATCAATTCATCAATTGTTGCTTGTCCGCCATCTTCGAGTTCTTGCGGTGCTGGCTGCAGATTGATGAAATCCTCGTCGTCGTCAACATTGACTATGTGGAGGTCACAGTAGTCTAAGTTGTTGATGACGGCCGACTGAAGCTGTTCATTCTGGTCTTCGAGGGCTATTTCTTTTGGTTGCCCTTTTGTAGAATCACTAGGCCCCTCACCAGAGTCTGAGCTACCGGGAGAGGGTGATAACCCTATAGTGTTAACGGAATAGTGAATCTTGAGGCTGGGCTCCCCACACGGAGGCTTGCTCCCTACTTCACTTGCAATAAATTTGGGCAGTGTAGATGCAGCTTCAATGAGGACATTTTTGTTGGAAGGCCTAGACTGATCCCATGAATGTGGCTGTGGGGGATAGACCTGATGCTGTTTTATCTGAATAACTCCCCGTTGTATTAAATCCTCAAGTTGATCCTTGAGGACATAACAGTCTTCTGTATCATGTCCTGCCATTCGATGGAATCGACAGAAGGTGGAGCTCTTGGCTTCACTGACTCTAGATGACCTGCGAATTGGAGGGAGCTGGATAAGATCCCGAGCCCGGCAAGAATTAAACAACGATTCAGTATGAGTCTTGAGAAATGAGTATGGAGTTTCCATTCGCTGTGCCAAACTCATCACTGGCGTTGTGCCTTTGGATTCCGCAGGTGGTTGGCTTGCTCTGGTTCCCCGAGACTGGGTCTCGTTTATTGGGCGCTGGGAATAAGTATGGGTTTTTGAAGGAGAAGTGAGGTGTCTAAGTAGAACATCACGTTCTCGTAGCAGCTCTTGTACAAAAGCTTTTAATGCCTGGTTCTCCTGTCTCAGCAACTTAATTGCATCAGTAGGGTCCCCTTTCTGTTTAGTGACAGAAATATTAGTGTCATTCATTATGAGGCGTTCTGCTTCTGTGGTGTCTAGCCCGGCTAACTGATTCAGGGCTTCGAGTCTAGCTTCCCCGGGCAATTGACAGGCGGGTCGTAAGACAATGACCTCCTCCTCATGTCCAGGGCCATTGTTCAAGCCATCGACCTCTGGAACTTTTGGTCTAGGGTCTCCCTGCTTCTCTACTACACAGGGGAGATCCCCTTGTATGGAGTTGAACTTGTCAGAAGCAAGTGGCGCCCCTATTGTATTTACAGCATGAAAGACTTGAAAGTCTGGCTCGGGGTCATAGCCCAGGCCTCTTCGGTCGTTCTTGGAGAAGGGGGGTTGCCCCCTGACTTGCAGAGGGCACCACAGCTGTTGAAAGTAACTTCTGCGGGAGGCTTTCTGCATTTGTGGAATCTTTTGCTTATGACACATTTCTTTAATGTATTTGGGCATATCAGGCATTTCTTGGATAGGCTCCAGAGTGTTTTCAGGCGGTTTGCTCCAGCCGAAATCGTCATCTGTGGGGGCCTGAGGCGCCATATCTCCCTTATAAAAGATAATGGGTTTGCAACGCTCCTTATTTCCCTTTTTGCCTTTTCTTTGATATGTAACAATGAATGTCTTTAAAGCCTCCACTCCATATTCTTCTCTTGGAGCAACCAATTGCATGCAAACAGAGGGCAACATGATGCTCTTGTCTATTGTTTGGTTAATGAGGTTGGCCTCGAAATTAATCTCCCGCCGCTCGGGCTGAGTTGGCTTGGCAGTGGGGACGTCGGCTCGCAGGCTCAGTCGATGTATCTTGGCGAGTTCTTCATTTATGACAAAAAGTTCTTCTTCCTCATCATCTTCCTCAAACACCTTTTGTTTTCCCTTGCCTTTGACGTCAACTGGGGGCTCGACAGTCGGTTCCCCAAAATATAACTGGGCATCAGTTATGTTACATTCATTTGGTCGGAAAGGAGAGCTGTCGGCAAAAACCGTGTGTTGTTCTCCGCCCCTTGCATATTTGATACACTGATGTAGAGTTGAAGGGACGACCCAGTTTTCATGAAGCCATGGCCTGCCAAGCAAGGCTTTATATGAGGTATCAGCATTAATAATGTAAAAAGTAGCTTTGGTGACAAACATGTCCATTGTTACTTCCACGTCCACTTTCCCCAGTGCATCTTCGGAGTTTTGATTGAACCCCGAGATTTTTACATCATACACTCTCTGTAAATAAGGCATAAGAAACATTGACTTGAAAGTCTTGAGAGGCATTATGTTGACAGAAGCGCCAGGGTCGACAAGGATCCGGTTCAACTCACGCCCATTGATTTTTCCTTGCATATACAATGGACGATTATGACATGGGGAGGACAGTAACATGTCCTTGTCAGAGAAGGAAACTGTTGCGGCCAAAGCCTCATGTACTTGTGTTTGAATTTCGGCTGCATGAGCCTCATAGACCTCCGGCTCTTGGAGAACTTTAATGAGAGCCTCCCTCAACTCTTTACTCCAGGCAATGGCCTCCCATATGCTAACCATAGTTGGCATTCGCTTCATGTGTTGAATGATCTTACGATCAGCCCGAGCCCGGGCTTGATCTAGTGGAGGGATCATCTCCACCAGAGACTTAGGCTGATAAGGGGGCTTCTGGGCCGGCTCCAACTTTCCTTGGTCATTTGTTTCTTCTTGGAACAGCGGGGCTAAAGATTCCTCTTCCGGAACTGGAAGCTCTTCATTGTCCTTGCCTGAAGGGCATGCTTGGGCTGGATCAGCAGGCTGCTCTTGGGAGAGGGAACCAACGGGATCAGTCTCTTCATCCGTTGGATCGAATGGAATAGCACCTACTCCCTCCTGAGAGATCGACTCGACGGGCCCCTCATCCTCGTCTGAGGGGTCGAAGATGAAAGTTTCAGCCCGTACTTGTACCTCAGGGGGCTCATTGGGTTCTTCTCCTCGAAAGATGATCACTCTTTGGGAGGTAGTTGGCTGGGAAGTGTGCCCATTGGAGGATATGGACTGTCTGCCCCGCCCGCGGCCTCGGCCACGACCGCGGTTCCGGATTTCTGCATTGCGACGGCGATAGGTGGCCATAGTAATCCTGTCCCCCGAGGCAGGGGTAGTAATAGTCCCCCCCAAATTTTCTGGTGGGGGAATTGACACCATATGACATGAGAAGCTTTTTAGCATTTCTTCTAGCTTCTCTATAGTGAGTTCTTCATCTTTATAAAAGACGGAGAGTTCCTCTGGAATACAGAGCTCCTCGCCTCCCTTGGCTTGCTTGAGCATTCGTTGGAGCCAGCTCTTGAGCCGAGTCTTGCGCTCCAATTCCTCCCATGGGATGTACTTATCTAGTGGGACGGGCCCAGTAGGAAGAGAAGGTACATACTCTCCCAATTCCTCAATCAACTTTTGTAATTTCTGTAAAGGACTTAGCCCTTTGGGTGCTTCCATGGCTGCCGCCTGCTCGGCTTGCCTCTTCAACCTTCTTTTCGAGTTCTTTCTCCTATTCTTTTCTTGTTTCTTTGCTCGTGTCAATGCTTCTTGGGACAGGGCCTCTTTTCTTGTAGATGCCTGGGGGGCAGCCTTGGTTTTTGAACTCTCGGCGTAGACCTTCTGCTTGAATGACTTTAACGGGGAATTCTTCCTTGGGCTTACGGTAACCCAGTCGCCCTCTGACTCATGAATCCGAAAGGTGGCGTTGATTGCTTTCTGCACAACTTCAGGAGGCAACTCTTGAAATCCGGCCACAAAGGAGCCGAAATCATGAAGGGGGTCATGCCTTCCAATGACTTGTTGACTATGAGGCTGGGGGCCCACTTCGTGAGTCTGTAACTCCGCCTTGTTATCTGGTCTTCTTTCAACTGCTAGGGCAGCATTTGGTGATTGGGAAGTGTTTTGGCATGCTTGCTTAGGCTTCGCCATGAATTCCAGTTGCTGGGCGAGGTACGACTGTTCTGGTCTCATCCTGTCAACAGCCTTTAGTGTCTTGCCCTTCTGATTTAGCTGAGGTGAGGACTGACACAGCCCACTCATAACTGCTGCGAGTGGGGGTTGGGTCATGACCTTAGGGCCGAAATTAGAGCCCCTGGGGTGGGGGTTGGCCTTTTTCGCCCCGGTAGCTGGTGTTCTATATTGTTCAGTCCTCAAGGTCGGCCCAGAGGTTTGCCTTCCGACCAATGCTTCATTTCTACTAGGAGAGACGATAGTCCCTTTGGGGGAAGTACATGGGTCGACCCTTCGGGGGTAGTCCTGGCTCATAACATTCCCCTGAGTGCTATTTTTAGATGGGCCTGTGGCCCGGTGCCCAGAGAGGGCTCGACCTTTAGGATGAACATCTCGGCCATTATCTTTCTTGTCTGAGACAAGCAGGTCCTGCTCCCAATGAGAAGAGTCAGGGTGCGGTGAATCACGCACTAGAACCTCCTTTCCACGAAATAAAATGTCCAGCAACTTTTTAGTTTCTTCTTTCGGGAGAGGCAAGGATTCCAGGTCCTGCCAGGGTCGCCACTCAAGACTCCTTTCTGAGGAACTATCTGGGTCGAGCCCCGTATCTGCTGCTTGTGACATTGATTTCCCGTGAGAAGTCGATGCATGAATAACATTTACTGAGAACGGCGACCGTCCCCATGGAGAGGATGTCGAGGGAACTTGAGAGCCCTCCTTTAGCTTTATAATTTGCCGGGTAATCAAATCCTCAGCTATGTCTTTGAAGGTAGGACAATCATAAATGACGTGTCCCATGGCACGGTGATATAAGCAGTAGCCATGCCGATGCGTCATACCGGGCATCAAGTCACTGTCCGGCTTAGGACACTGTATTAGCCCCTCCTTCCGACAGATCTTAAATATCTCTAGAGTTCTGTGCTGGGGAAAGGAATATAGCTTCTCTTGGGGCTTTGCAACATGCGAGCCTATTGTGTCTTCGGATAGCCATCCTCCAGTCCTTGGTCGCCGTCTGGGCTCCACCGTAGCTTCTGAATGCGATGAAGCCCGGGCGGATTCTCCAGTTGAGGGTGTTGGGGACAGGGCCATCAGCCTATCATCCATGCGCCTCATTATGTGTAGCAGATCTTCTTGATTATGTCGTAGACGCCTGACTTCATGCCGGAGTTTGCGGACAGCCTTCCGAATGGTGAGGCATTCGGACATTAAGAAGTAGCCCCCTCCCAGAGTGGCACCTTGTGGAGGGGTGTGTGTGTCCAGACCATCTGCCGGGTCCTTTGCCTGACTCTTCCCCGGGAGCTTGTGTATGACATTTACTGAAAAGTGCGTGTCTTGCTGGGCACACGGCCCGGGCGAGTGCCTCCTGCTGTTGATATCATCAATAATTCGTTCGGCGGCCTCATGAAGCCTTTTTCTCACCATACTTTCTCCTTGAATATCAACTTCTCCCCTCTGAATGAGGATCTCAATGTAATCTTGTAATTCTTCGCATTCTTTGGTAGGGTGCGATATTATGGCATGAAACTTGCAATATCTTGGGTGAGCCTTCTCGACCTCAATATAAGTGGGAGGTGGGTCATGTACCATAATGCATTCCTGGTCTAGAAGGGCCTCAAATATTTTTTCAGTGTCTTCTTTAGGAAAGGAACATGCATGAGAAGGCTTCCAGCCCGGGTACCACATGGTGGGCTTGGTCCCACTAGGACCTGCTTCTTCTTCCCCCGGATCAGGAAATGTAAAAGCTGCCACTTGATAAATTTCCCGGGTTGGCCGATGGTTAATAACATTAGCCGACCGAACCATTCGTTCCCAGGTGTGGGGTTGAGGAGGGTCGACCCGAGTCCCTTTCATTGTGATGAGTTGATTTTGTATCATCTTCTCCAGCTCATCTTTAAAAACATAACAATTTTCAATAGTATGACCCAATAAACGATGGTACAAACAGTAATTGGGATCTTCTGTTTTACCAACTTCCTCAGGCTTTTTTGGTTCTGGCAAAACTATCAATTTGTTCTTCATACAGAGGCTGAAGAGTTTGCCGGTGTGCTCCTTCTTAAAAGAGTAAGGAGTCTTCATGCGCTCGGCCAACTTTGTGGTCGGTGCCCTTTTTTCAGACCTCTTGCTGGAGTCGCTCAGCAGTGCTTGATCGTCTTCAGCAGTCGGGGAGAAATCCACTGCATTTGTTTCTTTTCCCGCAGCGGGTCGCTCTTTAGATGTTTTATGCTTTGAAGGAATGAAGGTGGGATTCTCAGCGAAGAACATTTCGATCTCCGCGACCGCCGAATTTAGTTGGTCAAACCCTTTGACATTTGCCCCCAGAAGTCGCTCACTGACCTCGGGGGAAAGTCCTCTTCGGCATATAGTGATGGCATCTTCCTGCGCCGGGGGATTGTCGCATCTCATGCTAAGGTCCCTCCAACGTTTAATGAAGTCGAGAGCCATTTCTCCCCTCTTTTGCTTGAGCGAGCAGAGCTCAGCGAGGGACACTTTCCTTTCAACTAATTGGAACCGATCAATGAACTTCTTTTGTAAATCAGCCCAGTCAGCGACGGAGTTGGGCTTCAATCTGGAGTACCATTGAAAGGCACTCCCAGTGAGGGAAGTTGCAAAGTAGCGGAGGAGATAAGACTCCTCGATGGCGAGGTCACCCATGGCCGTGACATAATAGGCGAGGTGCTCGTGCGGCGATCCCTGCCCATTAAACTTTTGCAATTTCGGCGCCTTCGGGCAATCCGGAGGGAGTTTCTTGAATTGGTGGTGCAAAGGATAGGGTACACTGTACAGGTCGACAGTGGCAGTACCCTCGCCACGTTGGGCGAACTTATCCTCGATCATCTTTTCTATCATCCGACGCTGGGCGATGGTCTCCTCTACCCCCATGACCTGAGAAGATTGAGCATGGGGGATCCCTCTGAGTGGCTCATCCCCTGTGTCACCGCGCACGTCGGGGGGGTGAGCACCCTGTCGATTGGCAATAGCGGGATTGTATGCCTGTTGTTCCCGTCGAGGCTCTTGATTCGGCATCGGTGTTTGAGGCCTTTGAGCATTTATATTCATCTGCCTTTTCATTTCCAGCATAAGATTGGTCATCTCTATGTGCCAACGTTGCATTGTTTCAAACTTGACATCGTCGGGCATTGCTTGGAAAGCGGCCCTTGTTGGTGGCTCAAATGCTGGGTTGAAGTTCATACCACTGTCGGGGAGGACCGCCCCTTCATGGATGCTCACTACCTCATCATGGTCTGCTCCCTCTAGGGGTACATTCTCTCCTTGATTTTGCCATTGGTTTTGAATGGGCACCTGGTGTTGGCCTTGGGGAGAAGTTCCCCCTTGACCGCTAGACTGGCCTTGGAAGTTTCTTCTAGCGGCATTCCTAGTGTTAAGGTAGACCGCGTCCAGGGCCAAATTGGGATCATTTGGGCCACCATGTTCGTTTACGTTGGCAGGGATGCCAGTTGATTCCACAGGTTCTCTACCTGAGGCATAGCAAGTGTAAATCTTCATGTTGGCACCTGCTTCTGACATTTGTACCACCCTACGCTTTTTAGGTGGTTGAACTGTAGGGCGGGGTGGTGCCCTCAACCTGTCGAAGACAGAAGGTCGTGGTGGCGCATCTCCCGCCAGTCTATCAAAGACTGAGACTCGTGTCGGCTGTGCCTGAGCGCGGGAGGTCTTCTGAACTCGGATGTAATCCGAGCCTTGGGGAGCAACATTGGGTTTGCGATAACCCCCTTTCCTTTTTTGGCCCCGCGAACGCGAGGTTTTGACATCTAACGATGTTGTTGTTGGTTGAGCTTGCATTCGCCCAGGCCTGGCGGCCCTAGCTTGTTTAATTGCACGGGCCTCCTGCTTGGTGACCCAAACTTGCTTCATTTTCTGGAGGTGTCGCTCAATTGCTTTACCCCCACTTGAAGGCTTCTTTTTGAAGTCTGTGGTATCCTCGCGTACCTTGTGAAGAAGCGAGAAGCGGTTGGAAGTTGATACGGTCGGGACGTGATCGACCCGTGGTGTGATTGGCCCTCCGCCATCCAGACGAACGCGGAGGTTGCCGATCAGTATGGTTTTACCAGACCTTGAAGTAGCTGCAGTCGGCTTCCTGTTTAGGCGGCGACGACGTTGCCCCCATTTGGTGGGAACAGTGTCGGCCGAAATGACATGGACCGAGAAGACCCGGCCCTGAGTTGGTCGGGGGCTGCTGGCCCCAGTGGCAATAGGGGCTGTTGCGGTGCAAATGACCGGACAAGCCTGAGCGGCCGGGACCACTCCCAAAAAGAAGGGGGACCCAACCACAGCAGGAAAATCCCCAAACACAATTGGGGTGGCGAGGTACCCATACTTGGCATGGGTGGCGACGACCAAGGGACCATAAGCGACAGCGGCCATTGAGCTTCAGAAGGTCGAAGATCCGCCTTTACGTCTCGGCGGCGTATCCTCCCTTTGCTCCTCGCGCTCCTGTATGGAAGGAATAGTGGCATTAGGTCTTTTTGTAAGGGCATAAGAAGCTTTAGCAGTAAAGATGAAAGGCGGGAAAAAGTCCCACCGGGCGTGCCAGTCTGTTTACACGCGGAATTATATATTTTTGAAACATCCGATTTCGCTGGATGGATATGCGTATATTTGGCATATATATATTAATTCCGCGCCTTTTTTTAAATTTATCAGACGATTTAGGATTCGGGTACAAGACTTATCCCCACCGACCGAAGTCGGTGTTAATTTACATCGGACGAGTCCGAATACCCTTGATTAAACTGCTAAAGATCTTTTGCTACCCTTGACGAAAAGAAAGGCCCTTTTAGTTTCCTTCGGAGCGGGATTTTTTTGATTATGACCTTTTTGTTATTCTCTCATGTGGCCTCGCCTTTTCATGTTCGAAAGGGAATATGTCGCTTCGAATTTCATGTAACTTTTTATGATCCCGATGAATTATATTCCGCGACTTTCAATTTGTTTTTACGAACATAAGCGTGATTATATTTAAAGAACTTTGGAGGATACCATTTGCAAGGCTTTGTATGTTTATTTTTTATTATTATTACAGCCCGAAAGAGATTTCTCCATGACAAGAATAATTGTTGGAGATCCTTTTCCCATTTGATTCCGTATATACATGCACAATTTTAAGAACTTTCGGGTCAATGGTGTAATTTTACGCCAAGAGGGACCTTTGTATAATTTTGACAAGGGCCATGACAACCATAGTTTTCATGCTCACTTAATTATTTTATTGTCATAGTATAACATCATGAAGCCCCCTTTATATATGAAGGGGTATTTATGCCAAATGTACATGATTTATATATGAAGGGGTATTTATGTCAAATACACAAAATCCATGGTATCATAGTAAGAAGGAAAGGGGCGCACCCTTCCTCTTGCTTTTCTCTTTTGACTTGGGCCTTAGAAAAGCTCACCAAGTCTTTGTCTTCCTCTCTTCTCTCTTTTTCTCTCCTGGTCTTCTTCTCTTCTTCTCCTCCTTTGCTCCTTGGAGTAGCCTCCTTTTTATAGTAGATTCCACAAGTGGCGGAGGGGGTGGTAAAAAATCTCTTGGAGTTCCTCCGGTGGAATACCAAAGGCCAAGGTAACTTCTCCTCTTCCCTTGCTTCAGTTTTTTTTTTTACACTCTTCTTCTCCCCCTTTTCTTTTGATTGGACGGAGAGGGGAGAACCCCCTCCGGTGGGTTGCAGCCGCGGGAACCCCCCCCCTCCGGTGGGTAGCAACAGGGAAAACCCCCCCCCCCTCCGGTACAAGACCGGAGGGGGTTCCCTCCGGGTCCGCAGCCGCGGGGAAACAACCCCCCCCTCCGGTACAAGACCGGAGGGGGTTCCCTCCGGGTCCGGCCGCAGCGGAGCCTCCCTCCGGGGCTGGCATGCGCGGGAACACACCCCCCCCTCCGGTACAAGACCGGAGGGGGTTCCCTCCGGGTCCGGCCGCAGCGGGGCCCCCCTCCGGGGCTGGCAGGCGCGGGAACACCCCCCCCCCCTCCGGTACAAGACCGGAGGGGGTTCCCTCCGGGTCCGGCCGCAGCGGGGCCCCCCCTCCGGGGCTGGCAGGCGCGGGAACACCCCCCCCCCCTCCGGTACAAGACCGGAGGGGGTTCCCTCCGGGTCCGGCCGCAGCGGAGCCCCCCTGCGGGAACACCCCCCCCCTCCGGTACAAGACCGGAGGGGGTCTTCCTCCGGTTCCGGCAGCCGCGGCCCCCTCTCTTTCCAGCCTTCTTCCGCGTGCGGTCAAAAGAGAGAAAGGGGTGGAGGGGGTTTGGTCCCCACCATGGCTATAAAAGGATCCCCGGGGATTAAAAAAATTTACTTTTCACCTCAGTACGGCCGAGTGGTGGACTGTACTTTCTTCTTGGTCCCGGTGCATCCAGGTTGACCATCCGGACATCCGGAAAAATAATTGTCTTTTTGCGGAATGATTCCCACACAAATTTATAGGCCGGAAAATATTTTTATCAAGACCTTTCAACGCACGTATATGCGCGTAAACAATAGAAATCCCCAATATATATATCTTGCCGGGTTGTCGGAGGGATTTACGGCGAAGGGGACTCTTGTCATTTTAAGGCCGTTTAACGACAACCCGCTGTATTTTCCTTATTTCAAGAACTCTTTTCAAAAGAACTTAAATAATATTTTTGGGTTTCAACAACTACCTACAAGAAAATAAAAGAAAATAGTCAAATGACAATGCACATAGCAAAAAGCAAGGAAAGACAACAAGGCTATATGCCATGAAGGCATCAACAAAAGCCAATAAAATTTTTAAGGTGCACAGGCCGCCCACCATCACCTCTGACTCTGACGGACCCCCCGTGGGGGACATTTGCTGAACCCCATAAAGTTCACAACAAATGCCTGATATTTTCAAATAAAAAATCATAAATAAAAAATCAAATACACTATATGAAGGCCATGAAACGGCATAAAATCGTCGTCGTCACATGGGCGCCTTTAAAGATTCCGCTAAATGGGACTATTCACAAGTCTATACGTGTTTTCATGCACGGAAAATTTTATCAAATAGTTGATGGGCGGAGGGAGTTCACTCACTCATGATAAATCAACCACAAAATGGGGATTGCCCCGTCTTTTTAGACCAATCCCGGAAGTCGGGAGTTTGTTTCCCACCCAGCGACAGTCCCGGGCAACAAACGGGTCGTCAAAAGCAGACAAGGGAGAACTCTCCACGTGCTGCAGCCCAATTCCCAGCAATAAAAAAATGATTGAAAAGAATGGAAGGGCCTTTTTATAGCCAAACCAAGCCACCAAGCCCCCCCTCTCCACCCCTCTTCTCTCTCTCACGGACAACAGGGGGACCGGAGGGGGCCCCCCTCCGGTCAAGCAACACCGGAGGGGACACCCTCCGATGACATGGAACCGAAGGGGGGACCCCCTCCGGTCGCGCGATACCAGAGGAGGTCCTCCTCCGATCCTGGAAACCGAAGGGGACCCCCCCTCTGGTGGTTTGCAAACCGGAGGGAGGCCCTCCGGTCATCGCAGTACCGGAGGAGAATCTCCTCCATTCCGTTACAACCGGAGGGGGACCCCCTCTAGTCCCTTGTTCCCTGCGTAACAAAAAAAAGAGAGAAAAGAGAAGAAGAAAAAGAAAAAGAAAAAAAAGAAGAGGAGGAAAACTCACGCAAGGGGGGAGGGGGTCATACCTTGGCCTTTCGCCTTCCACTGGAGGTGGTGTTCCACCGGAACTCCAATGCCTCAGCCCCACCTTCTAGTGCCTATAAAAGGGAGCTAGGGCGTAAGACTTCATAAGCTTGAAAAGAGTTCCAAGACTTCTAAGAGAAGAGAAGAGAAGAAGAGAAGAAGAAAAGAGGAAGGTCTTGCAGCCCTCCTTTTGCTGCCTCTTCCCTCTCAAAGTTTGAAGAAAAACCAAATTACAAGAAGGCCTTCATATTACGTTATATTAACTAAAATGCCCCCCGAGCATGAAATAAGCTTGTGTATTGTTTGAACTATGTCATGAAAGTTAGAAAAATGAATGAATGCCAGAAATATGCCAAAGTTTAGCACAGTGATGTCAAATTGTGGGAAAATCCCTACAAAAAAAATAAAAGTTGCAGTTTTGTCGTCAGATTTTATGAAATTGTGCAAATACTCATGTAATTCAAGAAAAAATCCCGAAAATTCTGAAATTCAAAGGGATGGTTCAATTGTGTGGAAATATTCTTCCAAATTGGAGAAATGTCCCGGTGCCATCTCAAAGAGCTCAAAATTATGATTTTACCCATAATTTCCACGAAATTGTAGGAAGGCCCAAAAAAATACAGAAAAATAAAGAAGAAATTCAGAAAAATCAAAGGCTATATAAAGATGCCCTAATTAAGGAGAAAATTACAAATAAACCCCTCTAAAGGGGGAAATTAGAAATAAACCCCTCTCAAAGGAAAAATTACAAGTAAACCCCTCTTAAGGGGAGAATCACCCTTAAGAAAGAAAATTACAAATAAGCCCTCATATTA
Organism: Amorphophallus konjac; assembly: GCA_022559845.1. Classification (NCBI taxonomy): domain Eukaryota; kingdom Viridiplantae; phylum Streptophyta; class Magnoliopsida; order Alismatales; family Araceae; genus Amorphophallus; species Amorphophallus konjac. Next base: position 15,270,563 of record CM040125.1, read on the forward strand.
AGGGAAAATTGCAACAATGCTCTTACCCTAAAGTAAGGGAGTTTTTCCCCAGGGCAAAAATCTTTATTATAGCCCATACCGTAAGGGTAAAGAGGATCTTAGGCAGTCAATCAAGGTATTCGAACTTGGTTTGGTGTAAATAAACACTGACCCCGGTCGATTGGTAAGGAAAATTCCAGTACACGAACCTAAATCGTCTGATAAACCAAAAGCGCAAAATTAACAAATATGCTGAAATGTACGCATATTTATCCAACAAAATGGACCCATAAATTTCCGCATGTAAATAGGGTCCAACTACCCCCCCCCCCCCTCTCAGTTGTTTGCAATCTCCTCGGAGTTGTTGTCAACAATGGTGGTTCAAGTCTTCGAGGGTTGGCCCTTGTCCCCCACAATCTCTCCAGAACCGACATCTCTGACCATTACCCAGCAGCACACTAGTTCCTACCCCGATAATGTCCATGCTTCTCAAAATATCTCTCCAGATAGAAGTACGTTTTTTTTTTTTGTGGTGGGGGGTGCCTAAAGAAATCCCAGACTCTTCCTCTACTACAATATCTCTGGTGTATGATTGTGACCCATAAGCCATGTTCCTTATTGCCAATCCTCCAAAGACATTTGTTCAATAGTGACAGATTGAAATCCCTGATGTTCTTGATATCGAGTCCACCAATTTCCTTGCATTTGCAAACTTTGCCCCAAGCAATGTCATGCCACCTTCTACCACTCTCACGACTATCATGCCAAAAGAATCTTGCCTAGATGGACTCAAGTTTCCTAGCCACGGCTCAGGGAATCAGAAAAGTAGAAAAGAAATAAATAGGTAGACTGTCTAAGACAGATTTACAAAGCACCAGGCGCCCCCCATAAGAGAGCAACTTCCCTTTCCATCCTGCTAGTCCAGAATGACATCTCTGCACCACACCCTGTCGGTCCCTAGTCCTCAATGTACCAAGACTTAGAGGAAGACCCAAGTAGATGATAGGGAATTCACCAACTTGATAGCCTAGAATAACAGTGCTCCTTGGATGTCTCTCTACCCCAAGTTAACCAAAACTTGACTCTGGGCAAAATTCACCTTAAAGCCACTGACTTCTTGAACAAACTTCAGCATCAACCTAATGGTATAGCGGCTCCTCTCTCTCTGCCACAAAAAGGATGATGTCATCAGTATACTGAAGATGGGATATGGATTGTCCCCTAGGAGCCACCTGGAATCCCTTGATCAAACCATGGGACTCTACTCTCTTCCACACGTTGTTCAAAATGTGTGCCACCAAGACAAATAGAAGTGGAGACATAGGGTCACCCTGTCTTAATCCTCTGCCACTATAAAAGTGGGGTGAAGGTTTTCCATCAAGGAGGACAGCAAATGTGAACAACTGGAGGCATTCCCTTATCCAACTCACCCACTTATCATCAAAACCCATCTTACTAAGGACTTCAAACAAACACTGCCAACTAACTTGGTCATATGCTTTTCTAAAGTCTAGCTAGCTTGAGCACCAGCCCTTTCTTTCTCTGTTCCTTCACGGCAGATAAATATTCATGTGCAACCAAAAAATTGTCCTGAAATGTTGCAACCTTTAATGAAGGCTCCTTGGTATCCACTGATTATTCTATGCATAACATGCTCAAGTCTCATAGCCAACAGCTTCGTGATTATCTTATAAGTCCCATCCAGCAAGTTGATGGGCCTATAGTCCCTCAAGTTGTCAGTCCCTTGCTTCTTCATAATGAAGACAAGCAAGATCTTGTTGATGCCTCTCAGGTGCGCCCTGGCTTCATAAAATTCCCAGATTGCTTATAGAACATCACCCTTGATGATTTCCCAGCAATGATGGTAGAACACTAGTGGAAAACCATCCGATCCAAGAATCTTATCCCCTGCCAATGAGAAGAGTGCCCTCTTTACCTCTTCCTCATTGGAAGGGCGAGAGAGATTCCTGGTGTCTATTGCTGTAAGGCGAGGGAGTAAGTCTACAGCAATAGACAGTCTACTTGGTTCTTCCTCAGAGAATAGTATGGAATAGAAGTGAGTGACATGCCTCTCCAAGCTTTCCGGGTCAGTGACGAGCTCATTTCCATCTTTGATGCACTTGATGCAATCAAGCCCCTTCCTCCCTAACGTAACCCTGTGAAAGTAGGAAGTGTTCCTGCCGCCTTGACATCTGTTTCCAATAGATCTCCTTTTTCACAAGGATGCCTTCAAAGTCACTTTTACACTTGTCCCGTTGTAATCTGTCCGGTTCGTCCCATAGGCCTGCTTCCTCCAGCACATCAAAACCCTCTAGGTGTTCTAGTATCCTATACTTACTGCTTTTCCTGGAAGAGATTTGTTGGCCCCCCACTCAATTCCTTTGCTAAGCTTCTCAACTTGCCAACAAGTCTGGCCATAGTAGACTCCTCCTGCTTCTAGGTACCCTACACTCTGCTAACAGTATCCACGAAGTCTTCTTCTTTCAGCTAAAATCTTTCCATCTAAATTATAGTTTCCTATTCAACCTACTAGTAGTTCTAACCAAGATGGGCTTGTGGTTTGAAATCGGTCAAGCCAAGCCAAGTGCCTCCAAATGTAAGAAGCGGTCCTCACAGCCCACAAATGCTTTTCTAGGTCTCAAAAAGGTGGGTCGTGTATGGCCCAAGGCACCCATGGGTGTCTTGGGTCGCCCGGCCTGACCACAACTCATACCAAGATCTAAATAATCTGAATCTTCGGCTAACCCTAGATGAACCCCCAACGCCTTGGGTCACCTGGCCTAACCACTACTCATACAAAGATCTGAATAGTCCGAATCTTGGGCTAACCCCACATGAACCCCCAACTCCCTAATGCCACATTGGGTTTTGCTAGGATTTCAACATCACCACCACTGACGCCGTCTCTGGCCGCCAACGCCACTGTTGCAGCCATCGATATTGTTTTCTGCCACAGTCGACACCGTCTTTCCACCATATCTAAGACAGAGACATTGCTGCTGCTTTTTGCTATGTTATCAACAGCAATCGTCTTGCTTGCCTAGGCAATGGAGGAGGGATATAGGCAAGACAAACACCTCACCTAGCCTCATGTTCACCTTACTCACCTAGGTGTTCAGCTATTTTATCCATGCCAAATGCTTGTATTTTTTCAATTATGTGACATTGCTTTTTTTCCCCTTATCCTTGCTTATTCCAAGTGGGCTAATGCCTCCTTTGTTAATGTCTAATGAACTTTTTCTCTTAGCGGCTGCTATGGGATGACTTGACTCGCCATCACCTTTCCTTTGGTCAACCTTGGTGTGTTGGAGGGGATGTCAAAACAGTAACTGTCCCGTGGGAGAAGACAGGGGATAGTGTATATGCTGCTGACATAGAGGATTTATCAGACTTCATCCCAGAGGCAACGTTGGAGGACATTGGCATAGCCCATGGTCGGTTCACTTGATCCAACCTACAGGCAAATGCTTCTTGCTCTAGGCTAGACAGGTTTCTGATTTTTGTTGATTAGGAGAACCACTTTCCTTATGTGCAGGTGCTTCCTCTGGCGAGATCTGCCTCGGACCATAAGCACACCCTTCTGAAGACCAATCGTGTGCATGATAGGAGTTACAACTTCAGGCTTGAAAAGTTTTGGTTTAGAGAGGCTGATTTTATGGAGACAGTCACAGGTGCTTGGTATGAACAGGGTGTGGATTCCTATGCTATGGCTACTCTAATGAGAAGACTGAAGCAGGGTGTGGCTGAGAACTGAGGCTGCTAGGCTGATTAGGGGCTTCCAGGTGGATAGAGAGGGTCCTTCACGTACTCACTTGCAGTATGCAAATAACGACACCTTGTTTTTGGTCGAGGATGAGCAGCAATTTTTTGTGGTTAGGCTCTTGTTGGAATTGTTGGAAGAGGTCACTGGTCTTAAAGTGAAACTTCAATAAGAGCTTGCTAGTAAAGGTTAATGTAGAGGATCGCCATCTCTAGAGGGCGGCCTGCATGTTGGGGTGTAAGATTGGAGAGTTCCCTATTTCGTAGTTGGGTCTCCCGCTTACCCCAGGATCTCTTCATCATGCAGATTGGCTTCCTATTATCCAGAGATACGAGTCCAAGCTGACTAGTTGGAAGGCTAGAGTGTTATCTTACGAAGGCAGAATAGTTTTGGGCAGATCAATGCTAGATAATCTCCCTATTTATTTCCCCTATATGTTCCGGGTCCTGAAGACGGTGGCAAAGAATATTGACTCTATCCAGAGCAGGTTCTTTTAACATGGTAGTGACAAGAGATGCAGGGGTTGGCATGACATAGCTTGGTGGAGGATTGTCTTTAATAGGGAGGAGGGAGATATGGTGATCAAAGATGCCAAGGACTTTACTTTAGCACTCTTGTGTAAGTGGTTGTGGAGGTTGGAGAGGGAAGAGGATGAGCTGTGGGCACAAGTGATCAGGAAGAGATACTATGGTACGACGAGAGTCTGGGACTTGGCACTTACTCTGCAGCACATGACTTCACCTCTCTGGCGTGAGATCTTATCCTGCAGGGATGTTATCACCTCCGATGTCCGGATCTGTCTAGGAAAAGACAACAAGAACCTTTTTTGGAAGGACAGATAGTGTGAAGACTTCACCTTGGAGGCTTTGTTCCCTAGCCTCTTTCTTGTTGTTGCAGACCCTCTAGGGGTGGTTTCCCAGGCCTTTAACTACCTCCTTTCTAAAGGCATCTGGGCTCCGACCTTCAGGAGGGATCTCAGGCCCAATGAGTTGATGCAATTCCAAGACCTCCTTTCCTTCCTCCTTCACTTCCATCCTCAGCAAGACAGAGAGAATGAGTGGACATGGAGGTGGGATAAGGAGGGCTCCGTTTTGGTCAGATCAGGCTACGCCATTATTTCTGATGGATGTGCTCGCCACAGTCTCTTCTCTCGGGTCTAGAGACTAAAGAGTCCACTAAAGGTGAAGATCTTGACCCAGAGGATCTCCTATGAGAGGTTACCTACCCGGGACAAATTGCTTTGTTTCTTTTCGGGTATCCATCCGACTTGCTACCTGCACAGGGAGGACGACAAGACCCTAGACCACCTATTTGTACGTTGTACCTACTCACAGCGGGTGTGGAGGAAACTTGCTAGGAGGACTCACAACGTCTTCAGCCATCAGAAAGAGGTGCACCACCTGATTGGGAATTGGTGCAGGGCTTGGGCCCTTAGGGGTGACAGGACGGTGTGGTAACTCATCCTCCATGTCACACTGTGGATGTTGTGGGGGGGAACGAACAACCACATTTTCAAGAGGAAGGCTAGAGCCGAGGATATAGTGGTTTCTTTTGCTTGTAATAGAGTGAGGGAATGGGTTGAGATCCTTTGTAATGTGAAGTCCCAAAACTCTACTCTTTTTATCTTGTTGGGGGGTTAGAGTGCTACACACTGTCTTAGTGTGGCCTTCTTTTGAGGAATTTTTTGGGATTTGATACTTGTACATTCCCTTTTTATTTAATACATCAGTTGTACCGCCCACTTAAAAAATGTATTTTTTCCTCTTACATGTTGCACATCTCTCTCTCTCTCTCTCTCTCCCCCCCACCTTGACAACTATGTTTAGGGATTTTTGTACATGATCCTAACCATGTGCTTGCATATTGCTTTTTATGTTTAATAAAAATGTGGTGCCATCCACTTATAAAAGAAGAATCTGTAGGAACGACCCAATTACAAAAAGACCAGCTATCTAATTTTCATCTCTCTCTCCGTCCACCTTGAGAACTATGTTTAGAGATTTTTGTGAATGATCCTAACCATGTGCTTGTATATTGCTTTTTACGTTTACTAAAAATGTGGCACCATCCACTTAAGAAAGAAAAATATGTAGGAACTACCCAATTACATAAAGATCAGGTATCTAATTTTCATGGAATTTACAAAAGAAATCTGAACTGTAAGATATATGATTACAACAAACTAAATACCCAAAAGTAAAAATTTCTGTGCCTGCATATCAGCATAATTAGGTTCCACATCTAATTATCTCACTTTATGGATGCACATAAAATTCATTTTGTGAAATTGAATAGACAATGGAATGATCTAAAATTGCTTTGCACTAGATCCAGCAAATGTATGTGAATTTTTTGAAATAAGGAAGCAATAGCCAATATAAGACAATTTGCAGAAAAAAAGTTAAAGTACCTTCGCCCAGGTTCATCCAAGCCCGCGTAGGCAGAGGCATTTTGTGGATCAATTATTTCACCCAACATATCCACAATTGCAAGAAGCTCAGTTCTATCAGCATCCATTATAGTTCTTGCATAATCTGACTTCTTTAGAGCATCAATTAAGTCTGTGATTTCAGATTTCTGGGGAGTTGAATTCGACCAACTCTCAGGAAAATTTACCAGGGAATTGCCCTCTGCAAGGTGAAACAAGTTTTGCTGAAACTGCATGGTTGATGCTCCCTTAGCAATATCATGGCCCCACTGGAATCCTTTATTTTGTGAAGCCACAGTATGTATTTCCCCAAAATAGCCTGACAAATTGATTTCTGGAATGGTAAGGCTACAATGTTGAGGTCTGTTGTCACCGGAATGAAGACATGCAACAAGATGCCTCACAATACCATATGCACGTCTCCAGTTACCTGCAAACAGTTGGAGCACAGTGTCTTGATTACATCAACAATGGCAAACCAACACACAATGTGTACTTATAATATTCGGCCAGCATAGTTTCGGTCGAGAATTTTTTTTACCGAGAAGTGCTAAATTGTACCACCAATTTTATTAAACATGAATAGAGGTATAGTACAACTGAAGGTAGACAAGAGGTACCTCACCAATGATAAACTTCAATAAAACTTCATAACAACCTTAAATCCAAACTAAGCTGTAATGCCGAAACAAAAAACTTTCACAACTACTCCTACAGACTTCATAAACACTTGAACAGCTTTGGTCAAGAAAGTTATTAAAAAAATCAAATAAAGCAAATACTAAGAAGGTCAAGCACCAAATGAGATTGTGTGGGTGGGTGGCAAAGTCTTAAGAGTATCTTATCTAACTTCCATGAGGCTGAGAGGTTTGGCACAACTCACAGCAAGAAAAAAACTGTCATGAAGGTTTATGAAATAATGTTGTGGTCATTTTGGGACTCGTAACTTTAAATCCTAAGCAATAAGAAAAAAAAGGGTCAGGAAGCCTCACCAACTGAAGGGTCACAATACCTAACTAAAGCCTTATCATCAGGGCTATAAATTGTCCAAAAAAGATAATAAAACTTGAACAAGATTTCCTCTTCAAACTAATCTTTGTAAAGGTTAGCTATTGATCTATGGCAGCTGGCTGGATCCTAGAAATGTTTATGATTCACTTGATGGTCCACCTACATCAGTGGCAACCAACAGCACGGCAACATGTTCTAGCATCTGCTTTCCTAAAACTTAACCAAACTCTCCATTTTTAATTAGAATTTATAAATGAATTCAATAAGCAGCTAAAGATAGGTCTTCCTCGAGTTTCACCAACTTAACCTAAGCCTGGTCTCTTCATTGGTTTCTGCAGACTTTACAAAAACTAGCACAAACAGGTGAGGAGAAATAGGATCATCCTGGCATTGCCTTCTCCCACTGTCAAAAGAGCTACTAGGTTGAGCACCAACTAAAACTGAGAAACCAGCTGACATGATAAATGCTTTAATCCACAACATTACTCATCATCAAAGCCCACAGCTGCCATGATCTGGAGGAGCAGTTCTATCCCTGTGTCACATGCACCTTCAAGCTTCTAGCTTTATTACCAAGTCCCTTCCCATGTTGCTATCTCATTGCATGTACAGATTCATGCTCACTAAGAAATTCTCTTGATTTTTTTGCAAGTTCTTAAATCAACGTTGTTTCCAACTGACCAATCTATAATCACTACTTCCATCCAGGTGGAGAGCATTTTGATCATGATCCTATACACCCCATTAAGGAAACTAGTGGGCCAAAAGACTTAAGCCTGTCTGCCCCTTCCCTTCAGGTATCAGTGCCAAATAAGTCTTGTTGATTCCTTCTACATCAACAATTGTGGCCAAAAAACTCTTCATCGATAGCTTTAAAAAATGCCGATGAAAGTTATTCATCCAAGCCCAATCACTTATTGCCTACAATGGACAAGAAAACCACTTTCATTTCCTCCATTAGAAAAGGTCCATATGGTAGCTGAACTTCATCCACCAGCAGGCCCAGGCAGCCAATCAAAACTGATAGATCTCCATTTATTCTCCTTTGAGCACAGATGTGAGTAGACATCCATCTTCCAATTCCCCATGTCCCCTTACATTAGTTATAATAACCAAGGATCTAAAGAATGAGATCACGTTCAGGATCTGCCACCCCTGGACTGATCCAAGTCAGCCAATCGCAATCAACATCGAGAATAAGGGATAGCCAAGGATCATCTGAACAAATAATAATGATAAAAAAGATATCAGAAATGATGAAAAGTTTGCATGCATGCATGCACACACACACACACACAAGGGGGGCCAGTACCTCACAAAGGAGGACCCTGGTGCTACTCCTGTTCACTGAGAGAGTGAGAGAGGTGGGTGATGCTGTCCTGATTGCCACAAAGGAGAGATGGGAAGGGAAGGAGGGAGTGAGAGCCTTGCATTTAACCATTTGGTGTGGGTGGGACTGGTAAGTTAAGCTTACCTAACTGTCTGGACTGTGAATTAGCTAGCCTCGAACGGGCTGAACCGAAATAGAACATGAAAGAAGGGAGGGTCAAGATTGGACCGAAAGGCCAAAAACCACTCCAGATTGGCCAACACTGACCCAGACTGACCAGTTTCTAAAAGCTTGACAATTTTTCTGCAACAGCATAGTCAGCAAACCAAGGTCCCTATCATCTTCCCAAACCACCACAACCTCCTTAAAGACTTTTTAAGTGCAGGCAATGACTAATTCAAAAGAATAGGTCAACATCTAATCAAATATAATCCTCCGAAGAGAAAGCATGCTGCTAAATTAGACTATAGTATAAAACAAGTAATCGGTTCTCTCGTAACAAGAATGGTAGGGCTAAAATGAATATCATCACTCGGCCAAAGCAACCAAGGTGCCAATTAGAACGACCTGTCAGATTTAGGCTTTTGTGTTGGCAACCATATATATATGGCTATGCAATTTGCCCACAGGGCTTCAAGCACAGCAAGGTTCCTTTTTTACATTCCCCTGAATTGGTCTCCACAATAAAAAAGCGATAAATGCTACAATTACTAATGCGAACAATAGAATAACAAGATTGGTGTTTTTACTGCCAATCCTAGTTGGCTATTATTTCAGAATACTTATCACAATAATGACAATAAATATAGTGCAATGATTCAAGTATTGCCTATATGCCAATTGCTAAGTGTCATCCTAGATGGGTGTAAATAAGTACAATGTTTCTTGTCTCAAAAAAGTTAAAATTCAAGAGTCACCATTCATCTTGTTTATATAATTCCCCAGAGAAAATAACTGCCCACTATAAAGTCCCTCGGAAGGTATAAATTAATTGTTAAATGTACATGACATCCCTCACAAGCTAATCTGAGGTAAAGTTTTAGAAGATTAATCACTAATGATCACATGTTACCTGAAAAAAGATGGAGGAGAAGTGCCGTAGGATGATAGCCTGGCAACAATTTACAAGATTCATCTACAACTTCTGCTATACTGTACAATCTACTTTTGGTACAGGAGGCATGGTTCTGATGTGACAGTGATTCACAGGATCTGTCAACTTCAGAGCTACTCCCCAAATCAGTTTGCAAGAACACACAGGTTTCACTGTTCTCATTTGTTAATGGCTCTTCTACAATACACATTCCAGTATCTTTACATATGGCGGGAAAATCATGACTTTTAGATACATAGGCAGCACAGAGATAATCTTTTTCAAATCCAAGGTGACAACTTAACTTATTATGGTGATTTGCATCCCTTCTGGATGAACATTGACTGAAAATAGAAAGGTGTCTCTCATGAATAAGTACAGGAGTCAACCTTGGGCCCCATACAAAGCCTTGTGCAGTTGCATATGTACAACAACGTGCAATACAAACCCAGTTTTGCACATGTACAGGCCTCCCTGATCTCACTAGCTTTAGATCACGAAGTATTTTTGATGAGTACAGGCGCAACTCATTTGGCAGACAAACACCAAGTATTGAGTACCCATTACCTAAAGAAAACCAGTTTAAAGTAACAATATCTACATCAACGGATATCTTATCCTCAAATAAAAAACTGCCTCCACCCAAAAGGCGCACAAACTGCCATAAATGGACATGAGAGATACCACTGGAAGTCTCCTTCCCAAATGTAGCAATGTAACTAGCACAACTAGACAAAGCTATTCCACTAACTGGTCCATGATGTGCAGTGAACATGCCCACAAGCTCCCAGGGTAGGTATCTTCCACCTGAATGTAGATCAGGAGTTCCCGGGGGGGGAGTTCTCCATATTTTCACTGTGCCATCAGAGTGACCTGTAACCATATGATATAAAGAAGAGCTTCTATGGATATACTTAGAAGAGACCCACATTTGTTGGACACAGGGATAAAATTTATCAGGAGAAAGAACAGAAACACTTGTAACTTTGTCACAATCATAGGACCTTGGGAATTCCATTGAGCAAAGATCAATAGAGACAAAATACCTTCTGCAACCAAAATAACTCTCATATTTCCATTTTTGGGACTTAGAGGCATGTACATCATCAGAAAAACATCCACAAGTGCTTGCAGGTAGGTCACCACCATCAGAGTGCATAACAATTTTCCATGCAAAAACCTGGAATTTCTTCATCCATATCGCTAGCATCATGAAACTGTTAAACGTAAAGGGCCATTCGCATGTGGAAGCTAAAGGTGTTGCAGTGATGTAGTCAGGCCCATCCATTTCATTGTAGCTAGATAAAGGTACCGTGAATACCTTGTGATATGAGATTTTTTCACTTCCCGCTCCATCAATTTTAATCAGCATACAGTCAATACCCTCTGCATGTCCCAGAAGAAGAAACCGGTCATCGCCTAGGACCGAAGGTGCCCAACTCACTGTTGAGCATCTAATAACATTAGACAAACCTTTTGTACTCACTTTTCCTATGAATTGCCACAGTGGATCAGCTGGCGTGTTCATGCCTGAAACACAACCAATAATTGTTGAGAAGGACCAGAATAGAAGAAAACCATTTGAATCCAGCGAAACAGCAATCTCAACCTCACTGCGGCAGGGATGAACTGCAACTTGCAAAATTCTCCCTGTATGGCTATCTTCATTTAGAGATGAACCTGTGAAATATGACAATATTCTGTCCTTACTGGCTTGACTTAGGGATACACCCTCTGAAGTAACAACTGGGCTACATAAATGTGACCAACTGATTGAATTATCAGGTAACAATTGAAGTAGAGAACATCCATTTGGCGGAGCAGAAAGCCAGTTCCTCCAAACAAGTGCTTTGATAATGATGGGTTGACCTTCAGTAGATGAAATTTTCAGATTAGACAAGTCGTCCACTCTGAAATCTGTTAATTGCTGTTTCTTCCACAAGTTTACTCGTGGAAAGCGTAAAGGGAACAAATCATCAAGGCAATGAATGGACCAGAAAGAAAGGAATAATCCAGGGCCTACACCAACCAGCCACTCACAGTGACCAACTTGGTCAGTCTGAGAATCCTTTTCAGAAAAGCACTGCTCAACACCTTCGCCTTTTGACAATGGAAACTGAATTTCTGTAGCCCAGGATATAAATATATCTCTGCTGATAACTCCCTTTAAGCACTGATTTATTTCAATCACTGAAATGACGTGGAAGGATTGTCGCATGGGCTTCTGATCACTCATGTCCTTGGAAGATCTTTTGGTCCTACCACTATCAATCTCACTCCACAATCTTACTACCCCATCCAAGCAGCAAGTTAGAAGCACATCCCTTCGTGAATGTATGAAATCTCTCTTGGATGGTGGAACATGATAAGGCCTCCATTGAATCATTGACACAGGTTGTGGATGGCATAGCTCAATTTTCACAATCTTCGATCTATCATCTCTGCAAAACACTAAAACCCGCTGGCTAGCCTCATGAGAAGAAGACAATTCTTTGACTTTTGACGTACAAGGACATGCTGAAAAATGGGCTACTGTTGCTACTGGGCCATTGGTAGACCAGGTTGCTGAAACAAGAGTTTGAGTGACCGACACTTGTAATTTCCATGCTGTTTCCCATGATAAGTTCTTCCTTTTCCAGGAGACCACCTCATTGCCAGCTGTAATTAACCCATCACCAGATTGTGTCCACTCAACAGCTTCAATCGTAAATGAATGTACAAGGACTGCTGTCTGCCTCCAATATACAGACCCTGAGAGAGAGAGATGCAGCATGGATTATGCATACTTGAAGTTCAAATAAATTACAGAATGCATCAAACCCTTTCAATATTACATGAGTCTACAAGAACATGAGTCAGCAAGGACCATACATAATTGAATATCAATAAATTACATAATACTCGAAACATGCATACAGTCGGGGATATTTTTACATGTATATAGATGTAAAGACCTGTTAATAAAAACCATCAGTTGATGTACTATACTGTATTGCTACGAGTTGGTCGACTCATACCGTACCAAGGGGAATCCGATCCGTGGTACGCCCCGACTCAATACGATACGATCCAACCTATTAAATAATTAAAAATACTGTCAAATTGATGTATATATTTATGTATTGCCTAAGGAGTGATTTTTAATATCTATATTCTTAATGAATTTAATTAAGCCTAAATATTATTTGAGATAATAAAATCATGTTTCCTAAATTCTTAGGGGTTTTTACAAGTGCTAACGGAGTAGATTTCATTCAAAGATTGTATGAAATGATGAAATAGTAGTTGTACAAGTAAAAAAGATAAAATAAATAACTTTACACTTTAAAAATTATTTTTGTAGAAAAGAAAACAAACAAACAACCCATTCAATTGGGCGACTCGGCCTAAGTGGGCCCGGCACGGTACAAGTCGGGCCAACTCGTACCATACCAGTCTGGACAAGAGTTGGGCCTGACCCGCCATTCGTCGAACCTTGAAGAAAATAAAGTTACCATAATATGGAGAATTGAAGATAAAGAAATGGGATTCTGGGAGTTATGTCTTCTATCAGCACACCAGTGAGTTCGACTTCACAAAAGCTGATCCAACATATGGTTAAGATAAACCTGAAACACCCCCCTTGGATGATGCAAGATGTATTAGTATCAAATTATCTTTAAAAAGCCATTGGCAGCATTTTTCAGGCATGAACCATATGATTCATCGGACATTTTGGTTTCTCAGAGGATGTCTAAATTGAGTAAAAGAATCATCACATGATATTGAGACAAGGTCAGTGACATTCAAATGTCAGCATTGAATCTCAGCACACAAGTTTTGAAAGAATGGAAATAGTAATAAATGACCCTATTACATGCATAATTGCAGCAATAGCACTCTTACATATACAATATAACCTTCGAGCACTATTAGTAGCTTCTTCAGGTTCTGCATTTCCTCTTTCACTTGAGGAAAGCAATATGGAATGAGCATACTACAAATGAGAAATCTTAAGTCCTGCCTCTCCCATTGAAAATCCCTGCAATGTGGACCACATCAATTGCTTTCCCCCACATGGATTTGAGCACCTGCTCACTAACAGAAGTAAAAGTGAGGTAATCAAATTTCCTTGCCGGAACACTACTACACTAGAGCTACTGAGGTATCCAGAAGGTGCTCCATCAAATAGAACTAAGTATTGAAGTCATTATACATATCTCCCCACATTTAATCTTAGCCAAAGGGCCGAGAAAGATATGCCATTATGCATATCAGTATCCATCTTATCCATTTTTTTCTCAAATTCTATTAATTGTTAGACATCAATCATGCAACTTTAGTTTATTCTATTCTATTGTATGCCTTTTCCAAAGGTTAGCTTAACCGATAGGCATTTGTTTCTCCTCGCTTTTGATAATGAAGACATCTTCCATAAAGTTGTCTTGAATAGATCATTCCCAATGCTGACTGGTCTCGTACATCTATACATCGATCACATTTTCAGTAGGCAAGGTCGTGACTTCAGTGATGATCTTAGCAAACATATACCAAGCTAATAGGTCTAAAATATGCCAACACATTAGCCCCCTCCCTCTTTTTGGAATAAGTGAAGCTAAAAAATCTTACCGACCAAGGCTTCTCTTCAAATTCTTTTACCAGAAATAAAATCATCTTTTATTACATCTCAGAAATGCTAGCAAAACACCGATGAAAATCCATCAGGCCCTCGAGGTTTCCTACTGTCCACAGTCCATTCTGAATACCTCCTCCTCAGTTTCCTACTCCATAAAGGTGCCATTAGTGTCCTGCATGCTCTTTTAAACAGTAAGAAACGATACTCCAAAAATATGCAATATCCACGTTACAACCTCTTCCAACAGGTTTAAATGGTATTCACAAAATCACACTTTGTATCAGATTCAACTTCAATCAATATGCATAACAGGTTTCTCTCCATCCGCTTCTTCCAGCCGCTGCTCCTTAGCCCTTTGCTTCCAACTAATATCATGTTTGGTCACCCACTTTTACATGCCTTCCTGAGTTCTCTCCATTTCTGCCTATCTCCCCTTATAGCCCCTCCTTCTCCTCATTCTTTCACTTGTCAATTCTCCAACCTCTTTACTTGTCTCCTCATACACTTCCTAAGTTATCTCAACTTCCTGTTAAATCTCATGCAAGGAAATTTGTCATGAGTGCTTCTGCCTGCCATCTTAACTAAATCCTTGAATCCTTCATATCTGACCAATGCCAAGTCAAATCTGAATACCTTCGACACCTCACTCCAGGAAAGCCATTTAACATCAACGAAATGTGATAAAGAAGAGGCTTTAACATCCCATTGGCCTCAGCTAAAGGAACAACATCAGCCAATCAGTTGAAACTATGATCCTATCAAGTTTGGTTTCACCAATCCAGCCCGTTTAATCAGGTATACAGATACTTCAGTACTATCACTCTCTCAGCTCTGTCATCCACAATAATTGTCCAATTTCTGA
This sequence comes from Amorphophallus konjac, assembly GCA_022559845.1. Lineage (NCBI taxonomy): Eukaryota > Viridiplantae > Streptophyta > Magnoliopsida > Alismatales > Araceae > Amorphophallus > Amorphophallus konjac. The sequence goes on from CM040125.1 coordinate 15,285,641, forward strand.
ACAGTTCCCTCTCTTGCTCCCACTTGTGATGTCCTTTTCCTTCCTAAGGATATTTAGCCACCTTCAAATCCATTATTACCTAGCATGCAGCTAAGATATCTTCTTGCAAGATGCTAAGGTCCCAAAAATTAGCATCATCATGAAGTCTACCCACCATCCTCTGAGCATTGTGCCTCCAAACCTACTGATTGCCTAGGCATCCACCACAGTGACCCTTATTTCTTTCAGGCTAGAACATTAACTCTATTGTTCATTATTAAGTAATGGACACAAACAATCCATGAGATAAAAATCATTTTTTTTACTTAAATCATTTTCCCCCACCTCCTGTTCCTGCCAGGTATAAGGCAGCTCAAATGTCATGCTTTCTCCTCCTTGCCCTTGCCTCTTGTCACTATCTTACAATGTATTGCCCCTTTTGCTCATGTAACTTTTGACCCACTAAATTAACCAAATAGGATATATCCATTCACTTTCCATTGTTATCTGGCCCAAAGACCACCAATGGCCGGGCTTCAGCTTTTCAAGCCACTTCGTTCCCTTCTGAACTGTGTAGCTTCAAGTTCCTCTATTAGCAATCACCTAATTCTGCTGTCTCCCTCCAGAACCCATGTTGCTGAAGCCTCTTTCCCAAAGCCCTCTCTCCTCCCATCAACATGTAAACATCGATAAGTTCCAAGTTCTGTTGACAACGATTCTCTGGTACTTATTAAAGAAAATGATGCTTCAATACCTATAAAAAACAATGCTCTGGTAATTACAGTAAACATGATGCCTGGTACTCTTTGAAAAAAAAAAATGGTGCTCTGGCAGTTCAATTATCTACACTGGCTACTCAGGGAAAATTCTCCCAACTCAAGTGTGAAGGCTCCACTGGCTGGCATACACTCCCCTCTCTTTCAATGCCTGCCACTCCAATACCCCTTGCTTGTTCATAGAAGAACTCCCACATACATTTGTGAAATCCCAAATTTGTTCATACAAGAACTCCCACGTACATTTGTGAAATCCCAAATCCATCTCCTGTCTGCTTAGTGAAAGTTCCCCTTCCTGCTTGAGGGTAGACCCATGTCTGAAACTCTGATTCTTCTGCAGCTCACTCCCCACAATGCCATCCAGTCAGGCCTTCTCTTTGGAAGCACCTGTTTCTTCATCACCTATGCTCTGCAAATCCACGGCCAGATCATTGCCGTTACCCAGATCACTGTTGTTACTATCTCCTGTATTGTGGCTTGAAAAGATTGGATTTCATGCCACCTTGAAGCTCGAGAGCATTCAAAAAAAAATGGAGAGAGATTCCGTCAATCACAGAATGGGAGGGAGACCCGGAGTTTAGCGGCTCCAGTTCCCTGCTGACTATTCAAGCCATAGCCTCTCCCCAGTCGCAGTGCAGAACTTTTAGCTTAAAAATCCAGAAATTAAACCTGAGATACAAAATCCAAGCTATCCAAGCAAAAGTCGTAACGAAAGTCCATCATACAACGAATCTACATTCCAAAAAACAACAAAAAGAAAGCTAGCGATAGAAAGTAGAGTTGCAAGAATATCATACGGTAGCATCCAACTAAAAGGCGTTCTCATCCTTTCCTTGCATTCATGTGCTGGCCTACACCGGATCTATCTTTTCCATAAATTCTCCGTGAAATGAGGCAATCAGTGTGCGAAATACAAATAGTTTGACAACTTTCTGCAAACTGACGCCAGTTCAAAGAGGGAGAATTCAGAAGTTTTTTCGCCATGTAATTCCAACAAACGTATCGAATATTATGCAGTTGAATCAAAAACCTGCACTATATCATTCAAGGAGAAGCGCAAGCTACCCAGCAGCACACAACTTCCGACATACCTCGCGCGTCGGCGGAGTCCGGAGCATAAACCCACACACAGTCCCACAAACTCGCCGCGACCTCGCCCTTCGATGGGCGTGAGTGGCACCAAGCTACTGCCTTCACTACAACAGTCCCATCACTGTCGGCGGCGGCATCACCCGGAGACGGCGGGCGCAGGGGAGGCTCTATCACTTGCTTACAGAAGGGGCCGATCTGGGTCTCCTCCGGGGACGTGGGGGAGGGGCAATGGGAGATCACGAGGAGGGAGGAGGCGCCGTACGCGATCCACGAGAAGCCCCCGAAGTCGTGCAGCCAGTCGATGGCGGATTCCCAGCGGTTGGGGGCTGGCGGGACTACCTGCGCCTTGATGAGCTCGAGGGGCAACATCCCCGAGAGCTCCTCGGCACCGGGGGGTTCTCCTTCCCCGTCCGATCTCACGCTCCCGCTCGCCTGCGGCATTATTTTTCTTCTGTGTTTTCTGCTCCCGCGGAGATGGGAATAGGAGCAGGGAGGAGGCGAGCGTCGCAGGCGTAAACTGCAGCAGATTTGCATAAAACCGCCTCTGGGATTCGTCTTTATCGGAAAAACTCTCCTCGACAAGATCTTTAAATTTTTATTTGCAATATACAGAAAACAGTCAAAAACAAAATTTCTCATATGTAAAAAATAAAATTGGCCAATTTTTTCTAGTGTCCTGTGAAGAGGTCATTAAGTTTTAAATCTTGAGGGCCACTTTGACTACCGGTTAAAGTTGAGTAGAGTGAGATATCTTGGGGCAGGTGAGATGCTCTTGTTTGAGAGACGAAATGCCTCACTCGCGGTCGGGTGGGGTTGCCTCCCTAATCGGGCGAGTAAGTCACTCGACGTCTCACGCTCAAATTACATGTTCGACCCCAATTAAGGGCTATCTTCTTCTCTCTGTCACGGGACTTTCCCTTTTCACCCCCCGAGCCTTATTTTCTCTGGTTTCAATTCTTCCCAGGCAGCGGCACTGGGAGGCGGCGAGAGGGGCGAGGGATTCTTCCCAGCTACAGGTTACTCGAGCGTCAGAGGAAGGGCGACAACGAGATCAGGGTCCGGCTGTGCTTTCCATCGAGATGTTTCTTCGTCCTAGCAGTTCTCGACCTCATCCGGAGGAGGGAGGGAGACGATCGGAGGTCTGGACGTGGTTGCAGCAAGGCGGCAGATCTTCCGATGGGCAAACGATCGCCGATAAGGTTCCTCTCTGGTCATTCTATTGTGTGAGGTTGTTGTTTTCTCATTGCCACAAGACGAGACGATTGGAGGTCTAGACATGCTCACAGCAAGGCGGCAGATCCAGTGGGCAAACGATCGCCGACAAGCTTCCTCTCTGGTCATTCTATTGTGTGACTTTTTCTTTCCGCCGGCCCTAGTCGTCTGGTTGTCAGGGATGGGGTTTCTTTTCTTCCTCCCTACCGTTTTGTGTTTGACTGCAGACAATCTTTGGTTCCTTGCATATGTGTGGTCTTCTCACTATCAGGCATCGGAGTGAGCATTGATTCCTCACCTACCACGTAGAGACGTCCGTGTTCAAAAGGCCCTTTCCCTGCCCCCGAGAGTCACAGGTCCCTTCCCTGTAGCATGCATTGCAGTGTCCTTATTTTTACCTTAAGCGAGGCTTCAAACAGCACAGACTTTGTCTGTAATATTAAATTCGACTGAGGGGGACTTCATCTCATCTATAAGTTGGGCGCTATGCTTCCTTCTTTGCATCTCCCTGCGTCGAGTGGACAACAGCAACGACAGCAACCATTTCCTCCTCCTCCTCTAATTCTCTTGTCATCACTGGGTTCGCCCTTTAACCTAAGTCCATTTGCACTGTATCTTGCTTTCAGTGTTTCCTACTAGTAGATTTTTTATTTTTATTTAAATAGAAAGATTGGTTCCCAAACTTGACTTACTCTATATTATTTCTCGTGACATTAACAATACTCAAGGGGGAGGAAGCGTAGGCGCCCATATATGTCCACAGTAAATACATTTGCCATTTAATTCAACATTTGTACATAGATAATCCATGCCATTTTATCCAAATTTCCATAAAAGGTCACTCTTGTATGTTAAAGCATGGATCATATATGAAAATAATTATATATGTCAGAAATTTTTTTGTCGTCCCTAGATCCTCTCTATTTTTTAGATGGAGATTCATTTTTATGTGAGATCAATTTTACTCGTGACATTGAGTTTGAAACATACTCTTTAACAAATATATGCTATAGTTACTAGGAAACTCTGAAATTCAATATATTAAACTCCACTTCCTGACTGACCCCGTTAAAGTCCATCAAACATTACATCTTAAAATATATTGAATTTCAGTTTATGTTCCTCACATTCATGTCTCAAAATAGTTTAATTTGTATTTCCATGAGTTACCATATGATGCGTTTCTCACTTTTTCTTCATGAATTACTTCTAACTTCATGCTCCTCACATTCAAGTTTGCCAAAGGATTTAAACTTATGTTCTCATCATATTTAGTTTGTATTTGATTTCAAATGTCAAAAAAGGTGTTCATCAGCGAGAGAGGGAGAGGAAAGAGTCGTGAACCTAATTGGACAAGCTTTCAAGATGAGAAATTACTAGAGTTGCTGATAGAACAATATGATAAGAATAATATATTAGATGGGAACTTCAAGTCTCAAGCATGGAATAAATGCATACCAAAGTTTAATGCAGCCACAGGTTTGGATTATACTAGGCACCAGCTATACAATCGATGGAAAAACTTGAGAAAAGTTTATGCCTTGTATGACCAATTGACGAGAAAAAGTGGGTGGGGTTGGGATCATGATCTCCACATACTTGTGTCGGGATATGAAGGGGCATGGGAGGAGCTATTGGAGGTAATTAAACATTTTGGTGGTTAATTTTATGTCTATTTTAGATCTCACCATCATACATTATTCACACATTTTCTTTATTATTTTCTCAATGTCGTCAGAGATCTCCTGAATATAGGATCATAAAGGGCAAACCCTTCATGTTCCTAAAAGAAATGGAGTATTTGTATTCAAGTAGCATCGCCCGGGCAGTAGACTGTGAAGGGAGTATAGTCTGTCAGGCCGTATCAACTCAATCTCAACCTTATGTTCAAGAATACTTAAATGCCCTTACCGGGGGTGTAGGTATGGAAGGCCTTCATTTCAGTAGTGATGGCTCCCTTGATCCCAATGCACATGCTTCCCAAGCGTCGGCTTGTAAAATAATCACACCCCTACATCAGGGACAATACCAGCACAGCCAACAAATGCTGAAACTACATCCAATTCAAAGAAGCGGCGTTTTACTGGTGTCTCAAATTCATGTAACAAAAGGTTTGGGGATGACTCTGTGATGACTTTTGCTTCTGCTAGTCGTGAGTGGGCGGATATGATGAAGATACTATGTAGGGAACGAACATGTGATGCATCTGGAATGACAAGTGGAGAGAGTGTTAAAACGATCCCCACAGTTCAGCAGTGCATTGCAGCCTTAAAGGCTCTCCTATATAGGGCTCAACCATGGAACCGTCGTCAAAGCATTCGACCTATTCATTGAACCCAAACATAAGTCTTTGTTTATGTTACTGATTGAGGAAGATAAAGTGGATTGGGTTCTCCTTCATACACTATAGGAAAGGGGATTAGGTAGTGGTGTTTTATAACCGTCATCTCGGACCTCTAGTTATAGGTGTCATCAGTAGTTGTTGTTTATGTAAGGATTCGAACAGCCTGGTTCGGGTAGCACAGCGGATAATAAAACTTAAATCTCAAACCCCTGCCCTTTTAGAATCCTAGAACCCTACCCCAATCGATGAAATAAGATTACCTAGTGCATAACGACGTTGTCTGCAGTGCCCGATGCAGATTTTCACGAACGTAGAGCCGCATGTAGACACACCAAATTTGACATCATTTTGAGTATTCCTCATATCACATTGCGATGTCCCGATTTGACCCTCAAATTGACTTATTTGAGTGATTTCTCCCCTTCTTTAGAATTCAACCTTTCCTTATTTTCCCCTATTTTTCTTGATTTTTCCTGAGCTTTTCTCCAATTTTTCTTGAACTCTTCTGAATTAGCGACAGTCCCTTGGTCGATAATTCTTTTCTGAAAGAATAAGCGCCTCTTTTAATTGTCGACATTTCTTCTTAGTCGACGCGTCCAACTGGGGTGTCAACCTTGTCAAAGTTGCGTCCAGGACATCGGACGCGTTCTTCTTTTTCTCCTATTTTTGGCTTGAAAATAAATTATGAACGCGTCCGTCTGGAAGGGCACATTTTCTTCCCCGCGTCATGATCCCTGGACGCGTCTTCTATTATCCATGTTAATTATATAATTAACGCATTGTCAAAGGGTGCTATTTTTATTAAACACATATGATTGCTCAGACGCGTCCTTGAAACTACGGCCGGCCCTTCGTCGCCTATTCATTTCCTTCGCCGCCTTGAAGAATTAACGCCCTTCTACATAGCCGCTTATTCTTTAATGAGCGACCATCTTATTGATGTTAATTCCCATTTTATCTTCATATAATTACCAAAATTCATGAAATTCATGAACGCGTCTGATCATCCGGACACGACTTCCTTTTCTAATTTTTGGTAATTTCTTAATTTCTAAAATATTCAATAAAGGGCGTCTGTTAGAGATGACGCCTATTCTTTAACGCGTCCAGGACCCCAGACGCGGTTATCCTTGCATCCTTCATATTCTTTGCATCCGTTGCATTTCATGCATTTGCATTCATCCTTCTCTCTCGGGTGTCAAAACCCGTGTCATATTCCTCCGGAACCTCCGGATCTCCATATAGGGCATCGCGCCCTCTTTCTCCATATTCCTCTGGAACCTCCGGATCTCCATATAAGGCATCACGCCCTCTTTCTCCATATTCTTCCGGAACCTCCAAACTTACCTCATCTCCCACGGCATCGCGCCCCCTCCAATATCCTTTCCGGGCACCGCGCCCCTCCTTATGTTCCCCCTCCAGAACCTCCAAACCTTCCTCTCTTCCAAGGGCATCACGTCCCTACTCATTCTCCCCGATTTTTGGAATCTTCGGAGTTTTCTCTTTTCCCCGGGTATGGCGTCCCATGGTACATTTCTCTCCTTCCGGAATCTCCGGACTTATCTCCTCACCTGGGACATCGCGTCCCTCGGCACTTTCTTCCTCCAGAACCTCCGGATCTCCCTTCCTTCTTCCATATCCTCCGATTTATCTTCTTACTCCTCCAGGACATCACGTCCTTTATTCTCTTCTTCCTTTTAAATCATCTTTGTCCATACCTTTTACCTGGACATCGCGTCCCTCTCCATATTCCCCCTCCGGAATCTCCAGACTTTACCTCCTATCATGATTTTCGTCCTTCACCTCCGGACACTCCAGATCCTCCTCTCTCGATTTACCAATTTCTTCTCCTAATTCCTCCTGATCCCGGGTCCGACCCAACTTCTCCCGCATCAGCTACTTTGGACATCTGTCCGTTCTCCCACTGCTTCCGAGGCTTTAGTCCTCACTCCTCCTCTTAATTCTCTCTTCAGTCTATAGACCTTTCACGTGATCAGAGTCTCCGCACCTTAATAAGGGAGTTCTAGCTCTCACCTCTTCCTTTTCTCCTTATTCGTCTAAGTCTGGTTTAGATACCGCTCTCTCTTGTTAAGCCACTTTCAAATCTTCGATCCTTATTCTTTTGTGCTAAATGAGGACTGCAAATCCTATGTTTATCAACATCGCCTCCGGCAGCCGCTTCTACAAAGGTCGTAAGGTAACGTATGTGCGTAAGTATGCATTTTTATGATTTCATTATCTCATTCATTCTTCATGCACGGTTTTTCAAAACGAAGTGCTTCTCAACAGGATCAAGAGTGGTTGTTTTAGGCCTTCATCTTAGTTCTTATTTAAGACAATATCAAAAAAAAAGTCTTTAGGCTTGCTATGCAACATTCTTTGGTTATAAAAACCCTGCGCTGAGAGTTCGACATTCTCTCCCCACTCATTAAAGGCGACCCTTAGTTGGACACCGCACACACTACACGGCGTCCTTAGTCGTCTCCCTTGATAAAACATTGTTACTTTTTGGGCCATGCTCGAGGGCACAAAGTCTTTTTATCTTCTCTTCTCGACTAAAATATGAGGGTAGAGATAGCCTGGGCAAAACAGCCAACCTAAGCACACCCGATAAGAGGAAGTCTCAAATAGGGGTAGTCAATTATGACTTTATTCTAAAAAATTTCAAGTTTCAATTGTAATATCTTTCAAGTCCAAAGGACACAAAAGAAAAAAAATAAAAAATCATGAAAAAAATATGTGAAATCAAAAGAAAATTCAATGAATTTGGCACGGCAAGAGGGCAATATAGTTTTCCCGTAGTACGTCATGAGCCCGGTCGTATGCGTGCCTAAGAGAGAATTTAAGGTTCGATGATATGACACAAAGTCCCGGCGCAATAGACCGAATCTCTAGGTGTTGTGCTGTGGAAAGAAATTAAACCCGATATCTTCTTAACTTATATCAAGCTTATCCCAAATTACTCTTCTCTTCTCCCTCTAAGACCGAGTGCTTCTCGGGTATGACCATGGTAGGGGGACCGTTAGCCAAGGGCAGCCGGTTATAGGGCGCCACCTCTCAATGCACGCCCTACTTTGGACAGTTCTTAGCGAAAGGGGAGGGGACGAGGACTCCTAGCCAGCGATTTAAAACATCCCTTTGATGCTGCCTTAGCAAAGTCTAAACCAAAATCCATAAAAATGTTAAATATTTTTTAAAATCCGAAAAAAATAAAATATCTCTAAGAAATCCATAAAAAATAAAAATAATAAATATTTTTTAAAATCCAAAAAATTTGTAAATCCAAAAAATTTGCATTGCATTGTATTTTCCTGACGGTGCCTTTTACAGGGACAACAACATTCACAGAACCAAGAACTCGGAATGAGTCCTCTTCATTCATTGCTATCAATCTTTCGATGATTAACATCCTCACAAATCGTCACGCTGGGCATCAATTGATCGATCATCTCCAAATATTTCTAATAAACTCTTGCTGATTTCACTTGATCACTCTTGCTACTGGGTTTTACTTGATCTTGATCATTCAACTCTAAATCTTATGATATGTCAAGATGGTCATCCTCATACCAACAAATGAACAATGATGCCTTACATGCTTCAACGCTATTCCTACTATACCTCACATATGCTCGATGCTTCTATCCATGTTGAAAATGATGCTATTCATGATTCGATGATATACATTTCGAATGCTTTGCTCCATGCTTTTCATGCTATGTCTTCAATAATTGAGTGAATGCTATGCTTGTCTTAATGCTTTATTCATTGCTTGTTATACTCCATTATATCTTGGCTAATGAATTTTGAGCGGAGGAAAGAAGTATTGGTCCCACCGTCCTGACATCATCATCCAAGTCCCCACAGTGTTTTGCATCTCATTTTCTCAGTTCCCCTCATGCCCATTGCCATCACCATCTCCCTATATGCATTCCTACTATATACTATTACACTATTAGATTATATCAAGGACCTTGTGACTTTGGTAAATCTGGAATTTGAGTTCCCTTTTATTAAAAATAATGATAATTCCAGGGGAATCTTAGTCACAAGGATAGACCGTTAAGCCGTCCAAGACTGGGGACGATGGTTCCCTTTTACGAGTTGGTGCGCAGATAAACGGGCTTCAGCTTAGTATCAGCTCACAAACTAGTATCTTGACTCAGTCTGGACAGCCTAACAATATTATCATTGATTACCTTCTATTTAGTTTGTTTTATTTTTCCCTTTAAACACAGCATGCATTCATGTAGAACTTTGAATTACCTTCGAAAAAATCATTCTGGTAACTCATTTTGAGGTCAATTGATCATTAATTTTTAAGATATGAGATATTCCACGTCGAATTATGTCCTCAGTTCGCCTTGCTGCCGTTTTAGGCTGTTCCTTGAAAACTCCTTTGTTTGGATTTCTATCCTCTTATTTCAAATCATTTTTCTTAAATCCACATTGGCTGTAGCATGTCCACACTGGCTGGTAATCGCAGTCCAAAGGTGAAACCTACATGTTTGTGACCTGGGATACTTTCACTGCGCTGAAAGTTGATCACTCTCTTTTATCTCTCCTTCGTGCCCGCGTGCACACTCCTTCCTTATCCAAATAATCGTTGCTTTCATTGAATCTCCTCAAGATTGTATCATATCGAGCTTTTGATTCAATTTTTATCAAGTGGTGTTAAACGCGTGTCTCATCACACCTTGGCATCTACTTTTCAATTCATTCCACTTCGTGTCACTCCCTTGCAAAGCAGACGCCAAGGCCGGACAACTGTAGGCACACCAAATTTGACATCATTTTGAGCATTCCTTCTATCGCATTACGATGCCCCGACTTGACCCTCAAATCGACTTATTTGAGTGATTTTCTCCTTTTTTGAGAATTCAACCTTTCCTTATTTTTTTTTCTAGTTTTCTTGATTTTTCCTGGGCTTTTTTTCAAATTTTTTGGAACTCTTTTGAATTAGCGATAGCCCATTAGTCACCCGTTCTTTTCTGAAAGAATAAGCGCCTCTTTTAATTGTCGCCATTTCTTATGAGTCGACGCGTCCAATTGGGGTGTCAACTTTGTCAAAGTCGCATACAGGACACTGGACGCATTCTTCTTTTTCTCCTATTTTTGGCATGAAAATAAATCATGAATGCGTCTGTCTAGAAGGGCATGCTTTCTTTGCTACGTCGTGATCCTTTGATGCGTCTTCTATTATCCATGTTAATTATATAATTAACGCCTTATCGAAGGGCGTTATTTTTATTAAACGCATTTGACTGCTCAGACGCGTCCTTGAAATTACGGCTGGCCCTCCGTCACCTATTCCTTTCCTTCGCCGCCTTGAAGAATTAACGCCCTTCTACACAACCGCTTCTTCTTTAAAGCGATCATCTTATCGACGGTAATTCCTAGTTTATCTTTATATAATTATCAAAATTCATGAAATTCATGAACGCGTCTGATCATCCGGACGTGACTTCCTTTTCTAATTTTTGGTAATTTCTTAATTTCTAAAATATTCAATAAAGGGCGTCCATTAGAGATGACGCCTATTCTTTAACGCGTCCAGGACCCTAGACGCGGTCATCCTTGCCTTATTTTGAGCATTTAACTCCGTCTAAAATTTGTATTAATCCCTAATTGGCGACAGTCTCATGGGCGCCAATTCTTTTCTAATTTTAGAAAGTCCTAATCCGTCTTAAAATATCTCAGAATCAACGACACTTCTATCTGGCGCTATTTTAATTGGCGACCATTGAGTGGTCGCCCATTCTTCCAGAATTCCAAACTCCACAGAACCTCCTTTTTTCTCCGTTTTGAGCTTCCTTTCCACTTGGGAAAGGGGTCCTAAGACTTCCTAATGTTGAAAGGACAATTGGACAATATATATCTTCTTCCAAATCCAATTAAAACTTGATTTCCTAATTTCCCTTGGATTAAACTCTAAATTTTCTTCTCTCCCTTGTGTAGAAGGCATCAATATCAATCTAAGGGGAGGTGATGCCGGATTGGGAGCTCAAGGAGGAGACTCCCATGCCCCCAAAGTTTCATCCTATGGAGATCATCCTTTGAAGTCCCAAATTGGAGAAAACAATAAGCCTACATTCTTCCTTTTCATTTCTTTCATGCATTCTATTTAGTTCATGTATCATATCATTATTCTATCTCTTTCTTTTATCTTTTTATCTCAATATTGAGATCTCCATATTGTGCACTCTAGCACATCTCCCTTTGTGCAACACTTGCACATCTCCCTATTTTCATCATACATCATCTTTTCTCACCCTTTGTATAGGAGTTTAAGGGCCAACACCCAACAAGGTGTATTTATGTTCATACTTTTCATATTATTTATCTTAAGAACTTGATGATACACTATTGTTTTCTAATCAATATCTGTATTGTTGGTTGTTGTTTGTGTTTCTTACAAGGGTAATCAAGTCAAGAAGAACTCTCTTCATCGGCCGGCCGATAGAAAGAGAAGATGCACTCACAATCTCCCCCGCTTTAAAGGTATTTATTCGTGATCCCTCCTTGTTATTGTTGTTATATCCATTTGAGGTCCGCGTGTCTCTAGCGATCACCTTTCCCCTTAGCATCCTACGCTATGATTTTCTTTCTTTTATTTTTAGTGGATTTTCTATAGATCTACACCGCATAGATGTTCGGTCTCTAGAGTAGATCCACACCGATTCTCATGCAATGACAGTGTCCACCCATTCTTCCTCCCCCCCCCCCCGCGCATGAACCACATATGCTCAAAACTCCCTTCTTCTTCCTTAAGCCTTTCTCCCTTGAGAGGAAGAGAGAGAGATCAACAAGGGAGAGAGAGAGAGCAAGAGGGAGGGGAAGGGAGGAGAGAAGAGGAGTGGTGTTTTCTCCCTTACGTGCTTGGTTGTGGAGAAAAATCCACCTAACACATATATATATGGGTTGGGCTCTTTCTAAAAGAGCCCCTAACCACATATATTGTGTACGTGCTCTTGCATTATTGTATATACATATATAAAGCTCTTCTCATTATTCTTTTCTCAACAGAATTTAAGACTTTTAACATATACATCTGTACAATAATACCCCATCACCCGAGAACCTATTGTGTGTGATCTTCTAGGTCCATAGTCACTCTAGTTTAAGGCCCATTAACTTCTAATTCTCACTTAGAAGTAAATTAAACTCATTATTCACTTCTACTGGAGCCAAATAATAGTTTAATTTATTCTGAACCTTTGATCACGTTAGGTCAAGTAAATCCGCGTGATCCCAAAGGACGTCGGGTTCAAACCACCCTGTCTGATATCTATATGTCTACAGTTGCCGCATCGCTATAATCCCTCGCTCCTTCTATGAGTCTGGTTCGATCGAGGGTATGGTAACTATCAAACCCCATGATCGTGCCATTCAATCATGACCTCATAAAAGTGTATGACATCCGTTCTAAACGAACTCACATGACCCTGACCAAGAATTTAGTGGAGCGTCAATGTCATGACCCATTAACTGTCTGATATATACCAGACAGTGAGCGATCCCTTCTTGACCTTTGATGAACTTCACACGTATTCTGATATGATTAATGGATTGGCAATTCATGACTTATGGTTAAAGTCACTTAGTCAAGTATCAAACCATCCCAGTCCTCGTGTAAGATCCGATCAATATCTCAGGTCAAAGGACCAACGATGCTACTAAGACAATTAGATCTTCAGTTGACATTAGGTATAATTAACCATCTGAAGATCCAATAGCGGATCTGTCCAGTGTACATCCTCCCAGGATGTACACTTATACATATACATTGGTGCCCCGTACTAGTGACCATGAGACTGCTCACCCACACATCATGTGTACTGGTTTAATAGGTAATCAAAGTCCCCGAGTGATTACCCTCCAACCAGGAACAGTTTTAAGGTATGTGTCCATGTAAAGTCAGCCTCATGATCGAGATCCCATCTCGAGTTGACTTTAAAACCACATATCCTTGGGACATCATAGAGTAATATATAATTATAAATTTACGCTCAAATATCACTTTATTAATGACGAACGAGATTGTACAACTATCGGGCCTACCCGACCCAAAATTGGCCTGTAGCACATCCAATACTTACAATCTCCCACTTGAACTACAGTCAATTGCCCACAACTGCGAGGCCCATCTTATCCTGATGGCGCTCAAACATAATCTATGGCAAAGGCTTAGTCAGGGGATCTGCTATGTTATCTTCAGATAGTACACGCTCTACCATCACATCTCCACGATCAACAATCTCCCGAATAAGGTGGAAACGTCTCAGAATGTGCTTGACCTTTGGTGAGACCTTGGTTCCTTCGCCTGGGCGATGGCCCCATTATTGTCACAAAATAATGGGATGGGAGATGATATCTGGGGAACTACGCCGAGTTCCAAGGTGAATTTCTTTATCCAAACGGCTTCCTTAGCAGCTTTAGCTATAGCAATGTATTCTGCCTCTGTCGTCGAGTCTGCAGTCGTATCTTGCTTGGAGCTTCTCCAACTGACTACCCCTCCATTCAATATAAATACAAATCCAGACATGGATTTACAGTCATCTGGATCTGACTGGAAACTAGAGTCTATGTAAGCTCTAAGTTGTAGGTCTTCTCCTCTATAAAGTAGAAAAAGATCCTTAATCCTTCGTAAGTACTTAAGGAAGCACTTTACTGTCTTCCAGTGCTCCTCGTCTGAATCTGCCTGATATCTACTGATAATGCTCAAAGCATTGGCAACATCAGGCCGTGTACATAGCATTGCATACATGATTCACCCTATGGCCGAAGCATAGGACACTTAACTCATGTGTGCCATCTCCTCAGATGTGTTAGGGCTCATCCCCTTGGATAGGTAAATTCCATGTCTCATGGGAATGAGACATCTCTTGGAATTTTCCATCCTGAACCTTCTGAGGATAGTGTCTATGTACATAGATTGGGATAATCCTAACATCCTATTAGATCTATCTTGGTAGATCCTTATGCCCATCACATAGGATGCTTCTCCCAAATCCTTCATGGAGAAGGTCTTGGACAACCAAGACTTAGTTGATGTCAACATCCCTACATCATTCCCAAAAAATAAGATGTCATCAGCATATAGAACCATAAAGGTCACAGAGCTCTCATTGACCTTCTTATAAACACAGGGTTCATCTTCATTCCAAATGAAGTTGAAAGATTTGACAGTCTTATCAAATCTCAAGTTCTAGCTCTGGGATGCTTGCTTCAATCCATAAATTGACCTCTGAAGTTTGCATACCTTATTAGGATAAAGCTTGGAGGTGAATCCTTCAGGCTATACCATGTACATCTCTTCTGACAGATTTTCATTAAGAAAAACTGTCATCACTTCCATTTGTCAAATCTCATAATCCATGTATGTAGCAATGGCAAGGAGGATTCTGACTGACTTAACCATAGCCACTGGCGAAAATGTCTCGTCAAAGTCAATGCATTGTCTTTGACGATACCCCTTCACCACTAATCTGACTTTGTATGTGTCAATGTATCTATCTGTACAGATCTTCCTTTTGAATATCCACTTGCAGTCGATAGGGATTTTCCCTTCGGGTACATCAACTAAGTTCCAAACTTTGTTAGTGTACATGAACTGGATCTTTGAATCCATTGCCTCTTTTCATTTCTCGGAGTCTGCACTACGGATCGCCTCCTAGTAGGATTGAGGATCTTCATCCTCATTGATACATATCTTAGAGTGCCTCTCTGAGACATGTCCAACATATCTCTCAAGTTCTCGTGCTACTCTACCAGATCTCCGTAGTGTCTGTGTTTCATTATGAATAGGATCAACCGATATTGTCTCATCCAATGAGACTGTCTTTAGGTTATGGTTCTTGGAGCTCGTCCAATTCTATCTGGCTCCCACTATTTTTCTAGAGTTGATATTCATTTTTCAGAAATACAGCTCTCTTAGCCACTGAGACCCTTTGCTCAGAGGGGTGATAGAAATAATATCCAAAGGTCTCCTTTGAATATCCCACAAATCTACACTTACCGGTTCTAGACTCGAGCTTATCACAATCGTTCCTCTTCACATGGACAGGACACCCAAAAATTCTAATGTGATTAAAATTTGATTTCCTGCCTTTCCATATCTCATATGGTATAGAAGGAATAGATTTACTTGAGATCCTATTCAGTAAATAGGCCGTAGTTTCTAAGGCATAACCCCAGAGAGATAAGGGTAGCCCCGACATGGACATCATGGATCGGATCATATCTAACAAGGTCCTATTCCTCCTCTCGGATACACCATTATGCTGTGGTGTATACGGTGGAGTCCACTGAGAAATAATTCCATTATCTTTAAGGTAAGAAGTGAATTCATGGCTAATGTATTCTCCTCCCCGATCTGATCGAAGAGCCTTGATACTCTTACCAATCTGTTTCTCTACTTCATTTCTTGTATCCCTTAAACTTCTCAAAGTCTTACGATTTATACCTCATTAAATACACATAGCCATATCTCGAGAAGTCATCAATAAAAGAGATGAAATTGAGGTGACCCCCTTTTGTTTCTATGGACATGGGTCCACACACATCCGAGTGTATGGGCTCGAGAAGGTCAGCAGCCCTCTCACCATGTCCACTAAAGGGAGCCTTGGTCATCTTCCCCATGAGACAAGACTCACATGTATCAAATGGCTTGTATTCGAATGAGTTCAAATACCCATTTGAGTGTAGGTTAGAGACTCTCTTTTCACCTACATGACCAAGCCTGCAATGCCAGAGATATGCAGGATTCACTTCATTGGCATTGGAAACGTGCATAACATTAGAGCAAGTATCTAATACATAAAGATTATCGACTAATGAACAATTGACTATCATTAAACCATTATTCATTATAGAGCACCAAGTGCTATTAAAAGTCAATGTATATCCAACGTTATTCAAACTAGAGATTGAAATAATATTCTTAATGATATCAGGAACAAAATAACAGTCATTCAATTCCAAAATAACTTCTGAAGGTAAACTGAGGCGTGCAGTCCTACCGGCTTTAGCAGCAACTAAAGCTCTATTACCCATCCTCATCTCAATCTCTTTTTTGCCCAGCCGCCTCCTATTTGCCAACACCTACAAAGAGTTGCAGATATGAGATGCACATCTAGTATCCAATACCCATGGTGTGAATTTCACATATGACAAATTAAGGTCTATGACAAAAATACCTTCATTCAGAATTACCTTACAATTCCTTTTCCAATGCCCAATCTGTCCGCACCGAAAACATTTGTCCTCTTTTTCATTCTTCTTGCCCTTTCTGTTGTCACCTTTGGCGATTTTCTAACCCTTGACCTTCTTCTTTCCCTTCCTTTTGGTGAATGTCTGGGTGACCTTCCTTTTCTTATTGGCTCAGCCAACAACCATTACAGAAGATGATTTATCTTTCTGCATAGTCCATTTACCACTTTTCAACATGTTGAGTAGCTCAACGAGAGTTGCTTTAATCCTATTCATGTTGAAATTTATGATGAAATGAGAAAAAGAGTCAGGCAATGACTGGATAATAAGATCAATGTACAGTTCAAGATCCACCTTGAACCCCAGTGTATTGAGTCTCTCAATCCACTCCATCATTTTCAGTACATGTGCATGTACTGAAGCACCTTCCAACATTCGGGTCTTGAAAAGTTTCTTGAAGATATCATATCTCTATATCCTACCATGCTCTCCGAAGAGCTGGCGTAGGTTAAGAAGTATGGTTCTACAATCAGTATTTTCAAACTGCCTTTGCAGCTTAGGAGCCATAGAGACCAGCATAAAGAATTGGGCAAGGGAAGAATCTTCTGACCATTTGGCACAAGTCATCGAGTTGCCCTCACCGACATCATCAACTGGCTCAGAATGATCTATGTCCAACACATAGGCAATTTTTTTCGGCGGTAAGGACTATGCGTAAATTGCGCAGCTAATCTGGGAAGTTTGGTCCAGTCAACTTGTTGGCATCCTAGATGCCACGGAGGGGGTTCGATGACGACATGATGATCTGGATAAGAAATAAAAGACAACTTAGCATATGTTCAAATTGTAACGTAGATGTGATTTTCTATCTTAGTTAGTCACACTATTTTTTGATCGAACTATATAACCCTCAGTATATAGAACGGGTGATCAACGGGATCATCCTAGTGGGTCAGAATCCCAACGAAACTGAGGTATGACCTTGTGAAAAGCACAACAAGCTATACACCATCTCAAAGGCAGTCAACAAGTACTTGCATCCAATGCAACATCCGATTTTTGCCCCCCAGAAAGTCATCCCCATGTGGAAAGTACAACAAAGGATACTCTCAGTTAGATCTTACCACCATTACTACACAGCAATAAGTTTATGACCCGACCCTTGTGGAAAGCACAACAAGGTCAACGTCAATTCCTCACCTCATTGAAGCCTAGCCTTGGAGTTGAATCCTGCCCTTAGCCTATGGATCTTATGAAAAGCACAACAAATCCATGAGATAAAGACATTCATTCACCCTATAATGGTGGAGGGCCACGACGACTCCTAGAGCAGCACTTTTCAGATCTAAAGTTAAATTACGGGGGAATTTGATTTTATCTTGGTCTCACCCTAGGTGGTAATATAAATATATCCAATATATTTATTGTACCTAGTAGTTTGCACAAAGTAAATGCATCCAATGCAAAAATTAAAACGCGAGTGATCATGGACCTTAAGCCTATTGCTACTAACACATCCGGCTCGATTCGAAAGCAACTGGATCATCCTCGTTGTTTATTCTCCACCCCTTCAAACTCTAGTATCACATAAATTATAAATTTTACACGGCTAGTAAGCCGAAAAAATTTAAATTACATGTAAAATAAAATTCCAGAAGCTCTCAGGACGAGTACAACCAGTGAAGGGAGATAGAAGTACATAGGAATTAGACCAGAGAGAGAAGAGAGGCTCGCAGGCCCTAAACAACAACATCAGCTATGTCCATGATCACTAGCCATTCCACATATTCAGATCAATCAAGCAAAGGGTTATTTTTTAAAATAATCCTTACATTTGAATTGGAAAAGTGGGATGTGCAAATAAAAAATAGATTGGATTTTTTAATTTTAAAACCTAAGTCGGATTAACTAAAATTAAAACATGTAATTAATTCAATATAAAGCAACATGAAGCAAGGTATACATAGAATCATCACTTATATAAGGGGCATAGATATTTGAATCAAATTCAAATAATTTAGATAATTGAGATAATTATTTAAATTTAAATTTAAATTTAATTATCTAATAATTAAATTTAAAAATAAATTTAAATAAAATAATTATTTAAATTTAAATTAATTATCCAATAATATAATTTGAAAATACATTTAAATAATGTAATTATCCTCTCAAATTAACATTTTCAAAATTTCAAAATTTAAATTTAATAATAATCCAATAATAAAAAAGTCAAAATTAGAATTTTCTATGCATAAGAATAAAAAATACATAAAAAATATTTGCGCACGGCGCAAAGGTGGTGCGCGCCCACGCGTGCGTACGCTCACGCTGGCGCACTCAGGCGCCCGCCCAATTGGTGGGCGCGCGCCGGCCACCTTTTTTGTTGATGATCTTTCGCGAATAAGGACGCCCAACATCCTGTTCCCCGATTACTCTACCACTAAATCTAATCCGTGTAAGTAATCAAAGATCATGACAAAAAAACCCCTAAATATGATTCTATGCAGAGAAATTGCATCGATCAGAGCGTAACGTGGCTCTGATAACCACTGTAAGGATTCGAGCAGCCTAGTTCGGGTAGCACAGCGGATAATAAAACTTAAATCTTGAACCCATGCCCTTTTAGAATCCTAGAACCGTAGCCCAATCGATGCAATAAGATTACCTAGTGCAGAACGACACTGTCCGCAGTGTCCGATGTAGACTTCCACGAACGTAGAGCCGCACAGATGTTCAGCCTCTAGAGTAGATCCACACCGATTCTCGTGTAATTATGGTGCCCACCGGTTCCCCCCCCCAAACCACGGATGCTCAAAACTCCCTTCTTCTTCCTTAAGCCTTTCTCCCTTGAGAGGAAGAGAGATCAACAAGGGAGAGAGAGAGAGCAAGAGGGAGGGGAGGGGAGGAGAGAGGAGGAGTGGTGTTTTCTCCCTTATGTGCTTGCTTGTGGAGAAAAACTCACGTAACACATATATATATGGGTTGGGCTCTTTCTAAAAGAGCCCCTAACCACATATATTGTGTACGTGTCCTTGCATTATTGTATATACATATATAAAACCCTTCTCATTATTCTTTTTCCACAAGAATTTAAGGTTTTTAACATATACATCGATACAATAATATCTCGTCACCCGAGAACCTATTGTGTGTGATCCTCTAGGCCCATAGTCACTCTAGTTTAAGGCCCATTAACTTCTAATTCCTAATTAGAAGTAAATTAAACTCATTATTCGCTTCTACTGGAGCTGAATAATAGTTTAATTTATTCTGAACCTTTGATCACGTTGGGTCAAGCAAATCTGCGTGATCTCAAAGGACGTCGGGTTCAAACCACCATGTCTGGTACCTGTATGTCTACAGTTGCCGCATCGCTATAATCTCTCACTCCTTCTATGAGTCTGATTCGATCAAGGGTATGATAACTGTCAAACCCCATGATCGTGTCATTCGATCATGACCTCCTAAAAGTGTATGACGTCCGTTCTAAACGAACTCACACGACCCTGGCCAGAGATTTAGTGGAGCATCAGTGTCATGACCCATTAACTGTCTGATATATACCCGACAGTGAGCGATCCCTTCTTGACCTTTGATGATCTTCACACGTATCCTGATATGGTCAATGGATTGGCAATTCACGACTTATGGTTAAAGTCACTTAGCCAAGTATCAAACCATCCCAGTCCTCGTGTAAGATCCGATCAATGTCTCAGGTCAAAGGATCAACGATGCTATTGAGACAATTGGATCTTTAGTTGACATTAGGTATAATCAACCATCTGAAGATCCAATGGCGGATCCGTCCAGTGTACATCCTCCCAGGACTTACACCTACACATATGTATTGGTGTCCCTCACCAGTGACCATGAGACTGCTCACCCACACATCATGTGTATTAGTTTAATAGGTAATCAAAGTCCCTGAGTGATTATGTAATGTCCTACTATTTTATAGCATTTTATTTGATTGTATAAAAAAATTTGTGTATGTCTAGATGTTTAAACTACTTGTTTTATTATATTTATTTTAGTCATTAAATTTTTAAAAAAAGTTCAAAAGTTAAAAGAAAGTAAAGAAAGAAAAAAATAATAAACAGAGTTTAAATAAAATTTATATAAGGCTATTTATTTTATAATTATATAAGGAAGGGTTTAAAACAAATAAAGAAAAGGTATGTAAAAAATGAGAAAAAATAATAGATATAAATAAAACTTTTTACAAGGTTAAAATAAAAAAATTTAAAAAAAATTTGCGCCACCTGCGCTCGCGCAGGCGGGCGCGCTTGGTGGGCGCCCTGCCGCCCCCCCTCCTGGCCGCCGATTTTGACAAGCTGTATTAAATTTTTTTTTCTAATCACCTTTTTAAGCCTCTTTTAACCTAACTTTTATATTAGTCAAATCTCACATGTCATATACATAAAAAAAAGAAAAATGCAGGATAGTCAAAGAAAGTTAGGTGAATGAGTTGGTGAAGTTTGAATGTCAAAATTTTAATTAAATAACATTGAATAAAAGGTTTAATCCCCACCCTTGATTAAATAGATGGTTAAGATTGATTAGGCTAAAATCCCTATAAATAGAGAGGTAGAGGGCCTCATTTGCTCCTCTTGGGAGCTGATTACGTGAAGAGAAGAAGGTAGAGGATAGCAGGGTTACTAAGGAGGTGTTTAAGCGTTTTTAAGGTAAGAGATTAGCACTTTATCCCATTGATTAGCATGAATTAACATATTTAGATTAGTTTAAGGTGTGTGATTAGCATCTATATAGGTAGCTAAGTCCATAAATCATTATTTCATGATTTGTGATCATATCTTAGTCGGATTAGTATTATATCATTAATATTAAGGCATGTGATTAAGGATAAAATTAAGTTATTAATATATTATAATTAGCAACGATGTATGATAAATTTAGAAAGCTTCCAGAATCATGATATCTGATATTATGAGCCCTATGTAAAAATTTTCATGTCTGATTCAATTTATTTTTACGTTAATGAATATTTTAATATTATCTTAAAGGTGTTCAATTATACTAAAATATTAAAGGGATGATATTAAATCACCTCCAATCGTAGGAATGCATCTTACTGTGAATCCCATGTGTAGAAAAATTTTCATGATTTCTGAATCACGATATTTATTTTAATGAATTTTCATACATGATAAAATATAAATAATTATATAAAAATTACAGAAATTAGAGATCATATTCACAAAAATCTTAAAATTTCACAGAAAGGTTCTTACGTTAAGTTTGTTGTATTCTGAAAATATCAATGATTATTGATCTCTGTAATTGATATTACATAATTTTTGATATTTTATTAGAGGTGTAAAATTATGGGATAAATAGAAATACTATAGGAAAATTCTTGAAACTTTACCATAAGACTAAAATGCATGTTAGAACTAAGTGATGAAAATTTCATCTTAGTCTAATAGCCAAATCTTTACAGGTATAATTACCAATGTTTAAGTAAATAATTAGATAATTAAATAAATATAAATATTCTGTGAAAAATCGTGAGAAAATTACAGAACTGACATATGATATTCAGAAGTTAATTTTTAGTATATTTTAATCATTGTAAACATTCTGACTAATTTTATCTATTTAAAATATATCATTGTAAATTATTGTAAATTTTAGAAATTGATATAAAATTTTAGAAATTAGACATATTGAATGAAAAATGATGAAAGTTTTTATATATAACACGTATATCTGGAAGAACATTCTGTAAAATTTTAGTAATTTCTTGATTATTTTGGTTATATTTAGTTGATTTATCACTCATGTTGTATTTTTTTATTCTATTAAATTATTACAAATACAGTGTGAAAAATAATTAAGAGTTTTCAAAAATAATGTTTCTGTTATGAATGATTGTTTGTTACTATGAATGATGGTTTGAATAAGTATGGTTATTTTTAGTGTACTTTGGATAAATGTCGTCAATTTTTAATGCATAAAAAAATTTATATAATTCTGAAAAAATTCAAATTTCTGCATGAAAATTTATAAAAAAATTTATGTGTACGTTTACATGTAAATGTGATATGCAGTAAAAATATAAGGATTTATAGAACATGGTAGCTAAATTTAGTCAATTTATGATACATGTTGAAATACAAGTAATTCTGAAAAAATTTGAATTACTGCATGTAAAATTATAGAAAATTTTTTGTGCATTTTTACAGACAAATGTAAGTTTCTGTAAAAGCTTAATGATACTATAAATTTAATAGCTTAATTTAGTCAATTTATGATACATGTTGGAGTATAAATAATTTTAGAAAAATTATAATTACTGTCTGTAAAATGATGAAAAATTTCTGTTCTGATCCTTTCTGTAAATATATTAATTTTTAAATTTCACTGCATTCTGATCTCTGTAAATAAAATTAGTAATTTTTGATATATACATGTCATTATATTGGAATAAGTTGAGAAATTCGTAAAAATAAAAAAAAGAGATTTTCAGTAATGGTATATTTCATACTTATTATTCACATCATGATATTTGAGTGGCATGTGTCCATTAGATATGAGTTATTTATAAATAATTACTATACTGTTATTACTGCCAAATGGACACTGCCACCATAGGGGGAGACTGGAACCAAACTATAGAAATGCCCCTATGAGGATGTTCACACTGTACTGACCCCGAGGGTAACGGGGATTGAAATCCTCGAGGTGGACAAGTACCACTGGTTAAGGTGGAGAGGACTTCTCCCGGTTCTGCACAGTAACCAAGACTCATCACTATTTACCTAGGTGATCGAGTACCGACTGACTGTCCTTCTAGTGGTGGTTTGGGCACTATGTCATCAAGAGAGCGACATGGAATTATATCAAGAGTAGAAGAGGACTTCAATAAAGAGACCATCGGCACCATTTCACCGGTATGATAAAGGTAAAAAGGTGACGAGTAGTCCGTCGAGATCGTTTGTGGCAGGGAAGACTACACCACCAGCATGGGGCAACAACAAACCAGAATGTAAACAATGTGGCAAGCGACATGGCAGGGAAGTATATTGGATCGCCACCGGCAGATGTCTCCGTTATGACGAGAAGGGCCACATGATTCGAGATTGTCCGAAGATGATGCAACATGTAGCGGTTCGGCCAGTAACAGCAACAACAGCTCCAGTGGCAGTCAGACCAGTAGTAGTAGCAGTTAGACCAGAACCAGCGAGACCCGCAGGGAGACCACGAGCACCAGCTCGGGTGTTTGCACTTGCTAGAGGATGCTGAGCAGGCGGAGGACCTCACAGAAGGTACTATCTCTATCAATGGTATTCATGCTAGAGTATTATTTGACACATGTGCATCACATACTTTCATTTCTGAGAAGTTTGCTAGTCAATTGCATGAAGAATTTCAAATTGAGTCAGTTGATCTAGACGTGCCCCTGTTGGTGCACACACCTGCAGGAGCAGTATCTACCAAGAGACATATATCCTCATTGTCAGTTAATATAGAAGGAAGAACTCTGCCCGGGTGTTTTTGTTGTTTGCCTATGCAAGACTTTGATGCTATCCTAGGACTGGATTGGTTAGAAGAGCATTACGCTTTGATGGATTGTCGAAGGAAGAGAGTTATTTTTCGCATCCCTAAAGAGAAATAGTTTTCTCATCCCTTATTGAAGCGTATGGCCAGAAAGGAGTTAGTAGTTTCAGCAATGAAGATGGTGCGAATGTTGAGAAATGGCTACGATGCATTCTTGGCAAGCGTAGTCACGAAGTCTGATGCTGACCAGGCACCGACCGTAGCAGAGATCGAGATTATTCGGGAATTCCTAAATGTGTTTCCAGAGGATTTGCGCGGGTTACCACCTGCAAGGGAGTTAGAGTTTGCCATCGACTTGCTACCTGGCACTGCACCTGTCTCTAAGGCACTCTACAGAATGGCCCCAGCAGAATTGGCAGAATTGAAAAAGTAACTTCAAGACTTGTTAGACAAAGGGTTTATCCGTCCTAGTGTGTCATCATGGGGAGCTCCAGTCCTATTTGTGAAGAAAAAGGATGGTTCTCTTAGGTTATGCGTTGACTATCGCAAACTTAATGAGGTAACCATTAAGAATAAATATCCTTTACCCCGTATTGATGACCTGTTTGACCAGTTGCAAAGAGCCACAGTGTTCTCAAAGATTGATCTACGTTCGGGATACCATCAGTTGAGGATAAAGGAAGAAGACACATCCAAGACTGCATTCTGAACAAGATATGGCCATTATGAATTCTTGGTGCTACCTTTTGGTCTGACAAATGCCCCAGCTGCTTTTATGGACTTGATGAATCGGGTGTTTAGACCTTATCTTGACACCTTTGTGGTTGTCTTTATTGATGATGTGGTGATATATTCTCCTGATGAAGCTTTGCACCGAGAACACTTGAGAATCGTCCTCGAGATGTTAAGAGCGCATAAGCTGTATGCTAAGTTCAGCAAATGTGACTTTTGGCTGAAGGAGGTTCATTTTCTCGGGGATGTAATCTCAGGCAATGGTGTTGCTGTTGACCCCGCAAAGGTTCAGGTAGTATTGGAATGAGAGACTCTTAAATCTCCCACGGAGATTCAAAGTTTCTTAGGGTTAGCTGGTTACTATCGCCGCTTTATCGAGGGATTCGCATCTCTAGCGGCGCCACTAACCAAGTTGACCCGAAAGGGAGTCAAATATATATGGTCTGATAACTGTGAGAAAAGTTTCCAAGAGCTGAAGGCTAGGATCACATCGGCACCAATTCTTGTTCTGCCTAACAATGAGGATGTTTTATCTATCTACTCTGATGCATCGAAGGTTGGGTTAGGCAGTGTATTGATGCAAAATGGAAGGGTGGTCGCTTAAGCTTCTCGCCAAGTAAAGGAGCAAGGGTGAAACTATCCGACTCATGATTTAGAATTGGCTACAATGGTTCATGCTTTGAAGATCTGGCGTCATTACCTTTATGGCGTCAAGTTCGAAGTGTTCACTGACCACAAGAGTCTGAAGTACCTATTTTCTCAGAAGGAGTTAAATCTAAGGCAAAGAAGATGGGTCGAATTTTTGAAAGATTATGACTTCGAACTGCGATACCATCCAGGAAAGGCGAATGTAGTAGCCGATGCTCTCAGCAGGAAAAGAGTTATGATGCAGCAGGATTGGAAGATGATCGAAGATGCAGTGGAACTTATGGCTGTGATCGAGCCTCAGTTATGTCAGGCATTTATGTCTCAACTGACCATTATGTCAACAGTACTTGACAAGATAATAGATGTGCAAAAAGATGATCTCCAGCTACAAGGATTGATCGGGAAGACCCGCTTTGCTCGTGATGAAGATGGAGTGATTCGGTTTCAACACCGGATCTGTGTACCTGATTTAGCTGATCTGAGAAGGTAGGTTCTGGAGGAAGCACACCGATCAATGTTCTCTATTCATCCAGGAGGTGGTAAAATGTATCAAGGCTTGAAACGGTCTTTCTGGTGGCAAGGAATGAAGAAGGAACTAGCTGACTATGTTGCTAGGTGCTTGGTTTGTCAACAGGTAAAGGCAGAGCACCAAAAGCCATCAGGACTAATGCATAAAATGGAAATTCCTCAGTGGAAATGGGAAGCAATCACTATGGATTTTGTGACTGGGTTACCCAAATCAGTAAAGGGCAATAACTCTATATGGGTGATCGTGGACCGATTTTCAAAGTCTGCACATTTCCTTCCTATGAAGATGAAGCAATCGGTGAAAAGTTTGACAAGGCTATATATTGATAACATCGTCAGACTTCACGGGATTCCAAAGTCGATCATCTTCGACAGGGATCCCCGATTCACTTCCAAACTATGGCAAGGGTTGCAGGAATCTTTTGGTTCGCGACGCAAGCTGAGTTCAGCTTTTCACCCGTAAACCGACGGTCAGTCCGAAAGGATGATTCAGACACTGGAGGACATGCTTAGGGCTTGTGTTCTGGATTGGAAGGGCAATTGGGAGCGACATCTATCTCTCGTGGAATTTTCTTATAATAATAGCTTCCACGCTAGTATAGGCATGGCTCCATTCGAGGCACTATATGGTAGACCTTGTAGGTCTCCGTTGTGCTGGGAGGAAACAAGAGACATGCAGCATGTGGGGCCAGAAGTTGTTCAAGAAACTACGGAAAAGATCAGGTTGATCAAGCAGAGATTGACAACAACACAAGACCGACAAAAGAGCTATGATGATAACCGAATGAAGGAGTTGGTATTTGAAATTGGTGATCGCGTTTTCCTTAAGGTGTCTCCAACAAAAGGAATCGTTCGGTTCGGCAAACGTGGGAAGCTAAATCCACGGTACATCGGACCGTTCGAGATTCTAGAGAGATTAGGGAACGTGGCATATCAGTTGGCTTTACCTCCGTCTCTCGAGGGAGTACATCCGGTGTTCCACGTGTCCATACTGAAAAGGTACGTACATGATCCGGTACACGTGATCAGTTCTGAGCAGATGCAGTTTCAGCAGAACCTATCTTATGAGGAGCAACATGTTCGAATTCTGGACCGTAAAGAGCAGGTGCTGAGGACTAAAGTCATTCCATTAGTGAAGATACTATGGAGGAACTTCTCGCATGAGGAGGCCACGTGGGAACCATAGGAAGCAATGAAGAAGAAGTATCATCATCTATTCGGTATGTGATCTAACCCCAAACTTCGAGGATGAAGTTTTCTTTAAGGGGGAGAGGGTGTAATATCATACTATTTTATAGCATTTTATTTGATTGTATAAAAAAATGTGTGTATGTCTAGATGTTTAAACTACTTATTTTATTATATTTATTTTAGTCATTGAATTTAAAAAAAAGTTCAACAGTTAAAAGAAAGTGAAGAAAGAAAAAAATAATAAATAAATTTTAAATAAAATTTATATAAGGCTATTTGTTTTATAAATATATAAGGAAGGGTTTAAAACAAATAAAGAAAAGGTATGTAAAAAAATGAGAAAAATAATAGATATAAATAAAACTTTTACAAGGTTAAAATAAAAAAATTTAAAAAAAAATTTGCGCCGCCTGTGGGCGCCCCGCCGCCCCCCCTCCTGGCCGCCGATTTTGGCGAGCTGTATTAATTTTTTTTTCTAATCACCTTTTTAAGCCTCTTTTAACTTAACTTTTATATTTGTTAAATCTCACATGTCATATACATAAAAAAAAAGAAAAATACAGGATAGTCAAAGAAAGTTAGGTGTATGAGTTGGTGAAGTTTGAATGTCAAAATTTTAATTCAATAGCATTGAATAAAAGGTTTAATCCCCACCCTTGATTAAATGGATGGTTAAGATTGATTAGGCTAAAATCCCTATAAATAGAGAGGTAGAGGGCCTCATTTGCTCCTCTTGGGAGCTGGTTACGTGAAGAGAAGAAGGTGGAGGATAGCAGGGTTACTAAAGAGGTGTTTAAGCGTTTTTAAGGTAAGAGATTAGCACTTTATCCCATTGATTAGCATGAATTAACATATTTAGATTGGTTTAAGGTGTGTGATTAACATCTATATAGGTAGATAAGTCCATAAATCGTTATTTCATGATTTGTGATCATATCTTAGTCGGATTAGTATTATATCATTAATATTAAGGCATGTGATTAAGGATAAAATTAAGTTATTAATATATTATAATTAGCAACGATGTATGATAAATTTAGAAAGCTTCCAGAATCATGATATCTGATATTATGAGCCATATGTAAAAATTTTCATGTCTGATTCAATTTATTTTTACGTTAATGAATATTTTAATATTATTTTAAAGTGTTCAATTATACTAAAATATTAAAGGGATGATATTAAATCACCTCCAATCGTAGGAATGCATCTTACTGTGAATCCCATGTGTAGAAAATTTTTCATGATTTCTGTATCACGATATTTATTTTAATGAATTTTTATACATGATAAAATATATAACTAATTACATAGAAATTAGAGATCATGTTCACAAAAATCTTAAAATTTCACAGAAAGGTTCTTACATTAAGTTTGTTATATTCTGAAAATATCAATAATTATTGATTTCTGTAATTGATATTACATAATTTTTGATATTTTATTAGAGGTGTAAAATTATGGGATAAATAGAAATACTATATGAAAATTCTTGAAACTTTACCATAAGACTAAAAAATATGTTAGAACTAAGTGATGAAAAGTTCATCTTAGTCTGATAACCGAATTTTTACTGGTATAATTATCAATATTTAAGTAAATAATTTGATAATTAAATAAATATAAATATTCCGTGAAAAAGCATGAGCAAATTATAGAACTAACATATGATATTCATAAGTTAATTCTCAGTATATTTTAGTCATTGTAAATATTTTAGATAATTTTATCTATTTAAAATCTATCATTGTAAATTATTGTAAATTTTAGAAACTGATATAAAATTTTAGAAATTAGACATGTTGAATGAAAAATGATGAAAGTTTTTATATATGACACGTATGTCTGGAAAAACGTTCTGTAAAATTTTAGTATTTTTTTAATTATTTTGATTATATTTAGTTGATTTATCACTCATGTTGTATTTTTGTTATTCTATTAAATTATTAAAATACAGTGTGAAAAATAATTAAGAGTTTTCAAAAATGAAGTTTCTATTATGAATGATTGTTTACTGCTATGAATGATGGTTTGAATAAGTATGGTTATTTTTAGTGTACTTTGGATAAATTTCATCAATTTTTCATGCATAAGAAAATGTATATAATTCTGAAAAAATTTAAATTTATGCATGAAAATTTATGAAAATTTTTCTGTCTACTTTTATATGCAAATGTGATATGCAGTAAAAAGTTAAGGGTTTATAGAACATGGTAGCTAAATTTAGTCAATTTATGATAGATGTTGAAATACAAGTAATTTTGAAAAAATTTGAATTCCTGCATGCAAAATTATGGAATTTTTTTGTGTATTGTTACAGACAAATGTAAGTTTCTGTAAAAGTTTAATGATATTTTAAATTTAATAGTTAAATTTAGTCAATTTATGATATATGTTGGAGTGTAAGTAATTTCAGAAACATTATAATTACTGTCTATAAAATGATGAAAAATTTTCGTTCGGATCATTTCTGTAAATATATTGATTTCCTGAAATTTCACTGCATTCTGATCTCTGTAAATGGAATTAGTAATTTTTGATATATACATGTCATTATATTTGAATAAGTTGAGAAATTCAGAAAAAAAAAAGAAATTTTCAGTAATGGTATATTTCATACTTATTATTTACAGCATGATATTTGAGTGACATGTGTCCATTATATATGAGTTATATATAAGTAATTACTGTACTGTTATTACTGCTAAATGGACACTGTCACCGTAGGGGGATACTGTAACCAAACTATAGAAATGCCCCTATGGGGAGGTTCACACTGTACTGGCCACGAGGGTAACGGGGATTGAAATCTTATGGGTGGACAAGTACTACTGGTTAAGGTGGAGAGGACTTCTCCCGGTTCTACGCAGTAATCAAAACTCATCACTATTTACCTAGGTGATCGAGTACCAACTGACTATCCTTCTAGTGGTGGTTTGGGCACTATGTTTGACTATTTATACCACTGTTACTGTTTACGGAACTACTGCTACTGTTCACTGAGTCGTTATTAATACGACTATTACTGCTCACTGAATTGAATATTAGAACTGTTATTACTGTTCATTGAATCAATATTGAAACTACTGGTACTGCTCAATGAAATGATATTGAAGTGTTATTGCTTATTGAACTGTCATTGTATTTTACTGTTATTACACTGTAAATATTTACTGTTAATGAATCTCCAGTATATCGAATGGTGATTTGGAAAAGGGCAGATTATGTCTGTCTGGATCCTTTCACTATGCGTGAGACTACTCCGCCTGGTACTGGAATCATTCGTTAATGTTTGTAAATGAGGAATTCTTATTTACTTTGTCATTGATAGAATAAAGTTTTAATGTACATGTTTTCTTTGTAAAATGATAATAGCATGACTTACGATCCTACAAATTGAAATTGGGTTAAATGTATTATTCTCATATATATCTAATTGAAAGTATGCCTAAGAATGACTTTATAAAATGAATTACCGTAAATCACTTTGGATATGTTTATACATGTTATGACTGTGGAATATGCTTAGTCTCTTATTGGGTCTATTCGTAGACTCACCCCATTGAACATTTTCAGGAGAAGAGGTAGAAGAAAGCGAGGAGTGATCTCGCAGTGTTCTGACAGCGGCTTGGAGTTACTACAAGTTATTATCTTAGGTAGTTGTGTCATGAGTTAAGTTAGTTTTGTTAAAAAAAATGTGTGTGTGAAATTTGGATTTGTAATAAAAAACTTGTGAAATTGTTATCTTTATTTCTATCTATGTGGATGTAGTCTTTGACTGTAAGCTGATGATTCGAGAAATTTTATTTCCGCTGCAATAATATCTCAGTGTTTATGTGAAATTCTCAACCATAATGTACCGTTTGGGTTGTCCCACTGTGACGCTCCGATCGAAATCCGACGTGAGTCTTTACGACTGGACCAGGTTCGCGAGTCGGGGCGTTACATAGAGTGGTATCAGAGCCTACGGTTGAGAAGTTACATAAATAGTCATCAGCTTAATCCACATTTCCTAAAAGTCGTGAACTAGCAGGATGCTATGACGAAAACCTAACCGTATAATTGTATTGTCAGACTATGGCGGGAGGAGGTCGTCGTGCAGTTCAGAATGACGACACTCAGGAGGAGCCGAGAGGACCCCCAGCTCCGCCCCCACCACCTTTGGTGGGCTATGGGATGTTCATGCAAGGTCTGGTTCAGGCTATGCAGACCCAGGCTCAGACGCAGGCAGCACTTCGGGCACAACTCCAAACGCAGGCGGCATCACCCCAGGAGCAGGCTTTTGGAGTGATGACCATGATGGAGAGGTTTCGGTAGATGTCACCACCCTCTTTTAAGGGGGAGAGTCAGCCAATCATGGCTGAAAACTAGCTCCGCGAGATCGAGAAAATTTTTCGGGTCATCTGGTCTGCGGATGAGGACAAAACAAGTTTGGCGATGTATATGCTACAGGAGAGAGCAGACGTATGGTGGGCGTCTGTGCTAAGAAATCAACCAGACAGGCTGGAGCATGAAATTACTTGGGAAGAATTCACAGAGCTATTCACGGCAAAATACATACTGGAACATATACAAGACAAGCTGGAGAAAGACTTTCTGGCCCTAACTCAGGGGTCGAAGTCCGTGCTCGAGTATGAAGCAAAGTTCGCAGAATTATCAAAATATGCACCACACATTGCTACAGATGAAAGGAGGAAGGTGAAGAAATTTGTGGCGGGACTACGACCGTCGCTTCGGACCCGCCTAGATGCACTGGATCTTGTTACTATAGAGGCGGCTCTTGGCGCGACATGTCGTCAAGAGAGCGACATGTAATTATATCAATAGGAGAAGAAGACTTCAACAAAGAGACCATCGGCACCATTTCACCGGTATGATAAAGGTAAAAAGGTGATGAGCAATCCGTCGAGATCGTTTGTGACAGGGAAGACTACACCACCAGCATGGGACAACAACAAACCAGAATGTAAACATTGTGGCAAGTGACATGGCGGGGAAGTATGTTGGATCGCCATCAGTAGATGTCTCCGTTGTGGCGAGAAGGGCCACATGATTCGAGATTGCCCGAAGATGATGCAACTGATGTCTAGCAGGCCCGCATAGCTTGAATGCGGATGTTTGCCAACAAAAAGAAGAATGGCAAATGAAGTAAAAAGAAAGAAAGAAAGAAAAAAAAGAGAAAAAAAAAGAAGGGAAAGGTCCTGTTCTGGGGGCAGGCACCCAAAAAAAAAGAAGAAAAGGAAAAAAAAGAGTAAAAAAAAAGAGAGAGGACAAATAAAATTTACCTATACAGACATTGGGCTCCACATACTGAATCATTTCTCAGAAAGTTGGATCCTTCCAAAAAGGGGGGGGGGGGAAGAAACAAAAAAACATAAAATAATGAAGGAGTCCTTGATGGCTGCATCTGTCAAGGGAGATATCACTCCCCCCATGTCTTGGTCTGTACCAAATAAGAAACTACCATTGTGGGGTTGACGTGGTGGAGCGAACCACTTATCCCCTCTCTGAGGGGGTGAGCGCTCTCCTGTGCACCCACCTTGATCTGTTTAAAAATAAATGGACAAAGGACAATGGATCTGCACTATAGTGCACTGTCAGTGCCATCCGAGTTACCCGTTCAAAACAAAAAAGAAAGAAAAATTATGAGGTCAACAAGGCCTCCCATCCGCCCCCATAGCATTACATGTTGAATGCCCAAGGGAAAATAAAATGACTACGTCATCTGCGGAGGTGGGAAGACCCGACAGCCGTAGCCTCTAAGAAAAATGGTCCTAGAGGATGACACTTGGCAGAAGCACCGGGGACTCGAGCCGAAGCTGTTCAGAGTATCTCCTGAAGAAATCAATGACGAAAGAAGATAGCTGTTGATCTGATGCATAGCTATCACTGAATATCCCGAGGGGGACCATGTAATCAACGGTCCCACCGACGATAAAGAGTCATCATTGGCCGCTATGCCTCCCGTCTCAAATACGGGCCCGTGTCAATTAAGGGGAATGAAAAGAACAATCCTTATTGAGTCGGCTACACCCCCGACTCCCTATCAAGCCAGCAAATAAATGTCTTTCGGCTTCTAAAGGCCTGTCTCAGTACCCCTTGGTCCCGCCGGGATTCATGATGTCTTGCCATCTTCCCATCCTACGGGGGTACTCCCCACTTGTCCCATTGGGACTAACCTTCCACCCTTGATGTGGGACCTATGCTCCCAGCCAACGCATTCTCATTGCCTTTCGGCATTCAGCCGAACTTGAAAATTACCTTCTGTCCCACTGGGCTGGATTCACAAAACCTTTTCTTGGCATAAGGCACTCTGCCCTTGTCGAGCTCAATAACTCGCCCATCAGTCCCGCCGGACTGTGTCCATAAAGCTTTCCCTGGCCTGAGGCATTCCGCCCTAGTCAAACTTAAAAATTACCTTCTGTCCCATCGAGCTGGGTCCACAAAGTCTTTTCTTTGGCCTGAGGCAGTCTGCCCTCGCCGATCCCCAAAATTACCCTTTATCCCACTGAACAGGATTCATAAAACCCTTTTCCTTGGCCTAAGGCACTCCGCCCTTGCCAAGCCCGACGGGCTCTTGGACATCAATCCCTAGCCCCATCGGCAGAATAAACAGTCAAATTCATCGGTAGTCCCACCGGATAAAATATCACACATCGCAGACGAGACTGTGTCAGGGAGCCCAACACAAAAAATAAATAGCAAAAATAATAAAAAAAGGAAATGAAAAGAAGAAAGAAATGAATAAAAATGATGAAAATGAATGAAGAAAGGAAAATGAAGATTTAAAATAAACTTAATGAATTAACAAACTCGATAGAACTAGCAAAATCAAAAAATTCAATCAAATCAATCAATCCGATAAGCTCAATAATGATAATAATGATAAAACCAACGAAATTTAATAAACCTAATAAGCAAAGTAAAATTAATCAGCTCAATAAATCAATAAGCCTATCAAACCAAATAAACCTCAATAAACCCAATCAACTCAATACATCGAACAAACCAATAAACCCAATAAATCAACAGACTCACCAAACCAAATAAACTCAATGAATCAATAAACCCAACGAACTCAATAGAGTTAATAAATCAATAAATCCAAAGCACTCAATAAACCTAATAAACTCAATAAAACCAATGAAATCAATCGAATCAACAAAATTCAACAAACCCAATAAATACATCAAAATCAAACTCAATGAATCAATAAATCCAATAAATCAAATAAACCCCAACAAACTCAACCAATAAATCCAGTGAATTTAACAAACTCAAACAAACCAACAAATCCTATAAAATGAATAAACTTAACAAATTCAATAAACCCAACCAGTCCAAACAAATAAACCAACAAAAGATTACTTCACTTTATCTTAGACCTTCTGTCTGAGCAAGGTTTGTTGATCCCGACATCTCCATGGGTCAACATCCATATTCTTTGCCAAGTTGGTCAGCTTCGACATGACGTCGGGTTGACATCTTCATTTACACATCCTGCCCTTGTTTCAGACCTTCCGTCTGAGCAAGGTTGGTTGACTCCGACACCTCGTCGGGTTGGCATTAATATTTAGCCCTAGGTCTGGGCCTCTCATTCGCCTACAATATAGTCTACCCTCGCCCCAAACCTTCTATCGGGGTAGGGCCCGTTGACTTCGACATGGCGTCGAGTCGACACCTATCCTACAATATACCCTTGGCCTAGGCCTCACGCCTTTGCCAAGTTCGTTGACTTTGACATGACGTCGAGTCGACACCTATCCTACAATATGCCCTTGGCCTAGGCCTCACGCCTTTGCCAAGTTCGTTGACTTCGACATGACGTCGAGTCGACACCCATCCTACATCATATCCTTGGCTTAGGCCTCACGCCTCTGCCGAGTACATTGACTCCGACACGACGTCAGGTCAGCATCAATATCCTACATTCTTTCTTTGGTTCATGCCTCACACCTTTTCCAAGTTGGTTGACTTCGGTAATCTGTCTAGTCAACAACCATATTCTGCCCTGGCCCAGACCCTTTGTCTCTTCCAGGTTGGTCATTTTCAACATAACATCGAGATGACAACAGTGTTTTATGTCTGCCCTTGTCTTGGACATGTCGTCTAAGTAAGGTTTGTTGGCTCTGACATCCTGTTGGGTCAGCATCCATATTCTATATTCTGCTCTTGGCTTAGACCTCACGCCTCTGCCAAGTTCGTTGGCTTCGACATGACGTTGAGTCAACATCCATTCAACATTCATATCCTACATTATACTCTTGGCTTAGGCCTCACGCCTTCGCCAAGTTTGTTGACTTTGACCGGACGTCGAGTCAACACCTATTCTAAATTTTACCCTTGGCTTAGGACTGATGCCTCTGCCAAGTTCGTTGGCTTCGACAGGACGTCGAGTCAACACTTACCCTATATTACGCCCTTGGCTTAGGCCTCACGTCTTTGCCAAGTTCGTTGACTTTGACAGGACGTCAAGCCAACACTTATGTTATATTCTGCCTTTGGATCAGGCCTCACGCCTTTTCTAAGTTGGTTGACTTTGGCAATCTGTCAAGTCAATGACCATATTCTGCACTGGCCCAGACCCTTCGTCTCTCCCAGGTTGGTTGTATTCGACATGACGTTGAGACGACGATAATGCTTTATTTATGCCCTTTCCTAGACATACCGCCTAGGCAAGGTGTGTTGACTCTAACATCCCGTCAGGTTAACATTCATATTCTACCTCTGGCTCGGGCCTTTCGTCCAGTCAGTTAACAAAAAGACCCTTTTACCTCTTTAAGAGGCGAGATCTCGCGCAGGATCCTAAGCGGGCTATGGATCACCAGAAGATGAATCTGAAAGAGAGGGAAACGTATCAGAGGGCCCAGGGGATCTCCCTGGGGTAAAACCCTCCGATGGCTAAGTCAGTAGAGCTATGGTGGAAGCAATAATAGGGGGAGGAGAGAGCTGATGCGCGAGAATCCTCTCCACCAAAGGGTGAAGCGAATCGTGCTTAGGAGCTTAGGGTGTGTGAATGCTTAGTTCATCTTACCATCTTCCGGAGGGGATCCCTTGCTTAAATAGTGCGCCGCCTTCAGGAGTCCTGTAAGCTGAGGGGCTCCCGGCGGGAGTTACGTCTTTAACGGGGGCTTTCATGGCCTGATCGTGGGAACGTTATCCCCTTGGAGTCCGGCGGCTCCCCTGACTCTCCCGCTGGCGGAGGACTCTGAACGGCTACACCTGCAGATAATCAACCGGCCTTACCGAGCCTCGTGGATGCTAGCTCATGTCCGAGCGATAGGCATGGCCCGGCGAGGGTGGGGTCGGATAGGTCGGCTGGAGCCTATCTCTCTCGGACGGGGAGAGGGCTTTAGTCCGGACCTTCCTCGGGACCTGACCGTTGTCTCGGGCCCTCCGAGCCTAGAAGGCCGCCGGGGAGAGTTAGTTCCTCGAGTCTTATTTATTGGGCTTTTCTCCCTAAGTGGGCCCTGTGGGCTATCACTCGGGTGGGCTCGCCCGGTTGGACCTTGTGGGTCTTGTTGGGCTGCCTTTGTGGTGGGCTGCGGAAATCCCCCTCTCCACTTGTCCCCCTCCTACTCCCGAGCCAAGGAGGCTCGGATGAGTATTTTTTCGAGGCTTTGGACCGGCGTGGCTCAGGTGGGTGGAATTCCGTTGGCGTTATGGAGCCGCTTATAGCGGTCGTCGAGGCCCGTAATGATGATCCTGACGGATTCGAAACGAAGGGGCCCCCCTTTTCTCGGAGCACGGAACGGCACGCCGCCACCCTCAGGGGTTTATAGGGGGCGCTGTTCATCGTTCTAGGCTTCCAGGGTTTTAGGCTTTCCTTGCTTCTTGATGCGCCGTGAGAGCACAGCGGAGAGGCGGAGCCTTGCGGCGGCGTTCGAGGAGTTGGCGAGGATAACCGCAGAGGCGGTCCAGCAACTTCCTTCTCCTCTGGAATCTTCAAGCTCGTACGAGGGATCTCTTCCCGACTCGATGGCGGATCAGAGTCCGGAGCTTGTGCCGGTGAGGCGGGAACCCGTCCCCAACTGTAGTGAGTTGGGGGAAGCGGAGGTGCGGAGGCTGGAGCATCGTTTTCGCCTGCCTCTCAGATACAGCTTCATCGCCGCCACTCCATACGAGACGAGTCTGGATGATCGCGATGAGCTCATTTGCACCTTCCTTCTGGCTTGGAAGAGTGGATTTCGGCTTCCTTTCGACCCTTACGTGCTGCAGCTTCTTAATTTTTTCCGGTTGGCGCCTATTCAGTTGGTGGCCAACTCCTATCTTCTTCTTTCGGCCTTCGGGATTCTTTATCGTCAGCGCGACATTTTTCCTTCTTTGGACCTCTTCCACTTCTTTTTTGAGTTGAAGGCGCACCCGTCGGCGGGGAAAGGCTTCTACTTCATTCAGGCGCGGAGGAATAGGAGCTGCATCTCGCTTGCGGCGAAGGACTCCTCGCACAAGGGGTGGAAGACCCATTTCTTCTGGGTGAAGGCGGTGGCGACGGACGAGATCTGGAGATGCCGGACCTCGCCCAACTTTCACCCGAATATGTCCCCTCGCCAGGGGGAGTTCCCTCCCCACGTGGAGCAGCAGGCTACCCGTCTGCTGGAGAACCGTCAATCGACTGAGGAGCTGGTGACGCCGGAGAACATCGAACGGTGTCTTCTCTCGCGACTGACGACGACGGGTATGGCTCTTGCGGCTCTTTTTCGGGGGTGGTAGCTCTTTTCCTCCTCTTGACTGGGGCTTCTTCTTGTTGCAGACGTAAGGCGGGAGCCTCTGGAGGAGGCGGCCGAGGTCATCGATCTGGGAGACGACTCGGCAGCCGATGAGCCCGATGTCTCGGCGGGTCGCGTCCAGGCCCGAGATAAGGGCAAGGGGGCGGCCCCCGAGGGGACTTCTCGATCGACCGGCCTAAAGCGCAAAGATCCCCTGGCGGGGAAGTTGCGGGAGGCCGCGAAGGCCAGGAAAAGGGCCAAGAAAGCCGGTTTTCCTACCGCCGTCGGGGGTGATTCTGGCTCGGCGGCGCTCCCCCCTCGGGGGCAGGATGGGGCCGACCCCTCCGGGCCGGCTCTCCCATCCGCCGGGCGAGAGGGGGCCGAGGAGACCAGGGGCCCCGCAGAGGGAGGTGATGGGTCGGCTCTCCCCTCTGTGGGGGCAGAGGGGGCCGATGCCGGTGCGGCCGGCGCTGGGACCGAGGGATTGGTCGGCGCGGATGGGGTTTCGCCCGCGAGGGCGTTGCAACCCCAAGTGCCGACAGTTGCTGGTGCGGTTGATCCCGCGGCGCCGGTCGAGGGTGGGGGTTCGCCCGGGGAGGCGTTGCAACCCCAACCGACCGTGGCGAGCGGGGCGGTCAGCTTCGCTGCCCGAACAGGGTCTTCTGGCGGGGTGCCCAGGGTGGAGCAGTCCCCTTTGCCGGAACCTCTGGTTCGGCTCGGTATCTCGGGCGACTTGTACCGGCTCTGCCGGTCTATCGCCGAGAGGACGAGGGGGGGAGAAAGGCGCAGCACTCCCGCCGGGGTCCTTGATATCCTAATGGAGGGCGGCCTGGTCATAGCTCGGACAGCGGCCGTGATGGCAGAGGCGCACGCCCGGACGGAGGCAGAGCGGTCGAGGCTCGCCTGGACCCTTGGTGGATGCGAGGGGAAACTAGCCCGGCTCGAGGGGGAGCACGAGGGGCTCCGGCGGGAGTTCCTTGCATTCAGGGAGTTGGCGCGGTCGAGCCGACGGGAAGCCGAGGTGCTGGCCGAGCAGCTAGCAAGGGCCCGAGAATCGCTCGAGAGGAAGAGCAAACGTCTAGAGGACGAGCGTCAACGTCACATCGAGTTGGACGGCCTCTGAGAGCTTGAGCGCGGCGAGCTGCAGGATCGGGCGGAGGACGCGGAGCGCCTTCGCGCTGAGGCCGAGGCGGACCGAGCCCGGTCGGAGGGTCAGACGTTCGAAGTCGAGCGGAGGATGACCGAGCTGGAGGAGCGTCTGGCGAGGGCGGAGCGGGCTCGGGACGGGCAGGTCGAGGCGGAGGCGATCGAGCGCTACAAAGGCTCGGAAGCTTACTCGGCCGACCTGATTGAAGCTGCCCTACCCTACTACGAGGTAGCGCTCCGCCGGGGTGCCCGAAAGGGATTCAGGCAGGGCTATCGCCGGGCGATGAGCTATGCCAATGAGCACCTTGCCGGGGGTGATTTTCCTTACGGCCAGAGTTATGACTCGGATGAGTCAGTTTCCAGCTCCTCATCCTCGGCCGGGGAAGAACAGGAGGAGTCACCTCCAGCGGGGTCACCAACTCCGGAGGCTCCAGGAGGGCTCACGACCGAGACAGTTCTCGCACAGGCGAGGTCAGTGTCCGGACCGGCCGTCACCGAAGGCACCGGGGGTGACGCGTCCCCTACTGTTGTTCCCGAGCTTCAAAGTGGGCCCGGGGCCTGATGTATTATGCTTTATTTTGCCCCTTCCCCTTTTTGTCTGTTTTTCTTTTTGTAAGAGGATTTCTTTATGGGAGGCAATAAAGGACTTACTTCGTTTGATCGTTATCTTTGCCGTAATTTTGCTGGCGTATCGGGGGCAGTTGGAAGGTGCCGATATTTTCTGCACCATTCTCGCATGCCGATTCGGGAGACTTCCGACGGGGCGTCCTTTCATTCCACCATGCTTTGAAAGTCGAGGCGCTTCGCGAATCCCGCTAGGGCGGGGGCCGAGGAATTGGAGGTGACCTTCCAAGGGAGGTCCTATAGCGTGTTTTCGAGGGGGGAGTCATTTAAGGCGCGTGGCCTCCTTTGGCCTATAAAAAGGACCGAAGGGTGCTCCTTCCCTCTTAACACTTAGGACTCTCACCGGCGGTTTGCTCTTGTTCCCTCGTTTTCGCTCTGCGTTGCGCCGTCGCGATCGGAGCATGGAGGACCCTTCAGAAGATGACGCCGCAGACGACGGGGAGCGGCCGGTTCCAGCTGTCCTGGAATATCGGTCGGGTCCCACGGTCGCCGCGCGTGCATGAGACGGGTCCGACGGTCGCCGCGCGGATCTGGAGAGGGCTTCGATATGCGGGGGTACGCCGTTTGCCTCCTCTTGGCTCCGGCGAGGCTTCCGGGCGGACGCCGAGATGGAGGGCGGATGGGGGAGTTAGGGATGCCGGCCGCCATTCCCCTCCGTGGGAGGGGAGGAGGCGGCTCCAGTCCCTTCCTCACCCCTGTCCGCAGCCTCTTTCTCTCTCTTTTGTTCTTCATTTCTTTCACTCTTCGGGGGCTGCTTGCTTTCTGTTCGCCTCCAAAGAGTTGGTAGTTTGGCAGAGAGGAGACCTTCACAGCGCTCCTTTTTCCAGGTTGTTGCCAACTTGGAAGGTAGCCTTCTTCGCGTGAAAGGTGGCCTTCTCCTTGCTGTCCCTCTGTCACCTTTGTCACGGTCCACCCGGGCCAATTGGGTCGACCATCTCTTGTCCGAGCCAGTTTCCACGCGAGGCAGAGTCAGTGGCTGGATGCGAGAAGGTCAAGACCGGGTCGGTCGGGCGATGGCCGTTTGCCGCGGTGCTAGATGGATTTTTGCTTTTCACTATGTAATGTACTGGCAGTTGCCTTTCTGATGTACCAACAGTTATCTTGAATGAATGCAAAAAAAAGGGGGTTTATTTTACCCGATTTGTCGATACAGTTTTCAGAAATAAAATCTGCGTAGTGTGGTTGCGTTCCATGTCCGGGGAATGGGTTCCCCTTCCATTGTGGCTAACCTGTACGCATCTTTCCCGAGCGTCTCGATCACTCGGTAGGGGCCTTCCCAGTTGGGGGATAGCTTGCCCGCCGCCTCCAGTGGTCAAGAGGCTTCGGTCTTCCTGAGGACGAAGTCCCCTGGTTGGAATTGTCTGCCTCGGACCTTGGTGTTGTAGTACCGAGTGAGGCGACGCTGGTATTCCGAAGCTCGGACGTTCGCGATCTCTCGGAGTTCGTCTGCCAGGTCGAGGTTCTCGAGCAACTTCTGCTCGTTTGCCTCGGGCGAAAAGCTGATCACTCGGAGAGACGGATTGGCGATCTCTAACGGAACGACGGCTTCGGTGCCATATACCAGCTGAAAAGGGGTCTCACCGGTTGCCGTCCTGGGGGTCGTTCGGTGCGACCATAGTACGCTAGGCAGTTCCTCGAGCCAGCTACCCTTAGCCTTGCCGAGTCTGGTTTTTATGCCCTTCAAGATGGTCTTGTTGGCATTTTCAACCAGCCCGTTGGCCTGAGGGTGGGCGACCGAAGTGAAGTGGTTGCGGATATTTAGGTCGGTGCATCTGTCTTGGAAGTACCGAGAGTCGAATTGCCGCCCGTTATCGCTCACTATCACTCGGGGGATGCCAAAGCGACAGCTGATCGATTTCCATACGAAATCCCAGACGACTGTCTCGGTGATCCTAGCTGTTGCTTCAGCCTCGATCCACTTGGTGAAGTAGTCGATGGCGACGATGATGAACTTCTTCTAGGATTGAGCCGTTGGGAATGGCCCAAGGATGTCGATCCCCCACCGAGCGAAAGGGTAGGGCTCGGTAAGGGTGATAAGTTCCGTGGCCGGCTGATGGACCAAATGGTCGAACCACTGGCAACGGTCGCAATGTTGTGCGTAGGCCGTGCAGTCGCGCTGCAGGGTCGGCCACCAGTACCCCTGTCTTAGCAGGATTCTGGCCAGCGACCGACCTCCTGAATGCGCTCCGCACAGGCCTTGATGAATCTCTTCAATAGCTTGGCTTGATTCGTCGGGACCGAGACACTTCAGAAGGGGCCCGGAGAACGATCTTCGGTAGAGAGCGTTGTCGAGGATGACGAAGCGCCGGGCTTGGTACTTCATTCGGCGGGCTTCCCGAGGGTCGGAGGGCTCCCGGGAGTCCCGTAGCCAGGACAGGTAGGGGGAGCGCCAGTCGCCGGGAGTGGCCGAGTCAATGGCGAGGAGCTCCGAGTCTATCCTCGGGCGCTCTAGCTCTTCTAGGAGGACCGATCGTGTACCTTCCGGGTCTAGGGAGGAGGCCAGTCGGGAGAGGGCGTCCGCCCGAGAGTTTTGCTCCCGAGCTATTCGGACTACCTCGAACTCCTCGAACTGCTGGGCCAGGCTCCGGACCAACTGGAGGTATTTGATCATAGGTACCTCTCGAGCTTCGTACTCGCCATTGACCTGGCTTGCAACTAGCTGGGAGTCGGTGTGGATCCTGACTCGCTCGGCCCCCAACCGTCGGGCCATGCGGGCTCCCGAGATAAGGGCCTCGTACTCGGAAGCATTGTTGGACGCCAGGAAGTTGAACTTTAGGGCGTAGTGCAACTCTATTCCTTCGGGGGACCTTAAGAGGATCCCTGCGCCGCTACCGACCGAGTTGGACGATCCATCGACGAACAGCTCCCAGGTTGGCCCGGTTGCTGTCGGAGGCCTGTCCTCGACCGGAACGGTGCTCTCGACGATGAAGTCGGCGAGTGCTTGTCCTTTGATAGCTGATCGCGGCTGATACGAGATGTCGTAGGCCCCGAGCATGATGGCCCATTTGACGAGTCACCCCGAGGCTTCGGGATGGGCCAGAATCTTCTTTAGTGGATCGCCGGTTAGCACGGTGATGGGATGCCCCTGGAAGTAGGGTCGGAGGCGCTTTGCGGAGGTAACCAACGCTAGCACGAGTTTCTCGGTTGCGGGGTACCTCCGCTCGGCCTCGCCGAGCACCTTGCTGGTGTAGTAGACCGACCTCTCGACTCCCGAGTCATTTCTGACTAGGACCGAGCTGACCGTTGATGGCGTCGCCGAGAGATAGAGCAACAAGACCTCGCCCGGGACGGGCTTGGAAAGCACCGGGGGCGAAGCCAGGAACTCTTTGAGCTCGGCGAACGCTGTTTGGCATTCCCCATCCCATGCGAACGTAGCAGATGCTATCTTGGGCCCCCTCATCAGCTTGAAGAAGGGCAAGCATCGTTCGGCCGCACGGGACAGGAAACGACTGAGAGCTGCGACACGCCCCGTCAGACGCTGGACATCTTTAATGCACGTGGGCGGGTGCATGTCCAGGATGGCCTGGACCTTGTCGGGGTTGGCTTCGATCCCTCGCTGAGTGACCAGGAAACCCAGGAACTTCCCGGATCTTACTCCAAAGGCGCACTTGGCGGGGTTGAGCTTCATGCTGTACTTCAAGAGGGTGCCGAAAGTCTCGGCGAGGTCGGTGAAGTGGTCTTGGGCCCTCGGGGTCTTGACGAGCATGTCGTCAATGTAGGCCTCGACGTTCCGACCTAACTGTCCCTCGAACATGTGGTTGACCAGTCGCTGGTATGTGGCTCCAGCATTCTTCAATCCGAAGGACATCCGGGTGTAGCAGTACACGCCGTAGTCGGTGATGAAGGCGGTCTTCTCGACATCTTCAGGGCTCATTCGGATCTGATGATAACCCGAATAGGCATCCAGGAAACTGAGTATCTCGTTGCCCGAGGTTGAGTCAACCAATTGGTCGATGCTCGGTAGCGGATAGCAGTCCTTGGGGGTGGCCTTGTTCAGATCGGTGAAGTCTACGCACATTCGCCACTTGCCTGTAGTCTTCGGCACCAGGACGACGTTGGCTAGCCACGTTGGGTACAGGACCGGTCTGAAAAGACCAGTTTCTTGTCCCTTGGTGACCTGCGTCTTGACGATCGCCTGTTTCTCGGGCGCATGCTTCCTTCTCCGCTGCTGTACGGGTCTCACGGTGGTGTCGAGGTTGAGCTTGTGCGTCACAGTCTCCTCTGGTATACCAGGGAGTTGATCATCGGACCAAGCAAAGACCCGAACATACTCAGAAAGAAACTCCTTGTATTGCTGCTGTTCCTCTGGTGGTAGGTCGGTGCCGATCCTTACTCCTAGGGCCGGGTCGTCGTTCAGGAATACCGTTAATAACTCGCCACCGGGCTCGGTGGTCACGGCTCTTCCTTCGACTCCCCTGAGGCCCTTATCCTTCCCGTCCGGCCTTGAGGCTTCCACCGAGATATTGTAGCACCTTCTAGCCGTGGCCTGGTTACCTCAGACTTCCCCCAACCCGTTTTTGGTGGGAAACTTCATTTTTTGGTGATAGGTAGATGGTACGGCCTTTATTCGGCTGAGAATTTTTCGGCCGAAAATGGCGTTGTACGCTATCATACCTTTAATCACTATGAAGTCCACTATGACCGTAACAGTTTTGGGTGGGGTGCCGATAGTGACCGGCAGGCTTAGGGCTCCCTCGGGGTAGGTGGCCAGGCCATTAAACCCGCAAAGGGGCGTTCGGATCGGGCGGAGTTTGGATGTGTCTTCCCCCATCTTGAGAAAATAGTCATAAGATAATACATCGGGGGCGCTCC
This sequence comes from Amorphophallus konjac, assembly GCA_022559845.1. Classification (NCBI taxonomy): domain Eukaryota; kingdom Viridiplantae; phylum Streptophyta; class Magnoliopsida; order Alismatales; family Araceae; genus Amorphophallus; species Amorphophallus konjac. The sequence continues at coordinate 15,330,166 of CM040125.1, forward strand.
CATTATCAACCAAAATCCTGTCTACATTACAGTGATTTATCGTGGCCGAGATAACGAGGGCATCGTCATGCGGGGTGCTCAGCCCTTCCAGGTCTTGGTCGGAGAAGACTATGACCTGGGGCTCCATCGGCGAGCCTCTGGGGGGCTCTAAGGCTCGGCTGGCTCGCTCGGCATGACGTTTCCTCCCTCGGCTGGTGTCGCCGCCCAATGCCGCTCCTCCGGAGATGACGTTGATATGGACCCCTCGGGGGGCGTTGTCGATCTCCTCTGCGGCGTCTCGGTCTTCTTTGTGCCCGGTCGTGAACCGGGCTAGGTGCCCCAGACGGATGAGGCGCTCGATCTCGTCCTAGAGCTGATGGCAATCTCCGGTGTGGTGCCCGTGGTCGCCGTGGAATAGACAATGCTTGTCCCGCTTGCGCTTCTTCGACCTCATTGGCTCGGGCTGGCGGAGAAGTCCCGAGTCTTTGATGTCTTCATAGATCTCGTAGACTGGCGCGGTCAAGGGGGTGTACCGCTCGTACTTTCTTTTGCGCTCTCCTTCTCGATCGCGCTTCTTACTCGAGCCAGGATTTGGCTCGGGGGTCCGCTTTTTGTCCCCCTCCCGACCCGAGCCGGTTGCGTCTCGGCAGGCGCTGAGTACTTCTTCGCACTCGGCGTGGCGTAGTGCCAGAGTCACTAGCTCGGCAAGGGTCGAGGGAGGGTGGAGGACAAGCTCGCGGCGGAGATTCTCGTCCCGGGTGTCCCCGGTCAGTGCGGTTGTGGCTGAGGCCACATCCAGGCGGGGGATCCTGAAGGTTTTCGATTTAAATCGGTGGACGTAAGTCCGGAGCCTCTCCCCTTACGCCTGTTTGAGGGCCAGGAGCCCCGCTACTGACCTTGGGGGGGCGCTACCGGCGAAACTCTCCTTGAAAATTCGCCCGAATTGCCTGAAGTCTCGAATGGACCCAGGGGCGAGGGCCCGGAACCATGCCTGAGCACCTTGGACCAGGGTGGCCGCGAAGGCTCGGCATTTGATGGGATCCGGCGTTCCATGAAGAGTCACCAGGGCGTCGAAGCTATCGTAGTGGTCAGCTGGGTCGCCCTGGCCGTCGTAGAGTTTGAAGGTTGGAATGGAGGCTCTGGGAGAGACCTCTGCCTTCAAGATGTACTCGGAGAAAGGGGATTTCTCCTCGTCCTCCGGGAGAGAGGTCTTCTGCAGGGCGCGGAGGGCGCGCTCTTGCTCTGCGAACCGTCTCTCGAAATCTCACAGCCGGAGGGACAGCTCTGACTGCAGTCGCACCGTGGGGCTGGGGGGGCGTCTTGGCGATCTCCCGGGGCACTAGTGCCCGGGCGCGGCGGCCTCGCCCCCTGCTTCCCTCTCCTCGGCGTGGAGGAAGCCTCTTGCTCCGCAGGCGGAGCTTGCGAGGGTCCTCCGACGTCGTTGCGGAGGAGCTGTCGGCCGTGGAGGGTGAAGCGGCCTCCGGCGGTGTGCTGCGTCGCACTCCTTCGAGGGGGACTTCCTGACGGGGCGCGGGACCTTGCGTCCCTGGCCGTCTGGGCCCTCATGAGCTCCACGAGGACGTCCATCTTTTCGTTGAGGGCCTGGAAGGCGTTGGCGCCGCCGTCGAGGGGTGCCCCTGTCTCCGCCGGGGGGGGGGGGTGGCGGCCTGTTGGTGGGGATGTTGGCGTTGGAGGGGGGGCTCTGCGAGACCCTAGAGGGGGCGCCTCCCGCCGCCGCCACAGCCTTACCTGCCCCACCGGCGGATCTCCTCCCTGAGCTTCTTCTCACCATCTCGACTTTGCGTGCGTTTGCCACAGACGGCGCCAGATGAAGAGGCGAGATCTCGCGCAGGATCCTGAGCGGGCTATGGATCACCAGAAGATGAATCTGCAAGAGAGGAAAATGTATCAGAGGGCCCAGGGGATCTCCCTGGGGCAAAACCCTCCGATGTTTAAGTCAGTAGAGCTATGGTGGAAGCAATAATGGGGGGATGAGAGAGCTGATGCGCGAGAATCCTCTCCACCAAAGGGTGAAGCGAATCGTGCTCAGGAGCTTAGGGTGTGTGAATGCTTAGTTCATCTTACCATCTTCCGGAGGGGATCCCTTGCTTAAATAGTGCGCCGCCTTCAGGAGTCCTGTAAGCTGAGGGGCTCCCGACGGGAGTTACGTCTTTAACGGGGGCTTTCATGGCCTGATCGTGGGAACGTTATCCCCTTGGAGTCCGGCGGCCCCCCTGACTCTCCCGCTGATGGAGGACTCTGAACGGCTGCACCTGCAGATAATCAACCGGCCTTACCGAGCCTCGGGGATGCTAGCTCATGTCCGAGCGATAGGCATGGCCCGGCGAGGGTGGGGTCGGATAGGTCGGCTGGAGCCTATCTCTCTCGGACGGGGAGAGGGCTTTAGGCCGGACCTTCCTCGGGACCTGACCATTGTCTCGGGCCCTCCGAGCCTAGAAGGCCGCCGGGGAGAGTTAGTTCCTCGAGTCTTATTTATTGGGCTTTTCTCCCTAAGTGGGCCCTGTGGGCTATCACTCGGGTGGGCTCGCCCGGTTGGACCTTGTGGGTCTTGTTGGGCTGCCTTTGTGGTGGGCTGCGGAAATCCCCCTCTCCACCTCTGACGCGGACCTTTCGTCCAGTCAGTAAACAAAAAGACCCTATTACCTCTGGCTCGGACCTTCCGTCCGACCATACAACAAAAAGACCCTATTACCTCTGGCTCAGACCTTTCGTCTAGTCAGTCAACAAAAAGACCCTTTTACCTCTGGCTCATACCTTTTGTCCAGTCAGATAACAAAAAACCCCTTCACCGTTGGCGTTATGGCCTTCCGCCTAAGGCAGGTTATACGGCGTCATGACTTTACGTCTAAGCCGTTAAATATCCTTGTCTGGCGCCATGGCCTTCCACCTGAGCCGGTAAACAATCTGCCTTGGCGTCATGACCTTCCGCCTAAGCCAAGTTGTACGGCGTCATGACTTTACGTCTAAGCTGTTAAATATTCTTGTCCGGCGTCATGACTTTCCGCCTAAGCCGGTAAACAATCTACCTTGGCGTCATGGCCTTCCGCCTAAGCCAAGTTGTACGGCGTCATGACTTTACGTCTAAGCCGTTGAATATCCTTCTCCGGCGTCATAGCCTTCCACCTAAGCCGGTAAATAATCTGCATTGGCGTCATGGCCTTCCACCTAAGCCGGTAAATAATCTGCATTGGCGTCATGGCCTTCCGCCTAAGTCAAGTTGTACGGCGTCATAACTTTACGTCTAAGCCGTTGAATATCCTTCTCCGGCGTCATGGCCTTCCACCTAAGCCGGTAAATAATCTGCATTGGCGTCATGGTCTTCCGCCTAAGCCAAGTTGTACGACGTCATGACTTTACGTCTAAGCCGTTGAATATCCTTGTCCGGCGTCATGGCCTTCCACCTAAGCAGGTAAATAATCTGCCTTGGCGTCATGGCATTCCGCATAAGCCAAGTTGTATGGCGTCATGACTTTACGTCTAAGCCGTTGAATATTCTTGTCCAGCGTCATGGCTTTCCACCTAAGCCGATAAACAATCTGCCTTAGCGTCATGGCCTTCCGCATAAGCCAAGTTGTACGGCGTCATGACTTTACGTCTAAGCCGTTAAATATTCTTGTCCGACGTCATGGCTTTTCGCCTAAGCCGGTAAACAATATGTCTTGGTGTCATGGCCTTCCGCCTAAGGCAAGTTGTACGGCGTCATGACATTACGTCTAAGCCGTTAAATATTCTTGTCCGGCGTCATGGTTTTTCGTCTAAGCCGGTAAATATTCTGACTTGGCGTCATGGCCTTCCGCCTAAGCCAAGTTGTGCGACGTCGTGACTTTATGTCTAAGCCGTTGAATACTCTTGTCCGGCGTCATGGCTGTCTGCCTAAGCCGGTAAATATTCTACCTTGGCGTCCTGGCCTTCCGCCTAAGCCAAGTTGTACGGTGTCATGACTTTATGTCTAAGCCGTTAAATACTCTTGTCCGGCGTATGGCTTTCCGCCTAAGCCGATAAATATTTTACCTTGGCATCATGGTCTTCCATCTAAGCCAAGTTGTACGGCGTCATGACTTTATGTCTAAGCCGTTAAATACTCTTGTCCGGCGTCATGGCTTTCGGCCTTAGCCGGTAAATATTTTGCCTTGGCATCATGGTCTTCCATCTAAGCCAAGTTGTACGGCGTCACGGCTTTCCGCCTAAGCTGGTAAATATTTTACCTTGGCATCATGGCCTTCCGTTTAAGCCAAGTTGTACGACGTCATGACTTTATGTCTAAGCCGTTAAATACTCTTATCCGGCGTCATGGCTTTCTGCCTAAGTCGGTAAATATTCTGCCTTGGCGTCATGGCCTTCCGCCTAAGTCAAGTTATACGGCGTCACGACTTTACGTCTAAGCCATTGAATACTCTTGTCCGATGTCATGACTTTTCACCTAAGCGGTAAATATTCTGTCTTGGCGTCATGGCCTTTCGCCTAAGCCAAGTTATTCGACATCATGGCTCTCCGCCTAGGCCGACAAATATTCTGCCTTGGCGTCATGGCCTTCCGCCTAAGCCAAGTTGTACGGCGTCATGACTTTATGTCTAAGCCGTTGAATACTCTTGTCCGGCATCATGGCTTTCCGCCTAAGCCGGTAAATATTCTGCCTTGGCGTCATGGCCTTCCGCCTAAGCCAAGTTGTGCGACATCGTGACTTTACGTCTACATCCGTTAAATATTCTTGTCCGGCATCATGGCTTCCGCCTAAGCCGGTAAATATCTTCCCTTGGTGTTACGACCTTACGTCTAAGCCAAGTCATTTGGCGTCATTACCTTCGGTTTAAGCCGACAAACCTCTTACCATTGGCCCGGAATTACTATCCGAACCAATGAACGAAAAGACCCCCTTTTTAGTTTCACACCAACCCTTGATCCCTCTAGGGATTCACAACAACATATCACATCTTCTCTCCGTTGTCATGGCATCAGCCACCTACCTCTCAAATTGGCGGCCTGTAGATGTACTTACTAAGCCCTACAAAAAAAGTGTAAATGTAAAATAAAAAAAAGAAAGAAAAAAAGAAGAAGAAAAAAAGAGAGCAAAAAAAAAAAGAAGAGAAAAAAAAAAGAAAAGAAGGAAGAAAAAGGAGAAAAAAATGAGAGAAAATAAAAACGAGAAAAAAATGAGCATAACATGGTTTGCTTGATTGCTTGCCTCGTGCGCATGCTTACTTGTAAAATAGTACTAATACACTTCCTTCAAATTTCTAAGACAACGTACTTCCTTGCTAAATAATGATGCCCTAATTCAGGATATGTGTGCGTCACGGCACATACCAAGGATGAAAAGCCAATTCTCGGTGAGTGCATACAGCTAGGGGAAGAGTCATATCTATGATGCTAGCACAACTCACAGGATACACCCTAGGCGAAACTCCCACACTTCGCATGTAATATGAGCAATGGTCCTTAGCCATAGGGACGTCATAAATTCTTCTTAACACTTTGTAGATGCTCAAATCTCTACACTCGCGTAAAGGGTGACCGTGAGGAAAAAGCTACTTACCCCCTTTAAAAAAAAGAAAAAAATGATGATAATGATAAGTGGAATGTGAATCCAAGTAGTCGAGAATCCCCACTGAAACAAATAAGGAGACTCGCGCGAAAATGGTGCAACAAACCTCACAATTAAAGTAAAGATGAATCCAAGTAGCTAGGAATCCACATTGAGACATATGAGGAGACTCACGTCAAACGGTGAAATCCATCATAAAAGCATAGTATAGGATGAATCCTAGTAGCCGGGAATCCCCATTGAGACATATGAGGAGACTCTCGTCAAACAGTGAAATCCACAATAGCATCATAATAAATGACGAATCCTAGTAGCCGGGAATCCCCATTGAGACACATGAGGAAACTCGCGCCGAATGGTGAAACCCAAAATAAAGAAATAACTAAGGGGGTTGTGCAAAGCTACCAAAAGCCGAGAGCCCCGAATGTATGTGTAGGCGATAAAGTAATCCTCCAGTGTTACTTAGAACGTCTGCACGTCCTTATGTTTAGGGTTCACTACCCATATAATTGCACTTTCACGCTATAGAGGAATAACCCTGGGTGTGGATCGTGATTTATGTTATGCATATGTTCTACGCGGTGTCCCCTTTACGTATGCACATCTCCCTTAGGTGTACTTTGTGAGCCACACTTTATCCGTGAATCGTGGGCGTTATCCTTATCCTATCCCCACTATATGGAACTATGCTACATATATCTACTCTATGCCTGCGTGCTTGGATAAGGCTATAAAAAAGAGATAATAAAAATGAATGATGAAATAAAAAAAGAATGAATAATGATAAATGAAAATAGAATAAATAAAAAGAATGAATTATAAAAAGATACATCCAATATTTTCAAACGGGCTATGGGCTACACCCGCACGTCCCGCTCTTTCGTCCCTCTTTCGCGTCACCCGCGGTAGGGGGCATTTGTTGACATTGAAAATATTCCTAACTTTTCCTATCTTCTGCTTCTGTAGGTCTTAAGTTTTGATTGAGTGCTCCGGTGCCGACAGAGAAGAAAAGAAGGAAAGAAGAAAAAAGAATGGCGGAAGTCGAACAAAAGATGAGACCAAAGAAAAGAAGAAAAGAAAAGATGCTCGGCTCCAACGGATAACCACTAAAGCGGGACCTGAGAGCCTGGAAGAACACTCGGGACCATCCCCGAAGAAGCAATCAAAAAGTTACAAATACAAGTGAAGCCGGCCCGGCATCACAAACCACTGTGCCGAAGGCCATGTTAGCGGAAAATCCGCGTGTCCAAGCCGAAGATGCACGAGGTTCCAAAAGCAGCCGTTTAGTGGCCTGGAAGCTTCGTCAATACCTCCCGCCAGGGTTTGGCAAGACCACGGAGAGATGAAGAATCACAACGACTCTCAGAGTCAGTCCGGGACCCGCTGTCGGACCCGTATCAAGTTGACACAATGGAATGGCTCGAATACGGCGCGCCCCCCTTAATCCGGCGTGCCCCTTAATCCAGCGCGCCCTCCGTTCGGCTGCCCACCCGACGCGCTAATCATAGCATCTTCCCGGCGCGCTACTCCCGCGCCGGATGAAGCATGGCCGAGGGTTCATTATATAAAAGGGGCCTGTGGTCGAATGAAAAATATATACATAGATAGAAAGAAAAGGGGAGAGGCCAATCGTCTGATGAAAAGAGAGAGAAGAAAGGGATAGACATAGAGAAAATACACAGTCGAAGGAGAGAAAAAGCTTAGAGAGGAAGAAGGGGAGCGGAGAGCCCGTTGATCCCGATACCTTGTTTCTCTGCTTCGAAGCTCCAAGGTGGGTTGGCGAAAGTCGTGGCGTCTCCTTCGGCTGTTTTCTTCCCTTCTTCTGCTAATATAGCTCCACAGAGCAGTGTAATCGAAGGGCGATGATACGATCCCGAGAGTATTCTTCGAACTCCCCCCTCTTATCGTCTCTATTTTTCCCCTTTCTTTAGAGAATGAAATTGGCTTCGTGCGACAACGCTGAGTCAAATGTGTTGTAATGTTTTCAGTATGCGATTGAATGAATGGAAAGGCGTGTGTTCACTGCTACCTTGCATTCTATCTTCTCTATCCCCTGTGTGTTATTCGCTTGGGTTTTCCACCGCCGAATATGCCTCAGGTTCTCGAGGCAACATTAATAATCCCCCTCCTCGGGGCTTTCTCTGTCGTATAGATGGTGTGAATGAGCCGGCGTGCTCAGATGTTCTCTCCCGGCCGGAGGGATGCATATCATTGCATCATCCTTCACCCCTGGAGGTGGCTCCCTAATACGTCCCTGTTCGCGGTTCAGGGTTAGGGGGAATGAACATCTCCGCTGCCCCTGTTTTGTAGCTGTGCGTACTGTAGATGCTGTTGAACTATTCGACCATTGGCCTCTTCCAGGAGCTCAGTCTGTTGGCTGATCTTTCTGGTCTTAAGTCTAGCCTACTGGCTCCCTCTCTAGCATGTCCCTTCGATGCATATATGGTCATCTACTATCCGTTCTCCAATTAAATGTACTCCGGTTATAGTCTTCTTTAGTGATTTATCCTCTCGAAGAATCCATTGCCTGGGGAGGGGAACATCCCCCATCATCCTCAATCACTGGCGAGCCATCGGATCATATCCCCTAATGATATGAACCCTGTGGTTCATCAAGTGAAAACTAATAGGGCTTTAGCTCGACATCAAATCCACCTTCTCATGGCTTTAGCTCGACATCAAATCCACCTTCTCATGGGAGTGGTGGTGGCTGTGGGGAAATAACCTCTCGTAGGCTGGCCCTCGAGGTGACTTCCCATCTCAGCCATCACTTAACTATCTTTGACTCGTGGAGATGGATACCCCTAGCAGGCTAGCCCTCGGGTACTTTTCTCTCTAACGAAGTCCGCCGGTCACCGTTTGGCACTCTCGGCCTCAAAGGAGCGTACCCCAATCTCGTGGGACTGTCTCCGCTTCGTCCCTGCAACCCCCCCAATTATGGGGAGGTGCTGCCCAATTTTTGACTCAACACTTAGTCTGAATTGGATGAATTTTCAACTATAAGTCTACTTTGAACTATGCTCGAGTAGGAACATCGCATAAGTCTGTATTTGCCATGTCTGCAGGGTAATTGGGACCTAAATTAACTCATTTGCCCTCGCAATTAACATCACAGTTTCAAAGAAATCATTTGACTTCTCATAAAGCCCAAAATCATCAAACCTGCCCCAATACGGTACCCCCCGCGCCGTTTTAGCCCTACACTCATAATACATTCCAACTCCATGGGCCCTAAACCGGCGCGCCCTTAGCGCGCCGGATTAACCATTCATGTGCGCGCCATTTTCACCCCTTTGGGAGGGCGCCGTTTTAGCCTCCAATTGGCCACCGCGCCGTTTTAACCTCCAACTAGCCATCGTGCCGTTTTAGCTCTAACTAGCTACCGCGCCGTTTTAGGCTAATAAAAATTCAATAAAGCATAATAAAAATTCAATAAAGTATAAAAATTCAATAAATAATCATAAAAAAATAATAAATCATAAAAAAATTCAATAAATCATAAAAATTTAATAAATCATAATAAAAATTTAATAAATCATAAAAATTAATAAATCATCATAAAAATTCAATAAATCATAAAAGTAATAAATCATCACATAAAAATTAATAAATCATCATAAAAATTCAATAAATCACAATAAAAATTTAATAAATCATAAAAATTCAATAAATCATAATAAAAATTCAATAAATCATGAAAATTAATAAATCATCATAAAAATTTAATAAACCATAAAAGTAATAAATCATCACATAAAAATTCAATAAATCAAAATAAAAATTCAATAAATCATCATAAAAATCTAATAAATCATAATAAAAATTCAATAAATCATAAATATTAATAAATCAGCATAAAAATTCAATATATAATCATAACAATTCAAAAAATCATGAAAATTAATAAATCATCATAAAAATTGGGGGGGGGGGGTTGCTGAGATCTCTTCCGAAATCACTAACAAATGATCAAACAAACAATAAATCATAATACTAAATGCTACCACCTTGCATGCCTGCATGATCTGGCTCTCCGGTATATCAAATGGTGATTAGCAAAAAGCCGAGTCATGTCCGGCCGGAGGCTTTCACTATGCGTGATGATGGTCCTCAGACCTAAGTTCTTCGTCCTGTACTGGGAGCCGGCTTAAATAAATAAATACTGCCATATTGTGTGCTTGCATGCAATCACATCTTTTACATATTCTACGGGCTCCATGGCCTCTTTATTTTGGCGATTAATCAAGGGTTTTCTCTCTCCTAGAGAGATGTAATTAACGCCGTAACCTTTATGGTACGGCGGGTTTTGGGTCCCGACACGATCACCTATAATCGTCTGGTTAGTCAGACGGTGCACATAATAAACTCGTCACTCAGTGACTGACACGCCATACGCAAATAAATCTTTAATAAATAAACCAAATAAATCAACACATGATCTAATATTTTAAATAAAATCAGTCCCCACAAGCTGGCACGCCCGGTGGGACACAGCCTCCCTTCATCTTTTCGTCAAAATATTGGGACCATGGGGCCCCCGTTGTACTATTTCAAATGCTAATTATTCCTTCGTCTTGTTTCTCCTCTTTGTAGGTTGAAGTGATGGCGAGCGGACTATCTGGACTTATTTTTGGTCCCCAAATCGTGGCAGACCATGCTGCATACGGCTACCTTGTCGTACCCACTACCTTCGGCAACTTTCTCCCGGTCATTGGCTTCCCCAACTTCCTGGGAGTTTCATTCGCGGGTCTCCTAGACGTGGAGAGTTCTGAACCTGTGGAGCTGAAGAACAACAAAGCTGCAGCCTGCCGAAGTGAGGGCCAAGTTAAGAAAACTCTATTGAAAACTCCGGTGATCGTAAGCTGCCACATCCACCATACTGTTTGCCCAACTACGGCACATGAGAAGAAGCCTACTGGGGGCAACAAGAAGAGCTCCAGAGGAAGAATTGCTGCTACTCCTCGGAGCCAACTTTCAGCCTCTGGGAAGTCCGTGTTGATCGGGGGCATCCGAGTCTACTTCAATGGCCGCGGCGCCGAAGTTCTGCCAGATCGGATCATCCCGACTGTGTCCACTCACAACACCTTCCAAGTGCTAGCAAGCCGGAGGGTGAATTTTAATGACAACAAGCAAGGGAGGCCAACCCCGAACTTGTCAAAGTTTAAGCAAATCTGGGTTCCCAAGAGGATCCGAGGCCCTGCACCAGCCTCACAAGGCTTCAAAAATTCTGTGGATATTCCCAATAGAGGGGGCAAACAGACTGTGCATGCGAAGGACGTCATGATTGCAACTTCTCCACCTGTCGCCAGGGCCTGTGCAAGGCAGGCTGATATTTCCAAATATTCAAGAAACTTCAATCAAGCTGCCAAGATGATACGACTTTCACATATGTCGTCTGCCCGAGTCCAAGTGTTGTCTCCTGCCATTTCTCCAAAGTGTAGTCAGGAAGACATGACGAAGATGGCCCGGGATTATTTCCATAACCTCGGGAACCCTTCCCTGGGTCAACAAAGGTCACTTCGTGTCATCAGGGTCGAAGAAGAAGAAAAAGATAAAATGTCACCTGTGGGGGCGAATGAAGAGGAGAAACAAGCTGAGGCTAGAAGCTTTGAAAAGCCTCCACAAAATGAAAAGAGGAAAAGAATTTCAATGTATGAAGGGCTACCTTTCCCTAGTCGGGCCCGAAAGGGAATCAAAAAGCACAAAAGAAGAATAGAAGTTCTCACCTGCAATATGACAGGGGTAATGGGCATACCCGACACCCTGCCGAATGAACAAGAAGAGCCAGTCGAGAATGCTGGAGGAAAAGACCCGATGACAAGACGAGACAAAGCTGAGGCTGAACTGCTGCAAGCCGCAAAGGGCAAGCAGGTTGCTGACGAAAGTATCGCTACTGTCACTGCCAGAATAGTGGCGTCTGAACAAGAAGGAGCATCTTCGCCTCCTTCAATCAAAGGTTCTTTGGGCAAAACGCTTGAGAGCATTAGTAATGAAACAACCACGGACTCTGCCGTCCTGATGTTGCTGCAAGGATACCAGCGGGAGATAAAACTGCTGAAGAGAAAATTAAATGAAAAGTCTGAACATGCTGTAACGCCCAAACAACCGGGGGCACGAGTCGAGCCATCACAGGAAGGTTTCAACCCCGGGAGTGCTACCGGCCATTCTACAAACTGCAGCTCAGAATCGGGCTACTTCTCAGCATTATTCCCAGCGGCTCGAGTCAGCACGGCCAATGCCCCTTCAGATGCAGCGACAGGCTCCCCTGTTGGAGCCTTTGCCATCCAATGCCATGACTTCGGCCACATTATTGATGCAGCCCACCCACCTCTACCCTCAACCAGAAGAGCCAGCTATGGTGAATAAGTTGATGGTGGAGCAGATGATCGAGGCAAGACTGGCAAAGAGGGATGGTGATGATTACGCCCCCTTCGACATATATGAAGTGCCATATCTAGCCCACCATGCAGTCAAAAGACTGCCACCCGGCGTCAATAAACTCCCCAAATTTGACAAATACGACGGGTCGGGCTCCCCGAAAGAACACATTGCACACTATATAGTAGCTATGGGTGACTTGGCGATGGACGAGTCGTACCTGCTCAAGTTCTTTGGGTCTTCATTGACAGGACCTGCCTTTGAATGGTACTCTGACCTACCGGCTGGGTCTATCAATGACTGGTCAGACATGCAACATAAATTCAATGAAAGATTCCACGTCATCGAGGCAGAGGTGACCGTGATTGAGCTACTGGCAGCCAAGCAAAAAGATAATGAAACGGCTGCAGAATATATCAAGAAATGGGAGGATCTCAGCATGAGGTGTCGGCGTCCTCCGCATCCAGAAGATGCAATACAAATATGCAAACAGAACCTAAAGAAAGAAACCCTGGAGAAAATAATTGGAATAGAAATCCGGTCTTTTGACCGATTAAGTGATATTTCCATGGAGGTTGAAGATTTCTTCACAAGATATCCCTCCATTTCTGCTGACTCAAGTCATGAAGCCAAGCAAGTTAATAAACGGCCGATACTGAAAGCGGTTCATGCTGTCAGCCTCACGGTGAAAAGGCACAAAGGGATGCACAATCCTCCCCTCAATGAAGCTGCTGAATGCCGGGAGAGGCCTCCTCCGCAGAACAAAATAAAGAAGCTCTATACCTTCCCCCGGGACAAGACTCAAGCATTGTTCGAGTAGGCTGTCAAATATAGCAAAGTCATCCTTTCGAAGCCAAAGAGACCGGATGACGTCAAAATAAGAGATGATCCTTATTTCTGCCCCTACCATCAAATCTTGGGGCATCCTATTGAAGATTGCCAAATATTTAAAGACATCGCCCAAGGCTTAATAAAAAGAGGGGAGCTACAAATGGGGGAGGACAGAGTCGATCCTCCACGCCCTCATGAAGTGCCTACTACAGGGGCATCAATTAACATGATATCTATATGCCAATAGCTACTTGAAGAAATGCTAGAGGGCTGTGCCTGGCACACTCATGAAGACTATATCCCATCGCATGAAAGGGAGCAAGAGAATTGGCGAGCATCGCCAACAAAGAAAGGAACGGAACCGGCTTCTTGCCCGGCACTGGAGACCCAAATTCCTGGCGCCATGGACCGGCCTACTCTGCCTCTTGCAGTCTCTGCCCATCTTCAAACAACCTCTCCAATGGCTGTCAAAAGGTCAACTAACCATAAAAAGGAGAAACAGACCCCATCACAGGTACATGAAGAAGCTAGCTCAGCCATGGAGCGGCCACAAGTTATTATAAGTGGGCTTGTTAAGCATGAACAACTCAAGAGCCCGCCTATGCAGCTCAAGAAGCATGCCCCTCAAAGATGCAATGAGTCCCACTGTCTAACAAAAAGAACTAAAGAAAATGCAAGGGTGTTCAATGCACCGAGTAACCCACTGTAGGGACAATTGCCAGCCACAAAGGGGAAGAAAAAGAAGAATACAAGGGCTAAAATAAGATGTGTTGCTCTCTCCTGCAACATGCTGTCAGCACCATCTAGTGTGGCTCAAGATGTTGATGAGGAAGATGAAGAAATTTGCTTTATACCAAAGAGAGCAAATCATGCTAAAACTTCTACCTCCCATCATGCTGCTGGATCCGGGAGAATATCAAGACACTCGCCAGCCAGTAAGGAGGCGCAATACCACGTTCCTCCTCCATTCGAAAGCATAAAGCCCAGGGATTCCATCTCAATGAAACTGGACGCGTCTAGCAATAATGACGGGATGCCACTCACCCTAGTCAAACCGAAGGTGAAAGACAACACTCCCGGCCCCTCTTGGCAAGACCAGGCCATGGTTGCGCTACTGCACCAGAAACAACAAGAGATTGAAATGCTGCAAAGGCAGCTAAATGAAATGAATCTAAGTCCACCTATGTCGCAATCGGCAGGACACCTACATGAGGCGACACAAGGTAGTGCTAGCTCACTTGAAGCTTCAGCGCGGCCAGCCATGTCCCGAATAGTACATGATTATATGGGGGGCATCCTCTCTCAACCACTCCAACATACAGTCCCCCGGGTATGTCCGGGGGCAACTAAAGCGTCTCCAAAGATGGTGTCAGCAAGACTGCGCATGCATTCAGACAAGCCAAGCGCAAAACAAACAATGACCATGAGGATGGCCAAAGGGGAAGTCACCGACGCCGAATTACAAGCAGCCAAACAAAATGATGATGAGTCCGTCATGGGCTACATAAGAAGGTGGAGGAATCTCCATGAAAAGTGTCAGTATCCGCCTAGCTACGGGGATTCTATTCAAATCTGCAAAGAGAATTTGAGAATAGAAATTCTACGATGGGTCATTGATATTGAAGTCACGACCTTTGAACAACTAGGCGACATCGCAGCCAATGCCGAAGCAGTTCTTGCAAGGCTCTGCCCGGCTTCGATAGCCCCGAACCAAAAGAATGAGCTAACCGGTAAACACTTAGCCCAAGAAGGAATTTGTGCCTCAAATTTTGAAGCTTTCGAGCAACAAAATAGGAAAATGAAAGAGACATCTTCTGTCGAACAGGCAAAACATGGTTCCCTCATTAAGGGGCAAAACGATGAAATTGTATTCCATTCCAAAGGACAAGACTAGGGCACTTTTTGAGTGGGCCCGTGTGTAATGTCCCGGATCCTTGCTAGATACTTATTGGGTCTTTCGGATCCTTTTCGGTGAGTTTCGGTTCGCTTTTGTAGCTCCCGAGTTGAGTTTTACGATCCGTGTGGGTTTTTCTCTCCTACTAGTTACGGAACCCTGCGGTGAGTTTATTTCTCAATTCATCGACTCGTTGACGATACAGTGGCGATGTACTCATCGAGCCGATCGTTTTGAATATTTTTGCGTATTTTTCGGAGATAGGGCCAAAAATTGGAATTTTTAGAAATTAGGAAAATTCCTAATTTCTTTCCCTTTTTATTTTCCTTCCTCTCTCCTCCTTCTCATTCACGCCGCCGCCGTCTCTCTCTCCCATTTCTCTCCCGTTTTCACCTTCTCGGCTCCGACTGCAGATGGAGGACCTAGGGGCGAGTGCTGGGGATGCTGTGGAGCTGGTTGGGTGCACGACGGGGCGAGGATGGAGTGATTTTGGCGCGATCCCGAACGGTGGATTCAAAGCCGGTGTTTGAGCTCACGGTGCGGTTTTCGACGTGGTTTAGTCCCTTCGGGGCATGATTTCTTTGGTGGAGGTAGGGAGATGGACCGCCACTTCCTCCTGCTCATTTTCCCTGCTTCTGTGCGTTGTTTGGTGCTCGATCGGGGGAGATCGGGCTGGTTTAGTGAAAACCGTAGTTTTTGGGGTTTTCAGGGTTCGCCGGAGAACGGCAACCATTTGTGATGTGGTTAGTATCAAACTGACCGTTGGGATGTCTGGATCCCATTCACGTAAGTTTCGTGTCGATCGGTTGTCATTCGAGGCCGGTAGGAGTCCGGGAACCTCGGTGACTCGTTTTGGGTCGATTCGTTAGAATCACCCGGATCTTGCATTTTAGTGCGTGCATGTGGGCTTTTTAGCCTCCTAGAGTTATTTTTCATCGTCTAGTGTTGTTTCCCCTACGCTTCGGCGTAAATGGGACGTGGAACGGCCCGATTTGGCGTTTCCACTGTTTTACCGCCGTGATCGGTGTAGCGGTCGTTCCAAGGACCGTCACAGTCCCTGACGGCCCTACGACAGACCGTCACAACGTCTGTTCGTTTTAAATTTTTCGTGGCTGAGTGAGCGTAACGGTCATGCCTCTGACCGTTACACTCCCCTGACGCGTCCTGGCTGGTGCGTCACAGCCATTGTGCCTTATGCGTTGTGTTTGAGGCGGTTGCTCTAACGACACTCCCCCAGTGCGTCAGAGTGGTGTAACGCGCCTGCCCCAGGCCGTTGCACTCTGTTTGACCGCGTTTGACTATTTGAGTCGGTTCCCCTGACGCGCCCACCCTGGTGCGTCAGGCTGTGTAACGCGCCTGCCCCAGGCCGTTACACCCTGTTTTGATGTGTTCGGTCAGTTGGCGTAACGCGTCTGTTCCCGCGTGTTACGTTGGCGTAACGCGCCTGCCCTCGTGCGTTAGGTTCGCGTAACGCGCCTGGCATCGTGCGTTACGCTGTTCGCGTTTTGGGTTCGAGCGTGTTGGCTCTGACGCTCCCGCCCTGGTGTGTCAGGCTCGTGTAACGCGCCTGTGCTAGGCCGTTACAGTCCTGTTGTGGCCGTGATGGCCGTTGGGCTTTTCGGTGTGCAGCCGTGTGTTGTGGGTCCGTCCTAGGTGATGTCAGGGGCTGTTTGGGGGTAGGTTTGTGGTGTTGTCTGTCGCTCCCGTGGTCTAGCCGCTTTCCCCGTGGACGTCGGTCGATGTTCCTATGAAGGCTAAGACTATGTTTCCGAGTCTGTCGGCAGTTTCTTGTGCTGCCCTCGGTGTTTGAGGTACTGGTGACAGTGCATGTTTATCTATCTGTACTTCAGCGCCACATTTCGAGCTTCCTCTTCTCGTCGCCCTAGATGTCCTGCAGTCGAGGGGTGACCCCGATATACGGTTTGTAAGCTAGTTTCCATCGGCTCCTGCGGTTACCGTAGCGTCCTACGGGGGGAGAAAACTAGCTAGAGGCCTGGCTCTAGGCAGGAGCCAGTGTGTGCACACGTGGTCAGGGGCAGAGGACTGACGCCGACGGGCGTGACCCTGGCTAGTACTTAGTTTGTTCCTGTTTCGCCTCTCGCTTGTCGCTTCCCAGCCTTGCGAGTTGCTTGAGACATCTGTGGTTCCGCGTGGGTCTGCGACTCGGCCGTGTTCGCGTCAGTGGTACACAGCGGTTAGTCAAGACACTAGTGGGGTTGTCGTGACCTCTCCGGGTTGGCCTTTCCGTGGCTGTACTCGAGGTCTGTGTCTTGTCCGGTGCACAACACTCCGGTCGTGTTGCCTGTGCCTGTCTAGGTCATTTCTAGGCCTTCTTTTGCATGCCTGTTGTAGGTGTAGGTTGGGGTGTTTTGTTTGACTTTTTCCCTTTTCCTTGCTGCTCCCTACTCCTCTTTCCCTTTCTAGGCCTGCTTGCCTGTTTGGGTTATTCCCCTCGTCCTTACCTATTCCCTACTCCTGCTTCCCTTTCTTTTGCAGCTTTGTAGTGTTGTTTCTTGCTGCTGTCCCTGTTGTTCCGTGTTACTGCATGTTTTTCAGTGGGGATCCGCGTGACCCCTACTGAGCCAGTGACACGAGGCTCACCCCTGCTTTTCAGGTGGGATGATGTGTTCGTTCTGCTTCCTCGGATCCTGGAGTTCGAGTCGTAGCTGTCAGCTGGTACCTCCGTCGGGCTTCCCCCGACTTCTCAGTACGTCTTTTCTTTCTGTCGACTGTACTGCTAGACTGTTGTCTTTAGCTTTGGACTTGACTTTGGTATATAATTGTTTAAAATCTGTTAATTAAAATATAATTTTATTTCTGCTACTTTAGCAACCCGATCTAATGAAATTTACTTCTTGCTATTATATCTGTCAGTTCAATGTACTACACGATAATCCTTTTTCCCTTCGGAGCTTTAACGCTCTTGGGAGGCCTCGCGAGTTCCAAGTGGTATCATGTGTATTCGGTAGTCCTACCGGGTATACCTGGTATCCAGGATCCGGGTCGCCACAGCTGGTATCAGAGCGTTGTCGTGTGAAGTACATGGGAATCTCAGATATACAGTGTCCAGAGTCGCTATGTCCACTACAGTCTTCAGCTGGCATTAGGTTTCGTGATTTCCGTTTCTTGTCATTGTCGGGTTGTTCTTCCCTACTTACCCTTGCCAGTCCTTGAATTTTGAGGATGAAATTTCTTAAAGGAGAGGAGGATGTAATGTCTCGGATCCTTGCTGGATCCTTATTGGGTCTTTCGGATCCTTTTAGGTGAGTTTCGGTTCGTTTTTGTAGCTCTCGAGTTGAGTTTTACAATCCGTGTGGATTTTTCTCTCGTACTAGTTACGGAACCCTGCGGTGAGTTTATTTCTCAATTCATCGACTCGTGGACGATACAGTGGCGATGTACTCATCAAGCCGATCGTTTTGACTATTTTTACGTATTTTTCGGAGATAGGGCCAAAAATCAGAGTTTTCAAAAATTAGGAAAATTCCTAATTTCTTTTCCTTTTTCTTATCCTTCCTCTCTCCTCCTTCTCATTCACGCCGCCGCCGTCTCTCTCTCCCATTTTCACCTTCTCGGCTCCGGCTGCAGACGGAGGACCTAGGGGCGAGTGCTGGGGATGCTGTGGAGCTGGTTGGGTGCGCGACGGGGCGAGGATGGAGTGGTTTTGGCGCGATCCCGAACGGTGGATTCAAAGCCGGTGTTTGAGCTCGCGGCGTAATTTTCGGCGTGGTTTAGTCCCTTCGGAGCACGGTTTCTTCAGTGGAGGTAGGGAGATGGACCGCCACTTCCTCCTGCTCGTTTTCCCTGCTTCTGTGCGTTGTTTGGTGCTCGATCGGGGGAGATCGGGCCGGTTTAGTGAAAATCGTAGTTTTTGGGGTTTTTAGGGTTTGCCGGAGAACGGCAACCATTTGTGATGTGGTTAGTATCAAACTGACCGTTGGGATGTCTGGATCCCATTCACGTAAGTTTCGTGTCGATCGATTGTCATTTGAGGCCGGTAGGAGTCCGGGAACCTCGGTGACTCGTTTTGGGTCGATTCGTTAGAATCGCCCGGATCTTGCATTTTAGCGCGTGCATGTGGGATTTTTAGCCTCCTAGAGTTGTTTTTCATCGTCTAGTGTTATTTCCCCTGCGCTTCGGCGTGAATGGGGCGTGGAACGGCCTGATTTGGCGTTTCCACTATTTTTCCGCCGTGACCGGTGTAGCGGTCGTTCTAGGGACCGTCACAGTCCCTAACAGCCCTACGACAGACCGTCACAGCGTCTGTTCGTTTTAATTTTTTTGTGGCTGAGTGAGCGTAACGGTCATGCCCCTGACCGTTACACTCCCCTGACGCGTCCCGGCTGGTGCGTCACAGCCATTGTGCCTTATGCGTTGTGTTTGAGGCGGTTGCTCTAACAGCACTCCCCCAGTGCGTCAGAGTGGTATAACGCACCTGCCCCAGGCCGTTGCACTCTGTTTGACCGCATTTGACTATTTAAGTCGGTTCCCATGACGCGCCCGCCCTGGTGCGTCATGCTGTGTAACGCGCCTGCCCCAGGCCGTTACACCCTGTTTTGATTGTGTTGGGTCTGTTGGCGTAACGCGTCTATTCCCGCGCGTTACGTTGGCGTAACGTGCCTGCGCTCGTGCGTTAGGTTCGCGTAACGCGCCTGGCGTCGTGTGTTACGCTGTTTGCGTTTTGGGTTCGAGCGTGTTGGCTCTGACGCTCCCGCCCTGGTGCGTCAGGCTCGTGTAACGCGCCTGTGCTAGGCCGTTACAGTCCTGTTGTGGCCGTGATGGCCGTTGGGCTTTTCGGTGTGCGGCCGTGTGTTGTGGGTCCGTCCTAGGTGATGTTAGGGGCTGTTTGGGGGTAGGTTTGTGGTGTTGTCTGTCGCTCCCGTGGTCTAGCCACTTTCCCCGTGGACGTCGGTCGATGTTCCTATGAAGGCTAAGACTACGTTTCCGAGTCTGTCAGCAGTTTCTTGTGCTGCCCTCGGTGTTTGAGGTACGGGTGACAGTGCATGTTTATATGTCTGTACTTCAGCGTCGCGTTTCGAGCTTCCTCTTCTCGTCGCCCTAGACGTCTTGCAGTCGAGGGGTGACCCCGATATACGATTTGTAAGCTAGTTTCCGTCGGCTCCTACGGTTACCGTAGCGTCCTACGGGGGGAGAAAACTAGCTAGAGGCCTGGATCTAGGCAGGAGCCAGTGTGTGCACACGTGGTCAGGGGCAGAGGACTGACGCCGACGGGCGTGACCCTGGCTAGTACTTAGTTTGTTCCTGTTTCGCCTCTCGCTTGTCGCTTCCCAGCCTTGCGAGTTGCTTGAGACATCTGTGGTTCCGCGTGGGTCTGCGACTCGGCCGTGTTCGCGTCGGTGGTACGCAGCGGTTAGTCAAGACACTAGTGGGGTTGTCGTGACCTGTCCGGGTTGGCCTTTCCGTGGCTGTACTCGAGGTCTATGTCTTGTCTGGTGCACAACACTCCGGT
This sequence comes from Amorphophallus konjac, assembly GCA_022559845.1. Lineage (NCBI taxonomy): Eukaryota > Viridiplantae > Streptophyta > Magnoliopsida > Alismatales > Araceae > Amorphophallus > Amorphophallus konjac. The sequence goes on from CM040125.1 coordinate 15,350,281, forward strand.
CGTGTTGCCTGTGCCTGTCTAGGTCTTTTCTAGGCCTTCTTTTGCATGCATGTTGTAGGTGTAGGTTGGGGTGTTTTGTTTGGCTTTTTCCCTTTTCCTTGCTGCTCCCTACTCATCTTTCCCTTTCTAGGCCTGCTTGCCTGTTCGGGTTATTCCCCTCATCCTTACTTGTTCCCTACTCCTGCTTCCCTTTCTTTTGCAGCTTTCTAGTGTTGTTTCTTGCTGCTGTCCCTGTTGTTCCGTGTTACGGCGTATTTTTAAGTGGGGATCCGCGTGACCCTACTGAGCCAGTGACACGAGGCTCACCCCTGCTTTTCAGGTGGGGTGATGTGTTCGTTCTGCTTCCGTGGATCCTGGAGTTCGAGTCGTAGCTGTCAGCTGGTACCTCCGTCGGGCTTCCCCCGACTTCTCGGTACGTCTTTTCTTTCTGTCGACTGTACTGCTAGACTATTGTCTTTAGCTTTGGACTTGACTCTGGTATATAATTGTTTAAAATCTGTTAATTAAAATGTAATTTTATTTCTGCTACTTTAGCAACCCGATCTAATGAAATTTAGTTTTTGCTGTTATATCTGTCAGTTCAATGTACTACACGACAGTCCTTTTTCCCTTCGGAGCTTTAACGCTCTTGGGAGGCCTCGCGGGTTCCAAGTGGTATCACGTGTATTCGGTAGTCCTACCGGGTATAACTGGTATCCGGGATCCGGGTCGCCACACCATGAATATGGCAAAGTAGTGCTTCCGGAGCCGAAGAAACCAGGTGATGCCGAAAGAAACGACGATCCACGATTCTGTACTTATCACCAAATGTTGGGGCATCCCATTGAGGATTGCTATGTGTTCAAGGACATTATTGAAGGCCTGATCAAGAAAGGCGAACTACAGATGGGCGAGTATAAGGTGCACCCACCGTGCCCTCATCAAATATCTGTCCTTAAAAGAGCAGCCCCGCGCGGCGTTACCGTCTCAACTGCTCCTCACAAATATGGCTGAAGCCGATGTCTAGCAGGCCCGCATAGCTTGAATGCGGATGTTTGCCAACAAAAAGAAGAATGGCAAATGAAGCAAAAAAATGAAAGAAAAAAAAGAGAAAAAAAAGAGAAAGGAAAGGTCATGTTCTGGGGGCAGGCACCCAAAAAAAAAGAAGAAAAGGAAAAAAATGAGCAAAAAAAAGAGAGGGCAAATAAAATTTACCTATATAGACATTGGGCTCCACCTACTGAATCATTTCTCATAAAGTTGGATCCTTCCAAAAAAAGGGGGGAGGGGTGGGAAGAAACAAAAAAACATAAAATAATGAAGGAGTCCTTGATGGCTGCATCTGTCAAGGGAGATATCACTCCCCCAATATCTTGGTCCGTGCCAAATAAGAAACTACCATTGTGGGGTTGACGTGGTGGAGCGAACCCCTTATCCCCTCTCTGAGGGGGTGAGCGCTCTCCTGTGCACCCACCTTGGTCTGTTTAAAAATAAATGGACAAAGGGCAATGGATCTGCACTACAGTGCACTATCAGTGCCATCCGAGTTGCCCGTTCAAAATAAAAAAGAAAGAAAAATTATGAGGTCAACAAGGCCTCCCATCCGCCCCCATAGCATTACATGTTGAATGCCCAAGGGAAAATAAAATGACTACGTCATCTGCGGAGGTGGGAAGACCCGACAGCCGCAGCCTCTAAGAAAAATGGTCCAAGAGGATGACACTTGGCAGAAGCACCGAGGACTTGAGCCGAAGCTGTTCAGAGCATCTCCTGAAGAAATCAATGACGAAAGAAGATAGCTGTTGATCTGATGCATAGCTGTCACTGAATATCCCGAGGGGGACCTTGTAATCAACGGTCCCACCGACGATAAAGAGCCATCATTGGCCGCAAGGCCTCCCGTCTCAAATACGGGCCTGTGCCAATTAAGGGGAATGAAAAGAACAATCCTTATTGAGTCGGCTACACCCCCGACTCCCTATCAAGCCAGCAAATAATTTCCTTTCGGCTTCTAAAGGCCTGTCTCAGTACCCCTTGGTCCCACCGGGATTCATGATGCCTTGCCATCTTCCCATCCTACGGGTGTACTCCCCACTTGTCCCATTGGGACTAACCTTCCACCCTTGATGTGGGACCTATGCTCCCAGCCAACGCATTCTCATTACCTTTCGGCATTCAGCAGAACTTGAAAATTACCTTCTGTCCCACTGGGATGGGTTCACAAAACCTTTTCTTGGCATAAGGCACTCTGCCCTTGTCGAGCTTAATAACTCACCCATCAGTCCCGCTGGACTGTGTCCATAAAGCTTTCCCTGGCCTGAGGCGCGCCGCCCTAGTCGAACTTAAAAATTACCTTCTGTCCCATCGAGCTGGGTCCACAAAGTCTTTTCCTTGGCCTAAGGCACTCCGCCCTCGCCGAGCCCCAAAATTACCCTTTGTCCCACTGAACAGGATTCATAAAACCCTTTTCCTTGGCCTGAGGCACTCCGCCCTTGCCAGGCCCGCCGGGCTCTTGGACATCAATCCCTAGCCCCATCAGCAGAATAAACAGTCAAATTCATCGATAGTCCCACCGGACAAAATATCCCGCATCGCAGACGAGACTGTGTCAGGGAGCCCAACACAAAAAACAAATAGCAAAAATAATAACAAAAAAAGAAATTAAAATAAGAAAGAAATGAATAAAAAATGATGAAAATGAATGAAGAAAGGAAAATGAAGATTTAAAATAAACTTAATGAATCAACAAACTCGATAGAACTAGTAAAATCAATAAATTCAATCAAATCAATCAATCCGATGAGCTCAATAATGATAAAACTAACGAAATTTAATAAACTTAATAAGCAAAGCAAAATTAATCAGCTCAATAAATCAATAAGCCTATCAAACCAAATAAACCTCAATAAACCCAATCAACTCAATAAATCGAACAAACCAATAAACCCAATAAATCAACAGACTCACCAAACCAAATAAACTCAATGAATCAATAAACCCAACGAACCCAATAGAGTTAATAAATCAATAAACCCAAAGCACTCAATAATCCTAATAAACTCAATAAAACCAATGAAATCAATCGAATCAACAAAATTCAACAAACCCAATAAACCCATCAAAATCAAACTCAATGAATCAATAAACCCAATAAATCAAATAAACCCCAACAAACTCAACCAATAAATCAAGTGAACTTAACAAACTCAAACAAACCAACAAATCCTATAAAAACAATAAACTCAATAAATTTAACAAATTCAATAAACCCAACCAGTCCAAACAAATAAATCAACAAAAGATTCCTTCACTTTGTCTTATACCTTATGTCTGAGCAAGGTTTGTTGATCCCGACATCTCCATGGGTCAACATCCATATTCTGTCATGGCTTAGATGTCACGTCTTTGCCAAGTTGGTCAGCTTCGACATGACGTCGGGTTGACATCTTCATCTACACATCCTGCCCTTGTTTCAAACCTTCCATCTGAGCAAGGTTGGTTGACTCCGACACCTCGTCGGGTTGGCATCAATATTTAGCCCTGGGTCTGGGCCTCTCATTCGCCTACAATATAGTCTACCCTCGCCCCAAACCTTCTATCGGGGTAGGGCCCGTTGACTTCGACATTCCGTTGAGTCAACACCTATCCTGTGTGCTGCCCTTGGCCTAGGCCTCATGCCTTTGCCAAGTTTGTTGACTTCGACATGACGTCGAGTCGACACCTATCCTACAATATGCCCTTGGCCTAGACCTCACACCTTTGCCAAGTTCATTGACTTCGACATGACGTCGAGTCGACACCTATCCTACTAGGCCTAACGTCTTTGCTATGTTCGTTGACTTCGACATGATGTCGAGTCGACACCTATCCTACAATATGTCCTTGGCCTAGGCCTCACGTCTTTGCCAAGTTCGTTGACTTCGACATGACGTCGAGTCGACACCTATCCTACAATATGCCGTTGGCCTAGGCCTCACGCCTTTGCCAAATTCGTTGACTTCGACATGACGTCGAGTCAACACCCATCCTACATCATACCTTTGACTTAGGCCTCACACCTCTGTCGAGTATGTTGACTCCGACACGACGTCAGGCCAACATCCATATCCTACATTCTTTCTTTGGTTCATGCCACACGCCTTTTCCAAGTTGGTTGACTTCGGCAATCTGTCTAGTCAACAACCATATTTTGCCCTGGCCCAGACCCTTTGTATCTTCCAGGTTGGTCATTTTCAACATAACATCGAGATGACAACAGTGTTTTATGTCTGCCCTTATCTTGGACATGTCGTCTAAGCAAGGTTTGTTGGCTCTGACATCCCGTTGGGTCAGCATCCATATTCTACATTCCGCTCTTGGCTTAGGCCTCACGCCTCTGCCAAGTTCGTTGGCATCGACATGACGTTGAGTCAACACCCATTCAACATTCATATCCTACATTATACTCTTGGCTTAGGCCTCACGCCTTCGCCAAGTTCGTTGACTTCGACAGGACGTCGAGTCAACACCTATTCTACATTTTGCCCTTGGCTTAGGCCTCATACCTCTGCCAAGTTCGTTGGCTTCGATAGGACGTCGAGTCAACACTTACCCTATATTACGCCCTTGGCTTAGGCCTCACGTCTTTGCCAAGTTCGTTGCTTTGACAGGACGTCAAGCCAACACTTATGTTATATTCTGCCTTTGGATCAGGCCTCATGCCTTTTCCAAGTTGGTTGACTTTGGCAATCTGTCAAGTCAAAGACCATATTCTGCCCTGGCCCGTACCCTTTGTCTCTCCCAGGTTGGTTGTATTCGACATGACGTTGAGACGACGACAATGCTTTATTTCTGCCCTTTCCTAGACATACCGCTTGGCAAGGTTTGTTGACTCTAACATCCCGTCAGGTTAACATTCATATTCTACCTCTGGCTCGGACCTTTTGTCCAATCAGTTAACAAAAAGACCCTTTTACCTCTGACGCGGACCTTTCGTCCAGTCAGTAAATAAAAATACCCTATTACCTCTGGCTCGGACCTTCCGTCCGACCATACAACAAAAAGACCCTATTACCTCTGGCTCAGACCTTTCGTCTAGTCAGTCAACAAAAAGACCCTTTTACCTCTAGCTCAAACCTTTTGTCCAGTCAGACAAGAAAAGACCCCTTCACCGTTGGCGTCATGGCCTTCCGCCTAAGGCAGGTTGTACGGCGTCATGATTTTACGTCTAAGCCATTAAATATCCTTGTCTGGCGCTATGACCTTCCACCTGAGCCGGTAAACAATCTACCTTGGCGTCATGGCCTTCCACCTAAGCCAAGTTGTACGGTGTCATGACTTTACGTATAAGCCGTTAAATATTATTATACGTCGTCATGACTTTCCGTCTAAGCCGGTAAACAATCTGCCTTGGCGTCATGGCCTTTCGCCAAAGCCAAGTTGTACGGCGTCATGACTTTATGTCTAAGCCGTTAAATATCCTTGTCCGACGTCATGGCCTTCCATCTAAGCCGGTAAACAATCTGCCTTGGCGTCATGGCCTTCCGCCTAAGCCAAGTTGTACGGCGTCATGACTTTACGTCTAAGCCGTTAAATATTCTTGTCCGACGTCATGGCTTTCCGCCTAAGCCGGTAAATAATCTGCCTTGGCGTCATGGCTTTCCGCCTAAGCCAAGTTGTACGGCGTCATGACTTTATGTCTAAGCCGTTAAATATCCTTGTCCGGCGTCATGGCCTTTCACCTAAGCCGGTAAACAATCTGCCTTGGCGTCATGGCCTTCCGCCTGAGCCAAGTTGTACGACGTCATGACTTTACGTCTAAGCCGTTGAATATTTTTGTCTGGCGTCATGGCTTTCCACCTAAGCCGGTAAACAATCTGCCTTGGCGTCATGGCCTTCCGCCTAAGCCAAGTTGTACAGTGTCATGACTTTACGTCTAAGCCGTTGAATATTCTTATCCAGCGTCATGGCTTTCCGCCTAAGCCGGTAAATAATATGTCTTGGCGTCATGGCCTTCCGCCTAAGCCAAGTTATACGGCGTCATGACTTTACGTCTAAGCCGTTGAATATTCTTGTCTGGCGTCATGGCTTTCCGCCTAAGCCGGTAAACAATATGTCTTGGCGTCATGGCCTTCCGCCTAAGCCAAGTTGTACGGCGTCATGACTTTACGTCTAAGCCGTTAAATATTCTTGTCCGGCGTCATGGCTTTCCGCCTAAGCCGATAAACAATATGCCTTGGCGTCATGGCCTACTGCCTAAGCCAAGTTGTACGGTGTCATGACTTTACGTCTATGCCGTTAAATATTCTTGTCTGGCGTCATGGCTTTCCGCCTAAGTCGGTAAATATTCTGACTTGGCGTCATAGCCTTCCGCCAAAGCCAAGTTGTGCGACGTCGTGACTTTATGTCTAAGCCGTTGAATACTCTTGTCCGGCGTCATGGCTGTCTGCCTAAGTCGGTAAATATTCTACCTTGGCGTCATGGCCTTCCGCCTAAGCCAAGTTGTACGGCATCATGACTTTATGTCTAAGCTGTTAAATACTCTTGTCCGGCGTCATGACTTTCCGCCTAAGCCGGTAAATATTTTACCTTGGCATCATGGCCTTCCGTCTAAGCCAAGTTGTACGGCGTCATGACTTTATATCTAAGCCGTTAAATACTCTTATCCGGCGTCACGGCTTTCCGCCTAAGTCGATAAATATTCTGCCTTGGCGTCATGGCCTTCTGCCTAAGTCAAGTTATATGGCGTCATGACTTCATGTCTAAGCCATTGAATACTCTTGTCCGACGTCATGACTTTTCACCTAAGCCGGTAAATATTCTGCCTTGGCGTCATGGCCTTCCGCCTAAGCCAAGTTATTCGGCATCATGGCTCTCCGCCTAGGCTGACAAATATTCTGCCTTGGCGTCATGGCCTTCCGCCTAAGCCAAGTTGTACGGCGTCATGACTTTATGTCTAAGCCGTTGAATACTCTTGTCCGGCGTCATGGCTTTCTGCCTAAGCCGGAAAATATTCTGCCTTGGCGTCATGGCCTTCCGCCTAAGTCAAGTTGTGCGACGTCGTGACTTTACGTCTAAGCCGTTAAATATTCTTGTCCGGCGTCATGGCTTCCGCCTAAGTCGGTAAATATCTTCCCTTGGGGTCACGACCTTACGTTTAAGCCAAGTCATTCGGCGTCATTACCTTCGGTTTAAGTCGACTAACCTCTTACCATTGGTCCGGAATTGCTATCCGAACTAATGAACGAAAAGACCCCCTTTTTAGTTTCACACCAACCCTTGATCCCTCTAGGGATTCACAACAACATATCACATCTTCTCTCCGTTGTCATGGCATCAGCCACCTACCTCTCAAACTGGCGGCCTGCGGATGTACTTACTAAGCCCTACAAAAAAAGAGAAAAGGTAAAACAAAAAAAAAGAAAGAAAAAAAAAGAAAAAAAGAAGAAGAAAAAAAAGAGAGCAAATAAAAAATAAGAGAAAAAAAAAGAAAAGAAGGAAGAAAAAGGAGAAAAAAATGAGATAAAACAAAAAAGAGAAAAAATGAGCAGAACATGGTTTGTTTGATTGCTTGCCTCATGCGCATGCTTGCTTGTAATATAGTACTAATACACTTCCTTCAGATTTCTAATATCGCGTACTTCCTTGCTAAATAATGATGCCCTAATTCAGGATATGTGTGCGTCACGGCACATACTAAGGATGAAAAGCCAATTCTCGGTGAGTGCATACGGCTAGGGGAAGAGTCTTAGCTATGATGCTAGCACAACTCATATGATACATCCTAGGCGAAACTCCCACACTTCACATGTAATATGAGCAATGGTCCTTAGCCATAGGGACGTCATAAATTCTTCTTAACACTTTGTGGATGCTAAAATCTCTACACTCGCGTAAAGGGTGACCGTGAGGAAAAAGCTGCCTACCCCCTTTAAAAAAAGAAAAAAAAAGGAAGAAATGATAATAATGATAAGTGGAATGTGAATTCAAGTAGCCGGGAATCCTCATTGAAACAAATGAGGAGACTCGCGCGAAAATGGTGCAACAAACCCCACAATTAAAGTAATGATGAATCCAAGTAGCCGGGAATCCCCATTGAGACATACGAGGAGACTCACGTCAAACGGTGAAATCCATCATAAAACTATAGTATAGGATGAATCCTAGTAGTCGGGAATCCCCATTGAGACATATGAGGAGACTCGCGTCAAACAGTGAAATCCACAATAGCATCATAATAAAGGATGAATCCTAGTAGCCGGGAATCCCTATTGAGACACATGAGGAAACTCATGCCGAATGGTGAAACCCAAAATAAAGAAATAAACAAGGGGGTTGTGCAAAGCTACCAAAAGCCGAGAGCCCCGAATGTATGTGTAGGCGATAAAGTAATCCTCCAGTGTTACTTAGAACGTCTGCACGTCCCTATGTCTAGGGTTTACTACCCATATAATTACACTTTCACGCTATGGAGGAATAACCCTAGGTGTGGATCGTGATTTATGTTATGCATATGTTCTACGCGGTGTCCCCTTTACGTATGCACATCTCCCTTAGTTGTGTTTCGTGAGCCGCACTTTGTCCGTGAATCGTGGGCGCTATCCTTATCCTATCCCCGTTGTAGGGAACTATGCTACGTATATCTACTTTATGCCAGCGTGCTTGGATAAGGCTATAAAAAAGAGATAATAAAAATGAATGATGAAATAAAAAATGAATGAATAATGATAAATGAAAATAGAATAAATAAAAAGAATGAATAATAAAAAGATACATCCAATATTTTCAAACGGGCTATGGGATACACCCGCACGTCCTGCTCTTTCGTCCCTCTTTCGCGACACCCGCGGGTGGGGGACATTTGTTGACACTGAAAATATTCCTAACTTTTCCTATCTTCTGCTTCTGCAGGTCTTAAGTTCTGATTGAGTGCTCCTGTGCCGACAGAGAAGAAAAGAAAGAAAAGAAGAAAAAAGAATGGCGGAAGCCGAACAAAAGATGAGACCAAAGAAAAGAAGAAAAGAAAAGATGCTCGGCTCCAACAGACAACCACTAAAGCGGGACCTGAGAGTCTGGAAGAATACTCAGGGCCATCCCCGAAGAAGCAATCAAAAAGTTACAAATACAAGTGAAGCTAGCCCGGTAGCACAAACCACTGTGCCAAAGGCCATGTCAGCGGAAAACCCGCGTGTCCAAGCCGAAGATGCACGAGGTTCCAAAAGCAGCTGTTTAGTGGCCTGGAAGCTTCGTCAATACCTCCCGCCATGGTTTGGCAAGACCACGGAGAGATGAAGAATCACAACGACTCTCAGAATTAGTCCGGGACCCGCTGTCTGACCCGTATCAAGTTGACACGATGGAATGGCTTGAATACGGCGCGCCCCCCCTTAATCCGGCGCGCCCCTTAATCCACCGCGGCCTCCGTTCGGTTGCCCACCCGGCACGCTAATCACAGCATCTTCCTAGTGCGCTACTCCCGCGCCGGATGAAGCATGGCCGAGGGTTCGTTATATAAAAGGGGCCTGTGGTCGAATGAAAGATATATACAGAGATAGAAAGAAAAGGGGAGAGGCCAATCGTCTGATGAAAAGAGAGGGAAGAAAGGGATAGACATAGAGAAAACACACAGTCGAAAGAGAGAAAAAGCTTAGAGAGGAAGAAGGGGAACGAAGAGCCCGTTGATCCCGATACCTTGTTTCTCTGTTGCGAAGCTCCAAGGTGGGTTGGTGAAAGTCGTGGCGTCTCCTTCGGCTGTTTTCTTCCCTTCTTCTACTAATATAGCTCCACGGAGTAGTGTAATCGAAGGGCGATGATATGAGCCCAGGAGTATTCTTCGAGCTCCCCCCTTTTATCGTCTCTGTTTTTCCCCTTTCTTTAGAGAATGAAATGGGCTTCGTGCGACAACGCCGAGCCGAATGTGTTGTAATGTTTTCACTATGCGATTGAATGAATGGAAAGGCGTGTGTTCGCTGCTACCTTGCATTCTATCTCCTCTATCCCCTGTGTGTTATTCGCTTGGGTTTTCCACCGTCGAATATGCCTCAGGTTCTCGAGGCAACATTAATAATTGGTGCGGACACCCGAGCAGTTGAGCGGCGCGATACGCCGAGCCACCGGTACCGCACGCGGAGCACGACTCGAGCCACCTCAGCGTCCATCTGGCTCGAAGATAGCCTGGAGACTCCGCCTTGAGTCTCCCCATTTATCATATTTGTTTAGACTTTATTTGTGTGTAATGTGTATTTATTTCATTTTATTCGGTTTGCAATTGTGATTGTAAGAGGGGCTTATGTGCAATTTGGACCCCTTGGGCCCCACGGACCCCCCCCAAGCCCCTTCCCATTGATCCACCTCAGCCTAGGGTCCCATGTGGGGTCAGTCAACCATCCACATAGAGGCTTCTAGAAGGGTGGGCCAAGTGGGGGACAAGTGACTTGGAAAGTCTAAATTTGGCCACCCACCCCACCTACCATGTCAAGCTTGTTCCCTCTAGTCAATGGTGTGCCCCTCCCCTTATTTTTTTTATTATAAATTTTATGTGTTGGTCACACTCAATCCAGGCCCTCCATTTCCCTTCCCTAGATCCAACGGTGGAGGTTGGATTTGCGATGTAACCTATATAAGCTTGTATTTTCCATTTTGATAGAATTAATGCATTTGAATTGGAAGAAAATCCCCTTGAGCAAGGCCTAGGCCGCCCCTCTCTCCTCCTTGCAGCTGGGAAGGCTGTATTCTGGTGGTGTGACTCCACCCCTATCGGTTCCGATCATCATCGCCGCCACCACGAGCCGCCACCGCATCGCCATCGCAACCTTCGGAGTTCTGCCTTCTACCTGCAGCTGCCCCTTCCACGAAATTCTGCAGTCAGCCACGAGCTCAGATCGATTTGGGATTTTGAGGGGATGTTCTAGAGGTGTTCCCCACGTTCTACAAAAATTGGGAAAAACTCACATCAATTCGTAGCCACCTCCAATCAGTCCACAAAAAATATTGCCATCTTCATTGTGCAAAATCTTATAACTTTCGTGAAGAGCTCCGGAGCTGAATCGGAGGTCTACTAGGCGGTCAATGGCAATTCTCAGACAACTCACCTGCAGATCTGAGGTTTCGGGTACTGTACAACAGGAGCTTGTAAATTCAGTAAAGTCCAGATCCGACCAGATCCAGCAGATCTCTCTGAGCCTAAATCGAGGGATTTCAAGAGAGCTTTCCAACAATAGCTCATGCACCCCGATCCGACGTCGGGATTGATCGCAGCGGCCATTCTCGCCGGAGCGCGCGCCGGAGGACAGAACCAGAAATCCGTGGGCAGCTAGTCCACGAATTGGGAATCGGGGCCGATCGACCCCCGATCGGTGTTTCCGGCCCACCGCCGTCCGTGGAGGCGTGCCACCAGGGGTCCCCATCACAGCGGGTCCCACCCCCACAGATCCGGAGGACAGCGCCACCCGTGGGCCCCACGGACCCGTAGAACCCGCCGTCCGGAAAGCACGAAAACGCGGAGTTCGGCACCGCCGGGCGACATCAAGATGCTGCCCGTCAACCCGATTTGCGTGATTCCCGGGCCCCACATGTGACCTATTACCCCCCTGCGTGGAGTGGGTCAAATTATTGTATTGCTGTAACATTGTTTAACCGGGAGTCCGTAATTCGGCCGGGGTTGTCTTCGCCACGCCGGGTGCGTGGAGGTAACGATCTTAACTCCTTGGCATTTCATTTGCTTAGCTAGTATATATGGTCGTATGCCGCTGTGAGAGCGATAGGTACTAGCCCGTGAGTCCATGTCACCGCTGTGAGTGTGAGAGTGACCCGTTCCGTGACTCGATCCGAGTCCAGAAGTGAGTCGACTACCCGTGAACTCTGCCGGTTCTTCAACCGCGCACGATCCGCGTTTCCCTCGCTTGGGACGACGAGTGAGCTTGCGTTTCTGTTAGCGACATATAGCCTAAAGGAGCTCTCCGTGTCGGGCCTAGTGTCTCTCCCATCATGTGTTGCTGGTCGTGTCTGCATCTAGAGTCCGAGGTTCATACCACGTAGAGTCGGTCCCCGTGTCCGTCCCGTATCAATAATCCCCCTCCCCGGGGCTTTCTCTGTCGTATAGATGGTGTGAATGAGTCGGCGTGCTCAGATGTTCTCTCCCGGTCGGAGGGATGCATATCATTGCATCATCCTTCGCCCCTGGAGGTGGCTCCCTAATATGTCCCTGTTCGCGGTTCAGGGTTAAGGGGAATGAACATCTCCGCTGCCCCTGTTTTGTAGCTGTGCGTACTGTAGATGCTGTCGAACTATTCGACCATTGGCCTCTTCCAGGAGCTCAGTCTGTTGGCTGATCTTTCTGGTCCTAAGTCTAGCCTACTGGCTCCCTCTCTAGCATGTCCCTTCGATGCATATATGTGCATATATGGTCATCTACTATCCGTTCTCCAATTAAATGTACTCCGATTATAGTCTTCTTTAGTGATTTATCCTCTCGAAGAATCCACTGCCCGGGGAGGGGAACATCCCCCATCATCCTCAATCACTGGCAAGCCATCAGATCATATCCCCTAATGATATGAACCCTGTGGTTCATCAAGTGAAAACTAATAGGGCTTTAGCCCGACATCAAATCCACCTTCTCCTGGGAGTGGTGGTGGCTGCGGGGAGATAACCTCTCGTAGGCTGGCCCTCGAGGTGACTTCCCATCTCAGCCGTCCCTTAACTATCTTTGACTCGTGGAGATGGATACCCCTAGCAGGCTAGCCCTCGGGGACTTTTCCCTCTAACGAAGTCCGCCGGTCACCGTTTGGCACTCCCGGCCTTAAAGGAGCGTACCCCAATCTCGTGGGACTGTCTCCGCTTCGCCCCTGCAACCCCCCCAATCATGGGGAGGTGCTGCCCAATTTTTGACTCAACACTTAGTCTGAATTGGATGAATTTTCAACTATAAGTCTACTTTGAACTATGCTCGAGTAGGAACCTCGCATAAGTCTGGATTTGCCATGTCTGTAGGGTAATTGGAACCTAAATTAACTCATTTGCCCTCGCAATTAACATCAAAGTTTCAAAGAAATCATTTGGCTTCTCATAAAGCCCAAAATCATCAAACCTGCCCTAATATGGCGCGCCCCTAAACCGGCGCGCCATATTCCGGCGCGGTACCCCCCGCGCCGTTTTAGCCCTACACTCATAATCCATTCCAACTCCATGGGCCCTAAACCAGCGAGCCCTTAGCGCACCGGATTAACCATTCATGTGCGCGCCATTTTCACCCCTTTGGGAGCGTGCCGTTTTAGCCTCCAATTGGCCACCGCACCGTTTTAGCCTCCAACTAACCATCGCACCGTTTTAGCTCTAACTAGCTACCGCGCCGTTTTAGGCTAATAAAAACTTAATAAATAATAATAAAAATTCAATAAAGTATAAAAATGCAATAAATAATCATAAAAAAATCAATAAATCATAAAAAATTCAATAAATTATAAAAATTCAATAAATCATAATAAAAATTTAATAAATCATAAAAATTAATAAATCATCATAAAAATTCAATAAATCATAAAAGTAATAAATCATCACATAAAAATTAATAAATCATCATAAAAATTTAATAAATCATAATAAAAATTCAATAAATCATAAAAATTTAATAAATCATAATAAAAATTCAATAAATCATGAAAATTAATAAATCATCATATAAATTTAATAAATCATAAAAGTAATAAATCATCACATAATAATTCAATAAATCATAATAAAAATTTAATAAATCATCATAAAAATCTAATAAATCATTAAAATTTTTTAATAAATCATAAATATTAATAAATCAGCATAAAAATTTAATAAATAATCATATCAATTCAATAAATCATGAAGATTAATAAATCATCATAAAAATTCAGGGGGGGGGGTTGCTGAGATCTCTTCCGAAATCACTAACAAATGATCAAACAAACAATAAATCATAATAAATGCTACCACCTTGCATGCCTGCATGATCTGACTCTCCGGTATATCAAATGGTGATTAGAAAAAAGTCGGGTCATGCCCGCCCGGAGGCTTTCACTATGCGTGATGATGGTCCTCGGACCTAAGTTCTCCGCCATGTATTGGGAGCCGGCTTAAATAAATAAATACTGCCATATTGTGTGCTTACATGCAATCACATCTTTTACATATTATATGGGCCCCATGGCCTCTTTATTTTGGCGATTAATCAAGGATTTTCTTTCTCCTGGAGAGATGTAATTAACGCCGTAGCCTTTATGGTACGGCGGGTTTTGGGTACCGACACGATCACCTATAATCGTCTGGTTAGTCAGACGGTGCGCATAATAAACTCGTCACTCAGTGACTGGCACGCCGTACGTAAATAAACTTTTAATAAATAAACTAAATAAATCAACACATGATCTAATATTTTAAATAAAATCAGTCCCCACAGGATTCCGCTGACACACAGCTTAAACCGTTGATCTATAGCTTCGAGGGAACCAATCCCTTATAGATCGCTGATTCGCAGCTTCAGGGAACAAATCTCACAACCCGCTGATTCACAACTTGACGAGGAACCAATCCTCAAACCCTGATACACAGCTTAACCGAGGAACCAATCCTCACGAGGACTAAGCCTTCGCTGACACACAACTTCTTATGATCCCAAAGCAGGGTATCGGAAATACAAAGAGAAGTGAAAAAGAACAAAACAAAAGAAAGAAAAATAAACAAAGAACAATGTAGCTCCAGTGGAGCAGAATGACTCTGGATTTGATCCACGATTCAAGGACTTCAACAGATCTTCAGGATTGCTCTGGCTGCACTCGACCTCTTTCTCATGAACTTCTGAATCTGGGCTCTCTATCTCTCTCTTTCTTTTCTTCTTCTTCTTCTTCTTCTCACGATCTCTCTTTCCGATGTTCTGCTAAAACTCTTCTCAATTCTTCTCTGAACGAATGTTCTTCTATAGCCCTCTCAGCCCTTGCTTGCAGCAGCATCTTTTCTCACGAAGAACACTTTATTATATAGAGTAGAAAAACCATTTTCTGAAATAATCTCATCCTTTAGGAAATTCTGTCATTTGTCCACGTGTCCTAGAGAATATTCTTCGTCAGGAATCTTATTGGGAGTTGCAAGGTTACCTTGGATCACGTGCCAAATGATTGACCTTCGAACTTGGGTGTGAAACTCGCGTGGTAGACACAAGACTTCTGTTATTCAGCCTTCCCAGCTATTTGTCAGCCTTACTTTCTATTTTTCACCCTTATCGCCCATTTGTCTGCCTTACGTATCCATTTGTCACCCTTATCTTCATTTGTCACGCCTATGAGTCGTCGCCTTTGCTTGCCTTGCAACCTATTTGTTACTGCTGTTATCTATTTGTCACCGTTAGCACTCATTTGTCTGCCTTATTCTTCATTTGTCACCTTTGTTCATCATTTGTCTGCTTTCAGATCTATTTTTCACCGTTGCTCTCTGTTTTGCATCATTGTCATCTATTTTTCACTATTGTGATATATTTTTCACCGGTAGTAGCCATTTTTCACCGTTGCTGCCTATTTGTCACTCTTATTCATCTTTAGTTGGCAAAAGGCTTCTAATGAGCTTGTGCTTGACTGGCGTCGACTCCATTTCCATTTGACATCGACTCCACTTCTTCATTTCCAAGCTTCTTAGCTTTGTTATCTATTTGTCAGCCTTAGCAGGTATTTGTCACCCTTGTTCGTTATTTGTTTGCCGTGTGAACTTATTTTTCACCCATGATCTGGTATTCTTCACTGTTGTTGTTGCACCTCACAACGTCGACTCCATTGTAACACAGCGCCGACTCCGTCATTGTGTTTTGGCCAAAATCTTGCAGAATACACTTGACTTTACGGGCTTGACCCTTAACTGTTGTGCTTCCGTTAGCTTCCTGGCATGCCTTGAAGAACCTCCATCAACTCATCTAATCTCAACCTGTTCTTCACAGCAGCTAACCTCAACCTATTCTTCACAGCATTACATTCATACATATGTATATGATAACATCAAAGAAACATCAAAGTCACGACATCATCAACAACATGAAAGACTCATGAATGACTTATAGTTTTGACATCATCAAAATCACAGGGACACAACATTGCCCATGTGGGTAGTGCTCAAATGGGGAGTTGGGTTTAAGTGGGTAGCGCTCAAATGGGGAGGAGAGTCCAGGTGGGTGGCGCTTCAATTGGTAGTTGGGTGCAGGTAGTTGGCGCTAAAACTGTCAGTTGTATGCAGGTGGCTGACGCTAAAACTGCCAGTTGGATGCATATGACTAGCATTAGAATCGCCAGTTGGGTCCAAGTGACTTACGCTAAAACTGCCAGTTGAGTCCAGGTGTGGGTGGCGCTCGATCGGGTGGTGGGGTCCAAGTGGGGTTGATGGTCGGCCCCACTATGACCACGTGGGGGTGGCGAGTGCCCCCCTCAGTGCAGGTGGCTCCCATAGCGCTATAAGAAGGGGCCCTTTTCTCCCAACCTACTTCCTACTGTTCACACTTGGACTCTTCTACGTGGAATTTTCTGATCTTCGATTCTGACTGACTTGCTGGCTAAATATTGACAATTTTGATCAAATATTGTGAATTTTCTTGTGAGTATTCATCATCATAAAGATAATAACAATTTTTTATATCACCAACATCGTCTAACTCTCACTTAGTCGCTATATCGTCTAACTCCTCCGTATAGTCGCTACATCGTCTAACTCCTCCGTCCACGTTATCGTCTAACTTCTGCACTTACCGTCCACTTTAACTTGGGTAGAACATCGTCTAACTATTCTTCACATAGGTGGTGCTTAGTCTAACTTCTTACGCTTACACGTTGCATCATCTAACTCCTTACACTTAGGCACAACATTGTCTACTTTTCTAACTTAGGCAATCCATCGCCTACTTTTACATCGTCCAACTTTCACATCATTCATCGTGTACTTCTTCTAAGTTTGCACTATTCATTATCTAACTTTTTCATTCCTCCATCTAACTTTCTTTCCTTCCATCTAACATTTTACCTTCCATCTATTTTTTACTACCCAACTCCATCGCATATCACCTAATTTTTTCCATTCCCTCCTTTTGAGCCTGCTGCCTAACTTTTAACTCTTCCATCTGAGTCTTCTACCTAACTTTTAACTTTATCATACATTTTTCGTCCATCGTCCAAGTTTATCCACTTCTGCGCATTATCTAACTTTTCATTCCACCTATCGTTTATTATCATCTTGTATCGTCTAACTTCTTCTTCTATCATCGATCTACCTATCAACTCTATCGTCCAACTATCATCTTTATCGTCTATTTTCATATGTTCCATCCATGTTTCACCATCTATCTCTTGAACTTCACCTAAATGGCTCAAAATATCTAAATGGGCTTGGGGCTGTCAATATGTCAGGCTCGGGCGAGGCTTAGGTTAACTTAGCCTAGGCCCGACTCATCAATTTTAAAGCTCGAGCCTGACCCGAGCTCAGGATATGTTGGGTCGGGTCAGGCCGAGATATGTTGGGTCGGTTGATATTGCTAAAACCATATGCAGTTAATTTTTTTTTGGTAATTTAGAATTTAGTGTAGTTAGTTTAAGACCTAATCTAGACACGTTACATCTTGAGTTCAAGATTTAGTAATAAATAACGTATTTATTATCTTCTTACGATCAACGTGACATCGAATGGAGGTGTAATACTTGCCCCCAGATCGGTTGCACTTTTTCACTATTGATGTACATGGTATTGATAAGAAATTTCAAGTCTTGGCAGTTCTAGGTGAATTAACAAAGACAATTATATGCTAATCTTGTACACTCAGATGGCCAATACGTATTACTTAATTTGATTTGCGATAGTTAAGTGAGCTCGAGATTTATTAGTCTTCATAAAAAGAGAGATGTACGTAAGTTAGACGTGTTAACTTTGAATTTAAATCTCTTACATTCTACGTAGACTAGAGTATCTCACTGTATCAGATTTTCCGTCGTAAAATAAAAATACTAAACTTCATGCCGAGTCTAATCCAACCCATAATGAAAGGCCTCTAACCCAAGCCTGACTCGAGACGAACATCAGCGCCACCTTGTAACTTGACTCGCCCTTCCCTCATTCTTTCTCAACCTGATCGACCTCACCCTAACTTAGATCCAAATTTTGTTCCATTTGACTCAGTTAGAATCTAACCCAAAATATATAAAAAAGAATAATTATAGACACATACACT
This sequence comes from Amorphophallus konjac, assembly GCA_022559845.1. Taxonomy (NCBI): domain Eukaryota; kingdom Viridiplantae; phylum Streptophyta; class Magnoliopsida; order Alismatales; family Araceae; genus Amorphophallus; species Amorphophallus konjac. The sequence continues at coordinate 15,368,459 of CM040125.1, forward strand.
ATTTATTTTTAGTTTCAATCTCTACATTGTTCTTTGAAGATCAGGCGACGCAACCTTCTACGCATGCTATATCGCATGTTTTTTGAGGTTCCTCGTGTGATTTGCTCCAGTAGGTTACCTCTTTGTTTAGTTTGCACAACAGAAGGCACCAAGTTCGAAAATTAAAAGTGCATTTCCTAATTATAAATCCCAGTTTCAAAAAAAAAAATGTGTTCTTCCTGATGATAAAATTGCAAAAGAAATGTTGAAATGATGTTCATTAGAATGAATTAAAACTCTGTAGTACCCACCTTCGAATCTACATCCTTGGAACGACATACGGTTAAACCTCTCAGGCTCTCACTCTGTAAACTCTATAGTAACCACTATTTATCCTGACATTGAATTATACTCGTTATATATGTATCCTCGTAATTTAATTTAAACATCCAAGAGATTTTCCTCGAGACCCAGACTCTGACTGCTTTTTCGTCTCTTGACCGATTTCATCCCGACGGCATTCCCCTTCAAACAGATGCTAAGTTTTCGGAGTTTGAAGCCCAACATGTGCACCCGTTTTCAGGCCTCTACATAACATGATTCATTGACTTGGGTGGACTTACTCAGATTCACGAAAAGTCGAGACATGATCCGATTGACTCGGACTAAATCACTCCTCTCTCCCTCTCTATCTTTTTGTGTGACTTTCTAGACGTGTTTTGACGAGGATCTGATGGTAGTAAACAAGATATGACAGTGGCGACGATGATTCGGCCAAAAGGGACGATGCCTGTCGCGGTGGGAGACTGCCAGGGTGGGGCGGGGGCGTCAAGGTGGGCTATCGGGGTGGAGGGGCGTCGGGGTGGGGGAAGAAATTGCCGTCGGGATGAGAAGATGTTTGGATGGGGGAAGAAAAGTTTACCGGGTGAGGTGAGAGGCGACTGAGTCGGCCCGAGTCGCATGTGACCCGGGCGTATCTTATTGAATTAGAGCGATCCCGATCCGATATGGATCACCGAGTTGACGAATCTTGCTACATAGAGTACCATCTTAAACACTCATCTGCTCAAAAATAAACGGGTGTGATAATAGATTTCAGTGGATTCTACTTAATTAGGGTTATAGGAACGACTCGTTTCAGTGAATGAGATCGAACTAGGTGTTTGATCTCAAATAATATGATGGACGGGGTGAGATATTTGACCTTATCCTAATCGATTATCAAATGGTGCCCTCAAACAGTTTCAGTCTCGACTAAGGTTTATCGACTCGGTGATCCGTGTCAGATTAAGATTATTCTGATCTGGTACGGTACGCTCAAGTCACATGCGACTCAGGCCGACTTGATTTGTCTCACCTTACCCCGATACTCATTTCTTCTCTCACCCCGATACCCTTCCACCCTGGGAGCCCTTTCTTCCCTCACCCCGGTGCCCCCCACCCGACAGCCCACCTAGGTGCCCCCAACCCACCCTCGACGACTCTCTACCGCGACTGGCAACGTCCCTCCCGATTGGATCATCGTCGTCACCATCGGATCTCATCTTCCATCATCGAATTCTCATCGCCATCATCATATTCTCACCAGAGCACATCAAAAATATCATAGAAAAAGGTGGAGAGACAGAGAGGAGGAGTAACTCGATCGGAGTCATCTAATCACGTCATAATTTTTCATTAGTACCATACACTCAAATTGACGCAAGCCAGATCAAGTGGAGGACCATGTTCTACTCATGACCGACGAGCACAAGCAACAATTGAAGGAGGAGACTTGGGCTGACGAGGGCGACAGGTGCTTTTCCCATCAAAAAACCTGTTCGATCGGAAATGACATCAGGACTAGCGTTGGCGGCGATGACCAAGGGCTCCTGCCCCTTAGAAGTCAGAAAGCCTCCCAAGCCACGCCCCTAGAAGATGATGTGTCGGCCGAAACGTTAATAAAAAAAGATGTAGCGAGTGGCGAGACGTCGCAACACCTACAGACCCGGTTCAGGGCGTGCCGCCACGTCATATTTAGTTGGTGTTGACCGTCGGTAAGAGTCGGCCACCTCCCTCGGTGGTTGGTATTGTTAATCAGACCCGCAGCAGTCCCAAGTCAATGTAGTCTTATGCATCCCACTGCAGGATCGTACCCAATTCGGCCGCATGATCTTGAAAACGTTTGTCTTATCCGCGGAATAATCCTTTCTGAACCAGAGTTTTAAAAAAAATATATGAAGTGAGGTTGCGTCTGCAAATATAACTTCTAGAAACTTACAAAATAATAATATATGTATGAGAATTATACACACACAAGTTCAAAAGTTTAGATAGATGGATAGATATCATGGATAGAATGTTTGCATATATCTAGATGAAACTCTAATGCTTAAACTGATTTTTTTTCAAGACATATAATGGCTTGGTTTTAGATCAGTTATATATAGATTCTATCAGGGTTTTAAAATTTGTTATCCAACTCAAAATGGAGAGAGTTCCACTACTATGAACGCATAATGCACATGTTTGGGATTTTTACATATATATATCTCTATAAAATTTAATTTTATCAAATATACTCTTCGTCTGAATATATTATCGTGAATATCTTTCATTTAGATAGAAATATTACGTTTATACTCCTTTAGTTTATTATCGTCGACGGAGAAGAATATTCTGTAAAATATGTCATCTACGGTCGTTAGATTTAAAATATATTTGATAAAATCAAATTTTACAGAGATATATATACAAAAATCTTACTCTTTAACTCACACTTAACTCGGATTAAACACACGGGAGTTATAGCGAGAGCGTAAGCATGACATTATCTATATTTCGAGAATATTTATGATAATATACTCTGATGAAAAATATATTTGACAAAACCAAACTTTACAAAAGTATATATGCCAAAATCCCTATATTTTAACACATTCATGGTGCGAACTATTATAGCATGATCTCTCATCTGTAATTTGATTTATACTCTATCATATGAACCGTTATAAATGTAGGATTTAACTTAGATCAAAAGAATGAATTATGATATTATATTAAAGTTAATTAAATTAGTATATCTAACTCAAAATTGTAAATTGCTGAGTAGAGAGTATTCAGCTATTATAAATATATTATATTTTAACATGTTTCAAATATAATACTATTCAACCATATTATTCTACCAACATGAATCTTTTAACATATATATCCCTTTTTTCTTTTCTTTTCACCCACTTTTTTCCTTCCATTTTTGTCAAATAAACTTATCTTGGTTTGGTCTGCACAACAAAGCACATGAAAGAGAATTGTTATATCTCTGCTTGCGTTGAACTTCCTTATGTGTTGCATCACTAACAAGGCATTACGCGCGTGCCGGCCGACACTCTTCAAGTCTCAAGACAATACGGCACGGAACTGCTTCAGAATCATAGGATTATTACACTTCCTATACATGCTCTCTGCTTTGTGAGCTTTTAAACTTTCCTAGGGATGTTTCATCCTTCCTCAGAAATCACAGATGAAGAAGTCGAGAACGAGAGCCCGCTCGAAGCAGACGACGTAACCATCTGGGTTGTTTCTGTCATACGATTTGGCAGCAGTCCGACAAGCATTGGATGGGATCATTGAGGTATGTGCTGTCCTGGTCAAGCGAGGAATTGACGCCGATACCCATCATCATGTCGTCGACGGGGTAGCAGGCCGGGTTGAGCTGGGGGAGGCTCAGGAGGGCGTCCAGCAGCTGGTCTCTGTGCATCTGGAACGCGAGGATCTGTGCCCTCGTCGTCTCGAGCTGCGCGGCGAGGTCGTGTACATGATTCTGCAGGTAGAAGAGGGCGCCTGTGCTGCCGTAGACGGGGTCCCTGATCCTCGCGCAGGCTTCATACACCAAGCTCTTCACGGCGTCTTCCCTGTCTGCTTCCCCCACTGTCTGCCAAGAAGAAGATCCGTTCTTGCATTAGAGGGTCTGGAGGACCTTGCATGGCCAGATTTGGTTTCCCTTCTAATCTACGGCTTTGATATGGTTTTGGGAAAGGAAGGCTTCTACTACTGCGAGCTGTTACTCGTTTCATCTCTCTTGGAATTAATTAACTGCGTACGTTTTCAAGACATTTCAAGCACTAGACATATGTAGCCGCATTCAAACTCATGTTAAAGGGTTGCTGGCTCCAAACTCATGTTAGATATATATATGTAATTAACACGAACCAATTAAAAGCCCAACACATGCAGCACTCACCTGAAGCATCTTGATCACGTTGCTGGCTCCAAACACCTTGTGAACCCTGGCAAACTTCTCCGGATCGTCCGCCGGGAAGTAGGGGGCCAGCATGCAGTCCGCGCTGCACTTTCTGTGCAGCAGCCTGCAGGCCGCGCAGGGCTGGTCGAACTTTTGGCGGCCCCGCGTGTGGGAGTCCATGCAGAAATTATACCCAGCTGCTCGGGGACGATCGACGTCGTCGGAGCTCCTGACAGCCGCCGCTGCGAGAACCCTCGAGACTGCCCCCTCCTCGCGCCAGGTCCTTATATAAATCCCGGGGAAGGGGCGAAGTCGTGTTGTGTGGACACTGGTGGAGAGTGGAGGGGCCGGGGGCACTCCACACCTTCTACTCGTGCAAAATTTCAAAGTTTGAAGTGTTGGGGGGGGGGTTGGATGGGCGTCGAAACTCGCCACTTGAGGACAGATTTGGGAGGAGAAAAAGAAATTATGAAGGGTGGCACCGCGGTGGGAAGAGGCGACGGAACCCTCTACAAATAATAAAATGCTAGGGTTTACCTAACTGGAAAATTCGGTGACTGGTTAGGCATTATAGGTAGGGTTAAGAGTTAAGACCCATCTTAAGACAAAACCCTTGCAACCTGGTTTTTACGAGACAAAGGATCTTAATTACGACTCAAGGAACCTGCCCTCTCTGCGGTTGAGCAGTGTACGCAGTCTCTAGTAGAGCGTTCAGCTTCTGCTGCCAAACCTGGGCATTCTGCCAGTCCTTCCAAGTTCCAAGGCACAAGACTGGGTGCGCAAGGCTCCAGTCAAGTATATATATTTTTACTAATGAATAGGCCTTGGCCTTTCCATATCCTGACAACGGACAATTGGTCGAGCAGCGACGTTGTTGCACTGCATGAAAGTGATCAGGGGAAGACTAATCTCACTTAAATTTGCGGTTTCTGATTACAACCCATACGAGAGTTAATTACATTGATTCGATGCTCAGTAATATGTAATTAGATCAATGCCCCGTTATAATCCACGCCTCTGGTCCGAGGATGTTACGGGTTTGTCTCTGAGGAAAGTTTTACTGCATGGTCTACTCAAGTCCAATCAACTCGTCTAATCAAGACGAGTCCAGGATGACGTTTTCCTTCAAGACCGTCGTCATTTTACTTGGAAGCATCCAAAGGGACACATTGACCGGTCTACCCGCACTGTTAAGAGAGAAGTTTAAGGGGCTGCATATATTCATACGCTTAAATTATTGCATATGCTATTTTATATCACTATATTGTTCTTATTATCATCTACCTTCATAATAATTATAGACAGATGATCTAGTAAGAACGTAGTTATTGGATCATTCCGTGAGAACGTTTATATTAATTTTTATGTGCATACGTGAATATATAATCTTAATTTTTTAGTCTATATTACATTTAATATGCATAGGCGTATACAAATTAACAAGAACGTATAAAAAATTCACATAGACGGATAGAAATTTACATAGGCATATAAAAGATCACATAGATGTATAAAAGTTCACGTAGACAGCATAAAAAAATACAAGTTCATAAAAAATTATATAGCCGTATAAAATTTCATAAAATTACGAGAGACTAAAAAGATAAGTTTAACATAGTCACAGTTGAAAAATGAATATAGACATATAAACATTAACACATGTGTTTGTACGGAATGATTCAATAAGAACATCCTTACTAGGTCATCGATCTCCCATAATTATATTCTATTATAAATGTGTCCATGCCATTACCTACCGTTTATTTATTTTAGTTTTAAGTTGATTAAGATAAAAAACAGAGTAATCTATTATTATTTATTATTATTATTATTATCATTAAAATAATTTCTTATTATTTTATATGTTCCTTTGAAATCTCATAATTTACATGATTCACAGAATATCATTGAAGTTTGATTGTTTAGAGCGTAAAGGGTATCAGCGAAACAATATTTCTTAATATAAGAGTACATATGATAATATAAAATAAAATATCTGCAATTGTAAGAGTATATATATGCAAGTATCTCCCTCTTTAGCGTACTTCAACCTCTAGAAAAATTAGTTTTATTTAAAAGTATTGTTATTATTATTATTATTGTTATTGTACATGCCACACAAACGTCACTAATTCGAAGGAGATCGTGACAAGGCTCGCTGTTATATACGCCTCCATGCATGCAGTACGGGAACTGTACGTATAACCCTACAACTATACACAGGATATGGGCCGGTGTATTTTAAATTCGTATTGTTGTGACTCATCACCTAATCCTAGCGGAAGTTTTCTGTCTACCATACATATCATTGTTTACTTCATGTTTTATTTGTATGAATGTTAAAGAATATTAATATATCACACTATAAAAACTTCAGAATCGTACTTATTAGGAGAATAACCTTCTCGTTAAATGTTTTTTAAAAATTAGGAACAACAAAATTAAAATATATTGAAATGTTTCTAAAACAAAAGGATCTTGGTTACTGTAAAACATATAAAATTTTTATAGTAACAAACACGGGATGCGTTGTTATGATAAAAATATAGCAATAGATTCTCGTATCATATTAAATTTTATTAGATTAGAACATCTAACTCAAAATCTTAAGATGTCGACTGAACTACTAAAACAATCACGTTATATTATATTTTAGGGTTTTTTGTATGAAAATTATTGTTAAAAGTGAATTTGTAAAAAAATCATTCTTAAAAATATATTAGCAGGTATATTACTGAGTTAATTTAAATAGTGCATAAATATCATTTAAATGTGATTTTCTTGCAAGTTGCTGGTAAAAAGAAGTGATATACATGTAAATAAATATGACATTTTTACACAATTCAGATTACACAGTGATATATCTGCTAATGTATTTTTAGGAATGATTTTTTTACAAATTCATTTTTAACAATAATTTTCATGTAAAAAATCCTATATTTTAATTTTAATATCGGACTATTTTAACATGATTAAATAGAAATAATATAGTTGACACCTCTATGTTTTTTAATAGGAAAACGAGGAAGAATATACAAAATATTTTCCAAACCTACGGCAATTTAAAAAAGAGAATATTGTCATTGGCAGGTACTACCCTAATGTGCGAATAATGGAGGGTTACCCACTTCAATAATTAACAAACCATAATCACATTCCAATTTTGCGAGGAACAGGAGTCGTCTGGTTTAAATAATGACCTTGGGTCGACGTCTGTGATTAAAGAGGGCATCGCGATCCCACACGTACTGTTTCTAATATAATACGAGGGCAGTTTCCGAAACTGAGCAATTTTAAAGGGAACTTTGGAAGTGGGGATGCCGTAGTAAGAAAAGTAAACGGCTGCTGGATTTCGCTACCAAACGTTGATCGCAGGCATACTCATTAATTAAGAGGAATTTTCGTACTCGTGTAAGAGACTTCCCTTCGATGTCCTCACTTATTCTCAACTAACTTGCTGTACATAGCGAGAGGTCTATCAACTCATGGTCCAAGAATATGTAAAAATATTAAAATATATAGTCACATATATAATAGTGGAGTTCTATCTCTCTATTCAACGTCTTAAGAATTTAAGTTAGATGATCTAATCTAATAAATTTTAATATAATATCAGAACTCATGATTATGATCTGAATCTCAGATCATGTTTCTGATAATCCACTCCATAGAGTTTAAAATAAATTTACGCGTGAGAGTAAATGTTAGAATAATCCCATATGTATAATAGTGGAGCTCTCTCCACTCAACAATCTAATAAGCTCTAATAAAAAAGATATAATGTGATGGATTTTAAAAAGCTAATTGGATTGGAATGCTACCTCTGGTTAGCCTGAACTACTTATTAGGTGCTTGCTATATATATATATATATATATATATATATATATATATATATATATATAAGAAATGAACCTTTTGCATCTCATATGAACCAAAGGCATATATAATGTCATACATGCATGACATGCATACGTATCGTATTTAATTACATTCTACTACGAATGGGGCAGGCCCCAATGGATATATATGTAACCCAAGAACACCGTCACCCTTTCATGATACAGGGTCGATCGATCTTTGTCAAACATCATCCGGCTGCTTATAGTCTAAATCGCCCGCGCGCATGCATTTTTAAATCTCACGAAGTGGTCAAAGTTTCATGCTAATAATCACATTCCATGTGAAAAGGAACTAGCTAATTGCCGATCGATGGAAGGCCTTCAACTGGATCCTTGTTTGGTTAGAGGGGAACACATGCAGGTATCTAGCCGAAGATGTTGATAATTAAGTTGAAAAAAAGAAGGTGAGCGTTTCGTTGTGACGTTAACTTCTATGGCCCGTACGTTCCCTCCATCTTCCACGTCGCTCAAAGCCCTGTTCTCATGAGTGCTGGTGCTAATTAAGCGAGATTAAACAGATCGACATAAACGTCTAATCAGACTACGAGCACACACTCCTGCAAACACCATGTAACGAAGATCAGCAATCAACGGATATATATATATATATGTAGAAATCCAGCTCTCCGGTATAGTTCAGCCTGATCTACTTGATCAAGGAGCTAGATCTTTAAGGCTCTATTTGCTAACTGAGCAGGGTTAGCGCAATCTACTTTCGAAGGTCGGTTGCGCTAATTAACCCCGATTAATATTTATGTGTGTGAGGGAAGAGTGTGGGTCTCCCGAAACTTCTCTCTCATCGGTTGCGTTAACTCCCCCACGGTTTCGATAACAAAACGGCCCTAAGAGATATGATACTGCGTACATATCTTGAGAGATTTTATCATATTATAGAAGAATTTTTTTATGATAAATGCTACAATATTCCACACTTTTTATCGAGCACTTCTTTTGTCATCGATCGTTAGCTTGGTCATTCTCTTTGGAGATTAGATGATTGAGATGAAGTAAGCTCAACTTAATTAAGTTCGGTGCTTTTAAATTAGAGAATATATACTGAATTCAAGTCTGCTTTTTTTTCATAGGCTACTTAATTTCCAAATCGGATTGACAGAAAAAGATTGTAATAAAACGAAAAACAAAAATGTGGCACTATATATAATTAATATTGTTCATAAAGAGAAATTATTTTATACGTACTAATCTATCAATTGATGTTATGTTATGTAAGAGATATTGCCAGAACCCTAGCTAGCACGGTACGTAGAATATCATTTTCCTTCCTCAACTTGCTGCCTGCTCTAAAGCGAGCATCCAGTACTGTTTCTGTGATAAGCTTACGTCCACACCTCCCATTTTTAATCCACCTTCTTCAGAGTCTCTGTCTCCTCCGGCCCTCCCCGGCCGTAAAAAGTCTTCAAAACAAGCTCTCGTAGTCTCACGCAGGAAATGGTGGTATTAGGCGTTGCACCCCCCGCCCGCCCCCCACGTTATTATCAACCCCCTAGCTCTCCCACCCGTCAGAGCCCTCCACTGTCGACCTTGGAACCTCAACAATATTCCACAAGTCATCGTCGACATCCCCACCCAGAGGGCTCCCCGGCCAGTACTTGCTGCACGCCGGCCTCCAAGTGTTTGCTACGAGGCCGTGCGGCCACAGAGAGCCTTCTCTGCATCCCACACGTTGCACATATCTCTGGGCGTCGGCCGGCGGACTTAACCACTCGCTGGTTGCCTGACGGTGGTGCGCTGGCTCTTTCAACGCCTTCGTGTTCAACGTCGGGACTTGGTCGTGGTTGAACTGTTCTTGTCTGCATGCACGAGTTAGGTGCGGCGTCCCCTTCGTCCCATGCTATCATCCGGCAAGGAAACTGACAGACCCCGGCCGGCCAAAACAAGCACTTCTCCTTGGATCCCCTCATCTGATCTGTTTCTCAATATTCCTGCCGATTGCGATGTACCCTCGTCTGATCGATGCCATCTATCAGAAAGATTGCTTACTTTTTGGTGTTTACAGTACGTACGTACGTGTGGAGTCTCTATCACTGTTGTTACAACGCTCGCTCGCGCTCAGTCTTCGTCGACACATGAAGCATATATACATGCTCAACGATAAATTTGACCACCAAAGCTGGAAGCTTTACATATTTCAGACATGTGGGGTGGGGGGCCGTGGAAAATACGGGGGTGGTAGAATCTGGAGGGTGTAATGGCGGTTTTTTTCTATGACCCCGGTTACAATCACGAGTCATGTCATCCGTCCTCCCTTGGGGAGGTAGGAGACTTAGTTCTTTGTGATTGGGCAGGCATGCAGGTTCTGTGAACTTGAAAAAGTCATGGGGCGGCGTTCATTTTTTTTTCCCACCCGGAGGGTCTCGATCGTCTCTTTCGTTCGGCCTCCTTTCTTTCTCACTCAAGGCATGCATGGAATATATGTTGACAAGTAGCATATGGTCAGAGAAGACGTGAATCAAGATGGCATGGATAGGGTTAGGAATCAGTACTTCAACTTTACCCCCTTTAATTTTCCCTTAATTTGGAGGATCACCATTAATTAGACATGCAGCCAAGATGTACCACACTAATTAGAAGATCCTATATTTATAATGAAAGTCGTAATTAAAGATACAGAAATATGTAAGTATATATTATATCTACGACTGTTCCTACGGATCTGTGTCGTCGATAAAAACTGTGCAGATAAAATTTTATCTAAGCGACGTAGAACCGTAAGAATAGGGATGCTCTATTCCTACGATTTTATACCGCGCGCGTAATTAATTACCTACGATGAGACATGGAATGTGTATCTCAGTACTGCAGTCGTTCTTTTTTGAGTCGTTCAAGTATTCACCGTCGTCAATCTTTATAGAGATGCACGTCCAAAAACAACATTTCACCGTAGTCATCATTCTTTACGGTGTTAAGGATCTAACAAGGACCGGTGGAGGTGGTTGGGATGTCTAATTCCCAGCGGACGCGCGGTACACGCAAAAGGCTGGTGTGTGTTATCTGTGCTGTCTTTAGCTGTACAAACACGATTAGAGTGACGACAGTACATGATGACAAAGCAAAGCTAAGCTGGCTGCAGGTCGCCACAGGGTGTCACCTTGTGGCTTGTGTGGAACAGGCGTCCGTACGTCCATATATCTGGCGAGCAGCTGCTGGTACCTCTACTACGTCCTGCGAGATCCCTTTCGGAATTGAAGGAGCTAGATCTGGCAATGATCGATCTTGATCTCAAGATTAGACACCACTAACATTCTTAATTAGTACTAATCCTTTCATTATTTTAACATCATTATGTTGTACAGTACAGAAGGGATCATGCACTCGTTTCTCAAGTATTAGAGATGAACTAGGAATTAATATTTACTAGCTAGCTGCTTTCTCATGTCATATAGTAGTTGTCTTGGTGAAGTATCTAGCGTACGTCGTGCTGTAGGTACAGCTAATTAACCTGATGAAACTTTGCCAAGTTTTTGGAACCTTTGTTCGATCTGGCTGAGAACTCAAACTGACGGGATAAGGTTTGGTGAAGTCGATCGCTGTATATAGAAACGGAAGCCTTTTATTGCAGTCCACCTCGGTCTGCGGTCTAGCTAACCTAGTTGAGAATCTTAAGCACCATATATATATATATATCTTGCCCAACTTTGTCTTTTTTCCTTCCACGCTCCCCCATACACAAAGAAGGCCCCAGGCCGGAGAAGATTATGAGGATATATTCAAGGCATGCAAACTCGAACTTGGAACGAAAACACAAGAAGAATTTAAGCGCGAGGGAGGAGCAAAATTCAGATATGTAGACAGATTGGAACACATCAGCATGAAGGACGAGGATACAAAGAACTCAATTTTATAAAGATTACCTTGCTTTGGAGTACTCCCTGAATGAGTTTTCACTGGATTATTGTCCTCTGTGGCGTCCAGATTTGATCTACGTAATAAAATGCCAATGATGCCAGCATTACGCAATGCTAGTTTGTTCTTGAATTGACAGGTATATCCCCGTTCATACCATTGCCATGCAACATTATTAATGAAAAAATAAGCAAGGAGTACTCATTTTAAGCCTAGACTCTGTTGACCATTATGTACGCTTTCGAAAACTCAACGTATGAAGAGTCATGAACCATCCTGGTAAGAGGTATTAATTAACTAGGAACATTAATTTATCGGTTTGGGCTCTCGGAAAACACTACATGCACGGGATGTCAAAGGTAGACGAATGTTTTGGCTGCAGTTGTGGCGTTTTAGTGACGATTAAGATTCCGTCGCTAAACGTGGAGATCTAGTCACCCCTCCGTTTGCCGTTGCATGTGTGTAGTAGAACTCTAGCCTACTGAGCACGCACAAGAATGAGAGAGAGATTTTAGGAGTTGATTAAAGAACAACCTTCCTCTCCGGTGGCTCAACGAACACCTGACGCCATCGACCGACGCACCACCTGGGTTTAAATAGGGGGACACCCATGAAACTCCTAACCACACTAAGAACACCATCTAGTAAACACCAGAATTCCAATTGGACACCAACCGAACTGAGTCCAAATCTGACATCGACTTCGACTCTCACTCCCTACAGATTCGAAACACACCCTAGCAATCACCACCTTGACATGCATCTACAAGCCACCTTGAAGATCAACTCGGAGTAGAATCTGCACTCGTCCGTCCCACATACCCAGATGGATGCACGCCAGTCAGGTGACCACACAGCTCAGCATCACAATGCAACGATCGATATGGCTCCACCTCTCGGTTGACACGAGAGATCACTGCCATCATCGATATCCAAAGCGAAAGTAACTCATGTTAGTAGTTGGGAACACTCTAGAGAGGGGATGAATAGATGTGCCTTATAAAAATAATCTCTTATTAAAAGTGTAAACGTTAAACGAAATGGGAATTAAATGCACAAGGAGATAGTAAACACATGGGAGAATATATTTTATACTGGTTCGATCTGCCCTCTTAAATAGACCTACGTCTAGTCTCCTTGCAACTTGCAATAAATTTTACTATGCTAACTAATCCCGGTTACAACTACTGATTTTCCAAAGTCTTGCGCTCCTCAGTTGATCTTAAAGGTCTCAGCAAATCTTCTTACTAATTTTTCAGGAATTAGCGCCCGGTTGATTTTTGATCAGATTTCGACAAATCATCCAATCACACCAAGTGACTTGTTTTTCCACCGGTGATTTCATATCTGACTAGTTTTCTAAGAACTAGCCCCCAACTAATTCAAGTATCAGCAGATTGACCCAACTAGCACACGCAATATTGTCCTCAAGAACAGCAGATGTTTTTAACTCCTGTCTCAGACAATCATAGATTCAATGCAAATAAGTGAATTCATTGATAGACAAAAAGAGGAGGGATTGAAGAATGTCGATGTAGTGTTGAATCTTTCTCCTCTTGATTGCTTCACTCAATAAGATACTTCATAGATTGGAGTAAACATGGTGAGGTCCCCTGTAGGTGTGAATGCTCAGAAGTTTGGCATTGCTTAGGGATCACTTGATTGTAAGATTTTCGTGTTGAATGCTCAGTCAGAAGGTTGTTCTTCTTCTAGGAACTCTGGGATATTTATAAACCCCTAGTTCTTTTAGTCATTAGATACATCCTGCCTTCAATGGTCTGATCCCCAATCATAACGTTTGACGGCTCTTATTCATCATTGGAACTCCACCTCTTTTGTGTACGTACGTGTTAATCTAGGTGGTAGGTGAGTCAGATCTCTGTCACAGATATGATTGTTAGAAAATATTTCCACTTGTGTGCTTGACATCTTTGTCACTGTAACCTTGCAAATATACTAAAAATATTTCCTCTATATACACTTATTTGAGTGATGTGAGATAAAGCGGTAAGATTTGAAATGTGCACCTTAACATTTGAATACATAAATAGATTTTTTTTACGGTGCGAATAAATTAATTTGTGTATCTTACGGACATAAAGGGATAAAATATATTGAGCACATAATATTTTATATTGTATGTCTAGAGATTAAAATACCATAATAGATACATGACATTTAATGTAGGACATATATAGCTTGTCAAATAGTAAGCGCCATTAATTTTGTCAAGACGTGCATCATCCAAAGTGTTTTTAACATTTAAGTATTTTATGTAGTTTAGATGATGAGAGTATCGTCTACATTGCATGGTGCTATAGTGGATAAGTGTTTGCATAATGCTTCACTATAGTATCGTAGTTTAGTGAAACTAGATGAAGTACAGTCAAAAAGTTATTTTATTTGACCAAGTCAGGATATAAATGTTGCATCATCTATTTTATCACTTGGACAATGCGACTATTGCCTATGTTCAGACTTGGACACCGTATCGCCTAAGTTAGGTTATTAGATGAAAAGATTATGGTTAGGCGATAGCTTGTGTCGTTTAGCAATTTTAAACGATGCATTGTCTAACCTATCATTTAGGCACTCTATCATCTACTATTTGAAACTTAGACAATATATATCATCCAACTTGTTTGTATTGCCTATGTTTTAAAGTTAGACAGAAGGTTTAGCCTTTTGAGCACTGCGATATCCAACTTTTCAACTTAGATGATGCCCTATCTAACTTTTAACTCATTTGTGACTTACGTGATCTTCTGTCTACTTTTGAGACTTGGACTATGTATCGCCCAACTTCTGCTGTTAGACAGAAAAACTTAGGCAGAACCTAGTGGCCATTAAGAGTGGGTGAAGCATCGTCTAACTTTTCAAGATAGACGATGCTTCGTCTATGTATCATTTTAGCCGGTTGACATAGATGGAACTTTTTAGCATTTTAAAGGTAGACGTTGCATCGTCTAACTCTCTAGACGCTGTATCATGCGTCTACCTCTCTAGAGTAGACGATGCTTGGTCTAACATTCGTTTCTTAGTCATTGAGCATTCTATCATCTAAGTTTAGTTTGCAGATGACCTATCATTCAACTTTTGCTTTAGGTGGAAAACTTAGAAGTTGTTCTTTCTATGTCTAAGACTTAGACGTAGTAGCATCTAACATCACCTAATTTTCTCATATATAAGATAAGTCTGATCTTAGGCTAAGTATTTGGGAGACCTGAATTGAGTTAAACTTGTAAATTAACTTAATCAAATTCGAAATATAAATTGAGACATATAAACTATATTTGTTTTGTCATATATTAATTATATTCTCACATATTTATTTTATCACAATTTAAAATAATTAATTTGTGGGAAAAAATTCCAACAACCCACTTTCTCCGAGCTCTACCATGAGTGGAACAAGTCCTTTGCCAATTCGTATTGCTCATCTAAGTACTGCTATGTCCACACATGTGGCAACCATCCTACGAGCTTGTATACTCCACCCATCATCTATCCTCGCAGGACAACCCGTGCTCCTCTGCACACTGTGAGAGCTCCACCTTCAAGAGAGCATCAATAACCTCTTGAAGTCAAGACTACCAGTGAGATCGATCATATTCCTCTTTAGATCTAGCACATTGGACCTATGGTAAAATCCACATCGGCTCATCAAACATGTGAATTGAAACTACACTCACTCCACTCTGACAACACCGCACTCCTTTCTATCTGTCAATCAGATAGAGCCACCATCACACGCTTAATACGTGCTAAACTGATCTCCATCTGAACATAGGTGAACCGAACAACTAGAATCCAAAATCCAACTTAAAATTTTCTCATTTACAGATGTTGTGCACAAGATCACCTCTTCGATTATTTTTTTGGATGTCTACTATGATCGATAATACTTATGACTTCTCTTTATCTTTCTGCCGCAACTGACATCCTCCTTCTACATGGGACAGTTTCTACTTACATGACTCTCTTGGTCACAATAGTAACATGTCTGAGGAGCCTATAACTTTGAGATACCCCTACTCCCTCTGGAACCCCACCTCTCCTATGATCTTCCTCTACCACCACTTGTAGCCAAAAGATGAGCCTCACTACCTGATGCCCCTTCGCCATTGTCTTTCTGTCATGATTCATATGTTCACTAGCAATGAAGCAATTGCATCATCCAACTTGAGAGTATCCTTCCAAAATAACAGTGTAGTCACAATGTGATCATAAGAAGTAGGCAATAATGCCAATAGGAGAAGCGCATTGTCATCTTTCTCAATCTTCATATCCAAGGCAAAAACCTCTATTAGAATCCTATTGTACTCCTCCAAATGTGCCTCAAATCATCCTCCCTCTGTCATCTCAAGCCATATAACTTCTTTTTTAGAAACTATCAACTCGTCAATGATTGAGACTTATACCTACTCTGTTGGAGGCCTCTATCGGATCATCCAAGCTGATCACCCAGCGAAGTGTACTATTTGTGAGGTATAGTTGAATCATGTTATTTGCTATATCTCGCATCTCCTACCATTGATAGTGTAATATCCCGGACCCTTCGGATCCTTTCTTTTTGGGTCCCAGATCTACTTTCTCAGAGTGTCCGGCTCCGTTGTGTCCAAAATTATGTTTCGGGCATCTTTCATGTTCGGATCGGTGCGATTCAGAGCAGTTTCGGAGGCTCGAAGTGCGTCCGCGGCTTTTTCGCGCGTGTTTTCTGATTTCTACATGTTTGTTTCGGCAGGACCTACGGAACCCCGTAGTGGGTGAACCGAGTCGTTCACCTAGGCACGGGTGGTACCGTTGCGATCGGTGCATTCCGAGGATCGTGAAAATATAATTTTTAATTTTTTGGTATTTTCTTGAAAATCCGGATTTTCTATAAATACCCCCCTCCTTTTTCTCTCTCCCCCACCTTCTTTCTTTCTTCTTCCTCTTCCTTCTTCCTCCCGTGAGCGACCGCGCCCCCCTTTTCTCTCCCTCTTCGTCCGACGTGACTGTGGCGGTGCCCCTCCCCGACTGCAGACGGCAGTGAGGCGACGGCGTGGCGGCGACGGCGGCGGCGAGGTGATCATGGCGGCGTGTGGCTCGTGGGATTTCGTGAAGGGACGAGGGTTCTAAAAGATTTTTCTTCGCATTCGGTGGCATTTCACCGGAGCTCGTGCTCCATTGAGGTAGGGAGACGGATCCCCATGCTCATCCCGTCGTCCCCCGTGATTTGTAGGCCGAGGAGAGGTCGAGAGGGGTGTTTTTGAGCCGAGTAGGGCAAAACCATGATTTGGGGAGAGTTCACCCGATCTATGATTTTAGGCTGCGATTCCGTGTTTTAATGGATTAGATGCATGCTAGGGGTCTCGGGGGAGCTTCTTCCTTATTTTTCCCCTCTTCCGTGGAGGTATGGGGGCGTGGGACGGTTTTTGGGTTGATTCCCGCCGGTCCGCTCTCGGACTGGTGTGGCGGTCGTTCCAGTGACCGTCACAGAATGTGACGCCCCAAGGTAGGTGCGTCACAGCCTGTGACGCCCCACGGCGGGTGCGTCACAAGGCACTGTTTTGTCGGCAGGGTGATCCATGGGCCCGACGGTCCCACGATAGACCGCTAGGGCGTGTGACGCGCCTAGGTTGGACCGTCAGAGTGACGATCCAACCGTTGGTGTTTTTGACCGTTGGGGGTCATGGGTCTCTGACGCACCTAAGGTGGACCGTCAGAGGTTGTGACTGTAAGGTTTCGCACAGTACCTACAGGCGACGCAGCGGATAACAAAAATTCTTTTGCCCGATCCCGGTGTTATGGAAAACTTAATCTGTGCTCTAATCGGTGTTTCTAAGACCTTAATTACCGGTTGCGTGTTTCACCTTGCGCAGAACGACGCTGTCCGCGATGCCCAATGCAGAATATCGAGCCGCACAACTGTACGGCCTCTAGAGCAGATCCACACGGACCCTTCCGCAGCGACGGTACCTCCCCGGCACGACCTTCCCCGGCCCTTTTTCACCTTCTGTAGAAAGAGAGCAAGAGGGAGGAAAAGGGGATGAGCTAATCCTCCTCTTAAGCCTTAATGCTTGCTTAGCCTAAGAGTTGGAAGAAGAAGCTCGAATGAGCTTCATGTAGGGATCTATATATAGAGTTTAGGCTTATTAGAAAAGGGCTCCAAAAGACCGAAACTGTATATATGTCATATCTCATATTATACATATGTATTAAGCTCCATTTACACTCCTTTTCAAAAAGAATTAAATAGAAATAATACATATATTTGTATAATAATAATTCGTCACCCAAGAATTCATTGTATGTGATCCTCTAGGCCCATAGTCACTCTAGTTTAAGGCCCATTAACTTCTAATTCTCAATTAGAAGTAAATTAAACGTATTCTTCGCTTCTACCAGAGCCGAAGAATAGTTTAATTTATTCCGAACCTTTGATCACGTTGGGTCAAGCAAATCCGCGTGATCCTAGAGGACGTCGGGTTTAAACCAGCATGTCTGGTACCTGTAAGTCCACAGTTACCGCATCGATATAATCCCTCGCTCCTTCTATGAGTCTGGTACGATCGAGGGTATGGTTTCTGTCAAATCCCATGATCGTGCCATTTGACTATGACCTCCTTAAAGTGTATGACGTCCGTTCTAAACGAACTCACACGACCCTGGCCAGGGTTTAACGGAGCGTCAATGTCATGACCCATTAACTGTCTAATATATACCCGACAGTGAGCGATCCCCTCTTGACCATTGATGATCTTCACACGTATCCTGGAGTGGTTAATGACTCGGCAACTCATGACTTATGGTTAAAGTTACTTAGCCAAGTAATTAAACCATTCCAGTCCTCGTGTAAAATCTGATCAATGTCTCAGGTCAAAGGACCAACGATGCTACTGAGACAGTTGGATCTTCAGTTGACATTAGGTATAATCAACCATCTGAAGATCTAATAGCGGATCAGTTCAGTGTACATCCTCCAAGGACATACACCTACACATATGTGTTGGTGCCCTGCACCAATGACCATGAGACTGGTCACTAACACATCATGTGTACTGGTTTAATAGGTAATCAAAGTCCCCGAGTGATTACCCTCCAACCAGAAACAGTTTAAGGTATGTGTACATGTAAAATCAATCTCATGTTCGAGATCCCATCTCGAGCTGACTTTACAACCACATATCCTAGGGACAAGGTAAAGTAACACAATCGCATATTTACGCTCAAACACCACTTTATTAATAATGAACAAGAACGTACAACTATTGGGCCTACCCGACCCGAAATTGGCCTGTAGCACACCAACACTAACAATCTCCCACTTGAACTACATCCAATTGCCCACAACTTTGAGGCCCATCTTATCCCGATGGCTCTCAAATACAGTCTGTGTCAAAGGCTTAGTCAGTGGATCTGCTATGTTGTCTTCTGACGGTACACGCTCTACCGCCACATCTCCACGATCAACAATCTCCCGAATAAGGTGAAAGCGCCTGAGAACATGCTTTGACCTTTGGTGAGATCTCGGTTCCTTCGCCTAGGCGATGGCCCCATTATTATCACAAAATAATGGGATGGGAGCTGATATCTCGGGAACTACGCCAAGTTCCAAGATGAATTTCTTCATCTAGACGGCTTCTTTAGCAGCTTCAGCTGCAGCAATATATTCCGCCTCTGTCGTCGAATCTGCAGTCGTATCTTGCTTGGAGCTTCTCCAACTGACTGCCCCTCCATTCAACATGAATACAAATCCAGACATGGATTTGTAGTAATCTGGATCTGACTGGAAACTAGAATCTGTGTAAGCTCCAAGCTGTAGATACTTTCCTCCATAAAATAGAAAAAGATCCTTAGCCTTTCGCAGGTACTTAAGGATGCCCTTTACTGCCTTCTAGTGCTCTTCACCTGGATTTACCTGATATCTACTGACAATGCTTAAAGCATTGGCAACATCAGGCCGTGTACATAGCATTGCGTACATGATTGACCCTATCGCCGAAGCATAGGGTACCTTATTCATGTGTGCTACCTCCTCAGAAGTTTTAGGACTCATCCCCTTGGATAGGCAAATTCCATGTCTCATGGGAATGAGACCTCTCTTGGAATTTTCCATCCTAAACCTTTTGAGGATAATGTCTATGTACATGGATTGAGATAATCCTAACATCCTTTTAGATCTATCTTGATAGATCCTTATGCCCAGCACATAGGATGCTTCTCCCAAATCTTTCATGGAGAAAGTCTTGGACAACCAAGACTTAGTTGATGTCAACATCTCTACATCATTCCCAATGAGTAAGATGTCATCAACATAAAGGATCAAGAAGGTCACAGAGCTCCCACTGACCTTCTTATAAACACAGGGTTCATCTTCATTCCGAATGAAGTTGAAAGATTTGACAGCCTCGTCAAATCTTAAGTTCCAGCTTCTAGATGCCTGCTTTAATCCATAAATGGACTTTTGAAGTTTGCATACCTTATTAGGATGTAGCTTGGAGGTGAATCCTTCAGGCTGTACCATGTACACCTCTTCTGACAGATTTTCATTAAGAAAAGCTGTCTTCACATCCATTTGCCAGATCTCATAATCCAGGTATGCAGCAATGACAAGGAGGATTCTGATTGACTTAACCATGGCTACCGGCGAAAAAGTCTCGTCATAGTCAATGCCTTACCTTTGACGATATCCTTTCGCCACTAGTCTAGCCTTGTATGTGTCAACATGTCCATCTGCACCGATTTTCCTTTTAAAAATCCATTTGCAGCCGATAGGGACCTTCCCTTCGGGTACATCAACTAAGTTCCAAACTTTGTTGGTGTACATGGACTGGATCTCTGAATCCATTGCCTCTTGCCATTTCTCGGAGTCTACACTACGGATCACCTCCTGATACGACTGAGCATCATCATCCTCATCGATACATACCTTAGAGGACCCTTCTGAGACATGTCCAACATATCTCTCAGGTTCTCTTGGTAATCTACCAGATCTCCGTAGTGTCAGTGTTTCACTTTGAATAGGAACAACCGATACAGTCTCATCTAATGAGTTTGTGTCTATAGGTTGTGGTTCTTGGACCTCGTCCAATTCTATCTGGCTCCCACTATTTTTCTAGAGTAGATATTCTCTTTCCAAGAATACAGCTCTCTTAGCCACTAAGACCCTTTGCTCAGAAGGGTGATAGAAATAATATCCAAACGTCTCCTTTGGATATCCCACAAACCTACACTTATCGGTTCTTGACTCAAGCTTATCACTCTCGTTCTTCTTTACATGAGTAGGACACCCCCAAATTTTAATGTGATTAAAATTTGGTTTCCTGCCCTTCCATATCTCATATGGTATAGGAGGAACTGATTTACTTGAGATCATATTCAATAAATATGCTGCAGTCTCTAATCCATAGCCCCAGAGAGACAAGGGTAGTCCTGACATAGACATCATGGATCAGACCATGTCTAATAAGGTCATGTTTCTCCTCTCGGATACACCATTATACTGTGGTGTATACGGTGGAGTCCACTGAGAAACTATTCCATGGTCCTTAAGATAAGAAGTGAATTCATGGCTTAAGTATTCACCTCCTCGATCCGATCGAAGAGCCTTAACACTTTTGCCTGTCTGTTTCTCTACTTCATTCTTGTATTCCTTAAACTTCTCTAAGGCTTGTGACTTATGTCTCATTAAATACACATAGCCATATCTAGAGAAGTCATCAATAAAAGAAATGAAATAGAGATAACCTCCTTTTGCTTCTATGGACATGGGTCCACACACATCTGAGTGTATGAGCTCAAGAAGGTCAACAGCCCTCTTACCATGTCCACTAAAGGGAGCCTTGGTCATTTTTCCCATGAGACACGACTCATAGGTATCAAATGGCTTGTATTCGAACGAATTCAAATACCCATTTGAGTGTAAGTGAGAGACTCTTTTCTCACCTACATGACCAAGTCTGCAATGCCATAGATATGCAGAATTCACTTCATCAGCATTGGAAACTTGCATAACATCAGAACGTGTATCAAATACATATAGACCATTGACTAATGAACCATTGACTACCATCAAACCATTATTCATTATAGAGCACGCAGTGCTATTAAAAGCCAATGTATATCCAATGTTATATAAACCAGAGATTGAAATAATGTTCTTAATAATATTAGGAACATAATAACAGTCATTCAGCTCCAGAATGACTCCTGAAGGTAAACTGAGACGTGCAGTCCCGACAGCTTTGGCAGAAACTAAAGCTCCATTGCCCATCCTCAGTTCAATCTCCTTTTTACCTAGTCCCCTTCTATTTGCCAGCACCTGCACAGAATTGCAGATATGAGATGCACATCCAGTATCCAATACCCATGATGTGGATTCCATATCTGACAAATTAAGGTTTATGACAAAAATACCTTCATTTAGAATTACCTTGCAATTTCTTTTTCAATGCCCAGTTTTTCCGCATCGAAAACATTTGTCTTCCTTTTCATTCTTCTTGCCCTTCCCTTTGTCAACTTTGGCGAGTTACTTACCCGTGGCCTTTTTCTTTCCCTTCCCTTTGTTACTCGCGGTGGATATTTGAGAGGCCTTCCTTTTCTTGTTGGCCCGGCCAACAATCATTACAGACGAAGATGGCTTATCTTTCTGCATGGTTCCTTCAGTACTCTTTAACATATTGAGCAGCTCTGGGAGAGTTGCTTCAATCCTGTTTATGTTAAAGTTCATGATGAAGGAAGAAAAGGAATCGGACAATGACTGGAGTATAAGATCAATGCATAGTTCAAGATCCAACTTGAACCCCAATGCATTGAGTCTTTCAATCCACTCCATCATTTTTAGTACATGGGCCTGTACTGATGAACCCTCAGACATCCGTGTCCTGAAAAACCTTTTGGAGATGTCATACCTCTCAATCCTACCCTGCTCCCAGAAGAGATGGCGTAGATTGAGAAGTATACTTCTACAATCAGTCTTTTCAAATTGCCTCTGCAGCTCGGGAGCCATAGAGGCCAACATGTAACATTGGGTTAGGGATGAGTCCTCAGACCACTTGGCATAAGCGAGTAACTCGCCCTCGTCAGCATCAGGAGCTGGCTCAGAATGAACCGTGTCCAACACATACGCAATCTTTTCGACGGTAAGGACTATGCGTAGATTACGTAGCCAATCCGAGTAGTTGGGTCCAGTTAATCTATTTGCATCCAAGATGCCGCGGAGGGGGTTGGACGGCGACATTGTAATCTGGATAAGAAATAAAAGACAACTTAGCATGTGTTCAAATTATAACTTAGATGTGATTTTCTATCTTAGTTAGTCCCACTATTTTTCGATCGAACTATATAACCCTCAGTATATAGAACGGGAGATCAGCGAGATCAACATAGTGGGTCGGAATCCCAACGAGACTGATGAACGACCTTGTGAAAAGCACAACAAGCCATACACCATCTTAAGGGCAGTCAACAAGCATTTGCATCTAATGCAATATCCGATATTCGGCCCCCGATAAATCATCCCATTGTGGAAAGCACAACAAAGGATATTCTCGGTTAGATCTAACCATCATTACAACATAACAATGAGTTCATGACCTGACCCTTGTGGAAAGTACAACAAAGCCGAGTTCAATTCCTCACCCCATTGAGGCCAAGCCTTGGAGTTTAATCCCGCCCCCAAACTCATGGACCTTATGGAAAACACAACAAATCCATGAAATAAAGACGTTCATTCACTCCATAATGATGAAGGGCCACGACGACTCCTAGAGCCACGCTTACCAGATCTAAAATTTAAGCGCGAGGGAATTTAATTTTATCTTGATCTCACCCTAGGTGGTAATATAAATATATCCAATATATTTACCGTACCTAGTAGTTTGCACAAAATAAATGCATCCAATGCAAAAAATAAACGCAAGTGATCATGGACTTTAACCCTAATGTAACTAAGACAACCGACCCGCTTCCGAAGCAGCTGGATCGTCCTCGTCGGGAGTGCTCCACGCTTTCAAACTCCGACGCCGCATTAATTACAACTTTTACACGGCACGCAAGCCGAAAAAATTAAATTACATGTGACTCAAATTCCAGCAGCCCTTAGGGCGAGTACAACAATTGAGGAAGATAGAAGTACATTGGAATTTTAACAGAGAGAGAAAGGAGGTTCGCAGACCCCAATTAATTACATTAATCCAAGTCCATGATCACTTGCCAACCCATTCAAATAAAATCAATCAAGGGTTATTTTCTAAAAATAATCTTTATTTTTTAAATTTAAAAATGGGATGTGCAAATAAAAATAGGCTAGCTTTGTTTAATTTTAAAAATCAAAGCATGATTACCTAAAATTAAACACACAAGCAGGCCAATACAAGGTAAATAAAGTAAAGCATGTAAAGAACCATCATTTTCTACAGGGGCATCTAATTGAGATAATTAATTAAATTTAAATTGAAATTTAATTATCCAATAATCAAATTTAAATTTAAAATTTAAACATGTCAATAATTTAAATTTAAATTCAACCTAATTATCTAATAATTTTTGTTTGAAAATAAATTTAAAATAATACAATTATCCACAATTAGTAATTTTTTAAAATTTAAAATTTGAATTTAACAATTATCTAATAATTAAAATTCAAATATATGAATTTTTTCACATTTAACTTCAATAAAAATTAAAATTTAAAATTTTTAATTATCTAATAATTAAAAATTTAAAAACTTAAATTTTACTGAAGTAACTTCAATTATTACCATTTTATCTCAAGGTAAATAGTAATTATCTCACCTCAGTAAATTCAACACGGTTAAATAAAATTTAAATTATGACATTTACTTTTGAGGTAACACTATTTAACTTAATAGATAAAATTCTAATTAATTTACTGTGTATTTTAATATATATATCTAATATATTTATTATTATATACTAGCACAATAAAATAAAAATGTAAATTTATTTTAATAAATAAAAAAAAAGTTGCGTCGGCAGCCATGGGCGCGGCCGCCCACGCCAGCGCCCGCAAGCGGGCGCTGACCCGCGGGTGCCGCGTGCGTCGCCCACGCGGCGCACGAGGCGGGTGCACTGCGCCCACTCCGGGCCTCCAATAAAATTTTTTTTTTATAAAAAAAATTTGCTTCTTGGATGCCCAGCATCCAGGAAGAACAGAGATGCCCAGATCTCTTTCAACAAATAATAATTGAAGATTTAGATTACCCCTAAAGCATGGTTCTAAACGACGCTAAAAATACCGACCAGAGCGCGAACCTGGCTCTGATACCACTATAAGGTTTCGCACAGCACCTACGGGCGACGCAGCGGATAACAAAAATTCTTTTGCCCGATCCCGGTGTTATGGAAAGATTAATCTGTGCTCTAATCGGTGTTTCTAAGACCCTAATTACGGGTTGCGTGTTTCACCTTGCGCGGAACGACGCTGTCCGCGATGCCCGATGTAGAATATCGAGCCGCACAGTTGTACGGCCTCTAGAGCAGATCCACACGGACCCTTGCGCAACGACGGTACCTCCCCGGCACGACCTTCCCCGGCCCTTTTTCACCTTCTGTAGAAAGAGAGCAAGAGGGAGGAAAAGGGGAGGAGCTAATCCTCCTCTTAAGCCTTAATACTTGCTTAGCCTAAGAGTTGGAAGAAGAAGCTCGAATGAGCTTCACGTAGGATCTATATATAGAGTTTAGGCTTATTAGAAAAGGGCTCCAAAAGACCGAAACTGTATATATGTCCTATCTCATATTATACATATGTATTAAGCTCCATTTACACTCCTTTCCAAAAGGAATTAAATAGAAATAATACATACATTTATATAATAATAATCCATCACCCAAGAATCCATTGTGTGTGATCCTCTCGGCCCATAGTCACTCTAGTTTAAGGCCCATTAACTTCTAATTCCCAATTAGAAGTAAATTAAACATATTCTTCGCTTCTACCAGAGCCGAAGAATAGTTTAATTTATTCCGAACCTTTGATCACGTTGGGTCAAGTAAATCCACGTGATCTTAGAGGACGCCGGGTTTAAACCAGCCTGTCTGGTACCTGTAAGTCCACAGTTACCGCATCGATATAATCCCTCGCTCCTTCTATGAGTCTGGTACGATCGAGGGTATGGTTTCTGTCAAACCCCATGATCGTGCCATTTGACTATGACCTCCTTAAAGTGTATGACGTCTGTTCTAAACGAACTCACACGACCCTGGCCAGGGATTTAACGGAGTGTCAATGTCATGACCCATTAACTGTCTGATATATACCCGACAGTGAGCGATCCCCTCTTGACCATTGATGATCTTCACACGTATCCTGGAGTGGTCAATGACTCGGCAACTCATGACTTATGGTTAAAGTCACTTGTGGATGGGCATAAATCCCACACAAAATCACAAAAGAATAATGATGTGATAAAACATGTGGAGAATAAAGATGATTAATGCATAAATAAGGGGAATAAAAGCTTGCACATGGTGCAAAAATGGAGATGTGATCGCCAGAGGGGTTACCTCAATAATAGTAAAAAGAGATCGCGAATACCTGGTGAAGATTGGAACGCGGGATGATGTGAAGTTCCTTCCTCCTTCTTCAATCGGCCGGCCGATGAGAAGGGTCCTCTTTTTGATTACCTTGCAAAAAAGACAATGAAACAACAGCAAAAGATGGGATCAGCCAACATGCAGTAGTATCAATCCAAATAAGATATATAACGATGATGAAAAGAAATCAACATGCGCACCTTTTTTTTCTGGTTTTAAAATCCCTAAAGAGGGACTAGGGAAAGAAAGGATATGTGATGAATCTAATGCAAACAGTGAAAAAGGAAAAGAAGAAAAAGACTGACGATGGAGTTGACACGAACGTAAAGAAAGAAAAAAAAGAACAGTGATGATCGGTTGACGAAGACGAAACCGAATAAACGAAATAGAAAAGAGCCATGCTGTCCCTGTTGACAGTAGAGGGAACCAAAGATGAAGAGGGGGAAGCAGCAGAGCTTGAGCATGATAATCTCGGCTTTGGTACCTTAGCCGTCGTAACCCTTTAAAGGGTCGATCAGGACTCCCTTAAATAAGGTTCAGATCAAAAGATAAACATGGATAGGAGGAGAGTAATGGCAATGTTTATCAAAAGCAAGAGCCCTAATCGAGCAAGAACGTCAAACAAGGCAGGACTCTGTGAGGGAAAGATGAAAGAAGGTAGGACACTGGAGGTGAAACACGCCTTCCAACAGGGCGTCAATTCTTGATTTGACGACCTACCCATACGGCGTTTCATAAAACACGACCTAAGACAGGGCGTTTCTTCCTGGATTTAATTTTGGCAATAAGAAACTTAATTTTTTTTTGAAAATCATGAGAACACGCCTAAGATTGAGGCGTTAACTTAACACACGCCCTGAGGAAGGACGCTAACCAATAATTAAATTATTTTTGAATTTTCCTTAAAATCGGATAATACCAGGAATTGACGCCCTGAAGTTTAGTCGTCCTTTCTTTATAAAACGCCCTAGATAAGGTCGCTATTTAAATAACGCCCCTCTTCAGGTCGCGAATCACAAAAATGCAACAGAATGCAACGGAAAATCCACAAAAAAGAAAAACTTATATTATGGGAATATTGACGTTCACTTTGGGGCGTCAACATAGTGACATGAGATTTGATCAATATAGCGTCATTTTTGCGTGTCTACAGCTGCCCCGCCTTGGCGTCTGCTTTGGAAGGGAGTGAGACGACATGGAGTGAAAGTGCAACAAAACGGAATGAAGTGGAGCGAACTGATAAGTAGATGCCAAGGTGTGATGTGACACGCCTCAGACACTAAGCAATGGAAATCTTTCCAAGATTCTGAATGAGACAACTCCGAATGATTCCAAGGAAGCATCAATTTGCTGGATAAAGGAGATTAAACGAAAGAAGTAAAAATGTAAGGCAAAAGGTGTGCGCGCGGGCACGATAGGAAAGACCATTGGAGAGCGATTACCAGCCAATGTGGACGTGCTACAACCAAGGTAAATTTGCAAGAAAAATAAAGAGAATTGGGATGGAGATCCAACAAAGGACATTTTCAAGGAATCAGCCTGAGCGGCTTCAGATAGAACAAAGTACTTGATTTGAGTGGAATATCTCATGTCAACTCAATCAAGAGCAAGTGACCTTCATTATTACCATAATATGAGATTTTCAGCATGAATCTCAAAGTCCTACATGATGCATGCTGGGCTAAAAGAAAAGATAAAACAAACTAAAAATAAAAATAACTAAGGATAATATTGCTAAGCCATCTAGATTTGGTCAAGAATCCAGATCTCTGAGCTGACACTAAGCCGCAGCCCGTTTGTCCGTGCATCAACTCAGAAAGTGGAACCATCGTCCCAGACCTCAAATGACTCAACGGCCTATCCGTGTGATCAAAACTCTCCTGGAACTATCATTGTTTTTGATGAAGGGGAACTCAAATTCCAGGTTCATCAGAACCACAAGGTCCTTGATATGCTATAATAATGTAAAATACCATATAGTAAAAATGCTTACAATGAACAAATACAAGATGACAAGTGCAATGTTCAACAATGAGCAACCCAGGCGTCTTGAAACCTGTACCTTTCTGCACTTGAAACTCATTAATCTTCACAAACCCAATATCAATAATCATCAATTCATCAAAAAACATGATCATAAGTGCTAAATTGAAACTCAATTCCAGCCAAAATAAGAGCACTTAAGTTCATTAAAGCATCCAAGCATTAAAGCATAGAGAGGTCCAAATCCATAAGCTTCGAAAGAACACGCCTTAAGTCATGGCGTCAAAATTGTGACACGCGCCTTATGGTGAGGGCGTCAAAAGTAGAAACACGCCCTTCATAAAGGCGTGAACTGCATCGATAGTTCAAGAAGAAAAACGACCCTATCAAGGGCGTTACACAAAACACGACCCTTGTCAGGTCGTCAATTCAAAAATTGACGCCCTTACTCAAGGCGTTAATTAAATTATTCTGCAAAAGGGTACCAAGGCTATCAAGACCACGGTCCTACACGGTCACCATTTAAAATTCATTAACCTTTCTTGAGTAATTAAAGGGGAGTCGACGTGCTCATAGTTGACTTGTATTCGAGATTTCGCACTGTGCAATTTCTTAAGTCTGTCTTGACCATCCTGCTAGTTTGTGACTTTACCACATAGAAAGGATGGAAGAAAATATAAGGAAAGCCCATAAGGGATTCTGGAATGTTCAGGGCAAAGTTACCTCCCCTACCCTATACCTGTTGGGGTTCGGTCTTTGGCGTAGGGAAATTTTTGCCTTTTTGCCCTTGTTATATTGCATGCATACGCCCAAGGTTTTCCTTGCGGGGACTTTACCCTCTTGACATGCTTTTCTTTTCATAACTTGACTTTCACTTTGGAATTGATTTGCATTGATGAAAATAAACCTAATTGTACTTGGGCTTGTGGCATTTGCTCCCTTTTGGGCCGTGACTTCCACCTACTAGGGCGGCGGATAGGCTTGGCGCATCTGCCTCGAGGTCTCCCTTCCTCCCTTATGGGCCGAAGAAGAAAAGAACGGGTATTGTCTTTCACTTTTAGTCAGGTTTTTGACTTTCCATCGGATTTTGCACTGCTTGATCTCAAGAATAAAGCATGTAGTGTGTGCGTGAGTCAACCCCCTTTTAAGTTAGCAAGACTGATGAATGAATTCTAAATTTTGACCTTTCGGACATTGATCCTTCGTGTGCCATGGCACCAATTTTGATCTCTTTTTGATTTTGAAGAATTTCTATTTTTATTCACTTTTTGGAGAATTTCTATTTTTTTTATGATTTTTGGAGATATTTCTTTTTGTTTGGATTTTTGAAGACATATATTTATATATTTGTTTGGATTTTTGAATCAAGGGTAGTATTTCTTAAGATACAAACCATTCCAAGGGTGAGTTAACTCTTCGCCCTCAGCATTAACCAGTTTATAAGCATTTCCAGGATAAACATCTTTTATAATGAATGGTCCTTCCCAATTGGGTTGGAGTTTTGAGCGGGGGCCACCCGGCTTTACAAAAATTCTTTTGATTACCATCTCACCGATTTTAAATTTTCTCTCAATTACTTTCTTTTGATAAAAACGTGAGAGCCTGTTTTGATAAACGCGCGCATGCTCAGCGGCGACCAGACGCTTCTCATCTAGGAGTTCCAATTGGGCCAGAGTGAATCACGACGTTCATCAACAGAAAATTCCTTATCCAATTGTACTCGCAGGGAGGGAATGAGAATCTCGTAAGGGACTACCGCCTCCATTCCATAAGTAAGGGCGAAAGGGGTTTGCCCAGTGGGGGTACGAATGGAAGTGCGATAGGCCCAAAGAGCTTCAACTAGCTTGTCTGGCCAATCCGAAAATTTATTAGCCTCACACGTCTTTTTGACAATTTTGATTAAAGTTTTATTAGTTGCCTCTGCTTGGCCATTGCCCTGCGGATAATAGGGAGAAGAATGATGCAATGCAATGTTATACCTGTTGCAGAGATCCTTGAGCTCTTGAGAGATAAATTGAGGTCCATTGTCGGTGACGATGGTACTCGGGATGCCGAACCTCGTGATGATGTTCTTCATGATAAATTTGCAGACTGTTGATGCTTTGATCTCCACGTAAGCTTCTGCTTCCGCCCACTTGGTGAAGTATTCCGTTGCCGTGAGGATGAACGACTTTTGTTTGGTCAGGAGATTCGAGTCACCAAGAGGTCCAATGATATCAAAAGCCCACATGGAAAAAGGCCATGGGGAGGACGTAGGATGGAGTGAAGAAGCAGGAGAATGAATCTTGTCGGCGTGCAGTTGGCACTTAACACACCTTCGAACATAGATAGAACAATCCTCTTCTAGAGTTGGCCAATAGAAACCTAGCCTAAGAATCTTCTTAGCTAGCATCTGGCTATTCACATGACCACCACACACTCCAGAATGCGCCTCCTCCACAACTTTCAAGATTCATCATCATCGAGGCATCTTAGCAGAACACCGGTGAGCCCTCTTCTGTAGAGCACACTTCCAACCAAAACATAACGTTGAGCCACTCTTCTAATTGCTTTCTTTTCTTCTGCAGTGGCTTCCTCAGGATAGGACTGATCATTACAATATCTGGCAATCTCATAATACCAAGGTTTTTCTTCGTCAGCCAAATCCTCTTCCCAGTCTAAAAGCATGACTTCTTTACCTTTGAGAGCTTCTTTCTGCTTAACCTTCTCAA
The DNA here is from genome assembly GCA_022559845.1 of Amorphophallus konjac. Lineage (NCBI taxonomy): Eukaryota > Viridiplantae > Streptophyta > Magnoliopsida > Alismatales > Araceae > Amorphophallus > Amorphophallus konjac. The sequence goes on from CM040125.1 coordinate 15,399,660, forward strand.
GCACTTGATCCCTAATGTCAAGGAATGCGCGATCCTTAATAGCCGGGGTGTCACGCTGATGAATCAGGGGAACATGAAAATCACGCTCAGGAGGGAAAACTAAAGCGGAAGCCAAAGAGGCGAGAGCGTCAGCCAAGATGTTCTGGCTGCGAGGGACATGACGAAAATCAATTTGGTGAAGAGTTTGGCATAAGCTGAAGCGAGCTCCTGGTAGGGTTTGAGCTTGGGATTGATGGTGCGGCACTTGACCAACACCTGGCGCAGAATGAGCTGACTATCACCGACAATCCTCAAATGGGTGACACCATATCGATGAGCGGTTTGAAGACCGGCCAAAAGAGCTTCATACTCGGCTATGTTGTTAGTGACAGGGAAAGTGAGCCGAGCAGCAAATGGGATGGTGACCCCTTCTGGTGTTAAAAGAACCATGCCGATCCCTCTTCCTTGAGAATTTAGAGCTCCATCAAAATGTAATGTCCACATAGGATCATGGGGTTGATTGATGGACATTAGTTCTTCATCTGGGAACTCCGAATTGACAGGATCAAAACGGGGGAGAGGGTGGTGAGCAAGGTGTTCGGCAATGGCGTAGCCTTTGATAGCTTTTTGCTGAATGTAAGTGATGTCAAATTGAGAAAGGAAGCTTTGCCAGCGTGCTAATCGGTCAGTGAGGATAGATTTTTCAAGGAGGAATTTAATTGGATTCATGCGAGCAATGAGGTGGACCTCATGAGCTAGAAAATAATGTTTTAACTTCTGAACTACCCAAACCAAAGCTACACAAGTCTTTTCCATGGCTGAGTACCTCTGCTCACAGGGGTTAAGAAGCTTAGACAAGTAGTATGCTGCCCTCTCCTTACTTTCTTCATCCACTTGGGCTAAGACAGCACCTACGGAGTCATCCAGGACTGAAACATAGAGAATAAGTGGCTTACCTGGAATTGGCGGCCTCAGGACAGGAGGATTGGCCAAATAATCCTTCAATCCGTCAAAGGCTGCCTGACACTTGTCATCCCAATTAAACTTGACTCCCGGCTTAGTAAGCTCGTAAAACGGCCTACATCTTTGTGAATGCTGAGAGACGAAGCGGCGAATAAATTGCAACCTCCCGATTAATCCTCGAACTTCCTTCAAATTCTTGGGAGGAGGCATATCTCTGATGGCTCTCGCCTTGTTGGGATCAACTTCAATTCCCCTCTTGCTGACAATAAAACCAAGCAATTTGCCTGAAGAAACGCCAAATACGCACTTCTTGGGGTTCATTTTCAATTGATATTCTCGTGACCTTTGTAAAACCTTAGCCAGAACCCCATGATGCTCAATCCTTGTCCTTGATTTCACTACCAGGTCATCCACATACACCTCAATATAAATATGAATCATGTCATGAAAAATCGCCATCATAGCCCTCTGGTAGGTGGCTCCAGCATTCTTAAGTCCAAATGGCATGACCACATAGCAATATGTACCCCATGGTGTAGTGAATGATGTTTTCTCTTGATCCTCTTCAGACAGACGAATCTGATTGTAACCTGAAAAGCCATCCATAAATGAAAGAGTTTCAAATCCTGCCGTATTATCAATCAGAACATCAATGTGAGGGAGGGGGAAGTCATCTTTAGGACACGCTCGGTTGAGGTCCCGGAAGTCTATGCAAATCCGAACTTTCCCATCTTTCTTCATAACCGGGACAATGTTAGCCACCCAATTGGGATAGAGGACAACTCTAACAAATCTAGCCTTATGAAGCTTATCGACCTCTTCTTTCATTTTTAAAGCCATATTAGGATGGAAATGCCTCAACCGTTGTTTGACCGGGACAGACCCTGGCTTAAGTGTAAGGCGGTGTTCAACGAGCGCAGGGTCTAATCCTGGCATATCTTCATAACTCCAAGCAAACGTGTCCTTGTATTCTTGAAGAACTAAAATGAGCGCCTCCTCTTCGGAGGGCGGCAAATTCTTGCTAATGAGGACAATCCTAGGGTCTTCCTCGGTACCCAGATTAATTTCTTTGGTAGGTTCTTCTACGGAGGCTGATGGTTCGTCGAATCTTCTCATGCCACTAGCAAAAGCATCAGCCTCGTCCTCATATTCTTCATAACTTTCATCCCCCTCTTCAATAGGGTCTTCATCATTCATGATTTCATAAACGCCCAAACCCTCATAAGAAGCAACGGTATCTTCATATTCTAATTCTGGCAGAATAATTGGACTTTCCACGAACTCAGGGATTGCTAAACAAGCTTGGCATCTGATAGCCAATTCTAATAAAAATCTGCGAGGAATCTCCTTACCCTTGGATTTCTTATGTGAATCTACCTCATGACTTTTATTAGAAGAAAAAGAAGAGGAGGAGGAGCAACTAGCCTGATCAGAAAGAAAAGAAGGGGGTGAAAAAGTGGATACAAAAGGTGATACAGAAGAAGACCCCTCGCCGGAGGGGGAAAAGAGATCTATCAAGGAATCTTGGCAGAGCGGCCCCTGGGTTGGGACGCACTAGGGAGAGAAATAGGAGGTCTCCTCAACAGAGATGGAGGATGGGAAAGTTGAAAAATCAGCGTTTTTTTTTTTCATTTTTAAGTTTTTCTTCATTTTTATTTTCCTTTTCAAGGAGAAAGCAGTGTGATGGTAGAATAGCAGGAGGAGTGGAAATTGCAAGATTAGAGAAAGATTTAATCAATGATGGCCCATGGGGGGCGAGATGGAGATTTTAGCAAATTGCTCGAGGAGCGAAGGGGGAATTGGGAGAGAAACTTGGATTGAATTTGGAGCAAAACTGATTGTAATTGGAGGTGGTCTTGGCACATGACCAAACCAATGAGAATGTAGAGAAGCAAGCATAGATGGATGTAGCGAAGTGAGAGAAAAGAGGCCGGCCCACAGCCTATCCACAGTAAAACCTTCTTCAAATGGGACATCTGGCTCCCCAGTATCCGTGTAGTCACTCAGCAGCTGCCTCTTGTCTATGATCACTGCTGGCATTTCAATCAATTCCTGTATTAATGGAGGCCATTCCGGATCAGTCGACATGAAGAGGCGGCTCAAAGAAATAGTAATGTCATTCATGTCGAACCACCTGTACCAGTCACATTCTGGATCACCCATTTTCCTTCTTTTGTCCGGCCTTAAAGACTCCAGGGCTTTGTAGGTAACCAGTGGGGCAATGTGGCGAGCAAACTGTCTGGCGTGAACATCTTGATAGTCAAGCAATGAAGTAATTATGGTAGTCTGCTCATTATTCTGAACGCCACCAGTAACAAAATGTGTCTTCAGTGTCCAGGAGAGTGGCTGGCGATCAGTCTTCAAAGTAGAAGTCATAAATGCCCATGGCTCTTCTTTATTTTTGCTTGGCCCTTTATAGCCTAAATCGTCTCGTATGAGCAATTTTTGCGGCTTAATGGGCCTAATCCTGCCCTGACAGTTGGCACCCAGACCTTTGCCATCTTGATACCCCATTTTTAATAGAATGTTCCAGCCAGGGGTGTTAATCATGTTCTTTTCCTTCTTCCCCTTAGAAGGCAGGGGTGTCATAGCAACCGTTGTGACAGTTTCAGACGGCATCGGCTGCGGATGAGGGATGTCCAGCACAGATAAATAGGGTTTGTTGGCTGGCCAAATAGAAGGAACTGATGAAGCCGCATGAATATCTTCCTCTGGCAGAATCGGCATGCTGGTCACCTTGATAATACGGCCCTTGTGTGGGAATTTGCGACACTGGTGATTTGTTGAGGGCACCACATCAAGCTGCTGGATGTACGGGCGGCCAAGAATGCCATTAAATGTTGGATCCATGTCCAAGATGTGAAAATCTGCTGTGATGGTGGCAGGACCCAAGCTAACTTTCAATGTGATCATGCCTAGAGGAGGCTTCTTTGTGTTGTCATATGCAGTGACCGTTATGGTGGACGGCCGAATCTGTCTTTCTGGTATGCCACATAACTTCAAGGTGCTCGGTGGCAAAACATTGATGGATGCCCCAGTATCTACCAGACATTGCTTGACAGCCACCTTATTGATGCCGACTGTGATGCATAAGGCATACTTTCGTGCTGAGATTGGTGCCAGTTCGTGCTCATGAAAAGTAATCACCGGCTGACTGCTAGCAGGTGTTAACACTGTGACTATCTGCTCAACTGGAATGTCTTCATTAACCATTACCTTCTGCAGATATTCCTTTAGAGCCAGCTGATGAGTGGTGGACCGTTTGATCAATTCCAGGATCGAAATTCTTGCCGGAGTCCGGTCCAAATGCTTTAACAAATCATATTCAGTGCCCGGTACAGACCCTTGTTCTTGTTCTTGCTCTTGCGGCCCCTGCACGGGCTCTAGTTCCCTTTGTGGAAAAATACGGTTGAACATCCGTCCACTACGGAGCGGCGCCACGCCTTGACGTGCCTCTGTCGGGGCCAGTGTGGGAGGAGGATTAGAAGAAGAAGAAGGTGTGTTGGTGTTAAGGAATGGTGGAGGGGTGTTTGAAGAAGGGACCCCCACGGGGGGTGTAAATGAAGAATTCAATGGAGATGCCCCCGTGGGAGGCGTGGGAGTAGAAAGGGATACCCGAATGCGGGGGGAATTGGTGGGAGGTGGAATAAGAAGAGGTCTGGGCACAAAAGGTGGCGGAACTGCTGGCGGAGGGGTCCTTGCCGGTGTAGGAGTGGTAGAGGGTGTAGCGGGTGCTAGCGGTGAGCGAAGTAAGAGTGGCCTGGACGACGGAGGTATAGAGTTGGTGGTAGAAGGTGGGGTTTGTCGTGCGGTAGGTTGTGGAGGTGGCAAATGGGTAAGGAGAGAGCGGGCCGGCAAGGCCGTAGAACTGGTGGAGGTAGTTGGGTTGACGGGGCGTAGAAGGGGACGTCCCGATAGGGGAGTAGAAGAAGAAGGAAGGGTGCGCAATAGGCGCGGAGGTTGATTTCGGTTCGGATTGTGATGAAATGCCCCGACAGAGGCGTTTTCTTCGTGCCATCCCTGTCCTCTCTGCACTTCGTAGAGGGACGTGACAGGGTTCACATGCGGATTAGGGGCGTGCTCTGGCAATGGATTACGGACAATCCCCATATCCTGCTGAGGTGCTGGAGCTTGCTGTGGTTGAACTTGTTGTGGAGCGGATTGCTGGGGTTGTTGATTTTGCTGTTGCCGAGAAGCCCTTCTTTCTTTCATAGCGGCTATGAATTGCCTCATCTTATCCCAATTGATGTCACCCTGGTCATTCAGATCATAAATGTAATCTCTAAAGTGGAAGCAACGATCAAGGTTGTGACCAGGGCCGCGATGAAAAGCACAATAACGGGAGGTGTCAACATTAGCGGGCCACATGGTTCTTTCTCTTGGCAAGGCGAGGAAGTTGGCGGCCATCAGGGCATTAAAAATATCGGGGAGACTTTCGAGAAGTGGAGGATAGTGGTCCCTTTTGGGGCCAAGTGGTGGTCTCCGTTGTTGTTGGCCGTAGTTGGCAGGTGGGGGCACTTGATGGTATTGTGGTGGAGCTGGAGGGTCTATGCGGGGGGTTTGGTTTTGCGGTGGAGCGAAGGAGCGTTGAGGTGCGAATTGGGGTCGTGGAGTAGGATTAAAATGAGAGTTCTGTTGTGGAGGCGGTGGTGGACGCGGGTTAGCTTGATGGTGGGGGTTGCCAACTGCGCCGACTTGCTCATTTGTGACGGTGCCCTCAGTTGTGGGCCCGCTGTTAACATTGGTGGTTTTATTAAACAACCGAGGCTTCGGCTCAAACATGCCCATAATGGGCGAATCCTTCATCTGTGTCTGGATGTAACGAGCCCTCTCATAGAGCTCTTCCATAGTAGTCAGCCGGTTCATGGCCAAAATATGGCGGAATTGAGGAGTTGCATTAGAAATAACCATCTTTACTTGCTCCTGTTCCGACAATGTGTCTTTCAGCTTCTCGGCCATCGACCGCCATCTGTCAGCAAATATGATGAAGTCCTCCTCAGCCTTCATCTTCTCCGCAACTAAATCTGTAACGGACAGAGAGGGTCCAACACGGTCTCTATACTTTTGCAAGAATTTCCTTTGGACAACATCGAAGTCACCGGCATCAGCTGGCTCCAAGGAATAAAACCATTCGAGGGCTGGCCCCTCCAGAGATCTTCTGAATAAATAGGCCAGAGAAGCCTTGTTGCCTTGCCAGAAGGAGGTTTTGTACATGAAATCCTTCAAATGAATGACCGGATTGCCAGTTCCATTGTACCGCCGAAAGTTTGGCATCTCAGACGGAGGAAGATGGAAAATTGGCAGAGTGGGAAGCGAGATTTCGGGTGCATTCTTGGCCGCAGTGACTTTCTTAAGCTGTTCTTCCATGTGGGCCATCTTCTGAAGTAGCAAAGTATTAGAGTCGGACTCAACTGGGGCTTGAACAAAAGAATGTGGTATAGGCGACCGTAGAATCTGAGGAGGTTGGGGGAATTGGTGCCTAACCGTAGAATAACTCGCCTGCTGGGCCGGTATGGCCGTGACAGGCGTTGGTGGACGAGAGGGGGGTTTATGCAAGACCGCCTGGTCGTTAACGGGGTGATGGCCACTCTCGGCCGGAGGGGGGTTGGAAGACGAAGAGGGAACAAACTTCCCCTTCAAAGCGGCCTGAATGGCTTGCCGCTGGGAGTCATCCAATTGAGAGAGAGCCTGGATTAAATCTGTAACGTTGATGGATGGGGAAGAGTTCCCCGAAGTATTGGAAGGTAGAGCCTGAGAGGGAGTCTCAACCTCTTGAGAGGTGGCATCAACCACATGAACTTGTGAATAATGAGGGTGAGGAGGGAGATAGTTTTCCTCATAATAGGTGGGGTCTTGGTGATGGTCCTCATGAGATTGACCAAAAACATTTTCATCCACATCATCGTAAGTATACCCATAGTTTGCCATGTTGATGATCGTACCTGAACGGAGTTTCATGCTTAAGAGAGAGAGAGCTTAATGAAGGAATTATCACACAAAGCACTTAATCCAAACAGCACAATTAAATCGACCCAACTAAGTTTATGCAAACAATGTTGGAAATCAACGTAGAATTTTAATGTTTGATGTTTGAGATTAGAGTGGATTATTTGTGAACAGTTCACTCCTTTTGCCAAGTGAGACCTAGTTTGATCCAAGTGTGACCTCCGGGTCAACTAGGTTTCTCTCTCTCTTCACCAACGAATAGGTCCTCTAGAACTCCGGTACTTCGAGGGTACAACCAGCCCGGCGTCCGTGAGGGAATCCACGGGTGCGGGGACTTATGGAGGTCTTGGAAAAGGGATTTCCGATCCAAAGAGACGGAATGCTCAATGGAGGGTCGTTCCGATTCCAAGAAGGGTGTGTGGAATCCTAGTATAGAGAGAGGAGGTCTCTCAACCAAAAGCCACCAAGTGCAAAGCAATATGATCAAATCAAAGTAATAGGGGCAAGCAATATGACAATCAAGCCAACTATCACAGATAGCAGCATCAGTAAGCAAGGTTCTGTAAAACGCAGGAAAGAGACGACCTGGGGCAGGTCGCTATCAACCAAAGCAACGACAGTGTCACTGTCGTGAATCACTGCGGGAGGCTGTGAGCCAGCAGCGAGAAACACGCGCCTCTGGTAGAGGCGCTAAATCTGAAAGGGACGCCTCTATGTGAGGGCGTCAAATATGAGGAAGCGCCTTGAGGTGAGGCGCTGTATAATAACAACATGCCCTGGGGCAGGGCGTGAATTCGCAGGCAGAGTGATTAAAGTAGTAAGATGATGGGAAGACGTCTTGACAGCAGACGTAACGCAACAATAAGACGCCCTGGAGAAAGGTGTTAAAATCAATAACACGCCCTGGAGGGGGGCGTTACTTCTCAGACAGTATAATGAGCAGAACCAAAGCAGCAGATATGATAAAAGACGCCCTGTAAAGAGGCGTTAATAAACTAAAACACGCCCCTGTGAAGGGCGTTAAAACAAAAGGCGCCCTCGTGGAAGGCGTTAATTCAGGGAAATATGCAAACGCAAGCTGGCTGATCCCGGAGTGTGCAGTGTGCACAGTGGAGGGTGCCCGAGGGACACAAAGGAAAGGGTACCGAGGGTACCAAGGGGGAAAGGGCACGCGTGGGTGCCAAAGGGGAAAGGGCACACGAGGGTGCCAAAGGGGAAAGGGCACGCAAGGGTGCCAATGGAGATGGTAATCAAAAAGAAAACAGTGGCTGTCCCACCGTGATTGCCAATTTGTGGATGGGCATAAATCCCACACAAAATCACAAAAGAATAATGATGTGATAAAACATGTGGAGAATAAAGATGATTAATGCATAAATAAGGGGAATAAAAGCTTGCACGTGGTGCAAAAACGGAGATGTGATCGCCAGAGGGGTTACCTCAATAATAGTAAAAAGAGATCGCGAATACCTGGTGAAGATTGGAACGCGGGATGATGTGAAGTTCCTTCCTCCTTCTTCAATCGGCCGGCCGATGAGAAGGGTCATCTTTTTGATTACCTTGCAAAAAAGACAATGAAACAACAGCAAAAGATGGGATCAGCCAACGTGCAGTAGTATCAATCCAAATAAGATATATAACGATGATGAAAAGAAATCAACATGCGCACCTTTTTTTTTTGGTTTTAAAACCCCTAAAGAGGGACTAGGGAAAGAAAGGATATGTGATGAATCTAATGCAAACAGTGAAAAAGGAAAAGAAGAAAAAGACTGACGATGGAGTTGACACGAACGTAAAGAAAGAAAAAAAAGAACAGTGATGATCGGTTGACAAAGACGAAACCGAATAAACGAAATAGAAAAGAGCCCTGCTGTCCCTGTTGACAGTAGAGGGAACCAAAGATGAAGAGGGGGAAGCAGCAGAGCTTGAGCGTGATAATCTCGGCTTTGGTACCTTAGCCGTCGTAACCCTTCAAAGGGTCGATCAGGACTCCCTTAAATAAGGTTCAGATCAAAAGATAAACATGGATAGGAGGAGAGTAATGGCAATGTTTATCAAAAGCAAGAGCCCTAATCGAGCAAGAACGTCAAACAAGGCAGGACTCTGTGAGGGAAAGATGGAAGAAGGTAGGACACTGGAGGTGAAACACGCCTTCCAACAAGGCGTCAATTCTTGATTTGACGACCCACCCATACGACGTTTCATAAAACACGACCTAAGACAGGGTGTTTCTTCCTGGATTTAATTTTGGCAATAAGAAACTTACTTTTTTTTGAAAATCATGAGAACACGCCTAAGATTGAGGCGTTAACTTAAAACACGCCCTGAGGAAGGACGTTAACCAATAATTAAATTGATTTTTGAATTTTCATTAAAATCGGATAATACCAGGAATTGACGCCCTGAAGTTTAGTCGTCCTTTCTTTATAACACGCCCTAGATAAGGTCGCTATTTAAATAACGCCCCTCTTCAGGTCGCGAATCACAAAAAATGCAACAAAATGCAACGAAAAATCCACACAAAAGAAAAACTTTATATTATGGGAATATTGACGTTCACTTTGGGGCGTCAACATAGTGACATGAGATTTGATCAATATAGCGTCATTTTTGGCGTGTCTACATCACTTAGCCAAGTAATTAAACCATTCCAGTCCTCGTGTAAAATCCGATCAATGTCTCAGGTCAAAGGACCAACGATGCTACTGAGACAGTTGGATCTTCAGTTGACATTAGGTATAATCAACCATCTGAAGATCTAATAGCGGATCAGTTCAGTGTACATCCTCCAAGGACATACACCTACACATATGTGTTGGTGCCCCGCACCAATGACCATGAGACTGGTCACTGACACATCATGTGTACTGGTTTAATAGGTAATCAAAGTCCCCGAGTGATTACCATCCAACCAGGAACATTTTAAGGTATGTGTACATGTAAAATCAATCTCATGTTCGAGATCCCATCTCGAGCTGACTTTACAACCACATATCTTAGGGACAACGTAAAGTAACACAATCGCATATTTACGCTCAAACACCACATTATTAATAATGAACAAGATCGTAGAACTATTGGGCCTACCCGACCCGAAATTGGCCTGTAGCACACCAACACTAACAGTGACACCCCTAGGTGGGTGCGTCAGAGAGGACGCCTCCCCACATTCTAACGCTCCAGAGGTGGACCGCTAGAGACTGTGACGCCTCGAGCGGTGTGCGTCATAGCCTGTTTCTTATCGTCTTCTAACTCATTGGGTTGGGTGCGTCAGAGACTGTGACGCACCAGGGTTGGCGCGTCACAGCTGGTTTTCACACCGTCGTCTGGCGCACCTGTGTTGGGCCGTTAGATTGCTGTGACGACCTAGTGGTGGACTGTTAGAGCCTGTGGCGCTCCTGTGTTGGACCGTCAGGTTCTGGATAGAATCGGACGGTTCACAGTCCCATTTCTTCTCCGACCGTGGTCACCGTTAGTCGGTGTCGGCACGAGGAGCGTTCCTTGTACTTCGTCGGGTTCGGACGTGATTTTCCGCGAGCTAGAGAGTCTACTACTTCAGTGACCCTCCACTAGTTGTAGCCTTCCAGTACGAGTGTGTTGGTCTACCTGGGAGTGGTGGTAAGGCTACCCGAGAGAGACAGTTTTAGGCTGGTTACCGTGGGCCTCCTAATGTGGCGGCTCGAGTCCGGGCCGGGAGGACGAACCAGCTAGAGGGCCTGATGTAGCGCATTTAGTCAGTGTGTGCACACGTGGTCGGGGACTTCGGACTCGTGCTGACGGGCACGACCCCGACTAGACCCTTGTTAGTGTTACTTGTGAGTGTCTCAGTTTCCGCCTGGGGCGAGTAGGGAGACACGGCGGCGCGGTATAAGTCATCAGGGGACACATCCGACTGTGCTTCTGGTGGACGGTACTCCTGTCTTTGTCAGGTAGTGACTCTTGGGTTTGTCTCGGTTTTCATGCCGTGTGTTCGGTACTAACCCTAGTCGTAGCTTGTAGTTACTTTTCGTGCAGTTTTCTCGGTTTACGAGGTGGGGACCAGATGATCTCTAATGAGCCTTGTGTTTTGAGGCTCATTCCCTGCATGTTTTCCGTGTTTCAGGTGAGACGCGGCTTCAGGGGAGCGCTTTAGAGGCTCCACGTGGTTCGGGTGCCCAGGGTTAGTTGCCAGTTGTCAGTTCCGAGGTATGCCCCACGTTGTTGTACTTTTTTTGGACTACACTAGTTGTGGACTACTATCTTTTTAGACTGCTGTTGTTATTGTGGACCATGTAATTTAATTAATGCAATTTATTTATTTCTTGCAAAATCATATTAACTGTATAATTCTGTAATTATTTTAGATTCTTGTGTATCTCCACACCATCCTTTTAACCCTTCATTTATTTATTTAGGGCTCGTGGGTGGCGGTTCGGGATTCGGATTATCGGGCCTTCCCGGTATTCGGATCTCGGGTCGTTACAGCTGGTATCAGAGCACAGTTGTGGATATAAGAATCGTAAATAGATGTAGTGGTCCACTAGTCCATAATGATGATGTACAGTTGGCACTGGCTTAGGGCATCGTGTGTTTTATTGATTCCATTATTTTTTGTGTCTTCTGTCTGTTTGCAGTAGGCGAGTATGGCTTCGAGGCGGAAGACTCGCTCTCAGCACGGACAGTCAGCAGGAGAGCAGGAGGAGCAGAGCAGGGTGCCACCAGTTGCCACCCAGGCAGAGGATACATCAAGAGTTCCGGGGGGCGGGGATTTCTTTCGGAGCATGTTTCAGGCCATGGCTCAGCAGTTTGGCGGTGATGCTGGCGAGGGCTCGTCGTCCAGGGGTGGACCCAGTCGTGTTGTGAGAGACTTTTTACAGTTTCACCCACCCTATTATGAGGGCTAGCCAGATCTCGATGTGGCCAGGAGATGGCTTGATGAGATGGAGAGAGTGTTCAGTTCCATGCACTGTGCTGAGAAAAACATGGTGATGTTGGCTTGCAACCAGTTGCAGGGTACGGCTCATGATTGGTGATCTTCGGAGTGGAAGACATCCTTTCTGTCTCATCCGCTTCAGGAGATCACGTGGAAGGACTTTGTTACGATCTTCGAGCGTACTTACTGTCCATCCTATGTTGGTACGCAGAAGATGCGTCAGTTTTTGGAGCTGGTTCAGGGCGACATGTCAGTGTTGCGGTACAGGGCTCGGTTCATGGAGTTAGGTCGTTATGCTCCCCATATCATGGAGCATGATGGAGTGAAGGCGGAGCAGTTCGTCCAGGGTTTGAGGCGAGAGTTGAGGCACCTCTTGATGGTGAACACTGCTACTAATTTGGAGATAGCATCTCGTGTGGCGGCATCTCTGGAGCTGGATATGAAGAAGGTCCGAGGACAAGGAGGCCAGGGGCAATCCCAGTCAGGGCGCAGCCATCAGTAGGCTACCCAACAGCAGGGCTCTTTTTAGCATGCGTCGGGTGGTTTAGTAGCGTCGACACCGACAGCGTCAGCGATAGGATCTGTGACTTTTGGCACGAAGGTTAAGAGGTTCTTCAAGAAGAACTTTGGGAAGAAGTGTAAGGATCAGAGGCAGGCGTCATCGGACAGTGTATAGTAGCCGGTCCCTTTTCAGTGTCAGGGATCAGTGGGTGGATCGCAAGGACCGTGTCCCCGGTGTGGCGAGTCCCATCTAGGCAGGCAGTGCACGGTGCTGGTGGTTTGTTTCAGGTGTGACCAGCCAGGGCATATGGCACGTGACTATCCCCAGAGGCAGCAGCAACAACAGTTTCCTCCGCAGCAGTAGTATCCCCAGCAGCAGAGGCCACTGCAGCAGCAGTAGCAGCAGGGGTAGTATCCTCCGCTACCCAGGTCAGCGAGTGTGGGGGCAGGCAGAGATCTCGAGGCCAGATTACACACATGACCAGGGCAGAGGCAGTGGCGTCACAGCTCGTGGAAGGTACCGTTCATATTTTGGGTTGTGCGGCTCGGGTTTTGTTTGATTCTGGCGCATCTCATTCTTTTATTTCGGAGGATTTCACGCCGAGTATCGAGGAGCCGGTGACCCAATTGTCCTGTGATTTGACAGTGGAGTTGCCTTCGGATGATTTTATGATCACTCCGTATTGTTTCGATGAGGATCCTGTGTGGGTCGAAGGGCAGAGCTTGCCGGCCAGGCTTTATGCATTGCCACTTCAGGATTTTGATGTGATTTTGGACATGGATTGACTCGAGACACATCATGCTTTGGTGGGTTGTGGCTCGAAGAGGGTTTATTTCCGGCGACTTCATTGACCCACCTTCTATTTCGAAGGTATTAGGTCTTCCTCTTCCCGCTTTCTTATTCGGCTATTAGGGCTCGTCGTTTACTTGATGTGGGTTGTCAGGGTTTTCTCGCTTCTATGGTCGTGGCAGACCAGATGGAGTCGGATGTCGAGGACATTCCGGTGGTGTGCGAGTTTTCTGATATTTTTTTGGAGGACTTACCTGGATTGCCTCCCCAGTGGGAGACCGATTTTGTGATCGAGATTGTGCTTAGTACGGGACCTTTATCGAAGGCTCCTTACCATATGGCTCCCGCTGAGTTGAGAGAGTTGAGGGCGCAGTTGTAGGAGTTGCTGGCCAAGGGGTATATTCATCCTAGCTTTTCCCCTTGGGGTGCGCCAGTGTTGTTCGTGAAGAAGAAGGATGGTAGTCTGAGGCTGTGCATTGACTACCGACAACTGAATGATGTGACCGTTAAGAATAAGTATCTTTTGCCACGGATCGATGACTTATTCGACCAGCTTCAGTCTGCTCGAGTGTTCTCACAGATTGATTTGCGGTCCGGTTATTATCAGATGTGGATTCGAGATTCCAACGTGGAGAAGAGTGCGTTTCGCTCGAGATATGGGCATTATGAGTTTTTGGTGATGCCGTATGGGCTCACCAATGCCCCCGCAGCGTTTATAGATTTGATGCAGAGGGTGTTTCGTCCGTACTTGGACCAGTTCGTGGTCGTGTTCATGGACGACATCCTGTTTATTCGTGGTCTGTAGATGAGCATGCGTATCATTTGAGGGTTATGTTGCAGACTTTGCGAGATCACCAATTGTATGCTAAGCTCAGCAAGTGCGAGTTTTGGCTTCACGAGGTACATTTTTTGGGGCACGTGATTTCTGGTGATGGTATTTCCGTGGATCTAGCCAAGGTCGAGGCAGTGATGCAGTGGCCGAGGCCGAGGACCGTGATGGAGATCCGGAGTTTCTTGGGGCTTGCAGGCTATTATAGGAGATTCATTCAGGATTTCTCTCGTGTTGTAGCCCCGATGACCAGGCTTATGCGGAAGCATGTGCCGTTTGTCTGGACTGGTGAGTGTGAGCAGAGCTTTATGGAGCTTAGAAGGTTGCTCACCTCGACACCAGTGTTGGTATTGCCTTCTGGATCGAGAGGTTTTGTGGTGTGTACAGATGCTTCTGGGGTTGGGTTGGGTGCTGTGCTGATGCAGCACGGTAGAGTTGTGGCTTATGCATCTCGGCAGCTAAAGCCGCATGAGGAGAACTACCCTACCCATGATCTTGAGTTGGTGGCTGTGATCTTCGCATTGAAGATCTGGAGGCATTGTCTGTATGGTGAGAAGTTTGAGGTGTTCATAGACCATCAGAGTCTGAGGTATGTGTTCACTCAGAAGGACCTTAACCTCAGGCAGAGGCGATGGATGAAGTATATGAAGGATTATGACTTCACCCTATCTTATCAGCCGGGCAGGATGAATGTCGTCGCCGATGCCTTGAGCAGGAAGGTTGTGGTCAGCGCCATGACGATGAGGAAGTGGAGGCTCTGGGAACAGGTGCCAGCCGTGACATTTAGGGTCAAGGTTCCCCAAGAGCCGGGGTCAGCTGTTCTTGCGAGCTTGACGGTCACGCCTGTGATTCGTCGTCAGGTGACAGATGCTCAGCGTGCTGACCTTGAGTTGTCTCGGATTTTGGCTTTAGCTGATGTGGAGTTAGACGAGGACGGAGCCGTGAGATTCTGTGGTAGGCTGTACGTCCCATCCGAGGAGTAGGTGAGGCGTGCGGTGTTACTAGAGGCTCATAGGAGTCGGTACACTGTGCACCCGGGTGCGATGAAGATGTATCGGAACCTGAAGAGGTAGTTCTGGTGGCCAGGCATGAAGAGAGATATTGCCGAGTATGTGGCCCGATGCCTGACCTGTTAGCAGGTGAAGGCGGAGCATCAGCGACCAGGAGGAACTCTTTAGCCCTTGGATGTTCCCGTGTGGAAATGGGACAACGTGACCACGGATTTTGTGGTGGGATTGCCGAGGACTCCGAGTGGGCATGACAGTATTTGGTTGCTGGTGGATAGGTTGATAAAAGTGGCTCGGTTGTTACCGATCAAAGTCAGCTGGAGTGTGCCCAAGTTGGCTCGTCTCTATGTGGAGCGGATCGTGCCTTTGCATGGAATCCCCATTTCCATTGTGTCAGATCGAGATCCACGTTTCACTTCGGGATTCTGGAGGAGTTTCCAACGAGCTCTTGGCACGGAGTTAGCATTTAGCTCAGCGTACCACCCTCAGTCGGACGGTCAGTCAGAGAGGACCATCCAGACTTTGGAGGATATGTTGAGATCATGTTGCCTGGAATGGCAAGGGAGTTGGATTCACCATATGCCATTGGTGGAGTTTGCCTATAACAACAGCTATCATTCGAGCATTGGGATGGCTCCTTATGAGACGTTGTACGGGTGACCCTGTCGGACTCCAGTCGATTGGTCTGTGGTTGGTGAGTGTGTTGTGACAGGACTGGAGCTGGTGCAGCAGTGCATTGATGTGGTGCATCTGGTCCTTCAGAACATGCTGGCGGCGCAGAGTCGGCAGAAGAGTTATGCCGATCGGAGATGACAACCACTCTGTTTTGCGGTCGGTGACCGTGTATTCTTGAGAGTCTCTCCCATGAAGGGCATGATGAGATTTGGACAGCGTGGGAAGCTGAGTCCCCGCTATGTTGGTCCTTTTCTCATCGTGGAGCGCATTGGCGAGGTTGCTTATCGGTTGCAGCTACCTCCTGAGTTTGCAGCGGTGCATGATGTGTTCCATGTCTCGATGTTGTAAAAGTATATGCCCGATATTTCTCATATGTTGAAGGACTCGGTGTGGCCCGAGGTGACTCCCGATCTGTCTCTACCGGAGTTCCCTATCCGTATTGAGGATCGGTGAGAGCAGCACCTACGGAACAAAGTTATCCCTCTGGTTAAGATGGTGTGGCTGCGGCATTCTGGTGGTGAGGCTTCTTGGGAGCGTGAGGACGAGATGCGTCAGCAGTTCCCTTACCTCTTCGAGTGAGTTCCCTCTTCTTCCCCCTGAGCTTTGTTCTTAAATTTCGAGGATGAAATTTGTTTAAGAGGGGAGGGCTGTAATATCCCGGACCTTTCGAATCCTTTCTTTTTGGGTCCCAGATCGGCTTTCTCGGAGTGTCCGACTCCGTTGTGTGTGAAATTATGTTTCGGGCATCTTTCGTGTTCGGATCGGTGCGATTCGGAGCTGTTTCGGAGGCCCAGAGTGCGTCCGCGGCTTTTCCGCGCGTTGTGAACGCGTCACGTGGTGGACTGAGAGAGAGAGATGGGGTTTCTCCCTCTCTGAGTGAAAGAGTAAAAAATGATGAAAATAAAAATGAAAATGCGTGCGTAAAAGGGTGATGTAGAAAGGACGGTAGAGAGTATGACCTGAAAGGTCACTCTATACGGGGACGTGGAGCCTAGACTTATCGGACCCTCGGTATAGGGCGGAGAACGGGATCCGAAGACCCTCTCACACAAACTGAACCCCTTCCCGGTAGGCGTGACCTACCATTCTGAGGACAACCTTCTATATACCGAGTGCGAATCTGGGACTCTACGTAGTAGAAGTTGGCGGACACAAAGACACACGTAGACTCAGAATTTGGGACGGCATATCATTCCTCACATGATGATAATAACATGAATATAACAAGTGAACAGACCACCGCAGGATATTGATCCGTGCGGGGTTTTAATAACAATATAATAAAATGCCGAAAGAAAAATGCCAAAAGTAAATGACCACGGTGAAATGACTCACCGCGGCCGATTATAGTACAAACAGACCCGGGATTTAGCTATCCGCGGGTATTATAGACATAAAGTAAAATTTACTACAAGCACGCGTTTGGTGGTGTGATCGCCAGGGACCGAGGGCCCCGAACTGGTTGATTGATCGCTTGGCCTTTGACGCGGGATTTGCGCGGGTTCCTTCTTCCTCTTCGTTCGACGGGTCGAAGAAGGGGGCTTTTGACTGGTTACCCTACAAAATAAACAAACAGAAAATAAAATTAAGTTAGACAAGTGATATAATATGATAACAATTCATAAGATAAAACAGTGATAACATGTATGACAAACTAAAAGCACAACAAAATAGTAAGAGTAACAAAAGAGCCGCTGATGGCGACACAAGCGCGAAGCGGGCAAACGGTGGGACGAGACGGCTTCCCCGTGTACGAGAGCACGCGGGAGCGTTGATTGGGCCGGAGGTTCGGCTTTTATTCCTGCACGAATTTAAGAAGGATTAAATATATGTACGCAAAACATGTTTATATATATATATATGTACAAATATACATATACATGTCTAATGATATATATATATATAAAACTATATATATTAATATATATACATAATGATATATATAAAATATCTATCTACACCCTGAAAATAAAAGAAACAAAATAAAATAGCTAAACTAGGATATTTAAAATAAAGAGAAGGGAAGAAAAAGAACTCTTTTTTAAGGCTTTTCATGAGACTTTATTTATATGTGTATATAGTATATATATGGGATATATATAAGAGAGATATATATATATAGCATATAAAATACTACAGATGAATACTAAATGCTCTATTATAGATTTAGTATATATATCTGCACTTTATATGTACTATATAAATACTATATATATGCTATATACATAAATACTACACACAGGGAGGACAGGGAGAGATAGAGAGGCAGAAGGATGAGGGGTCGGGTGTGAGAGATTGAGAAAGAGAGAGTAAGAAAACAGGGAGAAAAATAGAGAGAAGGTGAGAGAGAGTAACAATAAAAAAATAAAAAAAAAGAGAAAGGATGAGAGGGATCGAGAGAGAGAGAGAGAGGGAGAAGCAGAGACGAGAGAGATGAGAGGGGGAGAAAGAGATTAAGAAAGAGAGAGAAAAAAATATAAAAGATGAGGGAGAGAGAGATCGGGTGAAAGAGGAGAAGAGAGAGTCAAAGAGAGAAAGAGAGAGGTTAAGATAGAGAGAGATACGACAGGGAGGGGGGTGAATAAAAATAAATAAAAAAAAATAAGAAAGTGAGGGAGAGATCGAGAGAAAGAGGGAGAGAGAGAGAGACGCGAGAGGGGGAGAGAGAGAGGCCGACGATGGGGAAGAAGAGAGAGAGAGGGAGAGGGAAGAAGAGAGAGATAGAGATAGGAGAGGAGAGAGAAAAAACGGAGAGAGGGAGTGGGGGAGAGAGTACGAGAGAAATGGGAAAGAGAGAGAAGGAAATCGAGAGTGTGAGAGAGAGAGAGAGAGCCGCGATAGAGAGAGGTAGAGAGAAAAAAGAAAAAAATAAAAAGAGAGAGAGAGGACCGAGAGAGAAAGGGAGATGAGAGGGGGATCGCAAGAGAGTGAGAAAGAGAGAGGGGGTGAGAGGGGAGAGAGAGCAGCGCGAGAGATAGAGAGGGGGAGAGAGAAGAGAGGAAGAGCACGGTGGGAAGTGGGGGGGGGTCGACGCGGTAGTGGCCGGAGGCAGCGCGGCGGTGTCCACGGCGACGTGGGGAGGTGAGCTCGACGTGGGCAGTACGTCGGGGTGGACGGACGTGCAGTTGGTGGAGGACGACGTCTGATAACGAGAAAGTTTGTCGTTTAAAACACGCGTATAACAATCTTAAAATCGAACTCGCACAAAATGATCAAAGGAGAACGTAGTACTATGGCAAGCACGGGTCGAATCCACAGGGAAGAAGATACTTTTAGAGTTTAAAACCTTGTAACCTTTTAGAAAATGTTTGTGATTTTTTTGTAGCTTGAAGAGAATGATTAAACAAAGAATGATTCTAACAATTAATTCAAAATGCCTATGATTATGAGTCTATGCCATGGGAAATAATTGCATAACATTGAGAAGAAGAGGTAGAAAAAGTAGGAAGAGAGGGAAGATGAACAAACTCTAGATCAAATGAACACTTCTTTCATTAACATAAAGAAACGATTACATGAAGTGCAAGACGAGCTTACAATAAAGATGTGACGAGATTACAATGAAGTAAAATGAAACTAAAGCAATAGCAACAAGAGGAGCCTGAGATGTGAAGATGGTAGCCGCAATGGTGATGACGGCGCCGTCCTCTCTTGGCCTTGGATCACGAACCACCTTGTGGAAGATGTCGTCTACACCGGGAGGAAGTCGCCTTTGTCGTTGAAGCTGTCTTTGGAGGGTGAATAACTTTGAACCCAAGAGGAATTAGGGGATGCCCAAGAAGAAGAAGTTGAAGAGGAGGGAGAGAGAAAGAACTTTGATGAAGAACTCAGATGGAAAAGAAGAACATAAGAACTTCAAAAATAAAGAAATAACAGAAACTAGCACCTCGGATGAACAGTGAAATCACAGGACAGCAAGTTAAAAAACGAGAAATATATTCCAAACCAGAAAGAATTAGAAGATGAGCAAGAAGAAGAAGTTGTAGAACACATAAAAACCAAGAACTTTCATGAAGACATCAAGAGCAGAAAATGACTAGAAGAGGGAGAAATAAGGGGAAGAACAGAGAAAAATACTGAGTCGCAGATGAACAGGATAGCACAGTGAAAAACATAAAATATCTTGAAAACCAGAAGAAATTAGAAGATGAGCAAGAAGAAGAAATTGTAGAGGACTTAAAAACAAAGAACTTTCATGAAGATCACATGAGAAGAAGAGGGACGGAAGAAGGCGAACTCGGCGGCTCAAGAAGATGTGAGAGGGAGAGGGAGAGAAAAATTGCCAAAAGAAGAACTCCCCTTCTCCTCCTTGCCATGGGCTATTTATAGGGAAAGTTGGATAGATAGAGGGTGGAGATTATATCAAAAGGAGATGGATGGCTGAGATTCAAGTGGAATATGATGCATGGGGAAGAGAAAAAGTAGGTGGGCACCCCCTTTCTTGGACTTTAGGCACCCTATTCCCAAGGCTCATCATGTCTCTCCTTTATTTCAAACTTTGAATGTCATTTTCCTCCTTTTCAAAATTTAAACTTTGGATTCTTCCTTTTCAAACTTTGAATTCGAAATTTTGAACATTACTTTCCCAACCAAAATATTTTGAATTCTTTATTTGACTTGGTCAAAATGGTGATGACCCTTTTGTCCCCGGCTTCTTTTGTAATTACCTTTGGTGTCCTACACACACATAATTACACTTTAGTCCATAAAAATTACCACAATGTGCACATCAATCTCAAATGCTCATAGTTATGCAATGGAGAATTAATGCTCATGGCCCTCAACTTCAAATTATTAGATAAAATTATCAAATTAATCAATTTACGTGAAAGCTCCAATTTAAATGCGGAGTTGAGGTTAACTATGAAATATGCATAATTACCTAATTATATACACATAAAATGCTGTTTATGCGATGAATTATCATAAGAAATGGAGACTTATCACACCCCCCAACTTGAACATTGCTAGTCCCTTAGCAATGTAAACAATTATAAAATTAGGACTAGCAAACACTCATGTGTCACATATCTTGGCAAGAACATTATGCATAATGATTTAGACTTTGGAGTATTACAAGTTCAAGTAGAATGTATTTGGTATAAATTTCATCAGTCCATGTGTTTAGACCTTTCCTCAGGATACACTCAAAATTAAATGTCTCTTTGTGTATAAGTGATATAACTTGACTAGTGACTTCCAAACAATCTAGATGAATGAGTCTTCTACCTTTCACTTAAAGATGATTTTCAATTCTGCCCACCTCTTGAATTGAGCTTCTCGAATTATAGGTAGCTTCACTCTACCAGTTTATACTTCTTTTTTTTTTCTTTTTTCTTTTTTTTTGACACACGGTGCTGCACATCCCTTCGCCGTTTGACGCGAACCTCAACTCTTGCCTTAGGAGAAGCAGGCCCGGTTACTAAGTTCAGGGGCATTTTCCATGTGTGTGTATTTTTTTTTTGGCATGTAGCTTTTTCCTCACGATTATGTTCAACGAATGGACATAATATTCATCACCACCTAAGTGTCAAGTAAAATTCTCATCATCCTAATGTTTGTCATCCACCGATCTTGTTATTGTGTAATTGTGTGCAAGTTCAATAGAATTTTCAGGTGTATTCTGAGGAAAAGGCTAAAGACATAACCAATTAATTCATCCCTTTAATTTGTAACTTTCACATGTAAGACTCTAAGTCCTATCATTCTAAGAAAAGTTTTCCATCATGAAATATGAACATGAAACACGTGTTAGAGGTGTGATGAAAGGTTACAATTATTTTGAGAAAATTCGAGCTCAAGCTACCCCCCAACTTAGGTGACATTGTCCCTAATGGTATGAGTAAGATATAGAAATGAAATAAAGTCATAAAAAGTAGAGGGAAGGATAGATATGACCTGAGAGAGAGATGTCATCATCAAAGAAATATTGCTCCATGCTCCATGCTCCTTAGATAAAAGAAGAAAATCAATCAAATTTTTTTTTTTGAAAAGAGATAGGATAATTAGGTTGCCTTCCAAGAAGCGCTAAGTTTAACGTCTTCAGCCAGACACAATATAGCTTACAATGGGTTACTCAGCCTGAGAGAGTCCTCCTGCAGCATTGGAAGATTTTCAATGTAAAGTTTCAAACGTTGACCATTGACAGTGAAAGTTTGACTAGTTTTAGGATCAAGAATTGTTACTGCACCATGGTCAAATATTTTAATTACCACATATGGTCCATCCCATCGAGATTTCAATTTACCGGGGAATAATCACAGCCTAGAGTTAAAAAGCCAGACCTTTTGGTTGATTTGAAAAGTTTTGCGTGAAATGTGTTTATCATGGAATGCTTTTGTCTGGGCTTTATAAATCCTAGAGTTCTCATAGGCTTCATTGCGAAGTTCCTCTAACTCATTCAGTTGAAGGGCACTATGGGAACTAGCCTGTGCTAAATCAAGATTGAATTGTTTGATTGCCCAATAGGCCCCATGTTCCAATTCGACTGGCAAATGACATGGCTTTCCAAAAATAAGCCTATAAGGGGACATGCCAATGGGAGTTTTGTAGGTGGTCCGATAGGCCCATAAAGTATCATCTAATCTTTCTGACCAATCTTTCCTATCAGGCCGGACAGACTTTTGCAAAATGTTCTTGATCTCCCTATTAGAAACCTCCACCTGGCCACTAGTCTGGGGATGATAGGGGGTAGCAATCTTATGTGTTATCCCATACTTCCGAAGCAAAGCCCGGAATTGAGAATGGATGAAGTGTGAACCCCCATCACTAATGATAGCCCTGGGACACCCAAATCGAGAGAAAATGTTCTTGCGAACAAATTTCATGATAATTTTGTGATCATTAGTCCTTGTGGCTATAGCTTCTATCCACTTAGACACGTAATCCACCGCCACCAAAATGTACTCATGTCCAAAAGATGACGGAAACGGTCCCATGAAGTCAATTCCCCATACATCAAAAATTTCCACAACCAGGATAGGGTTTAAAGGCATCATGTCCCTACGTGACATGTTTCCCATAGCCTGACATCGCTCACAAGATTTGTAAAATTCGAATACATCTTTGAATACTGTGAGCCAGTAGAACCCACTCTGCAAAACTTTGGCTGCCGTTTTTTTACTTGAAAAATGCCCCCCACAAGCTAAGGTGTGGCAAAATGTCAGAATGCTTTGTTGCTCACCTTCAGGGACACACCTCCGAATGATTTGGTCTGGTCCAAAATGGAATAGCTCAGGGTCTTCCCAAAAGAAGTATTTGAGCTTAGCAAAGAAGCGGTCTTTTTCTTGTTTGGACCAACCTTCAGGAATTTTTTTCACGGCTAAGTAATTGACAATGTGTGCATACCATGGGGGTGGAATGTGAGATACACTAAGGAGGTGTTCATCTGGAAATGAGTCCTGTAAGGGTGTGGTGTCTGATGTGATAATTCGAGACAAGTGATCTGCAACAACATTTTCACTTCCTTTCTTATCCCGAATTTCCAAATCAAATTCTTGTAATAAAAGGATCCATCTAATCAACCTTGATTTGACATCTTTTTTAGACAGCAGGTGTCTGAGAGCTGAGTGGTCAGATAACACAATGACTTTGGCCCCTAGCAGATAGGACCGAAATTTTTCAAGGGCAAAGACAACAGCAAGTAACTCCTTTTCTGTTGTGGTGTACCTAAGTTGGGCATCAACGAGTGTGCGACTCGCATAGTAAATCACCACAGGCTTTTTATCTACCCTTTGCCCCAAAACAGCACCTAAAGCATAATCCGAGGCATCACACATAATTTCAAAAGGCAATGACCAATTAGGAGTTTGCAAGATTGGGGCATTGGTCAATGTCATTTTCAATGATTCAAAAGCCTCAAGACATGATTGGTCAAGATGGAATGGGACTTCCTTAGCCAGCAGATTAGTGAGAGGTCTAGCAACTTTAGAGAAATCTTGAATAAACCGGCGATAGAAGCCGGCATGACCTAAAAAGGAACGGATTTGTTTCACTGAGATGGGTGGTGGTAGTTTGGCAATAAGCTCAACCTTGGCTTTATCCACCTCAATCCCTCTTGCTGACACTATATGTCCCAGAACGATGCCCTTTTTAACCATGAAATGACTCTTTTCCCAACTGAGGATAAGATTATTGTCTATGCATCTCTTCATGACTTTGGCTAAGTGGTCTAGACAAGAATCAAATGTGTCCCCAAAAATGGAGAAATCGTCCATGAAAACCTCTAAAAAGTTACCCACAATGTCAGAAAAAATAGCTAACATGCATCTTTGAAATGTGGCGGGAGCATTACATAGTCCAAAGGGCATTCTTCGAAAAGCAAAGGTTCCGTAGGGACAGGTAAATGTGGTTTTTTCCTGATCCTCTGGGTAGATAGCCACCTGATTGTATCCAGAATACCCATCCAGAAAACAGAAGTATTTTTGCCCTGCTAATTTTTTCAAAATTTGGTCAATGAATGGGAGGGGAAAATGGTCCTTCTTTGTCATGGAGTTGAGCTTCCTATAATCAATGCAGACCCTCCATCCCGTGGTCAACCTAGTAGGTATCAACTCCTCTTGATCATTGGTGATCACAGTCAGTCCTGATTTCTTTGGGACTATTTGTGTTGGATTGACCCACTGACTATCAGAAATTGGGTAGATGATTCCGACATCTAACCACTTGACCACCTCATTTTTGACCACCTCCTTCATGTGTGGATTTAATATCCTCTGCATGTCTCTACTTGGTTTTGCATTCTCCTCCATATAAATATGGTGCTGACAAATGGATGGACTAATCCCTTTAAGATCAGCGACAGACCAACCTATAGCCCCCTTATGAGATTTAAGACCTAACTAGTTTCTCCTCATGGTTAGGTTCAAGGTCACTTGCTATGATGACTGGCAAGGTTTGGTCTGGGCCTAGGAATGCATACTTAAGGGAGGCTGGCAATGGTTTTAGTTCAACCTGAGGAGGGGATTGGAAAGAGGGCAGAGCTGGTTCAGATTTAAGCTGAGGCAAAGGTTCAACTGGGGGCCATGTCCTAAGTTGAGTTGACAAGATGTCAACTTCCTCTCTCATTCCAGTCCTACTGTCCCTTTCAATCTCCAATAATTCCTCAATGGTGTCAACAGCATAGCAATCTCCTTTTTGATCATGAAATTTGGATGCCTTAAAAATGTTGATGCTGACTTTCTGGTCCCCAAAAGATATGTCCATAATTCCTGAAGCACAGTCTATATTAGCCCTAGCCGTGGCTAAAAATGGTCTACCCAAAATGATAGGAGTATACTTGATTTCTTGGGGAGAAATCATGTCCAAAATAAGAAAGTCAGCAGGGAAGTAGCACTCATTCACTTTAACAATGACATCCTCAATAAGGCCCTTTGGAGTCTTGATTGATCTATCGGCGAGCTGGAGAACAATGGGAGTAGGATTGAGCTCACCGATGTCAAACTGCTCATAGATGGAGGTAGGGAGTAAATTCACACTAGCTCCTAAATCAAGGAGAGCCTTATCAAATGTCACACCCCCAATGTTGCAAGAGATAAGGGGTGCTCCAGGATCTTTTAACTTTCTTGGAAGTTGGTTGAGGACCACAGCACTAACGTTCTCCGGGAGTCGAACCTTTTCCGGGGTCACTCGTGGGTCCCGCCTAGGAGTGCACATTTCTTTTAAGAATCTAGCATAGGCCGGGACATGTTTGATGGCATCGAGGAGAGGGATGTTGATGTGTACTTGTTTGAAGAGCTCCATCATCTCCTCATTATAGGCTGGTTGTTTCTTTTTGGGCTTTAAGGCATTGGGAAATGGCACTGTAGGTTGGTAAGTGCTGGGCCCTTCCTCTATTTTCCTCTTTCCCTTGACATCCTCTTCCTGGCTGGGCTCCTCCTCACTATCAGAAGATATGTCAGGGGCCTGGACTGATGAACTAGGAGTGGACCCCTGAGGATCTTTGAGGACTTTACCACTTCTTAAGGTCGAAATTGCTTTTGCATTTTCGAGTTGTGGGCCTTTTTGTGGTATTTGGCCTGATGGGTGCTGGAGGAGAGGAGGAATTGGCTGGTTAATGGGGAAGTTCGGTTGTGGGAAGCCCGGAAGATTATTTCGTGGGTTGGCAATGGACTGACTTGGCAATTGGCCCACTTCCCTTCTCATGGTGGCTTCAGCCAATTGGCCCAATTGAGTCTCCAACTTAGAGATGGTTTGTTGATGGGATTGGAGGGTCTGTTGGAAAGATTGACTTTGGGCTTGAATAGTTTGTTGGAAGGATTGATTTTGGGCCAGAATTAGTTGTTGTAACTGATGGAATCTATCATCAGTTTGGGAGTCCTGGTGGTGTTGCGGAGGAGGTTGATAGATTTGGTGGGAATTGGAAGATTGTCCGTAATTGGGCTGAGGAGGTTGGTATGGGACCTGACCCTGGTTAAATCGGGGAAGTGGTTGTTGGGCTTGCGGTCCCCGACCATAAGCATTTCCTTGGAATGGTGGCTGTGCTTGAAATTGGTGTTGGATGGGTGGTTTGTGAGTTTGAGACGCAGAGGGGATGGTGGGCTGATTGGGAGATTGTTGATTTCTCCAATTGAAATTGGGGTGATTCCTCCAACCCGGATTATAGGTGTTAGAAAATGGGTCATAGTTGGGCTTAGAGAATCTCTGGGCTGCTTGGACTTGCTCCTGTATAAAAGGTGGTAACTGGGCTGCTGTTGGGCAATCGGACACATGATGGTCCGGGCTAGCACATAAAGCACACACCTCATGGTGTGTTGGGTCCGAGTATGAGTTGGACGTAGGTAAGATGGTGGTTTCTTGTTTGTTTTGAGCCAGGAGCTGGTCTAACTTGTGGGCTAGCATATCAACATGTTCTAGCTTTTGGGCCATGATGTCCACATTGTCCAATTTTTGATGGATGAAATTTACATCCACCCTAGCTTCAGGTTCCACCCGATACATCCCGGCCCGTTTAGAGGGCCCAATGGTTCTCTCATATGAGGATAAGGAAGCATGGTTGATTGAATTCTCGCTCAACATTTCAAATAAGGCATAGGCCTCATCCTCACTCTTACTCATAAAGGCGCCACCACATGATGCATCTACAATCTGCCTAACTTGATCATCTAGGCCCTCATAGAAAGCTTGCACTATTTACCATTTGGAGAGCCCATGATATGGACATTTTCTGAGTAGTTCCTTTAATCTCTCCCATGATTCATGTATTTGTTCATTTGGGAGTTGCGCGAATCCTGTGATTGCACGTCTCATGGTGTTGGTTCTACGGATGGGGTAAAACTTCTTAAGGAACTCATGCTGCATATCTGCCCATGTGCCAATAGGTTTCCCTAAGGTCCCTAGCCAGTATTTGGCTTTGTCCTTAAGTGAGAAAGAGAATAAGGTCAAGCAGAGAGCATCATCTGTGAAATTTTGAATTTTCACAGTGGAACAAATTTCTAGAAATTCATCCAGATGTTTATAGGGATCTTTATTGGTCTTCCCATAAAAGGATGGGAGCATCTGAATGGTGCTAGATTTGATCTCATAGTGCAAAGCATGGACATTAGGCAGTTGGATACAAGTGGATGGCTGATAATTCGAAGGAATGAAATATTCCTTCATCTGTTTGGGCACCCCTAATTGGTGTTGTTCAGTCATAGGCTGGGTTTGATTTTGAGCCGGATTAAAAATGAATCGCTCAATCTCACTAATGGGCTCAACTAAGTCACGATATTGAGATCTTCTCCCTTGCATAAACCAAGGTTAAATATGAGAGATGTGGAAAAAAATTATGATTTTTTTATGATTTTTTTTGTTTTGACTCAAATTAAGACGAAGAGAGAGAAGATGAGATTTTGTTTGTTTTTGTTTTTGTTTTTGTTTTTTTTATGCAAACACAAACAAGTTGTCACACAAATTACTTAATGCCCTAGATGTGACCTAGACCTACAAATTGGGTTTCACAAAATGGCTAAAGTGAAACTTAAGTTCACCCTCAATATTTCCACCGGCCAGGTAAGGGGTGGGGTAGTGGGAGGTTCCCCCTACTTTCGTAGGGACCTAATTATGCCAAACCACTAGCCCGCTTAAGGCGTTTGCCGTCCGACCGTCTTGCCTTAGGCACCGATTTTCAAAAGAGGGTAAGCTCAAATAACACAAGAACCACAGTATGAACTTAGGGCCAATATCTACTGAATTTTATTTGAGGTCTAGGTGATACAAAGATGCAAGAGAATTATGATTTGTGGGCTAAGGAAGGGTGATGGAATCCCCACCTTATCTTGCTTATGGGTGTTGCCCTTAAGATATTTTGAAATGATATGCAACAAAGCAAGTTCAAACAAGGGGTTCTATGCAAGCATGAAAATGCATGAGCATGCTTTTGGAAAAGTTAGAGTACTCACCTTGCCTCCCGCAATCTTCAACAATGTAATTAACAATAATTAGATAATAAAGAAAAAGAGCTTCTATCCTAAATGATGCATGACTTAGAACATGAAAGTGTGATTTCTACTCTTGCAATGAAGATTTTTATTGAAGTTCAAGTGATGTTTTTTTTTATATTTTTATTTAGTGAACCTATCTAACCACAAGATATAAAATGTAGAGAAATGAAATTAAAATGAAGGAGGAAAAGTTTGGATACTTACTTGAAAAACGTTCCCCCGTTCTTTTTTTTTCAAAATGAATGACAAAAAGACTAAGGAAAAGGTGGAGACTTACCTCTGAATTTTTTTTTTGAATTTTCAAGTTGCTTCCTTTTTTTTTCTTTTTTCCTATAAAAATAAGAAAAGAGAACTTTATTAGTACACTATATACATAAGGAAAATAAAGTTCTTAAGTCAAAAATAACCATTCCTCCCCGGCAACGACGCCAAAAATTGATAACGAGAAAGTTTATCGTTTAAAACACGCATATAACAGTCTTAAAATCGAACTCGCACAAAATGATCAAAGGAGAACGTAGTACTATGGCAAGCACGGGTCGAATCCACAGGAAGAAGATACTTTTAGAGTTAAAAACCTTGTAACCTTTTAGAAAATGTTTGTGATTTTTTTGTAACTTGAAGAGAATGATTAAACAAAGAATGATTCCAACAATTAATTCAAAATGCCTATGATTATGAGTCTATGCCATGGGAAATAATTGCATAACATTGAGAAGAAGAGGTAGAAAAAGTAGGAAGAGAGGGAAGATGAACAAACTCTAGATCAAATGAACACTTCTTTCATTAACATAAAGAAACGATTACATGAAGTGCAAGACGAGCTTACAATAAAGATGTGACGAGATTACAATGAAGTAAAATGAAACTAAAGCAATAGCAACAAGAGGAGCCTGAGATGTGAAGATGGTAGCCGCAATGGTGATGACGGCGCCGTTCTCTCTTGGCCTTGGATCACGAACCACCTTGTGGAAGATGTCGTCTACACCGGGAGGAAGTCGCCTTTGTCGTTGAAGCTGCCTTTGGAGGGTGAATAACTTTGAACCCAAGAGGAATTAGGGGATGCCCAAGAAGAAGAAGTTGAAGAGGAGGGAGAGAGAAAGAACTTTGATGAAGAACTCAGATGGAAAAGAAGAACATAAGAGCTTCAAAAATAGAGAAATAACAGAAACTAGCACCTCGGATGAACAGTGGAATCACAGGACAGCAAGTTAAAAAATGAGAAATATATTCCAAATCAGAAAGAATTAGAAGATGAGCAAGAAGAAGAAGTTTTAGAACACATAAAAACCAAGAACTTTCATGAAGACATCAAGAGCAGAAAATAACTAGAAGAGGGAGAAATAAGGGGAAGAACAGAGAAAAATACTGAGTCGCAGATGAACATGATAGCACAGTGAAAAATATAAAATATCTTAAAAATCAGAAGGAATTAGAAGATGAGGAAGAAGAAAAAATTGTAGAGGACTTAAAAACAAAGAACTTTCATGAAGACAACATGAGAATAAGATGGACGGAAGAAGGCGAACGCGGCGGCTCAAGAAGATGTGAGAGGGAGAGGGAGAGAAAAATTGCCAAAAGAAGAACTCCCCTTCTCCTCCTTGCCATGGGCTATTTATAGGGAAAGTTGGATAGATAGAGGGTGGAGATTATATCAAAAGGAGATGAATGGCTGAGATTCAAGTGGAATATGATGCATGGGGAAGAGAAAAAGTAGGTGGGCACCCCCTTTCTTGGACTTTAGGCACCCCATTCCCAAGACTCACCATGTCTCTCCTTTATTTCAAACTTTGAATGTCCTTTTCCTCCTTTTCAAACTTTAAACTTTGGATTCTTCCTTTTCAAACTTTGAATTCAAAATTTTGAACATTCCTTTCCCTCCAACCAAAATATTTTGAATTCTTTATTTGACTTGGTCAAAATGGTGATGACCCTTTTATCCCCGGCTTCTTTTGTAATTACCTTTGGTGTCCTACACATACATAATTACACTTTAGTCCATAAAAATTACCACAATGTGCACATCAATCTCAAATGCTCATAGTTATGCAATGGAGAATTAATGCTCATGGCCCTCAACTTCAAATTATTAGATAAAATTATCAAATTAATCAATTTACGTGAGAGCTCCAATTTAAATGCGGAGTTGAGGTTAACTATGAAATATGCATAATTACCTAATTATATGCACATAAAATGGTGTTTATGCGATGAATTATCATAAGAAATGGAGACTTATCAACATCCGGCGATGGTGCTGCGGTCAACGGGCGTGCGGACAGCGGCCGGCAAGGTGAACGTGACGGAGGGCACGGTGAAGACGGTGGGATGATGGCGTCCGGCGGCGGTGTGGTTAGACGAGGCGGCCGGTGGCTGTTCTGGGCGTTGGCGGCGACGTGAGCAGCGGCGTCCGATGGTGGCAGCGCTGTCGGAGATTCACAGGCGGAGGTGCTGACGGCGACGACGGTCGGCAAGGTTGTAATGCCCCGGGTTTTTTAGATCCTCGTTCGTGGGTCTCGGATCTGGTTTCTCGGAGCGTCCGACT
Organism: Amorphophallus konjac; assembly: GCA_022559845.1. Taxonomy (NCBI): domain Eukaryota; kingdom Viridiplantae; phylum Streptophyta; class Magnoliopsida; order Alismatales; family Araceae; genus Amorphophallus; species Amorphophallus konjac. The sequence goes on from CM040125.1 coordinate 15,430,229, forward strand.
CCGTTGTGTCCGAAATTTCGTTTCGGACATCTTTCGTGTTCGGATCGGCGCGATCCGGAGTCGTTTCGGAGGCCCGGAGGCGTTCCGCGGCTTTTTCCGCGTGTGTTTTTCGATTCCCGGCGTGGGTTTCGGCTTTCCCTTCGGAACCTCGTTGCGGGTGAACCGGGCCGTTCACCTAGGCGAGTGTGGTACCGTTACGATCGGTGCGTTCCGAGGATCGCGAGGGTGTGATTTTCTATTTTTTGGGATTTTTCCGATTTTCTGGATTTTCTTATATATACCCCCCACCCTCTCTCTTCCTCTCATTTCTCACTCTCACCCTCTCTCTCTTCTCCCACTCTCTCCTCTCACTCTCTCCTCTCCGGCGGCCGACAGACCGAGACGGGGGCGAGGCGGGGCGATGCGGGCGAGGAGGACGGCGAGGATGGGTCGAGGATCGAGGCTCGAGGGCGCGGTGAAGCTCGGTCGTGAGTTCGTGGAGCGGTGAGGCTTCAACGGCATTTTCTTCGTGGATCGGCGTCCATGGTGCACGAAATCTTCGGTGGAGGTAGGGTGATGGACCCTCAGCTCGTGCTCTTTCTTTTCCCGCAAGTTTCGTAGGTTGCGGTGAGCCGAGTGGGCCGTTTGGGGCATTTTGGGGAAAACCATGATTTGGGGAGTGATCGCCCGATCTAGCGATTCATTGCGTTTTAGGCCGATCCGAGGCCATAGATGCATGCTAGGGGTTGTTGGAGAGCTTCCCCTATGTTTTCCCTCACATCCGTGGATGTTTGGGGGCGTGGCGTAGATTTTTGGGGTTTTCCCGCCGTTCTCGATTTTCCGAAATGGTCGCGGTCCACCAGAAACCGCGTTCATTGGTCGCGGTCTTGGGAGAATCGCGTTCATCCTTTGTGTTTTGGTCAAGGAGGCCTTCGAGCGTCGCGGTCGTGCGATAGACCGCTTTGGCCTAGTCGCGGTCAGGGGATGACCGCCACTGTTTGGTCGCGGTCCTTGGGCGACCGCTACCATATGGCTTGCGCGTGGCTGGTCGCGGTCGCGAGATGACCGTGACAGCATGGTCGCGGCCGCCGGTCGACCGCTACCATCTGGTCGTGGTCAACAGGTGACCACTACCATGTTCTGGTTCCTGTTTGCGTTATTTTGACCTTCGGTCAACCCGGTTGTGACCCAGTGGTTGACTTTAGGTCTCGTGAGTATCTCGGACACCCCGTGGAGTTCCGTGACCGTCTCTTTGGGTGTCCAGAGGTTGTCCCACTTACCTCATTTTGTGTGTCGAGAGCTTAAGGGTCTAGGTGACCTTTTAGCGTTCCGATTGTGTTGTGTTGGTCTCCGATCGACCCAGTTGTGACCCAGTGGTTGACCTCCGGCCTTGTGAGTATCCCGGACACCCCATGGGTTTTGTGTTTATATTTTTTGGGGTGTCGGGAGGGACCGTGTTACCTCGATTAGCGTGCCCGTAGGTGTGGTGGGTCCGGGTGACCCCATGTGTTCCGGGCTTTCGTGTTACGCAAGATCGAGTCACTGTGTATCGGTGTGTGTGCGGTGGGGTCTGCCCCGCATGTCGTGGGTTTCCTTTGGAAGGCGATTCCCGTGTGGGCCACGTGTTTGGCCTTGGACTGCGAGTCCAGTTATCCGACCTGGGGCTGGAGGTTACCCGCTTGCTACAAGATGGGAAATCGTCGTGGTGGCTTGTGTGCTGCCCTGGGAATCGTGCTTCTGTGTTTTCCGTGTGGCCCATGTGGGTAGCCTTGGTCCCTTGCGTTCCCTTCCCGAGGGAGTGGTCTTGGCGACTCGTGAGTTGTCTTGGTACTTGTGCTACCGTGGTTTTAGACCTAGAGATTGGACTAGATTGACGGCCTTGTGCTGTTGCGTACAACGGTCTTGACCCCGAGTCTTGTGACTCAAGGACCGTTGGGTGTAGTGCGTCTGGAGGACTGTCCAGAGTCCAGTGGCTTAGCGCCACTTGAGTTTTCTCGACTCTAGCGCACGGTGCGTGCGTGGCCGTGGACTGTGAGTCCCGTTTCTTCTCCGACTGTGGTCACCGTGTGACGGAGCTGGTACATGGGGTGGTCCCCGTATGTCGTCGGATTCGGACGTTGTTTTCCGTTGAGTTGAGAGTCTACTCCTTCAGTGACCCTCCACTAGTCGTGACCTACCAGTACGCGTGTGCTGGTCGCACCAGGGAGTGGTGTACAGGCTTACCCTTAGAGGTGGTTTGTGGACCGGTTGCGGTCGGGCCCCACGTCTTGCAGCCAGAGTTCGGCTGAGGGGAAAACCGGTCAGAGGGCCAGACCAGGGACGCGTGGTCTGTGTGTGCACACGTGGTTGGGGGCGGTTGGACGCACGTCGACGGGCGTGACCCCAGCTAGTCACTTGTTTGTGGTTACTTGTACGGTGTTCGCACCTCGGGTAGGACCTACCACGTCAGGCGGTTCACCTGCGGTGCGGTGTAAGATGTCAGGGGACGCTACTGGCTGTGCTTCTAGTGGGTGGTACTCCTGTCGAGTACGGAGTGACAGACTGTCAGTTTCATGACTTTGACCTTCGGGTTTCGGTCGTGTTGACCGTTGAGTTTTGGTTGGTTTGCCGTGACGCGTGTGTTGGTTCTCGCGTCATGAGATTAGTGCTAGTGGCTTTACCGAGGTTGGGTCTTGTTGTGCGGTACCCGCGATCGGATGGTCGGGGTTGCGCCTTGGACAGCGTGTCCAGGTTGGCTGTCCCGGGGGCAGGCCTCTACGGCGTGGTTGCCGTGTGTTCTTACTTCGGTAGGTGGTACTAGCGTGGTTTGGTAGCTTCGACTTCATGATCGAGGTGTGCCTTCTGGCAGTAGGAGTAGCTGTAGTGCCGAGTTTTTGACCGGCCACCGGTTTGCTGTTCCTGCTGTAGTTGTAGCTCTCCTTTCCGCTACCGCCGTTGTTTCCGGTTGGGGTTCTGCGGGATCCCTACTGAGTCTTTGTTTTGGAGACTCATTCCCTGCTTTTCAGGTATAGCGGTTCTTCCTCGCGGTTCGAGGGTGCGGGGCGGAGGTTCTCAGTTGCCAGCTTGCCGGGCCGAGTGTTCACTTGGCATGTGGTACGTTTTACTGCTTTAGACTGTACTTTCTATTGGACTGGACTCTGTTGTAGCTGTAGTTATTCTTTCTTTCAGCTTGTTGTTGTTAAGTTGTCCTGCTTTATTTCCTATTTCTTTGTGCCTCCATACTCCTTTTAGCCCTTCCGAGCCCTCCCGGCTCGTGGGCGGCGGTGCGAGTCTCAGGTTATCGGACCTTCCCGGTAATCGGATTCTCGGGTCGTTACAGCTGGTATCAGAGCAGTGGTTGTGGACGTACATATGAATTCGAGATATTGCAGTGATCAGAGTCCATAAGGTCCAGTACAGTCGGCAGCTGGCTTAGGGTTTTGTGTTCACTTTCTGCCTAGTTTCTCGCTTGAGAGCTTGAGTGCGCTGCGTGGCGCTGTGAAGGTGGTTGCTGTCCGCGGCTTTCGTGCCAGCGTGGAGTTCTTCCATTGGTCGAAAGTGCGCTGATTTCTCCTTTGGTTGGAGAGATTGCGTTCGGCTAAGGATCGTCGTCTTGCATTGCGTGTTCGGATTGGTTGGCCTTGTGTGCCATGAAGTCCGTGCGAGACGTGCTCCTTGTCTTGACAGGGTGGTTGCCTGTGAGAAGTTATGCCCATTCCCTTGTCGTGTGAGGGTGCTGGCGCTGTTCCGGAAGGACGAGTGCTGGTTGGGCGGTGTTTGCTTTCTCGGCTGTGCGCGCGGATTTGAGTGCGCAGCGGAAGCGTGGTGGGCCCATAACCCACTGGTTCAGGATCGTAGCGTTGGTTGCTATGGGCGGATTCCTGAGTTCGCGTTGAGCATCGGAGGATTGGTTCCTCGGTGTGAAACGTGTTGTTGCCGTGCCGTTGCCCGAGATATCGTGGTGGTAGGCACCGGCAGGATGGAGTGTTGAGAAAAGTGCTGACTAGTGCGCCGCATGAGTACCCTGTTCCTGTGTTGGAAGCTGTGTCAGGCGTCGGTGTTGGATCTGGATGAGGTTGTTGAGGATGTCACCTGACGGAGGTCGAGGACGTGTTGGTCAGAGTCGGTGGCTTGGCGCCCGACTTGTGTTCCCAGTCGTGTCCTCGGATGAGATCATTTTTGGGGAAGTGGTCTCTGGCAGACTATGGGTCCCGGTTGACGGCTATGAGTGGCTGGTGAGCCTAACCGTGTGACCGACCACAGCAGTGTCTGTTGGTTCTACGGTCTTGTCGGATTGTGACGGTGAGATGTTTGTTGCTTAGGGACCCATGAGCACTGTTCAGGTGGTGTCCCGTGGCTCTGTGGTAAGGGCGGAATCGGGATTGGCAGGTGTCCACTTGGATTGATCGAAGGATTTGATGAGACCAGATGGATGAGTGACGCCTGTGGGCGGAGGCCTTTTGTGAGATGGGCGTCGGAGGATGGTCCTTGATAGGACGTTGGTGTCGCAATGGTTATCCCTGGTTTGGTGACCAGCATGGGATAATTCCCCTGTGAGTCTGAGTCCAGTAGGGTGATGATTGAAGACACCAGGATCCGTCATTTGGTTTCGTCGTTCGCCCCGAGAGGGTCGAGTTGGAGCGATGTTCGAGCTCGGATGCGGTGTCCGAGATGAGTGCAACTCGAGATGCGGCATCAGTCTGTGTGTGAGTCGACGGATGGCTTGCCGAGGTTTGGAATGTTTCCTTTGGACCCGGTCGAGGACCAGGAAAGAAGGAAGAAGCTGAGCAAGCGGAGGTTTCCCGTTGACGAGCAGTTGGTGACCAGTGGATGGTCTTTTCAGAGATAGAAGATGCTGGTTATTGGGGCTCGAGCGTGGCGAGAGCCGTGTGCCAGCGAGACCTTTGGTGGTCGTTTCTGTGATGTGCCTTTCCGGAAGGGATCTGGACTTTGTCGAAGTGTCTTCTGACAAGAGTTGGCACAGTGTTATGTCCGACTTTCGGCTTGCCATGTGTGAGGTGTTTCTTGGTGCTGAGCCGATGTTCTGGTTGTGGTCTGCGGAGAGGACTGCTTGAGCTGGTGGAGGCTCTGTTTTGGTTGCTCCCTTGAGGAGGGCGTGCGACCTGTCAGCTGGCTGCGAAGCTGATGTGCGATTTGTCTGCCGACCATTGGATGAATCGGTAGCTGTTGCTTGTGTCGAGGTTGTGTTTCCGCGGTGAGCGAGATTGTGGCTGCAGTGCCATGTTGATTCTCACGTTGTCTGAGGTGATGCCGGACTGTGTCCTTTGGTATATGCCTGCTCTGTTGGTCAGTGTGCTCGGCGCGAGGAGCGAGGTGTTGCTTGTGATTGTAAGTCTAGCTGTGTCCCTCAGGATCGGTGTTTTCATGAGAACCGAGGTTTTCTGTGCTGGGGCTCTGACAGTGTGTCAGTTGGTTCAGTGTTCTTCCCCTGGGACTTCGTGCTAGGTCCTGAATTTCGAGGACGAAATTCCTTTAAGGGGGGAGGGCTGTAATGCCCCGGGTTTTTTGGATCCTCGTTCTTGGGTCCTGAATCTGGTTTCTTGGAGCGTCCAATTCCGTTATGTCCGAAATTTTGTTTCGGACATCTTTCGTGTTCGGATCGGCGCGATCCGGAGTCGTTTCGGAGGCCCGGAGGCGTTCCGCGGCTTTTTCCGCGTGTGTTTTCCGATTCCCAGCGTGGGTTTCAGCTTTCCCTTCGGAACCTCGTTGCGGGTGAACCGGGCCGTTCACCTAGGCGAGTGTGGTACCGTTGCGATCGGTGCGTTCCGAGGATCGCGAGGGTGTGATTTTCTATTTTTCGGGATTTTTCTGATTTTCTGGATTTTCCTATATATACCCCCACCCTCTCTCTTACTCTCATTTCTCACTCTCACCCTCTCTCTCTTCTCCCACTCTCTCCTCTCACTCTCTCCTCTCCGGCGGCCGACGGACCGAGGCGGGGGCGAGGCGGGGCGATGCGGGCGAGGAGGACGGCGAGGATGGGTCGAGGATCGAGGCTCGAGGGCGCGGTGAAGCTCAGTCGTGAGTTCGTGGAGCGGCGAGGCTTTAACGGCGTTTTCTTAGTGGATCGGCGTCCACGGTGCACGAAATCTTCGGTGGAGGTAGGGTGATGGACCCTCAGCTCGTGCTCTTTCTTTTCCCGCAAGTTTCGTAGGCTGCGGTGAGCCGAGCGGGCCGTTTGGGGCATTTTGGGGAAAACCATGATTTGGGGAGTGATCGCCCGATCTAGCGATTCATTGCATTTTAGGCCGATCCGAGGCCATAGATGCATGCTAGGGGTTGTTGGGGAGCTTCCCCTATGTTTTCCCCCACATCTGTGGATGTTTGGGGGCGTGGCGTGGATTTTTGGGGTTTTCCCGCCGTTCTCGGTTTTCCGAAATGGTCGCGGTCCACCAGAAACCGCGTTCATTGGTCGCGGTCTTGGGAGAACCGTGTTCATCCTTTGTGTTTTGGTCGAGGAGGCCTTCGAGCGTCGTGGTCGTGCGATAGACCGCTTTGGCCTAGTCGCGGTCAGGGGATGATCGCTACTGTTTGGTCGCGGTCCTTGGGCGACCGCTACCATCAGGCTTGCGCGTGGCTGGTCGCGGTCGCGAGATGACCGTGACAGCATGGTCGCGGCCGCCGGTCGACCGCTACCATCTGGTCGCGGTCACCAGGTGACCACTACCATGTTCTGGTTCCAGTTTGCGTTATTTTGACCTCCGGTCAACCCGGTTGTGACCCAGTGGTTGACTTTAGGTCTCGTGAGTATTTCGGACACCCCGTAGAGTTCCGTGACCGTGTCTTTGGGTGTCCAGAGGTTGTCCCACTTACCTCGTTTTACGTGTCGAGAGCTTAAGGGTCTAGGTGACCTTTTAGCGTTCCGATTGTGTTGTGTTGGTCTCCGGTCGACCCGGTTGTGACCCAGTGGTCGACCTCCGGCCTTGTGAGTATCCTGGACACCCCATGGGTTCTGTGTTTGTGTTTTTTGGGGTGTCGGGAGGGACCGTGTTGCCTCGATTAGCGTGCCCGTAGGTGTGGTGGGTCCGGGTGACCCCATGTGTTCCGGGCTTTCGTGTTATGCAAGATCGAGTCACTGTGTATCGGTGTGTGTGCGGTGGGGTCTCCCCCGCATGTCGTGGGTTTCCTTTGGAAGGCGATTCCCGTGTGGACCACGTGTTTGGCCTTGGACTGCGAGTCCAGTTATCCGGCCTGGGGCTGGAGGTTACCCGCTTGCTACAAGATGGGAAATCGTCGTGGTGGCTTGTGTGCTGCCCTGGGAATCGTGCTTCTGTGTTTTCCGTGTGGCCCGTGTGGGTGGCCTTGGTCCCTTGCGTTCCCTTCCCGAGGGAGTGGTCTTGGTGACTCGTGAGTTGTCTCGGTACTTATGCTACCGTGGTTTTAGACCTAGAGATTGGACTAGATTGACGGCCTTGTGCTGTTGCGTACAACGATCTTGACCCCGAGTCTTGTGACTCAAGGACCGTTGGGTGTAGTGCATCTGGAGGACTGTCCAGAGTCCAGTGGCTTAGCGCCACTTGAGTTTTCTCGACTCTAGCGCACGGTGCGTGCGTGGCCGTGGACTGTGAGTCCCGTTTCTTCTCCGACTGTGGTCACCGTGCGACGGGGCCAGTACGTGGGGTGGTCCCCGTACGTCGTCGGATTCGGACGTTGTTTTCCGTTGAGTTGAGAGTCTACTCCTTCAGTGACCCTCCACTAGTCGTAGCCTACCAGTACGCGTGTGCTGGTCGCACCAGGGAGTGGTGTACGGGCTTACCCTTAGAGGCGGTTTGTGGACCGGTTGCCGTCGGGCCCCACGTCTTGCAGCCAGAGTCCGGCTGAGGGGAAAACCGGTCAGAGGGCCAGACCAGGGACGCGTGGTCTGTGTGTGCACACGTGGTTGGGGGCGGTTGGACGCACGTCGACGGGCGTGACCCCAGCTAGTCACTTGTTTGTGGTTACTTGTACGGTGTTCGCGCCTCGGGTAGGACCTACCACGTCAGGCGGTTCACCTGCGGTGTGGTGTAAGACGTCAGGGGACGCTACCGACTGTGCTTCTAGTGGGTGGTACTTCTGTCGAGTACGGAGTGACAGACTGTTAGTTTCGTGACTTTGACCTTCGGGTTTCGGTCGTGTTGACCGTTGAGTTTCGGTTGGTTCGTCGTGATGCGCGTGTTGGTTCTCGCGTCTTGAGATTAGTGCTAGTGGCTTTACCGAGGTTGAGTCTTGTTGTGCGGTACCCGCGATCGGATGGTCGGGGTTGCGCCTTGGACAGCGTGTCTAGGTTGGCTGTCCCGGGGGCAGGCCTCTACGGCGTGGTTGCCGTGTGTTCTTACTTCGGTAGGTGGTACTAGCGTGGTTTGGTAGCTTCGACTTCGTGATCGAGGTGTGCCTTCTGGCAGTAGGAGTAGCTGTAGTGCCGAGTTTTTGACCGGCCACCGGTTTGCTGTTCCTGCTGTAGTTGTAGCTCTCCTTTCCGCTACCGCCGTTGTTTCCGGTTGGGGTTCTGCGGGATCCCTGCTGAGTCTCTGTTTTGGAGACTCATTCCCTGCTTTTCAGGTATAGCGGTTCTTCCTCGCGGTTCGAGGGTGCGAGGCGGAGGTTCTCAGTTGCCAGCTTGCCGGGCCGAGTGTTCACTTGGCATGTGGTACGTTTTACTGCTTTAGACTGTACTTTCTGTTGGACTGGACTCTGTTGTAGCTGTAGTTGTTCTTTCTTTCAGCTTGTTGTTGTTAAGTTGTCCTGCTTTATTTCCTATTTCTTTGTGCCTCCACACTCCTTTTAGCCCTTCCGAGCCCTCCCGGCTCGTGGGCGGCGGTGCGAGTCTCGGGTTATCGGGCCTTCCCGGTAATCGGATTCTTGGGTCGTTACAAAGGTGGAGCTCGTGACGGAGGGCACGGTGGAGACGGTGGGCATGCAGACGGTGGAGGACGGCCGGGGACGGCAACATGGGCGGCGTGGACGTGGTGACTTCACGATGGTGAGAAGATGGCCGGAGGGTGGTGGACGGCGCTGCGGCGTCGGTGGCGTGGCAATGGTGACGATGAGGGGACTACCGGCGACAAGCGGCAGGTGCAGGCGGACGATGAGAACGGCAACGGCTTCACGGCATGCTCGCTGAGGTGGTGCTGCGGCTGGTGCTCGGGGCAGACCGGGGTTGCTGGCGGCGACGTGGACTGGATGGCGACGACGATGAAGAAAGGACGCCGGTGAGGCCGTTGCCGTGGGCGACCGGACGAAGGCAACGGCAGTCGACGGACGGCGTGGAGCTGCTACGGATGGTAGAACGGTGGTCACGACGGTGGTGGCGTGCACGTGTGTGGCAACGTGGGAAGGGATTGGAGGTGGCTGTGGCGGCTGTTGGCTGCCATCGGTTCTGTAGAGGAGAGGGAGTGAGGGAGAGATGGGCTCACGGTGGCTGTGTTGTGAAGTGGAAAAGATGATGAGAGGAAGAGGTGGAGGTGTGGCAGTAGAGATAGGCTTCGATGGGGTTGACAGTGAAGTGGAGAGGGACGTGAGGGGGAGAGATTCCCCATGTCCGGCTGCTAGGTGTACAAGACAGAGAGTGATAATGAGAGAAAGGACAGTGAGAGATAGGTGTGTGGTGGTGATTGGAGGAAGTGGATACCAAGAGGGAGATAAGAGAGGAAACGTGAGAGAGACACGAGGATTGAGATCGGGGGATTTAGGGGGTGAGATAAGTGATTAGGATACTAATTGCGATTAAGTTGATTAAGAAATTTTTTGTTTGTTTAAGCTATTAAAAATAAAACTAATTAAGTATACATACACATCTACGTATATATTTACAACCATATATATATATATTTATATTATATATTATACATATATATACATCATTCTCTATATATATAAAACATATATATTCAAGGTTTATATTTTTTTAACCTTTTCTTAATTTTTTTTGATTTTTTAATAACCTTTTTGAATTTTTTTGTATTTTCTTATAGCCCTTCTTTTGATTTTTTTAACCTTTTTTGTATTTTCTTTAAACCTTTTTAATATTTTTTTTGTATTTTTTGTATGCTTTTCTCAATATATATATATATATATATATTTATTTTTGTATTTTTTCTAACCTTTTTTGATTTTTTTATATTTTTTTATGTAAAACCTTAAAAATGACTAATCACGCACGTAAATCAAATGCATAAGCCACTTTGGGGCATCACGGTGTAATATGAGATTTACCAGCGAAAAATGTGAAAACAGCGTGTCTACAGCTGCCCCGCCTTGGCATCTGCTTTGTAGTGACAAGACATGTAATAGAATGGAATGAAATGTATGGAATGAAATGGAGTGAAGCGAAAACAAGTGCCAAGGTGTGATGAGACACGCCCTCATCATTCTTCCGATGGGAATCTTTCCCGAGTTTCACCGAAGTAACCTTGAAGAAGGTTCTCCGAAATCAACCATTGTTTGGATGATAAACAAACAAGGAAAGACAAAATGTGCTCTGGGGCACAAACAACTAAAAGAGGACCAACTTCACGGCGCGGAAGTACCTGGGGCAGGCTTCAGCATTGGAGAGCGGTTACCAGCCATTGTGGACGTGCTACATCCAAGGTGGGTCCGAGGGGAATAAAAAGTGAACTGGAGATAAATCCAAACAATGGTTTCTTCTAGAAAAACGGCCCAAGGCAACCTCTAGAAAACTCAGTACTCGACTCAGAACGGAACATCTCACATTTCAGAGTGTTTAAATATAGTGGCTTACACAATCAACTTAAGTGAATGATTTTCGCAATGAGATCAACTGGCCAAGGATAATATCGTTAAGCTATGGAGACTGGGTCAGGATATTGATTCAATGAGTCGGTAAGGAGCCAGGGCTCGTTTATCAACACACCGAATGGAACCGTCGTCCCCATTCTAGCACAACTTAACGTCCTATCTGTACAGCTCGGACTAAATGCAATGCAGGACACAATGCGGAGATATACATGTGGGAGAGTGTTGATCCATTTTTCTTTTTTTTCTTCTCTTTCATCTTTTTTCGTGCTTTTTGTTTTCTTCTTTTTGTTTTTCTTTTTTTAGCCTGCATCCATCAGTGATCACACTAAACAGAAATATTTCACAAGAAATAAACACTCACATGTACAGAATATCAATCAGTCACAATAATTCACACAAGCAGGCGAAGCATAAAAAGCAGAGTTCACGTGGCAAGGCACATAGTGGCAACTCATCATTTTTTGTTTGTTTTATTCTTTTTCTCTTTTTTTGTGTTTTTTTTGGATTTCTAGTGTTCAGTCATTACTCGGCATTTGTTCCCTTTCTTTTCAGGGTGCCCAGCAGGTGGCAAAGGATGGCCGACAGGGCCTTTTGGTTCCAATTCCTCTTTTGGAGGTCATGTCCTTCCAGAAGCAAGTTCCAGGCATAATAGCTGGTGCCGAAGAGAGTGAGCATGAGCTCGGAGCTCAGATGGGCGTGATTCAGTTTGAAATTCAACTACACAGTTCACCCACTTATCCTGACCTTGTGGGATGATTGGAGCTGGAAGGCAGTGGAGATATAAGGCGTGTTAGCTCTTGTGGTCTGAGCAGAGAAGGAGTGTGTCGATCAATCAGAGTGTAATGCCCAGACGACATAGCTGGAGGAGGAGCGACGATGACACGTCATCGAAGAGCTGCCCCGAGACGTCCCGGAGCTGAAGGTTTCTCTCCACATGGCGAAGAAAGAAGTAAAGCAAGAGACAATGGGGAAAAAGGGCAAAGACAGAGCAGCACAGGAGGCCCAAGAGATGGAACTCTGAGAGAAAGAGCGTCCAAACACGTCCCTTGCTCTGCAGATTGGAGGGGAGTTGAAGCTCACCATAGAAGAGCTCCTGGAGTTGGTAGCATCTCCATCGGCAAAGCAAAGGGGAGCTCAGCCAACAGCTTCGGATTCAAGAGCTTTGCGGCCATCGGGGTCGCAAGAGAAGCTGGAGAACGGCGAGGAGCACTGCCAAAGAGCAGGTGGGAACGTGTGGCGCGACATGGCGATTGCTGCGTCACAGGCTCTAGGAGGCTTCTCGGGGACTTCTGTCTTTGGAGAAAGGAGATACAAATAGGAAGGTGACGAGGGTTTGTGAATTGCTCGTACACCCACTCTCTCCTAATGGTGGGCACAGAACCTTATATAGATGTGTGAATGGAACAACTGGGTTAAAACACGGCTGGTTTGCCCTAGATGTGTTCCTTCTGCTCTACACCTCTTCTCTACCACATGGGTCCTCACGCGAGACCTGCTCGACGAGATGTCTCCTTAAAACACGGAGTGGTGACTCACCATAGCCATGCTTTTCAAAGGGAATCTGCCATCAGACTTCAACAATATCGGCCCGTGGTGCTCTTTTCCACGTGAATGTCCCTCGTTTCCCTGTTTGCGCTAAAAGTAGTCGCAATAGGACAAGGGACACGGGGAATCTTTGGGCCGAATAGGGGTGGCGGGTCAACAATCACAGCTCTGCTCCATTCACTTCACATGGCGAAGTGACACGCGAGTGTACCGTGGCCATGATTTTTCAAAAGGATCTACCACTAATTTCAACAACTTGGGCCGCTGGCCCTCTTTTCCCGCATGGGTGTCCCCCATTATTAGCAACATGACAATGGGCACAGGGAATCTCCGGACCGTGTAGGGAGGGCGAGTCAGCAAGTCATGCCTCCGAATTAGTCACTCCATATGGCGAAGTGACACACAAAGGTAGAGGGAGAATGCCTCATTACAAGGGCTGTTGCTAGGGATGATTGTGCTTGATCCAGATCGTCTCCCTTCCAATCCTATAAATACCTCCCCTTTCACTCGACTTGAAAACACCAAAGCTGTGAAAGCTGATTGAAGAGTGAAAATTCATAAAGAGGGGAGGTAGTGAGTGTTGCTCAATTCTCAGGATGGAGGGCGAATCAAGCTCGACCTGTTCCTCATCCAAGCATTGCGCGAAAGATGGGACCCAGTGAGTCGGGCATTCTTGATGCCTTGGGGACACATGGTACCCAGCCTGGAAGATGTGGTCCGAATCACGAGCCTCAGGGTGGATGGTGAGGCAGTGACTGGAGTCACCTATGCGGACTACCGAGAAGGTGCCCAGAAGCTACTAGGGTTGGACCTGGATGGTCGAAAGAATAGGTCAGTAGCTAAGGCGTCCATCATGGAGGCATTAGGGCTTGCTGATACTCGTCCACGGGATGACGATTCCTTGGAAGAATTCATGGAAAGGACAGAAAGAGGGTGCCGTGCAGTGTACTGCACAGATTTCGGCAATTGGGAAAGGTCCAACATGGATCTGAGGAGATTTCTCCTCTTTTTGCTGGGAAGATTACTACTGAGCTCGAAGGGAGGCAGCATCGACTATCGCTTCCTAGAGCTGCTAGTAGACCTGGAGAGAGTAGGGCAATATGCATGGGGAGCTGCCGTGCTAGCACATTTGCTTACAGGTCTATCCCAAGAGGCAGACCGTGAGGTGACTGTCAGTGGCTTTACACTATTTATCCATGTAATTTTTGTTTCATTTTTTTTTGTGTGTTTTCCCAATAGTTCACTTAAGGCACTAATGGCACATAATGATGCAGCTATGGAGCTACTACTACCTCCCGATGGGGAGAGCTCGGCATTGGCAACCAATGACGGTGCCATTAGCCAGACGGTGGCAACCCATTATGAGTATAGCACCTCTATCCTACCAATTGATGGTGTTAAGACGTGAGCTGCAGGAGTTCCCTGCAGGGATGGTAGGATTTTTTTGCCTTTTGTTTTCTTTTACTTTTTGTTTCTACATTTGACTAGCTAAATGGATATGTACAATCTAATCTAGGTGAACTGGAGACCCTACTCAGGTATGGTCGATGCCGACCAACCGTGGGTTTTGATGAGCGGCGTCCGGTTTGGGCGAGAGCTTTAGATCCACTGCCTGAATGAAATCAAACCTCTTCGGCTACGATTAGTTATGAGGACCCTAGGGTTATCCCAGGAATGGGTGGATACGACTGCGCCACCTCGCGTAGGAAGAAAGACACGCGGACCTGCAACCTGCATTGATTGGCGTGTGCGGTTCCCCGAACAGTATGAAGACTGGCAACGGGGTGGCACAATCGTGGAATCGCAGGCACAGTATAGTAAAGACTATCTGCGTCTGTATAGGGCAATGTATGCAGAGCGACTCCAACCTGGGGGACTTGTGGAGGTAGGCCTCCCTTTTTTGGTCTTTTCTTCTTTTTCTTGTTTTTGTTTTTATTCATTTTTTTATGAAAATGTTGACTCCTATAACATGACTACAGGATGTCCGTGATACCATGATAGCGAACTTGCGAGCTCGCTTGGCAGACACGGAGCGACAATTGGGTGACACGCGTGGTGCCTTAAGTGCCTCGGTAAGTGTATATACAATGCACACGCCTAATCATGATTTTAGATTCATGGTGCTCAGCCACTAATTATCACCTCATGTGGTTATAGCGCGCCCAGATTGACGCGACCTCATCAGCAATGGGAGCAGATGGCGTCTCTTCCAGCTTATGGATCCCTACCTCAGAGCTGGATTTGGTTCACGAACAACTTGCTCGTGCCACGCAGCGTGCCGCAGAGACAGAAGGAATGCTCTCTATATAGGTATGAGTTTCATTGTTAAATCTTTCTCATTCATGCCTTGCCGCATACCTGAGACGGTATATCTGGCAGGAAAAAGAGGTGCAAGAGGCACTTGCCCATGTTGCACAGAGGGAAGCTAGAATAGGGGAGCTGGAAGAGGAACTACAGCGTCGGCCAGATGATGACTCTTCTAGGGACGCCGTGGAGCTGAGAATCACCCTTCAACTGGAGAGGGAAGACCGAGAACGAGAACGAGCAGAGAAAGAAAGGGACAGAGAAAGAGAGAGAGCCGACAGATTGGCTGAGAGAGAGGAGCGAAGGGCTATGGAAGCCCAATTGTTTGAACTCCGAACCAGCCTTGGTCTTGCTGAACAATGGCTGAAAGATGGTGAAGAGCGCTACCGAAGAGCACGAGAACGTGGCTTTCGTGTTAGTAGCTTCTTTGGTGCCCCCGCAGATCAACGCCGGGGTGTGGAGATGGGAAGAGGAATGCAGAGCGGTAGAAGTACCGCTTTTCGTAGTTGGGTTGCACCCTCAAGAGCGTCTTGCCCGGAGAGCGGAGGGACGAGTAATGTAGAGAAAGAAGGTGAGACTTAATGTACAATTTCTAGGAATGAAATAAAAAGTTTGTTTTTTTTTGTTTTCATCTCTTTCTTGCTATCTCGAAATCCTGCACACATCACTGAAACAACAAGTTAGAATTTTTGCTCTGACTTGGCCCCTTGCTCAATAAGCAGATGTTTGTTTTGAACTATCCTTGATAATGGGTCAAGGGGCCAAGCCTTTATTAATGAAGGCAAGATAAAGATATGATGATGAATGCGGCACACAAGCACACGGATGCAAGCGAAATTTAAAAGTGGGATGCTGCATACAAATGCAATCATAAGAAATGTAATTTTTTTTCTATTTTTATTTTTTCTTGCATTTTTTGTTGTTTTATTTTTATATCATTTTTTTGTTTTGCATATATCTACATTTTTCTCTTTTTCCTTTTTTTTGTTGTTTTTATCATCATCATCATTTTTTTTGTTGCTAATGCCTGGTAAACACCCATATGGCACCTAACCTGCATGAGAATATGGATTTCTTAATAACCTCCCAGGTATCCTAAGTGCACATCTAGGTTGATTTGGGCCTATAGACTCCTCGAATGATAATCCCGCCGGCTAAGACTTATCCTGATGACAATCCTGTCATGCGATGCTTAGGCTCCCAGTTGCTTCCGACCACAGGGATTCACCTAAAAAGTGTTTGAGGTAAATGATTTGCCCGACCCGGGTCTATTTCCTCACAACTCCAGATGATATGTAATGGAACACCCTGGAACCCAAACGACCAACCGCGCGACGTTGACCCGGAATCAGACGTCGTCGCACCCGTAGGTGACGCGCTTGCATTGGTCTAAGCCCGAGATTAGACTAAGAAGGTATTAAGATGGTAGACAAAGGTCTTGACTGGCCAGAAACACGGAGACTCCTTCACGACAATAGCTTTTGCTTTTCAAAATGGACAACCATGTGTGTGTTGTTAAAAATAAGGTTGCAAGCCTTGGCGGATTTCACCCTTCGGATACTCCATTTAGCTTTCATCTTCAGGGGAAGAAGGAAGAGTATAGGGGGTAAACCTCCTGAGAGGACCGGCAAAGCTGTTAACCCGGCGAGCAAGTAGGGGTACACTTAACTTCCCTTTCCGTGTAACTTCAGACCAAATCTCGAGCATTTACATTTCATGGCCCCTTTTGTATAGAATTTGACTTTGAGTCAAAGGAGTTTATCTGGTGGAATCAGGCACGGTTACGACCAGGCCTTTTCTTTTGACTTTGATTTTTTGCTTCTTTTTTTTGATTTTTTGATAGATTTTTTGCGAGGGACATAATCTTTTGACAATGTGGAATCCCTCTTGTATGCCTGCGGGGACACTGCCCTCTTCTCATGCTCTGATCCATGCTCGAGAAATTGGATCCTACTCTTACCCTGAGGGGTTGTGTTTGTGTTTCCCATGCTCAGCGTTTTAAGGGCGCCGGCTGTCTCATTCGGTAGAGAAGAGAGAGAATAAAGACTATGGCTTTCGTGGAGACCTTCGGGGTGAGGCCTCACCATAAGCAGTGCTATCAATTTTTATAACACACATGTATATGTGCATGTTGCATTCTTTTGAGTGGGCATAGGCCGAACTGGCTGGACAGGGGTCTCCACGGTTCTGGCAAACTAAGACCTGAGACCTACCAGTCTTAATGGGCCCTATCTTGGCATGGAGGTAAGATGTAGTAACTTGATTCCATGCATGGTGGTCTCCAGACATTAACATTTTAAATTTTCTATTTTTTTGGTCTTTCCTTTTTGCTGTATATACATATCTTTATTGTTTTCATTATTTTTCATATTTTTTTGTTGTTTTTATTTTCAAAATTTTTTATTTTTGACAGTATGTACACCTATCTAAGGGTAGTACCTTTTGAGATACAACCCATTCCAAGGGTGGGATAACTCGATCCCCTCAGCATTGACTGTCTATAGGCGTTGCCAGGATGCACAGCCTGAACCACGTACGATCCTTCCCAATTGGGTTGGAGTTTAGAACGCGGCCCGCCAGGTTTTACAAAAATTCTTTTCACTACCATTTCACCAACTTTGAATTTTCTCTCAATAATCTTCTTTTGGTAAAAACGTGCGAGTATGTTTTGGTAGACGCGAGCATGCTCGGCAGCAACCAGACGTTTCTCGTCTAAGAGTTCCAACTGGGCAAGGAGAGAATCGCGACGTTCATCGAGGGGAAGGTCCTTATCCAGTTGTACTCTCAGAGAGGGAATCAGAATCTCATACGGAACTACCGCCTCCATCCCGTAAGTGAGGGTGAACAGAGTTTGCCCAGCAGGAGTACGGATTGAAGTGCGATAGGCCCATAGAGCTTCGATAAGCTTCTCTGGCCAATCCGAGAATTTGCTAGACTCACATGTTTTCTTTATGATTTTGATCAGTGTTTTATTCGTGGCCTCTGCTTGGCCATTGCTTTGTGGATAATATGGTGATGAATGTTGCAATGTAATTTTATACCTTTTGCAGAAGTCCTGAAGGTCCTGAGAAATGAATTGGGGTCCATTGTCGGTGATGATAGTTCTTGGCATGCCGAACCTGGCAATGATGTTCTTCACTTTGGCCCATTTGGTGAAATACTCCGTTGCAGTGAGAATGAATGATTTTTGCTTGGTAAGAGAGTTGGGATCACCGAGAGGACCAATGATGTCAAATGCCCACATGGAGAAAGGCCATGGGGAGGACACCGGATGAAGAGAGGAAGATGGGGAATGGATCTTATCGGCGTGAAGTTGACACTTGACACACCTACGGACATAGACAGACATCACAGTCTTCCTCCATAGTGGGCCAATAAAAGCCTCGCCGAATGATCTTCTTAGCAAGCATTTGGCTGTTCACATGGCCACCGCACACACCTGAGTGTGCTTCCTCTACACACTTCCAGGACTTATCATCATCCAGACATCTTAGAAGGACACTAGTGAGGCTTCTTTTGTACAGCAATCCGCCAACTAGTGTGTTTATTTTGAAGGAGTGGTAACAAGACTAGAATGAGGTAGAAGATGTCTAGAAGAATTTACAGGGTGAGAATAAATCAAAGAAAAGAGTGAGGGCTAAAGCCTCGAAAGCAATGTGAGAACGGGGAGATGCCCGAGGCAGTTGATGTGGCAAGAATCGAGTCAGACTCGAGATCAGGATCAGGAGAAATTAGAAATTGATGAATCGAAGGAGGCGGATCCGGAGGGTCCGGACGTAAAGGAGGAGAATCATGGGGGGATGGATCTGGAGGTTCCGGAGGAAGAACATGATGAGGAACGCGATGTCTTGAGAAAAGGTATGCAAAAAGGTAATTTAAAGGGATGAAAAGGACGAATGACACAATGCCACGGAAGAACAAAAGGATAAATCGGAAGAAGGAAAGATCCGAAGACTTCGGACGAATATGAAAAGGAAGGGCGTGATGCCCTAAGAGGGATGGATAACAAGATGAGAAATCCAGAGGTTCCGGAGGGATATAAAAAGGAAGGGTGTGATGCTCTGAGAGAGATGAAGAATGATATGAGAAATCCGGAGGTTCCGGAGGCAGATGAGAGGTGGATAAAGACGGGGAATTAAATAAAGAGGGGTCCGGGGATTCCGGACGGGGAGGAATGTGAGGGCAGATAGATAAAGATAGGGAATTAAATAAAGAGGGGTCCGGAGGTTCCGGACGGGGATGAGAGATAGATAAAGATATGAAATTAAACAGAGAGGGGTCCGAAGATTCCAGACAGGGAGGCATGTAAGGGCCCGGAGGCTCCGGACGAGGTGGAATATAAGACTCGGATAAAAACATGGAACTAAACAGAGCGGGGTCCGGAGGTTCCGGACGGGGACGATGATGTGGGATGGATAAATATAGGGAATTAAACAAAGAGAGATCCAAAGATTTCGGACGGGGTGAATGGGGGATGGATGAAGACAAATAACTAAGCAGAGAGGGGTCCGGAGGCTCCGGACGAGAATGATAGATGGATAAAGATATGGAATTAAACATGGAGGGGTCCGGAGGTTCCGGACGGGGATGAATATAGGGGTCCGGAGATCCCGGACGAGGTGGAATGTAAGGATCCGGAGGCTCCAGAGGAGGTTGAATGTGAGGGTCCAAAGACCCTAGAACAGAAGAGGAGCTTGATTGCGTAGATCTAGATGATGGAAAGTGTCCCCTTAGCCAATAGATCACCCATAAAAAGAAGCAGAATAACAACACAAGTAGTGATGGAATAGGATATGAAGTAGATGGGCTACAAGATGGCTCCTCAACATGGGAATTCTCGCCCTTAAGCTTCACTTTATGCTTTCCCTTTTTCTTGGTGGATACTCTCTTACAGCGCGGCCTCTCAACCTTCAATATAGCTTCTTGGCCTTTTGGCCTCGCAGGCCACTCTATCCAATTATGTAACCCAAAAGATGGCCTGGTCCTTCTCTGACCAACTGGCTTGATTGGTGCAGTGGAGGCCCACGGGCTCTCATTTGATGAATTTTTAATAAGATCCTTTGGACATATCAAAATGGACGGCAACTCTCTTGGCAAAATATCATAGCAAAAATTTGAGAGTTCCGTTTGTGAAACAGGAATCTTGACATGAAATGGCTCATTTGGAAATACCTCCCTTGATAGATGAATGGTATCTATCATTGGAAGTTCGATGCTCGGCATAAGGAGCTTCTTACTTTGTGGACCGATCAAGGCCGTTGGAATATCATGTGTGAATGTGATTAGTAGCACAGGCATTTGCCCCTTGCATGGAAGTTGGTAGGGAGTAGACAAAATGTCAAAAGCTTCCAACAAGGAGTGACCTGACCCGACCTTGAGCATAGAATTCATCATCTCCTTGGCAGTAGAATGTGTCATTATTATGTTCGAGGAGAACCCCTTCTTTTGATTAGCCATTTGAACTATGACCGAACAAGGGGTAATAAGAGCCGTGAAAGAATGTTGGCCCATGAGTAACGTGACCGCTATTGTTTTGGCCCCTGATTTGCTCAGCACTGATTCCTGAGAGTCCTTCTTGATGGGCATTGGTGCCAATGGAAATTCGGCCTTCTCAAAGGTGACCGGCACAAGAACCCGAATCGACATTCGGCAAATGAAATCTTGGATTTTGAATGGCATTGCCATGGCCAAATTCTTCTTGTCCGGTTCTTGAACATTATCTTTGGCACATGTGTCTGTAGAAATACACCCACTCCGAGAGGTGGTGGAAGGAGGTGAGTCGGAGGGAATAGGCTCAGCAAGTAATGGAGGTTCAACGGAAGGAGTTGTAGGAAGGGTAGGTGGAGGTTGAAACACGGTGAGCTTTTCTCCTTGCTCGGAAGCAGAGGAGGTTGGCTCAGGTGCAAAAACAGACGAACCCTGCTCAGGATTAATCACGGGTTTAGGTAAGGGATCACGTGGAAGAACATGAATAGGTTGGGGACAAGGGGTTATAGGGATGGTGGAAGCCTTAAGTGACGGAGGCGAGATGAAGGCAACGGGCTCAGCGGGTAATAAAGGTTCAATGAAAAGGGTTGTGGAAAGAGTAAGTGAGGGTTGAGACACGACGAGCTTCTCCTTGTGCTCGGGAGGAGACGAGGTTGGCTCGGGTGTAAAAATCAATGGGCCCTGCTCAAGGTTAATCACGGGTTTAGGTAAGGGGAGTGGAGGAATAGGGATGGTTGGATTCGGGGTTATAGGGATGATGGAGGTTTTAAGCGGAGGTAATGGAGGGTTACTAGGTTGGGGACAAGGACTAATGGGAGGTTCAATGGGGGCTGATGGTGTGAAGATTACTTGTGTAGTTGGACAGTAAGAGACTTGGTGCGTAGGAAGCGTCGGGTTTTAGTGGTACATGAAGGGTTCAAAATAGGGGGCGATTCTTGGTGTATTGACGCGGGTTGTTGGGATACAGACCCGTCATCATAACACCATGTGGTTTCATAGGTAGGGGTAGGGATAGTGGATGATTCATGGTGCATTGATGTGGGTTGTTGTGGCATGGACCCATCATCGTAATACCACGATGTCTCATAAGTAGGGGTAGGGATAGTGGGAGACTCATGGTACATTGACACGGGTTGCTGGTGCATGGACCCATCATCGTAATACCATGACGTCTCATAGGTAGGGGTAGGAACAATGGGAGACTCATGGTACATTGATGCGGGTTGCTGGTGCATTGACCCATCGTCATAATACCATGATGTCTCATAGACAGGGGTAGGATCAGTGACTTCGTCCTGAGCATATGAGTCTTCTAGTGGTGGTGGAAGAGGGAAGGAACGAAGAAACCTCGGAGTGGGTGAATCTTCAAAATTTTGACAAATTTCATCATGTGCCATTTCCACTTCTCCATAGTCATCAAGTTCAAATGGATGCCGTGAGGAATACGTATTAATGAGGGGAGGAAGATTTTGCGTATATGGATGTGGATGTGAAGGCGGAGGGCCATATGAATTAGTGTGGTGAATGGGTGATGGATAGACGGTATCCATTTGATCGTAACGACTTGAAAGAAGCTCTTGCTCATACTCATCTCTTGCCTTCTTCCACTCCTTATCTATTTCAGCGATTTTAACGTGAAGGGGGTTGACTTGAGGAGGAGGGGGCGATAGCTGAATTGTGAGCTCCTTTAACTCTTCCTTCATTTGATCCATTTTGTCAATGAGAGCTTGTTGGAGAGGTGTGACTTGTGAAGTAGAGAGTTGGCCTTGAGGCATTGAAGGGGCGGCTTGACATGGAAGGCATGAAAAAGAAGGGGAGTAAGGCTCTCCCGTAGAGTGACTCGATTGAGCCAGGGTAGGAGGGGCAGCCAAATTTTGGGGCCATGAGGGGTGAGGAAAAGAGGGTGAAGATTGGGCCTGCCACTGAGGCGAAAGAGGCCTCGTTGAGGCCTGAGAAAGGAACCCTGAACCAGAGGGGTATGACGGCACACCAGTGGACAGACCCGTTTGGGGTAGCGTATGAGAGATAGCAGGGGTTTGAGATTGTAGAGGAGGGAATTGGTAAGAGGCAGACTGTTGACTCGCCTGCCCTTGAAGCGAAGAAGAGGGAGTGACATATACATGTGATGGGGATGCAGTAGCCTGGAGCGGCTGTTGGTAGGATGTAGGAGCCGGAGTCGACTCCTGAGAAGGGAGAGAAATAGATTTCCCCTTTAAAATGGCCTGAAAGATCAGAAGTTGCTCAGGGCTGAGCTGTGTAGTGGCGAGGACACCCAACAGGGAGAAGATGTCCTCGGGTGGAGAAATTTCCCGTGGAACAGTGGGGACCTCCTGTGAGGTCTCACGGGAAGGGCCTGAGTCCATTGCATGGACGCGTGAGTCAACTTACTGACCACGACCTGATTGGTTCTCTTCGAAAGAATTGTGAGCCATTTTTATTTTTCCAGAACTTAAACGCACACACCAACAAACAAATATCAGAGATTACCAAACAAGTGGATGATCTTACGCCATTTTTTGGGTTTTTGTTTTAACTCTTTTTTTTGTCTTTTTAACAAATATAAATATTCACGTAAAATTTGCAAAAATCCTAGTTACACCTTGGTTTTACCGCCGTGTCAACTAGGGACACTCGTCTCACAACGGATAGGTAACTAACTTCGGGGTACTTCAGTGATACAACCTGCCCAGTGAACGAAGAGGGAATCCTTCGATGTCGGGGACTTACGGAGGTCCCGATGGAGGAGATCCTAGTCCGTCGAGAGGAATTCCCGACGGAGAGTCCTTCCTTCACCGAGAAAGGTTAATCCTTAGAAAAATAAAATAAAGGGGTAGATGCGTGACATGCAATACTGAATAAAAGATATGTAACACACAAGAACACACAAATATAGCAGAAATAACAGTGATATAACAAGGATACAACAGCAATAAACAGATAGAGTATGATATAACCGTTCTTCTTTCCGATATACGTAGACCACTTGGAAAACAGAAAGGGACTATAAGAGTGCACGTGGTGCACGAGGGGGATGACGTGGCGCACGAGGGCGCAATAAAGAAAGGCACACGTGGGTGCCGAGTAGAGGAGGCACACGTGGGTGCTAAATGGAGGGGCACACGTGGGTGCCGAATGGAGGAAAGCACACGTGGGTGCTAAATGAAGAGGGCACACGTGGGTGCCAAGTAGAGGAGAGCACGCGTGGGTGCTAAATGGAGGGGCACACGTGGGTGCCAAATGGAGGAGGAGTGCACAAAGTGCACGAGACAACGCTAACCTCTCAAGTAACCACAAAGGACCGGGGGGAGTGCACGAGGTGCACGAGGGGAGTAGACGCGCGTGGGCGCAATAGGGAAGGGCACACGTGGGTGCCGAAAGCAGGGACACACGTGGGTGTCAAAAGGAGGGGCACACGTGGGTGCCAAAAGTTTGTGGGTAACCAAAAAAGCAAAAAGTAGGTCCCACCATGATCGCCAGAGATGTGAACGCGTCACGTGGTGGACTGAGAGAGAGAGATGGGGTTTCTCCCTCTCTGAGTGAAAGAGTAAAAAATGATGAAAATAAAAATGAAAACGCGTGCGTAAAAGGGTGATGTAGAAAGGACGGTAGAGAGTATGACCTGAAAGGTCACTTTGTACGGGGACGTGGAGCCTAGACTTATCGGACCCTCGGTATAGGGCGGAGAACGGGATCCGAAGACCCTCTCACACAAACTGAACCCCTTCCCGGTAGGCGTGACCTACCATTCTGAGGATAACTTTCTATATACCGAGTGCGAATCTGGGACTCTACGTAGTAGAAGTTGGCGGACACAAAGACACATGTAGACTCAGAATTTGGGACGGCATATCATTCCTCACATGATGATAATAACATGAATATAACAAGTGAACAGACCGCCGCAGGATATTGATCCGTGCGGGGTTTTAATAACAATATAACAAAATGCCGAAAGAAAAATGCCGAAAGTAAATGACCACGGTGAAATGACTCACCGCGGCCGATTATAGTACAAACAGACCCGGGATTTAGCTATCTGCGGGTATTATAGACATAAAGTAAAATTTACTACAAGCACGCGTTTGGTGGTGTGATCGCCAGGGACCGAGGGCCCCGAACTGGTTGATTGATCGCTTGGCCTTTGACGCGGGATTTACGCGGGTTCCTTCTTCCTCTTCGTTCGACGGGTCGAAGAAGGGGGCTTTTGACTGGTTACCCTGCAAAATAAACAAACAGAAAATAAAATTAAGTTAGACAAGTGATATAATATGATAACAATTCATAAGATAAAACAGTGATAACATGTATGACAAACTAAAAGCACAACAAAATAGTAAGAGTAACAAAAGAGCCGCTGATGGCGACACAAGCGCGAAGCGAGTAAACGGTGGGACGAGACGGCTTCCCCGTGTACGAGAGCACGCGGGAGCGTTGATTGGGCCGGAGGTTCAGCTTTTATTCCTGCACAAATTTAAGAAGGATTAAATATATGTACACAAAACATGTTTATATATATATATGTACAAATATACATATACATGTCTAATGATATATATATATATAACTATATATATTAATATATATACATAATGATATATATAAAATATCTATCTACACCCTGAAAATAAAAGAAACAAAATAAAATAGCTAAACTAGGATATTTAAAATAAAGAGAAGGGAAGAAAAAGAACTCTTTTTTAAGGCTTTTCTTGAGACTTTATTTATATGTGTATATAGTATATATATGGGATATATATAAGAGAGAGAGATATATGTATATATATAGCATATAAAATACTACAGATGAATACTAAATGCTCTATTATAGATTTAGTATATATATCTGCACTTTATATGTACTATATAGATACTATATATATGCTATATACATAAATACTACACACAGGGAGGAAAGGGGGAGATAGAGAGGCAGAAGGATGAGGGGTCGGGTGTGAGAGATTGAGAAAGAGAGAGTAAGAAAACAGGGAGAAAAATAGAGAGAAGGTGAGAGAGAGTAACAATAAAAAAATAAAAAAAAAAGAGAAAGGATGAGAGGGATCGAGAGAGAGAGAGAGAGGGAGAAGCAGAGACGAGAGAGATGAGAGGGGGAGAAAGAGATTAAGAAAGAGAAAGAAAAAAATATAAAAGATGAGGGAGAGAGAGAGATCGGGTGAAAGAGGAGAAGAGAGAGTCAAAGAGAGAAAGATAGAGGTTAAGATAGAGAGAGATACGGCAGGGAGGGGGGTGAATAAAAATAAATAAAAAAAATAAGAAAGTGAGGGAGAGATCGAGAGAAAGAGGGAGAGAGAGAGAGACGCGAGAGGGGGAGAGAGAGAGGCCGACGATGGGGAAGAAGAGAGAGAGAGGGAGAGGGAAGAAGAGAGAGATAGAGATAGGAGAGGAGAGAGAAAAAATGGAGAGAGGGAGCGGGAGAGAGAGGATGAGAGAAACGGGAAAGAGAGAGAAGGAAACCGAGAGTGTGTGTGAGAGAGAGAGAGAGCCGCGATAGAGAGAGGTAGAGAGAAAAAAGAAAAAAATAAAAAGAGAGAGAGAGGACCGAGAGAGAAAGGGAGATGAGAGGGGGATCGCAAGAGAGTGAGAAAGAGAGAGGGGGTGAGAGGGGAGAGAGAGCAGCGCGAGAGATAGAGAGGGGGAGAGAGAAGAGAGGAAGAGCACGGTGGGAAGTGGGGGGGGGGTCGACGCGGTAGTGGCCGGAGGCAGCGCGGCGGTGTCCACGGCGACGTGGGGAGGTGAGCTCGATGTGGGCAGTACGTCAGGGTGGACGGACGTGCAGTTGGTGGCGGACGACGTCCGGCGATGGTGCTGCGGTCAACGGGCGTGCGGACAGCGGCCGACAAGGTGAACGTGACGGAGGGCACGGTGAAGACGGTGGGATGATGGCGTCCGGCGGCGGTGTGGTTGGACGAGGCAGCCGGTGGCTGTTCTGGGCGTTGGTGGCGACGTGAGCAGCGGCGTTCGGTGGTGGCAGCGCTGTCGGAGATTCACAGGCGGAGGTGCTGACAGCGACGACGGTCGGCAAGGTGGAGCTCGTGACGGAGGGCACGGTGGAGACGGTGGGCATGCAGACGGTGGAGGACGGCCGGGGACGGCAATGTGGGCGGCGTGAACGTGGTGACTTCACGATGGTGAGAAGATGGCCGAAGGGTGGTGGACGGCACAGCGGCGTCGGTGGCGTGGCAACGGTGACGACGAGGGGACTACCGGCGATGAGCGGCAGGTGCAGGCGGACGATGAGAACGGCAACGGCTTCACGGCATGCTCGCGGAGGTGGTGCTGCGGCTGGTGCTCGGGGCAGACTGGGGTTGCTCGCGGCGACGTGGACGGGATGGCGACGGCGATGAAGAAAGGACGCCGGTGAGGCCGTTGCCGTGGGCGACCGGACGAAGGCAACGGCAGTCGACGGACGGCGTGGAGCTGCTACGGATGGTAGAACGGTGGTCACGACGGTGGTGGCGTGCACGTGTGTGGCAACGTGGGAAGGGGTTGGAGGTGGCTGTGGCGGCTGTTGGCTGCCATCGGTTCTGTAGAGGAGAGGGAGTGAGGGAGAGATGGGCTCACGGTGGCTGTGTTGTGAAGTGGAAAAGATGATGAGAGGAAGAGGTGGGGGTGTGGCAGTAGAGATAGGCTTCGATGGGGTTGACAGTGAAGTGGAGAGGGACGTGAGGGGGAGAGATTCCCCGTGTCCGGCTGCTAGGTGTACAAGACAGAGAGTGATAATGAGAGAAAGGACAGTGAGAGATAGGTGTGTGGTGGTGATTGGAGAAAGTGGATACCAAGAGGGAGATAAGAGAGGAAACGTGAGAGAGACACGAGGATTGAGATGGGGGGATTTAGGGGGTGAGATAAGTGATTAGGATACTAATTGCGATTAAGTTGATTAAGAAATTTTTTGTTTGTTTAAGCTATTAAAAATAAAACTAAGTATACATACACATCTACGTATATATTTACAACCATATATATATATATATTTATATTATATAGTATACATATATATACAACATTCTCTATATATATAAAACATATATATTCAAGGTTTATATTTTCTTAAAATTTTCTTAATTTTTTTGATTTTTTAATAACCTTTTTGAATTTTTTTGTATTTTCTTATAGCCCTTCTTTTGATTTTTTTAACCTTTTTTGTATTTTCTTTAAACCTTTTTAATATTTTTTTTTGTATTTTTTGTATGCTTTTCTCAATATATATATATATATTTATTTTTGTATTTTTTCTAACCTTTTTGATTTTTTTATATTTTTTTATGTAAAACCTTAAAAATGACTAATCACGCATGTAAATCAAATGCATAAGCCACTTTAGGGCATCACGGTGTAATATGAGATTTACCCGCGAAAAATGTGAAAACAGCGTGTCTACACGCGTGTTTTCTGATTTTCGCGTGTGTGTTTCGGTAGGACCTACGGAACCCCGTAGCAGGTGAACCGAGTTGTTCACCTAGGCACGGGTGGTACCGTTGCGATCGGTGCGTTCCGAAGATCACGGAAATATAATTTTTAATTTTTTGATATTTTTCAAAAAATCTGAATTTTCTATAAATACCCCCCTCCTTTTTCTCTCTCCCCCACCTTCTTTCTTCTTCTTCCTCTTCCTTCTTCCTCCCGTGAGCGACCGCGCCCCCCTTTTCTCTCCCTCATCGTCCGGCGTGACCACGGCGGCGCCCCTCCCCGGCTGCAGACGACAGTGAGGCGACGACGTGGCGGCGGCGGCGAGGTGATCGTGGCCGCGTGTGGCTCGTGGGATTTCGTGAAGGGACGAGGGTTCTAAAAGCTTTTTCTTCACGTTCAGCGGCGTTTCGGCGGAGCTCGTGCTGCATTGAGGTAGGGAGACGGAGCCCCATGCTCATCCCGTCGTCCCCCGTGATTTGTAGGCCGAGGAGAGGTCGAGAGGGGTGTCTTTGAGCCGGGTAGGGCAAAACCATGATTTGGGGAGAGTTTGCCCGATCTATGATTTTAGGTCGCGATTCCACATTTTAATGGCTTAGATGCATGCTAGGGGTCTCGGGGGAGCTTCCCCCTTGTTTCCCCCCTCTCCCGTGGAGGTATGGGGGCGTGGGACAGTTTTTGGGTTGATTCCCGCCGGTCCGCTCTCAGACTGGTGTGGCGGTCGTTCTAGTGACTGTCACAGAATGTGACGCCCCAAGGTAGGTGCATCACAGCCTGTGACGCCCCACGGCGGGTGCGTCACAAGGCACTGTTTTGTCGGCAGGGTGGTCCGTGGGCCCGACGGTCCCACGATAGACTGCCAGGGCGTGTGACGCACCTAGGTTGGACCGTCAGAGTGACAATCCGACCGTTGGATTCCGACCGTTGGGGTTTTTGACCGTTGGGTCATGGGTCTCTGATGCACCTAAGGTGGACCGTCAGAGGCTGTGATGTCCCTAGGTGGGTGCGTCAGAGAGGACACCTCCCCACATTCTAACACTCCAGAGGTGGACCGTTAGAGACTCTGACGCCTCGAGCGGTGTGCGTCATAGCCTGTTTCTTATCATCTTCTGACTCATTGGGTTGGGTGCGTCAGAGACTGTGACGCACCAGGGTTGGCACGTCACAACTGGTTTTCACACCGTCGTTTGGCGCACCTGTGTTGGGCCGTTAGACTGCTGTGACGGCCTAGTGGTGGACCGTCAGAGCCTGTGTTGGACCGTTAGGTTCTGGACTGCACCGGGCGATTCACAGTCCCGTTTCTTCTCCGACCGTGGTCACCGTTAGTCGGTGTCGGCACGAGGAGCATTCCTTGTACTTCGTCGGGTTCGGATGTGATTTTTCGCGAGCTAGAGAGTCTGCTCCTTCAGTGACCCTTCACTAGTCATAGCTTGCCAGTACGCGTGTGCTGGTCTACCTGGGAGTGGTGGTAAGGCTACCCGAGAGAGACGGTTTTAGGCTGGTTACCGTGGGCCTCCTACTGTGGCGGCTCGAGTCCGGGCCGGGAGGATGAACCAGCTAGAGGGCCTGATGTAGCGCAGTTAGTCAGTGTGTGCACACGTGGTCGGGGACTTCGGACTTGTACTGACGGGCACGACCCCGACTAGACCCTTGTTAGTGTTACTTGTGAGTGTCTCAGTTTCCGCCTGGGGCGAGTAGGGAGACACGGCGGCGCGGTATAAGTCGTCAGGGGACGCATCCGACTGTGCTTCTGGTGGACGGTACTCCTGTCTTTGTCAGGTAGTGACTCTTGGGTTTGTCTCAGTTTTCATGACGTGTGTTCGGTACTAACCGTAGTCGTAGCTTGTAGTTACTTTCCGCGCAGTTTTCTCGGTTTGTGAGGTGGGGACCGGATGATCCCTACTGAGCCTTATGTTTTGAGGCTCATTCCCTGCGTATTTTCTGTGTTTCAGGTGAGATGCGGCTTCACGGAGCGCTTCATAGGCTCCACGTGGTTCGGGTGCCCATGGTTTGTTGCCAGTTGCCAGTTCCGGGGTATGCCCTGCGTAGTTGTACTTTTCTTTGGACTACACTAGTTGTGGGCTACTGTCTTTTTAGACGGCTATTGTTATTATGGACCATGTAATTTAATTAATGCAATTTATTTATTTCCTGCTTAATCATATTAACTGTATAATTATGTAATTATTTTAGATTCTTGTGTATCTCCACACCATCCTTAATTTTAACCCTTCGAGTCTTAGGGCTCGTGGGGGGCGGTTCGGGATTCGGATTATCGGGCATTCCTGGTATTCGGATCTCGGGTCGTTACAGATAGCTTCTCACGCTTATAAGACTTCTTGTTGAGAGTCTTTACCAGTCCCTCCTACGTATGGATGTTCTTCGTGCACTACTACCATAGTGTAAAATCATTGTAGCCATTGGAGGGTGCCACAGAGAAGCTCATGATCCTTTCCTTACCTTCTAATTTATGCCTCCAATGTCTAATAGCCATCAGCCCTCCTTCATTAGCCTCGATCACCTCTGATCGCCATGATCTCCACTGATCTCCACACCTTGTGCACAAACCAGAAAATCAAAGTAGAATTGTCCAACAAGTCCGGAGCACGGAAAAACCTTGGGATGGACCCCTGAATCACCCCATTGTCCAGTAAGTCTGGAGCACGTAAAAACTCAGGGGCGACGGCAACTGGGGAAAACCTGGCTATGATACTATGTGTTGTAGAATCTGATCGAACACGGAGATGATGATGGTCATGCGCGCGCACACACACACACACACACACACAAGAACGTGATATAGATTTCAGGAGAAACCTGGCCTTCCCTTACTTAAAGAATAACCTTTCTTCCTGGGTGGCTCAACGAACACTCAACGTCATCGACTAAGCCACCCTCTGGGTTTGAATGAGAGCACACCCAGCAACTCTTAACCCCATTAGAAGATCATCTGGTAGAGATCGGAATCTCTATTGAACTAACCAAGTCGAGTCCTAATCCAACTCCGACTCTAACTCCCTACAGATTCAAGACACACCCTAACAAGTTTCACCCTGTAAGTTGACTAGAGTAATGGGAAAGGATCTCAACCATTGTATTTGGTGAGTCCGATGCATTGTACACATATAGTGCAAAGTGTTACAACAGGATACAACAAAATGCAACAAGATAACAATTATCCTAGTTGCGTAACTGAAGGAGCAGTGCGTGAGACTCGGTACACGAGACCCTCCTTCAAGAGTATGCAGGTGCAAGGATGAGCTCGTTTGCCAATTAATCTGGAGGCCGTTCGCATGATGGGTGATGTGGTTTACACGCCCCCTCAAGTTGGACGGCGACCACGACGTGGAGCTTGTCACGGAGAACAGTAAAGTGGGCCGGGAGCAACCCTTTGGTAAACACATCGGCAACTTGATCTTTTGTGGCAATGTAGCGAACAAGCAGTTCTTTGTTGAGAACAAGCTAGCAAACAAAATGGCAATCCACTTCAATGTGCTTTGTTTGGGCCTTGAAAAGGGGATTTGCTGCAAGATACAGAGCCCCAAAGTTGTCACACTAGAGAATGGGAGCTCGCATGCAGGGCAAGTGAAGCTCATGGAGGAGACGTCGGAGCCAAATGAGCTCTGTGGCAGCGGTGGCCAAGGCCCGTAATTCAACTTTAGTGCTTGACCGGGATATAATAGTTTGTTTATTGGCACACCAATGAATGAGACTGTCATCGAGGTACACACCAATGCCAGTGGTGGACTGTCGATCATCTGGGCAGCCTACCCAATCAGCGTCTGTGAAGGCCTGTAGTTGAAAAGAGGAGGGTACAAGTCGGAGGTCATGTGATATGCATGGTACCCTTCAAGTAACGAAGGATTCTTTTGGCAGCCGCCCAATGTGTAGTTGTTGGAGCTGCAAGAAATTGGCATACCTTGTTCATGGCAAAGGCAATGTTTGGCCGGGTGAGAACAAGGTATTCAAGCGAGCCGAAAATGCTTCTGTACTAACTTGGATCAGATAGTGGTTCTCCCTGCACTTGGGATAGAGGTGCTGAAGTAGACATGGGGCTACCAATAGGTTTGGCTTCATGCATGTTGGCTTTGCGCAGTAGTTCCATGAGGTAGCATTGTTGGCAAAGAAGGAGAAGAGAGGCGGAGCGTTGTACTTCAATGCCCAAGAAGTAGTGTAGTGCACCCAAATCTTTAATGGCAAAGGTGCCACCTAAGTTATCCAGTAGCCGTTTCATGGCAGAGGAGTTGTTGCCGGTGAGGATAATGTCGTCAACATAAACGAGAAGATACATGATGGTGTTGTTAGCATCATACAAGAAAAGAGAGGGATCACAAGAGGACGTCGTGAACCCATAGGCGAGCAGGTGATCATGTAGACGGTAGAACCAGGAGCGAGGTGCTTGCTTCAGGCCTTAAAGAGAACGATGGAGCTTGCACATGAGGTGAGAGGCATGTGGATCAGTAAACCCATGAGGTTGCTGCATGTAAATATCCTCGTGGAGCATACCATGTAAGAAGGCATTCCGAACATCAAGTTGACGGATGGCCCAATGTTTGGAGATGGCAACAACAAGAATGGTGCGAATGGTTGTGGGTTTGATGACAAGACTGAACGTGTTTGTATAGTCCTGTCCGAGTTGTTGATGGAAACCTTTATCAACCAAACATGCTTTGTAGCGGGCGAGAGAGCCATCAACATTGCTCTTGATCTGATATACCCACTTGCAACCGATGACATTGGCTCCCGGGGGCGGCTGGACAAGAGTCCACATGCCATTCTTCAATAGAGCAGCAAACTCCTCACCCATAGCTTGACGCCATGTTGGAGAACCATTTGCAACTGTAAAAGAGGAGGGTTCGACCTCATCCACATTGGCAACAAGAAGATGTTTAGACGTTCGCTGGGAGGAGGGGGGCATCTCGCGAGTGACAACAAGGATATCAGGAAGGGGCCGAGTTTCCTTGGTGGGGTGGTGGAGTCGGTGGTGACTGCAGGTGTATGCACAAGTGGTGGCGTGGATGTTGGAGCGCTGGTTGGTGGTGAGGCACGAGGAGACGGCGAGGTGCTGGGCGGTGATGCTGGATGCGTGGGAGGCTATGATGGGTCAGGTATAGAGGGGGATGAGGAGGTTGGTGGAATGCATACCTTTGGTGGATGTTCCAACATTGGAGAAGAACCCTTCGCTGTAGCCGCTGGTTGATAGAGGGCGCTGGGAAAGGTAATGATGGTGCCACTAGGAGGAGTTGATGGTGGAGGAGTTGAGCTGGGAGTGGAGAAAGGGAAGGCGGATTCATCAAAGATGACATTACGGGCCACATAAACACGACCGGAGTTGGGATCCAAACATCGGTATCCTTTGTGAGACGCACTGTAGCCAAGGAAGACACACTGTGTGGATTGATAAGAAATTTTATGGGATTGGTACGGGGGAAGAAGCGGATAGCATGCGCACCTAAACGTGCGGAGAAGGGAATAGTCTGGGGGTCGACCAAAAAGTTTCTGAAAGGGGGAGAGATGTCCAAGCACGAGCGACGGGAGGCGATTAATAAGATAGACGGCACAACATGCTGCATCTTCCCAATATTTGAAGGGAAGCTCGGCGTGTTTGAGGAGAGCAAGTGTTGTTTCAATAACATTTCGGTGTTTGCGTTCCACAATACCATTTTGTTGATGAGTATGGGGACATGCGACACGATGAGTGATGCCCGATGTGTCAAGAAACCGGGCTAAAGAGCGAAACTCACCCCCCAATCACTCTGAAAATATTTTATAGTAGTGGAAAAAATATTTTTAGAGTGGCGCTTAAAATGCGTGAAACAAGTTAGCACATCACTTTTGGAGGCAATAAGATATAATCATGTAAACCGAGAATAATGATCAATAAACGTTACATAGTAGTGATTGCCATTGACAGAGAGATATGGTGAGGGACCCCAGACATCAGAGACAACTAGTTCAAGAGGGGAAGACGTAACAACAGAGGACACTGGAAAGGATAATTGGTGGCACTTGGCCTATTGATAGGCGGAGCAAACATGGTGCCCAAGTTTATTGGTCAGAGATCCTAAGGTGGCGAGCACTTTCTTGACGATCTGGAGGGCGGGGTGGCCCAGGCGTGCATGCCAGGAGGGGGAGGAAGCCTGTGTCGCTGTGAGAGGCAGTGCAGGGAGCGTCGTGGGGATGTGGCAGTCAGAGGGAAGTGGTAGAGCCCGTCAACCTTGGGTCCGCGAAGAAGTTCCTTCCCCGTATTGAGATCCTTCACACAAAAGTAAGTAGGAAAAATTTCACATGAAACAAGATTGTCAGTAGTAAATTTAGAAATGGAGACAAGATTTTTGGCTAAAGAGGGAACATGGAGGGTTTGGTGTAAGTGAAAATGGCGATGTGGGCTATGGAGAGAAAGGTGTCCGATGTGGCGAAGAGCTAAACCTTTTCCATTGCCAATGAAGACCTGATCGTTCCCTAGATACGCTTGGAGATTGTCAAGGTTGCCAACGTCAGGGGTCATATGATGTGTAGCACCACTATCTAGATACCAGTTGGCATCAAAAGAGCTAATTGTAGAAGCTGCATTGCTGGCAAAGATCATTGTCATTGACGACAGGTTGAGGAGCTGGCCGGGAGCGAGTGTTGAGGCGATAGCCGGAGTTGGGTCCTCCACGTCCCTTACCGTAGGAATGCCCGATGCGTCCACTGTTGTTGTTGCTGCGTCCACCTTGGTGAGAGAAGGTGGAGTTGGAACGGGCAACATTGGCCGAAGGAGTGACACCATCGGCAGGCACCGTCTGTGACCGCATGAGTTGCTCATGATTGAGTAACATGGCATGAATGTCATCATAAGACAGATTCTCATGATCGGGGTGTGTCATGACGGAAGTCACGAATGCCTCATAGCTAGGGCCAAGACCTCCCATGCAAGATAGAGAGCAGGAGGTCGGTGGAAGAAACGGGCTCGGAGACGATGGTGAGATTGTCTGCGATCTCCTTAGCACGCTTGAGAAACTCAGTGACAGAAGCATCACCTTTCTTCATAGTTTGCAGTTGAAGGCGAAGATTGAGGACTTGGAGGCGCGAGGTGGAACCATAGGCGCGAGCAAGTCGAGTCCATGACTCAGCCGAGGTGGGCGAGTCCACAATGTGCGGCAAGATGGCTTCCGAGGTGGATGAATAGAGCCAACTTAGGAGAAGTTGATCATAAACACGTCAAGCCTCTGCATCAGGATTAAGAATAACCTTGGTGGCGTAAGCGGGACCCTTCTTCAGAAGAGCAGGGCACGGCCAGGAGCCATCAAGCAGACCCGTCATGCGATAAGTGTTTAGAAGGGGAAGGAATTGGGCCTTCCAAATAGCGTAGTTGTCTCTGGAGAGTTTAATGGGAAGAAAATGAGAGACATTTGGAATGGAGGAGGGAAAGATAGAAGTAAGTGGAGAGGGTGTAGGTAGAATGGCAGTGGATGGGACTGATGGGTGGGAGCAGGTGAGAGAGAAGGGACTATGATAGGTGCATCTGTGACTCCAACATATGGAGGAGCCAGCTGAGGGGAGGATGAAGGAGTAGCCATTGCGGTGTCGCAGGGTGACTCTGAGACTATGTAAGCTGGCTAGAGTAATGGGAAAGGATCTCAACCACTATATTTGATGAGTCCGATGCATTGTATATACATAGTGCAAAGTGTTACAACAGGATACAACAAAATGCAACAAGATAACAATTATCTTGGTTGCGTAACTGAAGGAGCAGTGCGTGAGACTCGGTACATGAGACCCTCCTTCAAGAGTATGCAGGTGCAAGGATGAGCTCGTTTGCCAATTAATCTGGAGGCCGTTCGCATGACGGGTGATGTGGTTTACACACCCGATGCATCCCATTCCCATCGATCGCAAGGATCTTAAAGGGGAGCCAGTAACCGAGATAGAACTGTTTCAGGTTATACAAGCTGCCATTATCGCCACAACCTGGATTTCTAACCATGGAATTATTCAGAGTGTGAGGAAGATGATCACCGAATCATCAAATGTTAGCCCCATCAGTGAAAAGAAAATTAATCATATCCCCCAACCTTGACAGTAGTCACAGTGTTGACCATGCCATGCCATCTCGTTTGAAATCCTCACAAGAGAACGTTTCGAGGAACTAAACAATATTACTTGGTGGCGACTAATATAATGATTAATGAGTTAAAACAGTCCGGCGAGACTCTGCGATTGCCAGACGGTAGAACCAATTAAACGTACGCTGATATAGGATGAACCGTTGGCATGCATCGGTACCTCGTCTCCACCTTGTTCTGCTCTTAATTAAGACTAGGCAAGAATACCCATGCACGTAGATGCTTCCCCTCGTAGTTCAATAAAGAAAACGGTACCTCTATCAATTGAGGGGACGAGGGATTAATGTCATCTTTCTAAGCTTTGTATACCGTTTGGAAGGAAATGCAGACAACTTGTCACAACGGGCAATGTGAATTCTAGTGCAATATCCCATGTGTACATTTTAATTCCAACATATAGCATTGAAGTTACCATTGATGTGCGAAAAAAGACCATATATAGAATTAATGCCCTTGCAGTGGAGATGTTCAAATTACTTTTTTTCACTCAGAAAAATATTATTATTATTTTATATTCTTTTAATAACATATGTGCAAACTTAAATGTAGGAATGATAAATCTCTAATTTTCCTTCTTTGTATTTAAAGATTCCTTCGAAGCAAGGTTTCTCAAATCGGTGTGGTATAGGGCATACTGTCCGTACAGGACCATACCAGTCACAAATCGATATGATCGGTATGTGATATGCAATCGGTACGTACCGTATATTTTTTAAATATTATATATATATATTATTTTATATTAAATATGATTTTATAGGTAGTTTGATTTAGAGTCTTCATTTGGAAGGTTAGGATTTATGTTCAAAACACACTAGTGACATTATTTTCTTACTTTTTTCATTATTCTTTAGAAAAAATAAGGAAAAAAATACATGACATTTGTGAGATTTGAACCATTTATCTCACACACAACTAACACAACTATTAATCACTAAATAACACATAATATTTTGTTATATTTTATAATAATATATATTTATTAAATAATTTTTTAATGTGAGCACATTGTAGTACGGACTAGTATGATGCCGTATTATATCATACTGACAGAAAATTGATACGACCGGTACGACTGTCGATAAATCTTATTTCAAAATACGGTGAGAGTTTGAAAATGCCTCCAATTGGAAGGTACAAAAGCATGATTACAGTTAAAAAGGTATCTTTACTTGGAAATCCTAAAGCCCTTAGGTTGTTGAACCGCTTGGGCCATGAGAATAGTAACTAAACTTCATCAACAACACATGTTTTTAGCGTTATATGAACACATTTTTCTAAATTTAAAGGTCTACTTAAGTTTTGAAACATGAATGATGAATATGAAGTGTGTAACTCAAACATTTATATAATTAATGTAGCTTTCGTATGGAATTATTAGAACGTCCAACTTAAACTCTTAAGAGAGTAATTAAGTAGACCATATATTATGTTTATCGCCATTCAATATGAATTATTTTAACAGTTTTTATGTATGATTAAAATTTTAAATCTTATAGTAAGATATTTTAATATAAAATTATAATAACGTCAAGTAATTCTCCCCCAGGACTGGCCATGCATTCTCAAGAGTGAACAATCATTAGTTTCTGACCACGAAAGGAAAAACAAAATATAAGATCTTGTTTGACTGGTGATTAGGGTTAAGACGACCTACTTCAGTACGTGAGATAAAATACTCTAAGATAAATGTGAAAATCCTCTTTGATAACCAATAGGTTGACTTAATTAGTGGGTTAACTTGGAATCAAGTACATGTATTTTGGTAAAAAACATGGAGATACAGTGGGCATCTAGATTGTTGTAAATACCCCGTGTAAGTGTTTAAGAAGTGAGATGCGTTTCATGGGGGTAAGAAGAGAAAATGGTCTCGAATTAGCCATGGTCGACGGTATTTGGAGTATAATTAAAACCCGGATTAGTTCGGGTTAACACTTTTTTAATTCTGAGTGGTCTAGAGCTGTTGATCGGTCAAATCAAAATCCTATGTGATTTTTTCAGGTTTTATTCCCCCGGTACAACCGGAGCTAGTTAATTGGAAACAGGAACAATATTCTGC
Organism: Amorphophallus konjac; assembly: GCA_022559845.1. Taxonomy (NCBI): domain Eukaryota; kingdom Viridiplantae; phylum Streptophyta; class Magnoliopsida; order Alismatales; family Araceae; genus Amorphophallus; species Amorphophallus konjac. The sequence goes on from CM040125.1 coordinate 15,467,873, forward strand.
ATTTACTTGGGGATAGTCCTGTCAAGAGGACCAAAGTAAGGAGAGGGTCTCAAGAGGCATCGGTGTTGCAGAAAAACGAACTTCCTCTATGCAATCCAAGATTCTGATTCGAAGACTGCAGTCGGTCAACAAACCACGACATGTTCAGTCATGAGATGACGGTCTGAAATGATGCGCCCCAACCCTTGTTTGCCGACGTTTGTCCTCGTCCCAAACAAGAAATTCAGTGATTCGAACGGGGAAGTCCCTCGGTGCATTTAACTTTTAAACGTGTATATAGATCATTAGAATTCTATAAGTAAATGATACGTAGAAGTATCAAATGAGATGAAAGTTTTGCATACTAGTACTACGTAACCAGGTTTGGCCTTTTATGCACGAGTGTTTCATTGTCGTAGATTTCTCGTACTCTAGACCCCCGCCAAAGAAGTGAGAGATTCCAATTAAATTCGATTCAAATCAGAGAGATTTTATCTGATCATATGTTTAATCGTCGAGAGATATATTACCCGGAATTTTTGATTCGTCAAATTATTCATCACAAAAAAAAAAGATTAAGGAGATAAGTTCCATCGAGATGTTGGTGCGGTCCAGCCCATGTGGGCATATGATAAGTGAGAGGGGGTGGGGGTATATCATACCCCCCCACCATCTCATATCCACCCACACCCGAGACCTAATAAACACACAGGGGAAAAACAAGAAACGGCAGCGGCTGTTGCTTCTTCCTGCGGTGGTGTTCTTGCGGGAAAGAGAGAAAGAGAAAGAGGAAGAGAAAGAGAAGAGGAAGAAGAAAAGTGGGAGAAAGAGGTTATCCCGGTGAGCTCGGATATTTTATTCTCTCACTTTGGGGATTTATCCCGGTTGAGGTATTCTCACATCCCTCCATTTTCTTATGTGTATACCTCAAGATTTGGGCAAATCTTGAGAGAAGAAAACTGTGTATTGCTATTTCTACATAGTGGATCACTGTCGGTTTGTCCCGTGGTTTTTCCCTCTCCATGTCGAGGGAGGGTTTTCCACGTTAAAAATCCGGTGTATTTTGTGTGTGATTGTTCTTGTGTTGGTTTGATATTTTTCGACTCGGATACGTACGTGTGTGGATGGCATAGAAATTATTGTGGTTGCACAGGGCCGCCGAAGGTGTGCGGATAGAATTATATTTCCGTGTTGATTTCTCCGACTACACGTATATTTGTGCCTAGTATATTTCTTGCAGCTCCCCAACAAGTGGTATCAGAGCAGGGTTAAATTACAGACATTATTATTGTGAGTCGGAATGTCGGACAGTGGAGCGTCTAGCACCATGATAAAATTGAATAATACAAATTAGATTATTTGGAAGCCAAAAATGGAAGACATCCTATATTGCAAGGATTTGTATGATCCGATTGAAGGTAATGGAGTCAAACCAGAGGGTATGTCCGCTAAAGATTGGGAAAAATTAAATCGGAAGACCATTGGCACAGTCAGACAATGGGTAGATGACAGTGTATTTCATCATGTTTCGAGTGAAACCAGTGCACAAGCATTGTGGAAAAAATTAGAATCCTTGTATGAGCAGAAGACCGCAGGTAACAAGGCTTTTATTATTCGAAAGCTTGTTAATTTGAAATTCAAAGAAGGTAACAGTGTTGCAGAGCATTTGAATGAGTTCTAGAGTTTGGTGAATCAATTGGCTACAATGAAAATGACTTTAGAAGATGAACTTCAGGCTTTGTTACTTTTGGGATCCTTGCCAGACAGTTGGGAAACATTGGTTGTGTCAGTTAGTAATTCTGCTCCTAATGGTGTGTTGTCTATGAGTTTAGTTACTGCTAGCTTGTTTAATGAAGAAACAAGAAGAAAATTAACTAGATCAGATAATGCACATGCTCTTGTCACAGAGAACAGGGGGAGGAGTAGATCAAAGTATAATGATCAGTCAAGGGGTCAAAGAAAGTCCAGAGGTAGGTCAAAGTCCAAGAGTAGAGCATGCTTTCATTGTGGAAAAGAAAGTCACCTAAAGAGGAACTGCAGGGTATGGAAGAGAGAGATGAAAGAGAAGAAGGATAAAAATCAGATGAAGACAGAGGATGATCAAAATAACACAGCTACATTGTTAGAGGGTGATAATGTCATTCTCACAATAGAGGGAGACACTTGTTTGCATTTCACAGGCCATGATTCAGAGTGGATAGTAGACACTGGTGCTTCCTATCATGCAACTTCTAAAAGGGAGCTCTTTACATCTTACAAGGCAGGAGATCTTGGAAATGTGAAGATGGGTAACACTAGCTACTCAAATGTTGTTGGCATTGGTGATGTGTGTTTGCAAACAAATGCAGGGTATGCACTAACTTTGAAGGATGTGTGGCATGTTCCTGATTTGCGTCTCAATCTTCTTTCCGGTATTGCTCTAGATAAGCAAGGTTTTGAGCACAGATTCAGTCAAGGAAAATAGAAATTGACTACAGGCTCATTGATTGTTGCCAAGGGAAATGCTTGTTGTGGTCTTTACAAGACTCATGCAAAAATGTGCAAAGATGTGTTGAATGCTGTCCAAGGTGATTCTTCTCTGGATTTATGGCATAGAAGGCTCGGACATATGAGTGAGAAAGGACTACAACTTTTGGCGAGGAAGTCTTATATTCCATCCATGAAAGGTATGACTCTTAGTCCTTGTGATTACTGTTTACTTGGAAAGCATCATAGAATTTCTTTTCGTTCTTCATCACAACGAAAAAGTTGCATTTTAGATTTGATTTATTCTGATGTTTGTGGTCCCTTTGAGGTGGAGTCCATTGGTGGAAATAGGTACTTTGTCACATTCATTGATGATGCATCTAGAAAGGTGTGGGTCTATTTGCTGAGGACAAAAGATCAAGTGTTTAAGTCATTTCAAAATTTTCATGCTATGGTAGAAAGAGAGACAAGTAAAAAGTTGAAATGTCTCCGCACAGATAATGGAGGAGAGTACATCTCCAAAGAATTTACAGATTATTGTGCAGCTCATGGCATAAGACATGAAAGGACTGAACCAGGCACCCCACAGCATAATGGTGTAGCAGAAAGAATGAATAGAACCATTGTGGAAAAGGTGAGATGTATGTTGAGGATGTCAAAGCTACCAAAGAGCTTCTGGGCTGAAGCTGTTCGCACTGCTTGCTATTTGATAAATAGATCTCTTCTGTTCCTTTGGATTTTAAAATTCCAATGAAGATTTGGTCAGGGAAGGAGGTATCCTACAATCACTTGAAAGTGTTTGGATGCAAGGCATTTGTGCATGTCCCTAAGGACCAAAGGCGGAAACTTGATGACAAAGCCATTCCTTGTATTTTCTTAGGCTATGGAAATGAAGAGTTTGGCTTCAGGTTATGGGATCCAGAAAAGAAGACAGTAGTCAGACAGAGAGATGTGATCTTTTATGAAGATCAGAATATTGAAGACATCAAAGAAACAAAGTTGAAAGGTCAATCTTCCTACAGTGCTCCAGATCTCGCACCCATTCCTTCTCCAGTGTAAGAGCTTACAGATGGAGAAGAAATGCAAGGTGAAGATGACAGTGATGAAATACCAGAATTGGGTGACAGTGATGCTGAGCCAGAGCAGGAGGTTTCTGAGCAGGGGGAGCATCAAGAGTTAGAGATCAGGAGGTCTTCCAGAGTGCTACAGCCATCATCAAAATATCCTCCCTCTCAGTATATGCTGCTTACTGAGGAGGGGGAGCCAGAGAGCTTTGAGGAGGTGCAATCTCATAAAGACAAAGATAAGTGGTTCAAAGTCATGCAGAGCGAGATGAATTCACTTAAGCCGAATAATACTTATGAGTTGGTGGACCTTCCTAAAGGCAGAAAAGTATTGAAGAACAAGTGGGTTTTCAAGCTGAAAAAGGATGGCAATGCAGAGTACTTGAAGTATAAAGCTAGATTGGTAGTGAAAGGTTTTGCACAAAAACAGGGAATTGATTTTGATGAAATATTTTCTCCTGTTGTGAAGATGACTTCTATCAGGGTGGTTCTAGGCTTGGTTGCAAGCTTAGACTTGGAGCTTGAGCAGATGGACGTGAAGACTGTCTTCCTTCATGGTGATTTGGAGGAAGAGATCTATATGGTACAACCAGAAGGTTTTGAAGTGAAAGGTAATGAACACATGGTATGCAGGTTGAAGAAAAGCTTGTATGGATTAAAGCAAGCACCTAGACAGTGGTACAAGAAGTTTGACTCATTTATGGTGAGCCATGAGTACCAGAGGACAGCTGCAGATGCATGTGTTTACTTTAGAAAATTATCAGATATGAGTTTCATTATCCTTTTACTTTATGTTGATGATATGTTGATTGTTGGTCAGGATACTCAAGAGATTGATAAATTGAAAGCAGATTTGTCAAAGTCTTTTGATATGAAAGACTTTGGACCAGCATGCAGAATATTGGGCATGGATATCTTTCGTGACAGGAAAATCAAGAAATTGTGGTTGTCACAAAGAAATTATATTGAACGGGTGCTTGACAGGTTCAATATGAAGAATGCCAAGTCTGTGAGTATTCCATTAGCAGCTCATTTTAATCTCAGCAAGAAGTCATGTCTCTCTTCTACGGAAGATATGGAAGAGATGGAGAGCATTCCTTACTCCTCAGCAGTTGGGAGTTTGATGTATGCAATGGTCTGCACCAGGCCTGACATTGCACATGCAGTTGGTGTAGTGAGCAGATTCCTTTCTAATCCAGAGAAAGAGCATTGGGAAGCAATGAAATGGATCTTCAGATATTTGAGAGGTAGCTCTAGAATGTGTTTGACATTTGGGAGTTCAGAACCAGTTCTAGAAGGCTTTACAGATGCTGATATGGCAGGTGATCTTGATCACAGAAAATCTACATCAGGGTGCTTATTTACTTTTGCAGGGGGAGCTGTGTCCTGGCAGTCCAAATTACAAAAATGTGTTGCTTTATCTACTACTGAGGCAGAGTATATTGCAGCAACTGAAGCAGGGAAAGAAATACTTTGGCTGAAAAGATTTTTGCAAGAATTGGGTTTGAAGCAAGAAGAGTATGTGGTTTTTGTGACAATCAGAGTGCTATGGACTTGAGCAAAAACTCCACATATCACTCCCGTACAAAGCACATTGATGTGAGATACCATTGGTTGCGAGATGCCATAGAGCAACAACAGATGAAGCTGAAGAAGATCCATACAGACAAAAATCCTTCTGATATGATGACAAAGGTGGTTCCTAGAGAGAAGCTAGAGTTATGTCGGCAACTGGCTGGCATGGACTCCCGGTGAAGAGTCATTTTAGTACTACCCCCCCACCATGGGCTGGAGGGGGAGATTGTTGGTGCGGTCCAGCCCATGTGGGCATATGATAAGTGAGAGGGGGTGGGGGTATATCATACCCCCCCCACCATCTCATATCCACCCACACCCGAGACCTAATAAACACACAGGGGAAAAACAAGAAACGGCAGCGGCTGTTGCTTCTTCCTGCGGCGGTGTTCTTGCGGGAAAGAGAGAAAGAGAAAGAGGAAGAGAAAGAGAAGAGGAAGAAGAAAAGTGGGAGAAAGAGGTTATCCCGGTGAGCTCGGATATTTTGTTCTCTCACTTTGGGGATTTATCCCGGTTGAGGTATTCTCACATCCCTCCATTCTCTTATGTGTATACCTCAAAATTTGGGCAAATCTTGAGAGAAGAAAACCGTGTATTGCTATTTCTACATAGTGGATCACTATCGGTTTGCCCCGTGATTTTTCCCTCTCCATGTCGAGGGAGGGTTTTCCACGTTAAAAATCCGGTGCATTTTGTGTGTGATTGTTCTTGTGTTGGTTTGATATTTTTCGACTCGGATACGTACGTGTGTGGATGGCATAGAAATTATTGTGGTTGCACAGGGATGCCGAAGGTGTGCGGATAGAATTATATTTCGTGTTGATTTCTCCGACTACACGTATATTTGTGCCTAGTATATTTCTTGCAGCTCCCCAACACGAGGATGATATAAAAGTTATTGCTAGTTGCAAAAGCACCCATGAGAGGAGGGTGAATGGGAGTGTAGATTAAAATTACTAGTTAAAAATAAATTTGCATCTAATTAAAGTTAAACAAGTTGAAGATATAAAGTCAAAATTACGTGGGCATTAGAAATTTTAAATTAGTTCAGACACTCTCGTAGTGACTTTTGTTTAGTACCTAAGATTTGCCATACCGATCTGGCATGGTCAGGTCGCGACTGGCACGGTTGGCACATGGCACGCATGTGGTACACCACACTTGATCGTCGGCGGCCTAGTGGAGGCGACGGACGCAGTGGCGGGGATAGCAGCAGTTGGGGGGAGTTGAGGATGGTGGTGGCTCGAGCAGGGGAGGAAGATGGCAGGGATGTTGGCTTGAATAGAGGGCGACGGCGAGTCGAGGATGGCAAAGGTGGTGGTAGAGACAGTGGCGGCTAGGAGAAGTCGAGGATGGTGGTGGCTCGAGTAAGGGAAGAAGAAGAAGATGGCGGAGATGTCCGCTCGACAGTGGACGGAAGAGGCGGCTTGAGCCGGGGATAATAGAAGAGGCAACAGGGACGACAACAACTAGGGAAGCTAGGGGGGTCCGCTGGGGTGGGGGGAGAGGGAGAGAGGGGCCACTAGAGAGAGGGAGACATCTAGGGTTCCTAAAGAGAGAGATCAATGAGGGGAGTAAGGAGGGAGGGGTGATTAAGTGTGGGGTTATTTTATAAACAAACCTCTAAACCATGCATGAGTTTCTTTCAATTTGAGATTTCAGAAAAATAAGTCTTTTCAATCCGATGCCATACCATTCCATATTGTACCTCAAGCCGAATCGATCTGTCAAACCTTGCTAGTACCCCGATCTCAGCATAAGATTTTACCATCTCACTAAATAAAGTACACTAGGTAAGTTTTATTCAGATGCACCTACTCATCAAGCACTTGCCCGTAGGAACACACAACTTTTTTTACATGGTGAACAGTTTACCAACAAATATGCCCTCACGCACTCACACATTTGGTTTCTAATCAAGTGATCAGTTCACCGGTAGATATATCCTCGTGCAATCCTCACACCAAATATCTTCATAACCTTAACTGTTCACCGATAGTAACTTACACAAAATGATAGAGAGAATGATTTACCAAAATAATGTCTTTTAATAGTAAGCGGATTTAGAGAAATTCAAAGCACAAAAACAAAGAAGAAATGAGTGCCAAAAGAATGAGAGTGTTGGTGTGTGTAGAAGTTTTATGATCACAATGGGATGAGGTTCTTGAATGGTCTGACTTTTGGCTCTAACTCACCGAAGAATGGAACTTCTTTAATGAAGTTTTTTTCTATTGGAGAGGGTTGCACACAGCCACTTGGATGCAGTTGTTTGTTCAATGTTCCAACTTGTGTTCCGTAAAGAACAAGTCATTTATTTATAGTGTATTCTTAAGCTATCCGTTAGATACATCGTTTTGTCCCCACAGGCTTCTGTATAATATATACTTGTTCGAGAGACGAAGTTATTTGGTATGTCTATAACCTCTTTCTTCCTTCTTAAGTGGGGTGCCCTCTTCCTTAGATTTTCAATTCGGGTACCAGTAATGCCCACTTCTCTCTCTCTCTCTTATGTTGTGAGTCTGGGCGATCCGCGAGGCACTCTTGGCCCGATCATCTATGGTTCCGAAAAACATGACTATACCACGTCCACAAAACATAACATCACATTATCACGTCACTTAAAGACTACACATTCCTCTTATCAGAATATCATTCGCCCCTCAGATACAGAGACCACAAAATATCCTTACATTTACATGCACGAGAACATAGAACCTACTCGTCCTATAGAATAGCTCCAAAAACCTCCCAGGACCTTCCTTCAACTAGTCTCTTGCCGGAGCCAACTCAACTACTAATCTCCAGAAAAGGGTTAGAACACGGGCATGAGTTCTGAGCTCAGTACACATCTAAACCATTAACATGCTTATCATACAGAAATTAGTTGATAGACCTCATGTAGTAAATTCATATTAGGTATGCTTTCCTGAATGTAATTCATATAGCATAAACCAAGAACATCTGATTACGACAATTGTGCAACTTTTTTGTGTATGGACATATATCTCACAATTAATTAGTTAAAGGGATTATCACAAGTCTTAGATTTACAGCACGGCTTGCATACCACATCAAGGCATAATCAAATGGTCGAGCATAACAAATCATAAGGGCAGGCTTCATAAATTAAAATTTATTCGTCTTACATTTATTCAGTTACATTTATTCATATTGGAGTCATGCATTTATTACTTTGATTGCAAGGTATCAACAGGAGAAATGTAGAACAATGAAAGAACATCGTATAAATGAAATGCGTATAGGCTATCGTTCCAAGGACACATGACACTCGCGGAATGGATCGACGCGGTGATGGTGATATGAAGGGGTTACTGGTTCTGGGGAGCTAGGTGCGGTGTGAGTGTGTCAATCGAAAACTCGACAATCACCTATGGAATCAAGTTTCAACAGGGGATGTGCCTCCAAGACACGGCACGTGGGCGCGAAATGACGGGCGACATGTGGATTGAATGGGGTTCCATAAGTACGAGTGGAACAGGCGATGTGGGGTATTGTGTATAGGACGTCTTCCCCACCGACCATAAGTGATCAATGTTTATTTTACATCGGATGGAATTCGAACACCTTTGTTTCTTCTATTGAAAGAGGATGGGATACTCTGGAAGTCGTGACATCGGTTGGGCTTAATTCACGCTGCCGTCTTAATACCATTGTTTGGCTAAGCAGACAATGAATAGAGAGAGTCTGGTCTCTGGGTTAGGCTAGGTGAGACATGAGCTCGGTGCGAAGGCTGCAAGCATTGGCTCGATAAGGAGTTGGTAGGTACTGGCCTGAAAGGATGAGCGGCCGACACTGGCTCATCAAGGAACTGGTAGGTACTGGTTCAAGAACTGGGTAGGACAGGGGCTCGCAGGTAAAGTCTCAAGATGAGTCAAAAAAAGCAAGGAACTAGGTTTCCGAGTACACTTCATTAGGGGGTGTCGTGAAAGGTATTACAAAGGGACACTGTAGAGGCTTAAAAAGAGGCTCAAAAGATCCCATATTGGAAACTACAAAGATGGCCATGTGTTTATAAGCAAGACCCAAGTCTTCTCCTTTGAGGGTCCTTTTACCAGCAAAAATGACAAAACCCTAGCCGCCCCAGGCGTAGCGGGGACAATACTTTAAAGGAGACACCCCAAATTTGTTGGGGAGAATGTTGTGCTAAAGTTGGGCATGTGTGGAACGTGAGTATTTCTATTGTTTTGATGATGTCCAACTATGACTCATATAATGATTGGTTCTATTATTTTGATGTGATTTCAACTATGACTCAACTATGACTCATTTCTAGTGTTTTGATGATGTATGTCTTTAGAGTCAATTTGCTATTCATTATTGCTTTTGCATACAATTCAGGTCATTATATTGCCAATTCAACATATCAAGAATGGCTTGCAACGCTTAGCCAATTGGCCGCACAGAGATCAAGATAGATTCAAAGGCGCCAAGATCCCTCAAGATGCAAAGTGGAAACTCATGATGCCAAGTGCACTTGCAGATCAAGAATGGCTTGCAACACACAAATCAAGATCAATCCAAAGGAGCAAGCCATCCCAGGAGGACGATCAAAAGTCACTCATGATGCCAAGTGCATGATGCCACGTACACTTTGATTGGAGTGGAAATATCTACTGTGAAAGCTCAACAGAATGCAACCAAAGAATGGAATGGAGGTGGCGAAATGAAAGTGAAATGAACATGTCCAAGCAAGGCCAAGCAAGGAAGAAAAGGCTCTAGCTAAGCAAGGCCAAGCAAGAAAGAAAAGGCCCAAGCAATGAAGCAAAGCTTCTACAAAGGACCGAGCATTCATACAAGATAATCCAAGGAATGGAGTGGAGTTGGCAAATGTGAAAGCTCAATGTTGCGCCCTCTCACGCGGATCGACCTCAAAAATCTGATTGAAGACTCAATAATAAAATCTTCAAGACTGTCAAGGGCGATGCTACAAACATGCACGGGCTGCTAATGGAGTTTGAACGACGGAGTTCAAGACTTAAAGGACTGAACCGGAGACTCAACGGACCGACCTGGGCCTTGCCCAGCTGGCGGTCGACCGCCAGCACAGGGGCGGTCGACCGCCCCAGCCAGGGACCGCCCAGGCCGAAGATCTTTCAGTGGCGGTCGACCGCCAGCCAGTGGCGGTCGACCGGAAATCCCAGGGGCCATTCGTCTACAGCATTTTACAGTAGCGGTCGACCGCCAGGAGCTGCAGGTCGACCGCCAGCCCCGAGCCAACCATGTTTGACTTCGAATTCCACCTCGTGGGCTGCCTAATTCTCATGATTTCTTTAATCCCAAAGAACCCCAAAGTCTCCCAATCACCCACAAATTGTGGATCTGGTCTAGGGCTTCTCCAAGGACCATTCAAGGTCTATAAAACCAACACATTGGTGGAGGCAAACCCTGATGCTTCATTTGGGATTAAGAGTGACTGCAAGAGGGGTTTTCAAAGAGAGAGGAGACGAAGTACTGTTCATATGAACAGTAGTTCGTGAATGAGTTCTTCATCCACTCAAGAGTTTCAAGTAAAGATCTGAAGCAATCCTGAAGCAATCACCTTCTACTCTTCAATCAAATTCCAAGAAGGAGAAGAAGCAAAGCTTACAAGGCGATCCAAGAAGCTCATTTCTCAAAGTGATTTTCTTCATCCTTTCAAGTTCATCCAAGGTGATTTTTGAAGCAATCAATCTCCTACAAGCTGTTGAAGAAATAAGATTCAAGGTAGAATCAATTACTCTCTTCATCCACTTCAAGAAGATACAAAGAGAAGATCAAAAGAGGAGATTGAAGGAAGAGTTACTGTTCACGTGAACAGTACTCTGTGAAGAATATCTTCATCCAATCCAAGGTATTCAAAGTTCATATCAAAGCAATCATCTTCCAAGATCTGTGAAGAAGGAAGCAAGGATCAAGGTAGCATCTATTCACTTCTTCATCCATTCAAAGAGATCAAAAAGAAGATCAAAAGAGGAGGATTGGAAGAACAGTTACTGTTCACATGAACAGTACTCCGTGAAGAACATTCATCCATTCAAGGGTGAATCAAGAAGATTGATTTGCAAGAAGAAGAGATCCCTGTTGCTGATCAACAAATCATTTCCATTCAAGGGCCAATTCCTTCTTACTCAATCTCTTGTTTTAGTTCCTTCACATTTGTTTTACTTTCAATATTGTTAAACATTGAAGTCATGATTCGTCCCTACCGGTGGTTAGTAGGAAGGCAATTGGAGGGTGTTCCAATTTGCGGTTGACGTCCCTACCAGGTGGTTAGTAGGAAGGCAATCGGGAGTTCTCCGATCTGCGGTATAACCGTCCCTGCCGGCTTTGTGTGTAGGAAGACAGAAAGAGGGTTTTCTCTATTCTGTGGTTTGGGGCGTGTCCCCAGGTCAAGCTATGAGTCAGCAAGGAAGCCTCACCGGGTTTTGGTGAGGGGTGGACGTAGGTTGCGGGGTTGCAACCGAACCACCTTAAAATCTCTGTGTTGTGGGTTGTTTATTTTGTGTGATTGCTCTATATCTTCTAACCCCATTCGCAGGTTCGTGTGCTTCTATACTTGGTTATCTTGCTCACATACATATGCACTTTGAGTGATCAACATAGCATACACACACTCACGGTTGTTGCAAGCTATTGCATGTTCATCTATGTGTTATGCTTTGTAATTCACTTAAAGAAGTGTGGACGTTTCATAGCTTGTAATTCAAGTCTTTTTTATTTGAGCCACTTTACTTAATTCCGCTGTGCATTGTGTCTAAGTGATTCATTCACTTTATAAGAGTGGTTTAAGCTTCCGCTAGCTAAGAGTTTTTAAATAGGCCAAAGCTTTTGATAGGATCTATTCAACCCCCCCTTCTAGATCCGTTTACACCTCACGGGACCCAACAAAATTTGTACGTCTTCATTGACGCCGTCTGTGAGAACCCTGGCCCAATAAGTACAAAGCCCACATTTGCTGGGGGGGGGGGGGGGGGGCTAATGTAGAGGCCTAAAAAGGGGCTCAAAAGATCCCATATTGGAAACTACAAAGATGAGTATATGCTTATAAGCAAGACCCAAGTCTTCTCCTTTGAGGGTCCTTTTACCAGCAAAAATGATAAAACCCTAGCCGCCCCCAGGCGTAGTGGGGATAATACCTCAAAGGAGACACCTCAAATTTGTACGTCTTCAGACACTAAAAGTCCGAATACAAAAGATGCAAGCCATCGGATAATTATGTCATAGGCGTTGGTCTCCGGGTCATTGCATATGATAAAGCGGGTTTTTCGCTATTTCACAGGGGGTCCCTTATGGGACTACAAGCACTAGGGAGCAATCGGGGGCTGGCTCGGACATAGGGGTGTTGACATCGACTGGCGGAGATGCGGACCGGGTGTGGCTTAGAGTGAGTAGTCAGGCGCCGGATCAGGGTCAGGTGTCGACATGTCCAGAGCACCTGCATATGAGGGATGCGTCAAGCAGGTGCAATCTTCAAAGGGCTCGCCAGGCTAATTCCGACCAGCGGGTGGGACAGTCGGTCACCAGCTCGAGAAGAGCGGTTGACGGCTGGCCTTGGAGTGTTGACTGCAGGTGGATTTGTCATGCAGGTATCTCCATCATTAGCGTTATGCATTGTACGTGGGTGGACCCGACATGAGGGTGTATTTACCGTTAGCATGACTCATCATACATATCAAGGGGCTTGTGAGAAGCGGAAAGACATCATATGAGGGGTGTTGATGTGTCATACCCTCGATGTGTTTTAGGCGAACAAGCCACCAAACAAAGCCTTCACTGTGCCTTCCATAAACTCGAGCTATGCGTGCCTGTACGTTGTCTGTTGTGTCTGTTAGATCCTGTGTGCGTACGTATGTATGTGCTCCTTGGCATTTCCTAAGAGAGATTTTATAGAGTAAGTTGGAGGGGGGAAGGGATGGGGCATGTTGGTACGCCTAAAGGGGGTAAGGGGTTCTTGGAACAATCATCAACAACATACTTGCCTTTTTCAAAGGCGCTTTTCATTCAACACATTATTTTGTTCTTTCAGCCTTTCATTCTCATCAACCAGTCTATTGTCATGGATCAACTCATCAAGTAATTTTTGATCATCATTCATTGATTTCAGTTTCTCTTCTAGCTCAGATACCTTAACCGTTAGTCCTTCATTTTCAGCCTTCAAACCATCAACGTGCTCTTTGTTTAACTCTATGTTGATCAAAAAGGCTTCATTTAGCTCTTCTAGAGCAGAGCAGTTTTTACATGATGAGCTATCATTGGGGATGTTTTCAAGCTTCTTTTTTAAGTTTCTATTTCCATACTTTATTTTCTTGTATTGTTTCACCCGCTCATCATATGCATCCATAAGCTCTTCAAAGGTAAAGTCTTTGGACTCAGAACTTACCTGGGATGAGGATGGATCACTTGGCTGATCTGGGTTGTCGGCCATGAGGTAGTCATGCCTTTCTCCTTCATGGATCCTAACCAAGCCATTTAGAATCTCCTTGGTAGTGCTACAGCTGGAAACAAAAGGGAACTTGGTAACATTTACTGTAGCTTTTAGCAGGTTGAACGCAACAAGATTATCAACATTTTTGATCCTATGTTCAATAGACCATTCAGATGTATCTGATGGCAGCTTATAAGGATCGTGGTATATAAGATTCCATAATCTTGAATCAAGGGAGTTTATAAAAACACACATTTTCCCTAGCTATATGGTAAAATCAGAACCATCAAATACTGGCGGGGAAATCGTTGAAAGTTGTTCAACGGGGGAACCCATTAGAGCAAACGCACCGGGATCTTCTCTGCATATCGTTGGATCTATTTGGCAGAGAACCCGCTCTGATACCACTTCTTGGGTCCCTTTGGTCCGCCAATAGGATCTAGAGGGGGGGGGGTGAATAGATCCTTTCAAAACTAATGCCCTATTCAAAACTAGTTCGGTCACTTAGTGAACTGGGGATTGGTGGAACACTTATGTTCCCAGATAAGATTTGCAGAACCAAGACACTGGAGTCCTTCACAGAGGACGATCACAGCAAACTGTGCAGAAGATGGCTCAGCCAAGCAGGGTGTGTGATCACGGTGCTGAAGTCACCAAAGCTCAAGGATGATCCTTTTACAAAATAGCATGCAAGTGCTTGAGTGTGTGCAAGCACAAAGCCAGTTAGAGTGTGGGTGTTTAGTGTCCAAACATATTAGAATGTGGGAAACTGAAATACGCAAGTACCTATGAATGGAGATAGAAGAAAATGATCAAACGCACAGGCACAAACCATTGCACACAATATTTTTAAGGTGGTTCAGTCTGCAAACCCGTAGACCTACATCCACCCCTCACCAAACCCGGTGAGGCTTTACTACGCTACAAGCGCAGCAACGAGGACCAACCCCCCCCCCCCACACACACACGCTGATTCACAGCTTCAACTAACACACAGCTTGACGGGGACGAATCCCACACACACACATACACACACGCTGATTCACAGCTTCAGCTGCCACACAGCTTGACGGGGATGAATCCCACCCACACACACACACACAAAGAAGTAAACATGCTGCAAGTGCAGCAAAATAAGGGAACAAAGTCCCAAACACACACATAGCTGTGGACCAGCCAAAATCACCTCCCGTCTCTAAACAAAGCTCCAGACACACTACTGCAACAGCAACACAACACACTGAAGGTTCAAGGTTTTGAAAAAGGAAACACAAAAGCGAAACACTAAAAAGCCAATGTATCTTCAGAACTGAGTCTTGAAGCTGTATATGAAGATCTGAAAAATCGGATCTGAAGACTACTCGATAAGCTTAAGGTTGGTTGCAAGGCTGCACTCTCTAAGTGCTCATGGCACTCTTCTTTCGCTTCTCAGCACTGGACTGGGTCGACCAGTTGCTGGGCTGCTCCTCTCTTTTTTTCTTATTCTCACGGATTTTTCTCTTGCAAGCTCAGGCACACTCTATTTTTTCCCACTCAAATCTTCTCCAAGCAGCAGCATTTCTTCATGCCAAGGCTTTCATATTTATAGAAGAGCTGGTAGAGAGTTTTTCCCTCTAGCAGATCAGCAATTTGATTGGTCAGAGATAAAATAAGGTTCTTTGAGAGAGCCTTTCCCTGATCTGCTTTGCTCATTGGCCGGTGGTAGAGAAGGACGTCCTCTGTCTTGGGTGCTTTTTAGAGACTCATTCTCATTGGCTCAAGACAAAAAGGTAGATACCTTGAAAGCCGACCTTTCCCAAATCCGATCTCTGTCAAAACCTTCCCACAAAAAGGTGTTCTTATTGTCCTATGATGGAAAGGTAGGATCTCTATCCTAGGACCTTTTCCAGACCTTGAAATGTGTGTTTTTGGAGGTTTACGTCGCTGATTTTTAGCCTCTATACGATCTTCGAGACCTTTGTTTGCATGTTTGACAGATTTTGCTTAAAGAGCTTCTGGTGTGTCGATGCAGCAATGCCCTTGTACCGACGCAACGTCAAATCTTCTTGAATTGTTGGGCGCCAGACTGTTGTGCGTCGACGCAGTGAATGGGTTGCGTCGATGCATCAGTTGAAGTTGTGTTTGAAATGGCTTGTATGAAGCCTGCCCGTGTCGACCTACTGTAAAATCAGTGTCGACCTAGCTTGAGGACTCTAGCTCGTTGACAGGAGCTAGTGCTGACGTTGCGTTGACGCAACTGAAGAGGTGAGGTCGACGCAGCTGAAGATTTATGTTTGAGTATGCTTCAAGAGCCTGTCTTGTGTCGACGCTCTCAAGAACATGATGTTCCTGGAGTCGACACAGCCATGAAGAGTGGCTTGAAGCTTCTTCAAAGGAACGTCTGGACTCAACGCCATGAGGGGATGGAGTCGACGCTGCGTGAGGAGATTGCTTCTTAGCGGTTGCTGGTGTTGATGCAATGAAGGTCTTACGTCAACGCAGCCTTGTTCAATTTGATTCTTTTTTTTATTTTGTCAAAGCCTTCCTACATTTCTTGATTTCTGTGCATCCAAGGGCCTTGCACCTTGGGCTTCTATTGGTCTAAGCCATGATATGACTCAAGCTTGATCTAAGATGCTTGATTTGCCAATATCACCTTCTTAAACTACCTTGCTTGCTTTCACTGAATCTTTGATACCATTGATTCACTTAATCCTTCTGCCTTCTTGAAGTCTGACTTGCTAAACAACTGCTAAAGTCTGTTGACTGTCTTTGATCTGAACTTAACGCATGTTGTCATCATTAAAATCACATTAGTCTCATCCATGAGTCATAGTCAGACACATCATCAAAACTTGGGACACAACATCGGTGAGTGGCGCTGGGAATACCAGGGCTGGCAAAGAGTCTGTGTCATGGAGGTGACCGAACGCGCTCGGCCGTCGATCGCTGACTAAGCTCTACATGATACGGGAACTACGACGGTGTGGTCCCGCTTCGCTTATCGGTCAAGGAGGTCTTGGTAGTTCTCGGTCAGCGGCTGTAGCTGGTGCCTTACATCGGCTAGTTCTTCCACCGTGTAGACACGCCAAAATCGATGCTATGTTGAGTAAATTTCATGTCACGATGTAATGCCCCAAAGTGGACTTCATTACTGGCTTAATAAGTTGGTTTTTCCATTTTTTTAGATTTTATTTGAATATAACGACGGTCACTAAGTCGCCTTTTAAATAACGCCCTTGGAGGTGTCGCTATTTCCTAAAGTAAACGACCGTACGCGTGGTCACTGTTTTTAACTCTTTCCAATTTCTGTTCGGAATTAAATTCCTTGAAATGGCGCCTTCCCAGCGGGCGCTCATTAATGAATGCCTCTGTTCGCAGTCGCGGATTATGAATTTTAAAATATGGAAAGTCTAAAATTCCAGTGAAATAACGGCAGACCCGGAGGCGCTATTTAGAACAGTGACTGTTTCTAGGTCGCCATTTCAGTTTTCGTTTCCATCTCATCTGCAACCTTCCCAGACAAACTCCTTCCCTGTTTTAACTCTGTGATCAATCGAGGGAAGGGGATCATGATTGATAGTTATCTTCCTTTGATCTTATCCTACGGGAATAAGGTTTTCATCCCTATAAATACCCCTTCAATTTCTCTCACACGGGAACCTTACACACACGCTTATGCCTCTGGATTAAAAGTTATTCTACTGCCGTTCCTTGATGCCGCTGCCAAGGGAGTATTGTGTTGTGGCCTTTTGCTGTGGCGTTTTAGCTCAAATCTTGAGCTTCGTCTCCTCTGTCCTGCTCACAGGCGCAGAAGGAGGATCCCTCTTTCCTTCTTTCAAGTTCTATATTCTCTGCATATCATTATCATACCCACGATTATTCTAAGCATCTTAGCATATCTTATATATTTCTTTTACATACATACTTCTCCCACCTTTACTCCTTTTAGGGGTTTAAAACAAAACAAAGGTGTGTTCATGCCCATATCGCATATCATCATTCTATTGAGTATAGATGCTACACTTCCATTGGCTAATCTAAATTCTTGCTTTGTTTGTTTTCTTTCAAGGGTAATCAAGAGTAAAAACCCCCTTCATCGGCCGACCGGTTGGAGGAGGAAGTTGGATCCACGTCTACACCATCTTCAAAAGATACATGCGATCATCTCTTTGTTTTGAGGTAACCCCTCTGGCGATCACACTCTTTAGTAGCATCACACGCTCCATTTTCTTATTATTTTTATTATGCCCATATTGATGATAATTTTTCTCCCTTTTTAAATGTCTATGTGACACGTTCATTGTTGTTTTTATATTGATTACCCCTCCTTTGGCACCCACATGTGCCCCTCCCTTTGGCACCCTTGTGTGCCCCTCCTTTTGGCACCCACGTGTGCCCCTCCTTTGTGCTCCACGTAGTACACTCCCTTTGTACACCATGTGTACATCCCCCACTTGATTAGCCAATTTTTTGCACTGTCCATAGCATTTTTAAAGAGTGAATTTGATCTTCTGGCAGTTTACATTACTCTCTATTTTCTCAAACTAATCAGCGACCGCTCAGAAGTCGCTATTTTATAAACCAGCGACCTCTCACAGAGGCGCTCATCAAATCATTTTTCATATTATTTGCTATTTTTATGATCTGTGCCCTTCACAGAGGTGTTATTCATACTTTCAGCACCTACCCCGAAGGCGCCGATTCCTGGGTCACTGTTGACTGCTTTCCACAGCAGCTTACAGTTTCGGCTATTAGCACCCCTGAACAGAGGCGACATTTATTATATCAGCGGCTGTCATACAATTGTTATTCACTGAGACAGCGACAACTTTCTGGTCACTATTTCCCTGTGCGTTCATAGAATTGCCATATCTGCTATTGTTTGGACTTGTTTGATTGGATCATTGATTTTCTTTACATTATTGTTGATCTGTTTGCATTAGCTTGCATTTTAGGGCATTTGGTTGAGAGACCTCCTCTCTCTACACTTTTATGATCCCCCACACTTTTTTGGGAAAGGAAGGACCCTCCATTGAGCATTCCGTCTCTTTGGATTGGAAATTCTTGACCAAGTCCTCCATAAGTCCCCGCACCCGTGGATTCCCTACGGACGCCGGGCTGGTTGTACCTTTGAAGAACCCCGGAGTTTGGTTGACCCATGCGTTGGTGAAGAGAGAGAAAGAACCTAGTTAACCCGGAGAATGCATCCAAATTGAAACTAGGATCTACATTGAAGAGAGGGCTAACTACTCTATTAAAAATTCATCCTTGATTAAACTCAAAGAACGTTAAAATCTTCCCTAATCATCATAACTTGTTTGGCAACTTGGTTGACAACCTATTTGAGTGCTTATCTGCTATTTACCTTTGTTTCATTCGGATAATTCCTTATTACAATCATGAAGCTTCGTTCAAGTAGAATCATCAACATGGCCAATCAAGAGTATTCATACGATTATGAGGATGGTCAATATGACCAATCTTATGGGGTCCCTTCTCAGGGACTCACTCAATATGAGGCCCTTCCTCAAAGTTTTGTTCAGCATGAGGGAAACTATGTTCCCTCCTACCCTCAAGTATATGTGGTGGATACCACCACTCAAGGGGTTGAGTCCGCTTCTCAAGCTCAACCCATCACTCAATCTACTCCCGAGGAGACCTCCCCATCTTTCAATCTCAATGACCTTATCAATGCTCTATCTCAGTTAGATGATGCCCAACGTCAAGCAGTCCAAGTCGCTCTTAAAGGGAAATCGGTCCCTTCTTCCTCTTCCAATCCCCCTCAGGCCGCGGGTGGCCTCCAAGTTAACCCCACTAATGACCAGGTGGTCTCCCAGAGAATTCCATCCCGTCCACGAACCCCTATTATGGTTACGCCGGCCCAATTGGCGAGCCATTCCGTGGCAAGGCCACAACAACCTCTACCTCCGCAACTCTTAAGGAGGCCTATGCCAAACTCCTTCCCTATTCACCCGGCCTCGGTCGAGTCTGATACCAACACTATACTCCTCCAAAAGATTGCTAATATGGAGGAACAACTCAAGAAAGTCACGGCCCCCAAGAATGCTCCGGAAGTCACTCTCCCTACTCTCCTGGTCTTCCACTTGCCTCCGTCGGAGATGCCTAACTTCAGGTGCTATAATGGAACGGGCAATCCGTTCATCTATTTGAAAGATTTCATGTATGAGGCATCCTTTTGGCAGGATAATAAAACCTATTTGGCATATCTCTTTAGAAGGTCTCTTGATGGACCGGCCCTTGAATGGTTTTACTCTCTGGAGCCGACCGAAGCTGGAGATTTTGATGTTGTTGAAGGCAAGTTTCTGCAAAAGTACAAAGACCAAGTGGGTCCTTCCTTGTCTGTTACTGATCTTGTTGCTGAAAAGATGAAGTCTGATGAGGATTTTGTGTAATTTGTCGATAGATGGAGGTCAATTGTCGAGAAATTAAAAGATACTTTCTCAGAATTCGAGCAGGTAAAGATGATAATCTCTAATGCAACTCCACAGTTCCGGCACATATTGGCCATGAACAAGCTCAACACTATGGAGGAACTATATGAAAGAGCTCGGTATATTCAAACTCAAATGAAGGATTCGCCCATCATGGGCATGTTTGAGTCGAGGCTAAGGATAATAAGGAAGAGTAATAATGTCAATACTAATGGTGGCACAACTGAAGGTACTGTTACCAATGAGCAGGTGGGCGCAGTTGGCAACCCTAGCCCTTTTCGTAATTCTTCCAACCTAAGACCCCCGCAATAACAACAATCACAACAGCAACCCTCATTCTTTAATCAAATTCCCCACCAAGCAAATAATCCTCCTCAAACCTTTCAGCCTCCACCTCCTCAACAGAACCAGAACCTATCACAAAATCCTCCAGTTCACCAGCAATACCATAATGTGCCTCCTCCGACCAATTATGATCCACAACAGCTGAGAAGGCCAGTAGACCCTAGAAGAGCCCACTACCCTCCATTACCCGAGAGCCTCCGCGATATATTTACCGCCCTCATGGCCGCCAACCTGCTCACTTTGCCAAAGGAAAGAACGGCCTAGCCTCCTAATGTGGATACCTCTCGGTACTATGTCTTCCATCGGCAGCCTGGTCACAACATAGATCATTGCTTTCATTTTAAGGATTATATATATGATTTGAATGACCAAGGCGATATTGACTGGGATGAGATGAGAAAATTTTTTACGACAATGAAAGCACGAAGACCTCCGCGGCAGCAACAGGCTCAGCAGCCTCTCTAGCAACAAGTTCAACCACCTCCCCCGATGCAACCGGCCCCCGAGTCGCAACCGAACATGGGGATTGTCAATAATCTGCCACCGGAGCACCCACCTAATCAACAAGTAAACATTGTCACCTCCTTCCAAGAAGTAGAGAGAGGGCAAGGGTGGCACAAAGGAAATGCCTCTGTCAGGGCCATAAATCAAACTCCAAACCAACCGCCACGCCTATTGAGAACAACCCCACAACTAACACCTTGTCCTCAACCCTCTCATCCCTTCTTGCGCACCACCAACCCTACAAGCACTACCAACCCCTTGCCGCCTAGGCCTCTCCTTATCCGTACTCCACTACCTCTTGCTCCACAACAAACCCCTTCTCCTTCTACCAATCTTTTACCAGCTAAGCCATTCCTCATTCGCTCCACACCCTCATCCATTCCTCGACCCACCACCACTAACCTTCCGCATGCAAGGACTCCCGCATTCTAACTTACACCAGCACCCACCATGACTACCGCAAACCCTCCGCCTCCGCCTAGGCCCCTCCTTGTCTGGCCTACACCACTTCCAATCACCCAGACATCACCTACTCCTACTACTCCTGCTCCCGTATCTACCCCCATAACATCCACAAGCCTTCAGCCGATGCGGCCCCTCATAAGGGTTCCCAATTCGGTCGTACTACCTCCACCATCTGTTAACCTCGATATCCCTTTCACATCTACCAATCCTCCTTAAAACCCGATAGAGGCACGAATGTCACAAACTATGGTGCTCCGTAGTGGACGGATTTTTCACCGTGTGTTTCCACAGCGGAAGCCAGAGCCTGCGCAAGGGAATGAGGAACAAGAGCAAGAGCAGGAATCCATACCGGGCACTCAATATGACTTGCTAAAACATCTGGACAAAACCCCGGCCAGGATTTCTATTTTGGAGCTGATTAAGAGATCCACCATTCACCAACAAGCCTTAAAGGAATATTTACAAAAGATAATGGTCAATGATGACCTCCCTGCTGAACAAATTACTTCAATCCTGACTCCGGCAAGTGACCAACCGGCCATTATTTTTCATGAGCATGAATTAGCTCCGAACCCAGCCAGGAAGTATGCCCTGTGTATCATAGTTGATATTAATAAAGTACATGTTAAGCAATGTTTGGTGGATACAGGAGCATCTATCAATGTGCTACCCCCCATCACTTTAAAAATGTGTGGCATTCCGGATAGTCAGATTCGGCCATCTACTATTACAGCTACCGCCTACGATAATACAAAGAAGCCACCCCTCGGCATGATTACTCTAAAAGTTGGGCTAGGTCCTGTCTCAATTACAACAGATTTCCACATTCTAGACATGGATCCAACTTTTAATGGCATTTTGGGCCGCCCATATATTCAGGAGCTTGATGTCATTCCCTCCACAAATCATCAATGTATAAAGTTCCCACATAAAGGGCGCATCATCAAAGTCACTAGCATGCCCATTTTGCCGTCAGACGATATACACTCAGCAACGGCAGTACCCTCCATATGGCCGGCTAATAGGCTTTTGTTATCAGTGTTAGATTTTGCCGATCTGCGGCATGACTTGTTAAGACCACCAGCCTTAACTCCTGCATCAGCTTTAATGTCACCTCTACCCTCCAAGGGGAAGAAAAAGAAAAATATGATGAACACCCCGGGGTGGAACATTTTGATGAGAATGGGGTACAGATCCGGCAAAGGTTTGGGTGTTAACCTCCAGGGCAGAGAAAGCCCATCAAGAATTGCAAGTTAATTCCCCGAGGCGGCCTGGGATATAAAGGGCCGGGTAAAGAAAAAACTGAGAAAGATGAAGGAGAGCCATGGGTCACCATGACCTCCACCCTCAAGACAGATAGGCAGCCACTCACATGGATTCTGTATACTCACTTTGTGAAAGGGCCCACTGAACAAGTTGGGGAACAAACTACAAATATTACTACTGTTTTGGACAGCTAGGATGTACATGCACGCCAATTTGCTCGTCACATAGCCCCACTAGTCACATATAAAGCTTTGGAGTCCTTGAGGCCAAATAAGAGAAGAAAGATGGATGACCCAGAATGTGATTGGTATAGATAGTTTGACATGAATGACATTACAATTGCTCTAAGTTGATTGTTCATGCCGACCGATCCAGAATGGCCACCACTTATTCATGATTTGATAGATAAGCCGGCTGTCATCATTGACAAAAGATAGCTATTGAACGATTATATTGATACAGGAGAGCCAGATGTGCCATTCGAACCTGGTTTCACCGTGGACAAGGTATGGGCCGGGCTTTTCTTTGATTCCTTGCACCCATCACTCGTTACCTTTTTCTGCTCCAAACTGTTTACCTCCTGCATTCCTAGATCACCCGCGGTCTTGATCACTTTATCCCCTAATTTACTCCAAAATCTGACAATTCCTCCTTTGCTCATCGAGTAATTTTCCTAGCTCTCCATCACGCCCCCGCGCGGGCATTCCCTGATTCAATCTCTTTCAAATCTTTCCATTTTGACACCATCATCTACCCCTCCCTCTCATTCCATCACCATCCTTGAAAACGAAAAAAAAATGCCAAAATTCTAACTTTCCAATCCTCCATCTCTATTGAAGAGACATCCTATTTTGATCATGAGTGTGCCCCGATCCAAGGGCCGCTCATTCAAGGTCCGTTAACAGGCCTCCTTTTTCTCTCTGACGAGGGAGATTCCTTTGTACCTTCTCCTGTATCCACTTCTTCTTCCCCCTCTTCTTTAGGATCTAATGATCAGGCTAGTTCATCTTCTTCTTCTAGTATTAAGAGTATTGGGGTAGTTCCCTCTAGGAAAGCCAAGGGTAGGCAGATTTCCCGTAGGTTTTTAAGAGAGTTAGTTAGGAGATGTAGGGCATATTTAGAAATTCCCCAATTTATAGAGGATCCGATTTCCCTGCCGGATTTGGAACGTGAGGGTGTGTGCTCCTTAGATGAGGGGTTCGGGGTTTATGAGATTATGAATGATGAAGACCCTTTTTAAGAGGGGGATAAAGTATACGAAGAATATGAGGACGAGGCTGGCGCTTTTGCTAGTGGCATGAGGAGATTCGACGAACCGTCAGCCTCAGTAGAAGAGCCTACAAAAGAAATCAATCTGGGTACTGAAGAAAACCCTAAGATTGTCCTCATAAGTAAAAATTTGCGGCCCTTTGAGGAAGAGACGCTTATTCAAGTTCTTCAAGAGTATAAGGACGCGTTTGCATGAAGTTATGAAGATATGCCGGGTCTGGACCCTGCACTTGTCGAATACCGTTTAACACTTAAGCCAGGATCCGTCCCGGTCAAGCAACGGTTAAGACGTTCCCACCCTCATATGGCATTAAAGATGAAAGAAGAGCTTGATAAGCTCCATAAGGCTAGATTCATTAGAGTCGTCCTCTACCCCAATTGGGTGGCTAATATTGTCCCAATTATGAAAAAAGACGGAAAGGTCAAAATTTGCATAAATTCTCGGGACCTTAACCGCGCGTGTCCTAAAGATGATTTCCCCCTCCCTCACATTGATGTGCTGATTGATAATACGGCGGGGTATGAGACCCTCTCTTTCATGGACGCCTTTTTTGGATATAATCAGATCCATCTGGCCGAGGAAGATCAAGAGAAGACATCATTCACTACACCATGGGGGACTTACTGTTATGTGGTCATGCCATTCGGACTCAAGAATGCTGGAGCCACCTATCAAAGGGCCATGATGGCTATTTTTCATGATATGATCCACATCTATATTGAGGTGTATGTTGATGACCTGGTAGTGAAGTCAAGAATAAGGATTGAGCATCCCAAGGTTTTAGGTAAGGTCTTGCAAAGAGCCCGGGAATATCAATTAAAAATGAACCCCAAAAAATGCATGTTTGGTGTTTCGTCAGGGAAGCTGCTTGGGTTCATTGTTAGCAAGAGGGGTATTGAGATTGATCCCAATAAGGCGAGGGCAATAGGAGATATGCCCCCTCTCAAGAATTTGAAGAAAGTTCGAGGATTAATCGGGAGGTTGCAGTTTATTCGCTGATTCGTCTCCCAGCACTCACAAAGGTGTAAGCCGTTCTACGAGCTTACTAAGCAGGGAGTCAAATTTTATTGGGATGACAAGTGTCAGGTGGCTTTTGACGGACTATCTATCAAATCCTCTTGTCCTGAGGCCACCAATTCCAGGCAAACCACTTGTTCTTTATGTTTTTGTCCTAGATGACTCGGTAGGTGCTATCCTAGCGCAAGTTGATGAAGAAGGTAAAGAGAGGGCAACATACTACTTGTCAAAATTTCTCAATCCCTGTGAGCAGAAGTATACAGCTATGGAGAAGACCTGCGCGGCTTTAGTCTGGGTAGTTGTGGACACAAAAAATTGCACACCCAGATGTCCCGCTCGGCCCAGCGTCAGCAACGGCACCAGGTGGAGAAATCCCATAGAGACTAGCCACCCAGATGCCCCAAATGTGCACACTACCGTTAAGCCGTCTCCGGGGTCACGACAGTGAAGAGAGACCAATCACAAAAAAGCCCCGCAATCCATGGGCCCCGAAGAAAATCAAATGGGCCAAAACTCGTGCTCACAACGGGCTCAAAACCACCCATTTAGCCGCTCAACTGCACGCCCCTGGCCCCTCTCCAGTGGTACGCCCATGGGGGCCTTCGATGGCACACCCAAGCCCCCCAGGCCCCAGCGGCATACCCCCCATGGGGGTCTTCAACGGCACACCCCCCCTTGGGGGGGTCTTCAACGGCACACCCCCCTTGGGTGGGTCTTCAGCGGCACACCCCGTATGGGGGTCTTCAACGGCACACCCCCCTTGGGGGGGTCTTCAGCGGCACACCCCCCATGGGGGTCTTCAACGGTACACCCCCCTTGGGGGGGTCTTCAACGGCACATCCATCCCCCTTGGGAGGGTCTTCAACGGCACACCCCCCCTTGGGAGGGTCTCCAACGGTACACCCCCAGGGGAGGCTTCAGCGGCACGCCCTAATGGGGCTTCAGCGGTACACCCCTTGGGGGTCTCCAGCGGCACGCCCTAATGGGGCTTCAGCGGTACACCCCTTGGGGGTCTCCAACGGCACGCCCATCCTGGGCTTCAGCGGCACACCCCCTGGGTGCCCCAGCGGCACACCCTGGGGGGGTCCAGCGGTACACGCCCCATGGCCTCCAGCGGCACGCCCCTTTGGGCCCTCAGTGGCACACTCTGCTGGGCCTTCGACGGCACGCCCGTTTTGTGCCCCAGCGGCACACCTTTTTGGCCCTCCTACGGCACACTTGTGCAGCCCGCCAGCGGCACAGCGTTAAGCCTTTTCAACGGCTGAACGACGTGGTGCCCATGCCCTACGCATCCTTGGCGCGCAGTGAGCTCTATGAGGTGTCAACCAGGGATTGGGCCACGCGGGCTATCCCACTGGCATCCAGGACGGGGGAGTCAAACCCCATCATCACGAGCCACTTCCCGCCTCCTACGGCTGTGCTCGAAGGCTCCCGCTGCCGGGAGTATAAATGGCTCCCATTTCGAGGAGAAGAGAGAGAGAGAGAGCAGGGGCAAGAGATACAGACAGAGGGAGAGACATACGCAAGAGAGGAAGAGAAGAGAGAAGAAAAGAAGAAGGGCTCCGGCGTGAGTCTCCTCCGACGGCCACCGGACAGAAGAGAGAGTAAGAGAGAAGGAGGGCTGATTGTAATAAGGGAAGGTGCGGGGGAACGAGCAGTGGACGCTCGTCCCTGCTTCAATCCCCAACACTTTCCCTTTCGGGGTTTTTCCTTGTTTTCTTCCTCCCTTCATCCTGTATTTTGGTTTTCCTCCTTGCCCGTAGCCTCGGCTAGGGCATGCTCGGCAATGTGTATGGCTGGCCATGACCCCTTGCTCCCCATGAATGAAAATCACCCTCTTTGGGTTTCTCTATTATTTTGTTGGTTTATGCCCGTTTTCACGGTGTAGGATGTGTTGTCCGTTTCTTCCTCCATCTCTCTATTTCTCCGATGCTTCTGGGGTTTCCATATCAGTATGATCGCTCCCGTATGATCTTTGGCCTTTCGGGTTCTTTGCCCACCCCTATGGCCAGCAATTGTATCAACCTGCCCGAGGAGAGGAAGACCCTCCTTCTCTTCTAGAACGCCTAGCAGCCAGCAGCCTATCCTTGGCTTTCCTCTACCGGTACACACCTTTTGGCCCTCAGCGGCACTCCCTGTTGGCCCTTGGCCGGTACACCTTTTGGCCCTCAGCGGCACTCCCTATTGGCCCTTGGCCGGTACACCTTTTTGGCCCTCAGCGGCACACCTTTTAGGCCCTCAGCGGCACACTTTCCCCCCCCAGCGGTACACCTTCCCCTGGTGCCTCAGCGGTACACCTTTAGCCGCCAACCCCAGCCCATTCTGTCTAGTATTAGAGGTCTTCCGTTCACGGTTTTCTCCGGGTTTTCCGGGGTTTTATAAAGGTGTTGCTGCCTCCGGGCGCCCACCTCCAGTTGTCGGGTTCCGCCACTCCATGTGGACGCGTTCCCTGTACCTCCCTTACGCTCGGGTAGAGGGGAGGTGCTGCCGAATTTTCGTCAGAAAATAACAAAAAAATGTTAAAAAGGCAAAAGGAAGCAACAAACGCATGGAACGATTAATGATGGAACCTTCCAATTAATTAAGCCGCTGCCGGCACCATGACGAGAACCGGACCAATTAACAACTTGGCAGCCCGAACGTCCGATCTGCGAGAAGAGGCCGAACAGAATAAAGCAAGGAAAAGGAGAAGCTTATATAAAACTACATAAAAATTAAGATAAGAAGAAAAGAAAAGCCTTAAAATAAATAACAGAAGAGTGGGCCTTCACTTCCACCCTTGTTCCAACCTTCACCGGTATATCCATCCTACCCCCCCCAGCGGCACACTCCATTTAGCCCTCAGCGACACACCTCTCCTAACCCCCAGCGGCACGCCCCTTCTGGCTTCCAGCGGCACACCCCTCTCAACACTCAGCGGCACACTCATCCGGCCCCTCACCGGCACACTCCCACCACTTTTTAGCCTCCAGCGGTACACCCTTGTTGCCCTCACCGGCACACCCCTGTTGCCCCTCACCGGTACACCCCTCTCAACACTCAGCGGCACACTCATCCATCCCCCAGCGGCACACTCCATTCCCCAGCGGCACACCCCTTCTAATACCCCGCGGCACACTTCACTCCCCGGCGGTACACCCCATCTCCCTTCGCCGGCACCCTATATACGTCTATGCATAGCGGGGTAATAACGACGGCAATAACAAATGAATTCATAAAAATTACGCTAATTAAAGAACTCCAAGTGTGTAACGGCGATAATGGCAGTAAAAAGGAGGGGGTAAGAAAATAACAATCATAGTAATAATAAAAAGGGGGGGAATCAAGCGGAACAAATGCATAAAAGAAGAAATAGGCAGCCAAAAAAAAGAGGAACATATAACTAAGAAAATCCCAGAAAAAAAATGCTAGGGTCCACATTGCAGCCCCGTCTCTCCCTGTGACCTGACATCAAAGGAACAACAATGCCGCCTTCTCAGACCGGGCCCGGGTCTCGGGATCTATCCCGATATGGCCGAGTCCAGACCTGATCTCGGGCTGACATTTCAACTAGACCGGATTCGTCCCTCGCCCCGGGGCCCTTTCGGGCTGTTATGGAAATTGCCGTGCATTCGGCAAACACTTAAACGGATTCGCCCCGGTTTTCTTGGCGCGTTTCTATCACAGACCCGTGTCCGAACATGAAAAGGTCCACGAGTGACCGACATGGTCGACGACCTATGGCCCGAATTCAACCCTTGGTGTGATCTATTCCTGCCTTTTCCTTCGCGCAATTAGTATTATTCTTTTCGGCCGCAGGGCCCCTAATTTCGGCAATTAATCAAGGGTGTTCCCTCGTATGGGGGATGTAAATGACGTCGCGGCCTTTATGGCGCGACGGGATTCGGTCCCGACACGAACCACACAATCGTCTGACGAAGTCAGGTCGAGCGCACCATGGGCTCTTCGGAGCCCGAATAAATCATCACATCGGTGACTGGCACGCCCACGCACCCAATAAACGAATAGACCAACGAGAGAACATCAGGTGGAAAAAGTGCGTCCACAAGTCTGGCACGCCCGGTGAGACGAATCCACCCTTCATCTCTTTGCCGGAATTAGGGGCCCTGCGGCCCCCCTCTTGTGATACTAATTGCGTTACTTTCTCAAATGCAAGAAAATCGCATCATGGTGCCGACGATGGCTGTCACTTGCGGCCCTCAAGTCGTCGAGAACCATGTCCGAGGCGGCTACCTGGTGGTCCCCCTCAACTTCGGGAGCTTCCCTCCCACTGTGGGCTTCCCCAACTTCTTGGGGGTGGCTTTTGCCAACATCCTCGAGGTGAAGGCACCTGAGGGGTCCCAGGTCAACGCTCTCGCCCGGGGGGCCACTGAAGCTGCCACCGGCCGAGCTGTGGCCAAGAACAACAATGGCGTCCCAGCAACGACGCTAAGCTGCAACGTGCACCACCTGCACCAAACCACCGGCCCATGCCACCAAGGGTCGGCATCCTACCGAAGAAGGCTCCGGAGGAGCAACGCCGACGCCAGCTCTGGACGCCGCACCTCCAACTCTGGAAAGACTATGACTGTCGGGGCCCTCCGAGTCCGCCTGGACGGGCAGAGGTCTCGGGTGACACCGGACCGTGTCGTCCCGACTGTCCCAGTCCACAACTCCTTTCAAGGACTGGAGAAGTTGAAGGAGAAGGTGACGCCCACTGCTGTGGCCGCATCGCCGAAGGCTGCGCCGGTTCACAGGCCGGCCAAACTGAAGCAGGTCTGGGTCCCCAAGGAGGCCCGACCCATTGCACCCGCCCAGGCGGGGCCTAGCATTTTCCGCCCGAGGAGGGCTAGAAGAAATGAAAGGGTCGAGCTCACGACCCCGGCTTGCCGACCAGCACCCGTCACCCCGGTGCTGCCCGAGAAAGCTCACCGCTGTCACCGCGGGCGCCGACACAACGCCGCCCGCCCGGTACCCAGGGCCTACTCTCCTCCTGCCGCTATCATCGACATGCAACCACAGGCTGCTCTCCCTAACTAGGAGTGGGAAGGGATCGAGCAGGCTATGAGGAATTACCTCCGAGGCCCGGGTAGCACCCCCGCCGGCCGCCAGAGACTGCTGGGGGCAATGGCCTCCGCTTTCCAAGAAGAGGGAGCCCGGCCCGCGCCCAGCGCAGAATCGAGGAACCGCTCGGAGGAGCTGCGCCAGTCCCCTGTTCGGGAGGAAGCGCCGCCCCGACGATCGATCTTCGACAGGCTGGTGTTCCCGGGGAAATCGTCCAGGAAGGCGACGAAGAGAAACAAAAGATGGCACACCTTCACCTGCCATATGGCAGGAGTTCACGGCCGGTATAGGGCCTTGCCTGCCGATCCGGAAGAAATGGCCAGACTTGCCGCCAGGCCGGGACCCCTTACTAGAAGAGGGAGAGCGGCAGGCAGCGCGACACCCACAGGCGCCGAAGGGACTTTACCTGAAGAGCCCCTTGCAGCCCTCACGGCTAACATGGTCACCACCGGTGACACGAGCGGCGGACCCTCCACATCATCCGAGGACGCCCCGGCCGAAGAGACAGGGGGCATGCCCCGTCTCCCCACAGCTGACCCTGCAATGCTGCTCATGATGCAACGGTTCCAGCAAGAAATTGAGTCGCTTAAAAAGCAATTGAATGAGCGGAACACACCGCCCCCGATGTCCTGGCAGACCGAGGTTTTACCCGAAGCGCCCAGGGACAGGGGGCAATTTTCAGAAGCAGCCCTTCCTGCAGCCCTCAACCCTCTCGGGGACGCGTCCCTGCAGCAGGCACACTGCACAGCACCGGCCCCGCCACAGGCCTCACTTTCCCAAGGGTCCCTCATGGCCCCCCAGGCGACCGTGCTGGCCACCTCGAGCGCGCAGCCCGCACATTTTTATCCGAGTCTGGTCGACCTGGCAACAGTTAGCCGGTTGATGCTGGAACAGATGATAGACATGAAACTGACCGAGAGAGGTGACGGGGATCAGACGCCGTTTGACGTCTACAGGGTGCCCTACCCGGCTCACTATGCCGCAAAGAAGCTGCCGGTTGGCGTCACCAAGCCGCCAAAGTTTGAAAAGTTCAACGTGCAAGGGTCTCCCAGGGAGCACATCGCTTATTACATGAACGTCATGGGGGACTTGGCTACTGATGAGGCCTACCTCCTAAAGTTCTTCGGCTCAACACTTACCGGGCTGGCCTTTGAGTGGTATTCTAGTTTACCACCCGGGTCGGTTGCTGACTGGCCCGACATGCAAAAGAAGTTCAAAGAGAGATTCTATGTTGCAGAGCGGGAAGTCACTGTGGCAGAGCTCTACGCCACGAGGCAGAGGAACGATGAATCGGCCCTCGACTATATCAAGAGATGGAGGAACCTCAGCATGAGGTGCAGGCGTCCCCCACACCAGGAGGATGCGGTATAGATCTGCAAACAAAACCTGAAAAAGGAGATCTTGGAAAGGATGATTGGCACCGAGGTCAAGACATTTGACCGCCTGAACAATGTGGTAGCAGAGATCGAGGCATTTTTGGCCCGATACTCCTCCACCCCGGCCATGTCAAGCCAAAGAGCCAGACAGGCGGAGAAGAAGCCAGCTCCCCCTGAGGTGCACACATTAGATTTCCAGGCTTTTGAAAAGCAGAAAGAGAAAGCCAAGGGGGCCGCCAACCTTCCTCCGCCCAGAACCACAGAACGGCGGGAGGGCTCCTCACTAAGGGAGAAGATGAGAAACAAGCTATATTCCTTCTCCCGAGACAAGTCCAAGCTCCTGTTCGAATGGGCAACTAGCTACAACAAAATCACATTGCCAGAACCGAAAAGGCCTGGCAACCTGAAGAAAAAGGATGATCCGCGCTTCTGCCTATACCACAGAATGCTCGGACACACCATTGAGGACTGCTATGTCTTCAAGGACGTTATTGAGTCCTTAATCAAGAACGGGGAGCTGGACATGGGGGAGCACAAGGTGGATCCCCCGCAGCCGCACGAGTTTCCCAGCATAACCTCCACTGTCAACATGGTCTCATTGTACTAGGAGCTGCCTGAGGAATGGGCGGAGGCCTGCGCCCGCGCCACCTATGAGACTTTTATCATGGCCCCGGCTCAAGACCAGGGAGGTTGGCAGACTGCACCCAGAAGGAATAGAAGACCACGGGCCCCTCGGCCTACCCCAGAAATTCACCCGAGGAAGGCGATGCCCATGCCTGCACCGCCCCTTGTGAGCCCAGTTTGCCACGACACGGCCCCCCGGCTAGTCATGAGGCGGTCCACTTACAATAAAAAGATCTCTGTCCCGCTGCGGATGCATAAGAAGACCAGCCCGGCGGTTGAAAGACTCCAGGCTATTATTGATGGGCTTGAAGATTATGAACAGCCTGAAATCCAGCCCGTGGAGCTGAAGGAGTATGTCCCCTGGAAGGAGTTCGAATCACTCGAGCTGGCTCCGGGAACAGAAGCTGAAGCAGAAAAAGAGCCTCCCCTGTGGGGTGAGCTTCCCCAAGAGCAGCCATTGGCTGCAGCAGGAAATAAGAAGAAGAAAAGAAGACCCAGGGGCAAGAAGAAGAAGGAGATCGTCGTCGCCTGCAACACCCTCTCGGTGTTGTTCGATACTGCCCTCTCCCTGGAGGAAACCGAAGGAGAGCCACCCCATGAGCTACCAGAGGTGAATCAAGCTGAAGCGTCCACTTCCCAACACGCCACTAGGTCGGGAAGGAAGTGGGGGCGCCCTCCTCAGGATAACCTCAACATCATGCTCAGGGGAGAGCAACCATACCAGGTTCCTGACCCTGAGGTCCGAGGCACCGAGATCCCTCCTCCGTCGGGTCTTTATCCAGGAGGGGCCGGGAGCCGAGGCACCCCTTCCTTTGCCGAATTCCTGTTAGCCCGAACGGGCGGGCAGGCGCGCTCCCAAGGGTCTCCTTCGGCCAGAAAAGCAGGAAGTTCCCAAGCTCTACCGGCGGCAACTCTTCCTCAGCCGGAAGAAGAATTTAGCGGCGTCCCAAACCTCGCCGAGTTTATGCGAGAAATAGAGGAAGCCCAGTAGGCCCTGCCGGCTCAACAGGCTACAATAGAACCCACAAAGCAGGTATCCCCTGATCCGACACCCCAGCCTCAAGATGGGGGCAGGCGCGGCAAGGTCGAAGAGATGAAATTACTCAAAGTACGGGCGGCCGACCGAATAGTCAAACACCTCAAGAAGATCCCGACCCGGTTTACCGTATGGGAGATGTTGTCTTTGGACGAAGAAACACGGCAAGCCATCATTGCCGCACTCCAGACGCAAGCGCACCTTGAAGCTTGCCTGGCAGAAACCTCACCTGAAGTAGCTGTGGCTTTCACAGAAGACGACATGCTCCTGCCGACCTGCAGCCATAACAGGCCCCTCTACATGAAAGGGCAGCTGAACGGCCAGCCTATCAATAGGGTCCTAATGGACCCAGGGGCGGCGGTGAATATACTCCCCTACCGGGTGTACCAAAAGCACTACTTTGACGTACACCTGGTTGAGGTCAGAAATGTCAAGATTGCTGGTTTTAACCAAAAATGTGAGGTGCCCATGGGGGTCGCAGAGTTCAGCTTGACCTTTGATGACTTCACCACCAAGGTCCAATTCCACGTCATCAACTCCAACACCTCCTATAAGGCGTTGTTTGGCCGGCCCTGGCTACACCAGAATAGAGTGGTGCCCTCCACCCTGCATCAATACATCAAATACCCTTGCGAGGGGAAGGAAATTAGAATCTTCGCCGACCTCCATCCGTTCGAGGTGTTCGAGTGTCACTTGTCAGATGCCAATCTGTACTTAGAAAAGGCAAAGCAAGCTCCCCAAGCCGCCCAAGACAAGGGGAAGAAGAAGGCAGAGTCGGGCGGTTGGTTTCCTCCGCCGCCCCCAGGCTATGTGGCTCCCCCACATGTACCATTCATTGCACAGGAGGGAGGGACATTCAAGGCGGCTCCTCTCGCCATCTATCCCACACAGGGGACGCCCTGCCTCGAAGACCTACTAGAAGATGTCAGGGTCCCGCCAGGGATCGTCAAGCCCGTAATAGAAATAGAATGTCAAGCAGCCGAGCAGCTGAGGACTTTCGAGGTGCCTAACCCTGAAGGGCCACCCACTATCTTTTATGTTGCCGGGGAAAAGCCAGTCAGGAAGGACGATGATTGCCAGTTCCCTGACGAGTTGCATGACCCGCACGTCCCCATTGCGGGACTTCCCCACATCACTGACCGGGCAGCCAGAGTGGTCGGAAAGTAAAAGATTCCCTCCTATCAACCTGCCAGCCGGAAGAAAATGTTCGAAAGGATGTGGAACCCACCAAACCTGGAGCGGCGGCTGCTGCAAATCACCAAGCACCCCGGTCTGGGCTTTTCACTAGAAGATTATTACGAAGCTGATGTGATATCAGTTTCGGCCTTGTCCGACGACGACCTCGCGGAAGCTGCGGATTTGCGGGAAGCCCACCAAGATCTATATACCAGCTCTCCGGCTGAGGAGGCACAAGACAAAGAAGTGTTCCTTTGGAACCCTATCCGTCGCCGCATGGGGAAGACCCCCTCTTTCTCTGAGGAACTGACCCCGGAGGGGCGCACCACTGAGGCGCCCTCGCTCCGGCCCGCTGTCGAAGTAAGGAGCAACAGCGTGGGCCACGCTCCGAATTCTCCTCGATATGACCCCGTCATGTACGTCTTGTACCATCGGCAGCAACGGGAAATCGAGAGGTTAAAGGCGCGGCTGGCTGAGTTGACCTCGCTAGTGACTGACCTGATCCGAGGTTCTCTCCGCCCGTGCTGTGGCCATATGTCTCAGCCCCAAGGCACCAGTCCTGACGCCTCCGTCCGGTCAAGAAGGGAAATGAGGGACATGGCAAGCCCATTGACCGGGTGGCCGGCCAGGCGAGACCTGACGCTCTAAGAGAAGCTGTAGAAGCCCTATTCCTTCCCAAGGGAGAAGACTCGGGGTATCTTTGACTGGGCCTGCTATTACGGCAAGGTCTCCCTCCCAAGGCCCAAGAGGCCGCAAGACACCCGAAGGAGTGGGGACCCACTGTTTTGTCCCTACCACCAGATGCAGGGCCACGCCATCGAAGACTGCTATGTCTTCAAAGACATTGCTCAAGACCTTATTAATAGTGACGAGCTCAGAATGGGAGACTATGTGGTGGCTCCACCACGCCCCCACGTGGCAGATAGCCCCAGAGCAGGAGCCTATACCGTATCCATCCAGTACCAGGCGCCTGAAGACGCGGATACCCCGTCCCCCGTTGGAGCTGTCTATGATGAGTACACAGAAGACCCCGAGGTGGCCCTGTGCCTTTCTGCACCAGCGGACCCCGCAGACTCGGCGGCAACGATCCAGGGGGAGTGCGAGGTGAATGTAGCCTTCGCGCCCAGTCGTGAGGAACAAGAAGAGGGGGATGGCGTCCTCGAGCCCGAGGACGATGAAGACCAAGACTTCGTTGATTTGTCGCCAGCCCCGCCGGAAATTGAAAATGGCGGCCAGGCCACAGTTGACGAATTGATCGAGATCAACCTCGGCACAGAAGGTGACCCCAGGCCGACCTTTCTGAGTGCTCTTATGCCCCTCCAGGAGAGAGGACAGTACATAAGGCTGCTGCAAGAGTTCCGGGATTGCTTTGCCTAGAACTATAAAGAAATGCCTGGGCTCAGCCCCGAGGTGACTCAGAACATCTTGGCCATTGATCCCATGGCGGAACCAGTAAAGCAGTCTCCCCGGCGTATGAGGCCGGAATTGATCAGCCAGATCTGCAAGGAAGTCGACAAGCTCATAGATGTCGGCTTCGTGGCGGAGAACCAGTACACCACTTGGCTGGCCAACATTGTGCCGGTGAAGAAGAAGAATGGACAGATCAGGATTTGCGTGGACTTCCGCGACCTGAAGAAAGCCTGCCCAAAAGATGACTTTTCGGTGCCTATCACCGAAGTGATGATTGATGCAACCACTGGCCATGAGGCCTTGTCCTTTATGGACGGATCGTCCGGCTATAACCAAATTTGGATAGCCA
Source organism: Amorphophallus konjac (assembly GCA_022559845.1). Lineage (NCBI taxonomy): Eukaryota > Viridiplantae > Streptophyta > Magnoliopsida > Alismatales > Araceae > Amorphophallus > Amorphophallus konjac. The sequence goes on from CM040125.1 coordinate 15,503,697, forward strand.
ACCACGACCGAATTCATACAGCCTTCAGATCGCCCAAGGGGATATTCCACTACAAGAGGATGCCCTTCGGCCTCAAGAATGCCGGTGCTACATATCAGCGGGCGATGACCAAGATCTTCGACGAGCAGCTGTACAGTAAGGTCGAATGCTACATCGACGACCTGGTTGTCAAAACTAAGAAGAGAGATGAGCATCTGAGTGACCTCAGGGTCGTCTTCCAAAGGCTCCAGCTGTACGGGCTGAGAATGAATCCCATGAAGTGCGCCTTCGGCGTGTCCAGCGGAAAGTTCCTCGGCTTTATTGTCCGGCACAGAGGGATCGAGATTGACCCCTTCAAGATAAAAGCCATTCAGGAATTGCCCCCTCCTAAGAGTCTAAGAGAGCTAAGGTCCCTACAGGGCCGTCTAGCCTACATCCGCAGGTTCATCTCCAACCTGTCGGGGCGTTGCCAACCCTTTCACAGACTAATGATGAAGAATGCACCCTTCAACTGGGGTCACGAATGCCAGCACGCGTTCGACCAGCTAAAAGAGTACCTGAAGACCCCGCCAGTCCTGGGGGCACCTGTTAAAGGTAGACCGCTTATTCTCTACATAGCGGCTATCAAATATTCACTGGGGGCAATGCTCGCCCAGAATAATGATGAGGGAAAGGAGCAGGCGCTCTACTACCTCAGCCGGAGATTGGTGGGGGCGGAGGCCAAGTACACTCCGATAGAGAAAGTCTACCTTGCTTTGGTCTTCACAGTCAAGAAGATGAGGCACTACATGTTGTCCCATGAAGTAAGCTTAATATCTAGGGCTGACCCCATCAAGCACATTCTTTCCTAGCCGGTCCCAAAGGGGCGCCTTGGCAAATGGGCCGTGCTGCTCATGGAGTTTGACATTACCTACGTGCCGCAGAAGGCCGTTAAGGGACAAGCCGTCGCGGATTTCTTCGCAGCACACCCCGTGCCCGAAGACTCCCCGTTGGCCACAGAGCTGCCGAGGATGAGACACTAGAAGTGGACCATTGTTTCGCACATCTTTTTCTTCTCCTTTTGTTTTGCCTTTTCGTTCGCGTATCGATCAACCAATTAACTAACTTGTAGTCAACTGACTGATTGACGACGCGGGCGTGCCAGTCACATGCGTGACGATTCTATTGTGCGCTCATTCTGACCCATGTCGGGCGAATGTGAGGTTCGGTCGGGACCAGCAGTCCGCCATACCATAAAGGCTATGGCGTTAATTACATCCCCCACGAGGAGGGAACACCTTTGATTAATTACCGAGATAGCGGGCTGTCGAAGCCGGATTAAAAAGAGCTACATGATGATCATGACGAAGACATGCAGGATGCATATGTTTATGGAATTATGGACCCTCGGTACATGGCGGAGGACGTGGTAATGAAGATATGATGGCAATATAATTCGGGCTCGCTTGGCCCCTCCCTTATTCAATTTATTATCTATTATGATTTATTAACGCCAACCCCGAGGGACGAGGTCCACTCGGGGGGGCTAGTGAGCGATTAAAGCAACAAGAGGCTTCAAAACCGGCGTGACCCTGCAATAGGTAGCTTATACGGCGCGAAGAAATGTAGGTATAGATGTTAATACGGCGCGGTGACCATGCGTGTTTAAACGGCGCGCAAGGGCTTGGGGGCGCGCCGGCTTAGGGCGCGCCGGAAAGGCGCAAAGGAAAAAAAATTGGAAATGAGTCTAACGTTAATCCGGCGCGGGGGGGGGGGGGGTACCGCACCGGATTAGGGCGCACCGGCGAAGGCCGCGCCGTTCAACCCACTCTTTCTATGAATTTTTGCAATTATTGAGTTTGTTAAATTTTGGGTGAGGATTCTGAAGTTATTTGGGGCCAATTGCTTATTGAATTGAAGTCCAGGACCCCGAAGGACGGTGTGATTAAGCCAGTGCGAGGTTCCTACTCGAGCACCGGGATAATTAGGTCCAGAACGAGCGTTTCATTATAGATTACTCAATCTTAATCTGTCCAAAATTGGACAGCATCTCCCCTGAACCTGAAGAGTTGCAGGGGAGAAGCGGGGTCATGCTCACTAATGGAGCAAGCCCCTAAACCGCCGGTCTGCACAGTGACAGCCAGCAAGATCCCATCAGATAGGATGCCCCGAGGACTAGCCTACAAGGGGCACTAATACTCCATGGGTGAGAATAGAAGGACGGGGCCATTGATGACGGGAACAACCCACAGATCATGGCACAACCGCTGAAGGGACCGACCGTTAGGAGAGTGGGGCTCCGAGGGCTAGCCTACGAGGAGCGTACATCCCTTAACCTCGATTGGGTCTTAGATTATCGGGGCTGAGCTCGTTGAGCTAGGACCCCCTGTTGTTGTCTGCTGTGGGCTTGGGAAGCATCTACCACCGAGAGGTAGAGTTCTCAGTTGCCCAGCAATTCCGTGAAGCCATGGGGGAATATCCCCCCTCCCCGGGTGGTTAAAGCAGGATGAGAGAATCTCGGACTGGTTCGAACGACCATGATTCAGAGGAGGAATAAAGGCCCGGGTGAAACGGGTCAAACGTAGAAGCATAGACTCAAACAGGTAGGACGCAGCACTCAGGGGGATGCATCCGGCCATCCCGACGGTGACTCCCACCTTGCGAATAGTCAATAGCACAAGGGGAGGAATTAATGGGGGGGGGGGGAGACTTTCGATACAGCAGCAGGAAGAGGCATGCGCATAAGCACAGCTCTGTCCATGAAGGGGGACACAGAGGTCCATAAATCAAAGCCGAACACGATCGATTAGAAGGACCCGGGGAGGGGTCGTTTCTGTAGCCCTCGGTGCTTTGGGGCATGGTCGATACTTCGAGGAAACCGGAACCAAAGGACATGCACGAAAGAACTCAAAACCACATCAACATAGATAGAGAAGAGGATAGAAGTTATGAGCATTCATCCGACCTCGCGGCCCGGACATTGATATACATATTGCCATCCTAGAAACGGGAATGGCCTCTCATTTATACATTAAGAATCCCGGCGCCAGCATCATTGCTTGGTCGCCGTTCATCATTCACGGGAGAATACACAGTAGTAGAGAAGAAATCACAGAGGAGGGGAGGGGTCGGCTCATATCATTGCCATCCCTCCCCTCTCTGCTTACAAATGGTGGATGGAAACCCGCGAGAGAGAAGAACCTACGGAAGATTGAGGAAGACAGGTACTGGTGCCCACCTGCTTTTAAAAAAAAACAGAGTATCGGCCCCCTCCTTCTTCTCCGGCTCCGGAAGGCTTCGATCGGAACAGGGGAAGGCGGCCGCCGAAGAACACTGGGATAGAACTCCTTTTCCGTCGGAAAGCTCTCTCCCCCTTTTCTTTCTTTCTTCCCGGCCTCTCCTTTCTTAAATCGAACCTCCCTCTATATATAACAGGTTGGAGGCTCTTCATCCGGCGTGAGCTTTTGGCGCGCCGGGGAAGTCTTCATCAACTTATCGCGCCGGTTCAAGGTGCCATTCGATAGGGTAACTGGCGCGCTGGGAAGAGGGCTGAAGGTAGGGGCACGCCGGGGATAAGGAATGGAGATAAGAGGCGCGTCGGGATAAAGGCATTGAGTAAGGGGCGCGCCGATTTAAGGCGCTCCGGACTAATGCCCCTCGTACGCTTGAGCCAGTCGATGAACTCGGGGCCATCGTGAACATGTACTCTGCCACTGCTCACTAAGACTTCGACGATATGATCTTTCGAAGCTCCTAGATTGGCGTACGGCCATTCTCGAGGTTCTGGATAGCTTCATCTCGATCGTATGGGCTTTCTACCGGCACGGCCCGTACGATGCTGTTGGTCCGGCCTGGATCGTACTCAGAGCTTTCTAGGAGGTTAGATAGCCGGGAGATAGTTCCGCCTGAGCCGGGCGATCATTCGGCCACCAGTGGGCCCATCTTGACGGGAAGCCGTGCCCATGCCGGATGATCGGGATCTTCCGCCATCAGAGCTTTCGGTTCTCCGTTTCGGGAAGCCGGGGGGACTCCTTTATCCTCGGGAGAGCCTTTCATGAGGTGGGTAGCCACCGGGTAGACCGTCGACCTTGGTCGGACAACGGGTGTAGTGGATGCAACACGACAAAGTCGATGCCGATTCATTGGGCAGGCTTGGTTGCACCGCCGGTTGGTTGTTGGATTCATCTCGGCTCTCCTGAGGTGAAGTCCCCGTATCCATACGGAGTGACTCGAGGCTCTGGCAGCTTGAGAAGTCTTCAATATGTTGATCTTCATCGGCTTCCGTACTTCGGTGGGCCGGGTCATTCATCCTTATGGCTTGGTTGCCGACGATCATATTTTAGGTGCCAACAAACGCCCCCCAGACGTGGGTGTTGCGAGCAAGGCACGAGTGCAGCAAGGCCGACGGATGAATTTCATCCGGACTGGCCCCTTCCTTGATTGGCGGGTGCCTGGGATGGCCCTTAATTTGGCACGGGCGTTGACCCGGCACCGTTTGGATGTTAGTACGGCATCGTTTAGGCGTTGATACGATGAGGGTAAGTCCCTCGGGCCTTTGACCCGGCGTGGTCCTGGGCGATTCGGCCATGAAGCCGGCGCGGCCTTGGCACCTTGGGGGTAGTTGGCCCGGCGCGCCTTTTCCCGGCGCGCATTCTCTTAAGGGGTTTTTTACCCGGTGCGCTAAATAGCGCGCCGGTTTTAACAAGGGGGACTCCCCCTATTTATCTCCTTCTTCCTCGTTTTTTCCTTCATCGCCTCCTCATTTGTGAAAAAACTTTCTCTCTCTTCTCCTTCTTCTCCCCTTCTGGCGACGAGAGCGGCGATTTTTCCTTCGGGTGAGTGGAGATGCTGTCCCTTTGGGTCTCGAAACCAATTCTTTGGACCCCGGGAGGCTTCTAGCAGGGCTTGCCCTCGGAGCTATTCCCCCGGGTGTTCCTCTGTCCTCGGTGTAATGCCGATGGCTGTCTTTTAGGGACCATTCCTCAGTGGACACGTTCCCGCTTTTCTTCGGCAATTCCCCGTGCTGGGGAGACTCTGCCGAAATTTTGTCAGAAGTTTGCCTTTGATTAGCCGTTTCCTGACGTTGTTTTTGTTTGATATGCTCTTTTCGCAGCTGTTATGGCATCCAGCTCTTCCTCTCGTGCCGTGGTGACATGGGAGAATGTTAATTCTCTCGACTGGGGTCACGGTCAGGTGGCCATAGTTGCGGAGTCCTCGGATTCGGAGACGGACACCGTAGACACCGGTCGTCTCCTTATCCTCGGGGGCGACTCCTTTCATTATAATAGAGAGGACGTGATCAGGAAGGATCATCCCAAGGACAAACACCTGATGTCCCTTCTTCGGCGTTTCAACCTTCAGGGGAAGCGGGACGTGTTTGCCGTGCGGAAGGTCGAGCAGGCTCTGCTGGTGGAGAGAGACAGCTTGGCCGAATGCGTAATGCGGGGAAGACCCATCTATCTCCCTGGGGAGGTCAGGAAGTGAGCGTGGCTGGGCTGCAAGACCTGGCTCCGTCAGACGGACTGTTGACCAGAGCTCCTGAATTTGTGCCTGCTCGGTGGAATGACTCCGCGGGAAGGGTAGATCGGGAGAAGCCGATCTTTGGCTTATTCCTTGCCCCGTTGAGGTGGGGATATAGAGATGAGTCATTTTTGCTGGATTGCTTGGCGATTCGCTTCAAGCACCAGATCTCCGTGGGATGGTTTGCTGAGTTGAAAGTCACAGATGCCCACGCATTCAGGCCCGGAGCAGTGGAATTCACAGACTATGTGCTGCATCACTATGCTCCTCTTTTGACCAGAGCTGGTGTTTATCACAGCGTATATGCTTCAAGGTATCGGTATCCGATTTCCCGAGGCTTGTGCTGCGGCATGATCGAGGTGTTTTGCCTCGAATACAACACCTTCTATACTTCAGAGGGGGAGACCTCTTTAGACTTGTGGAGTCTATCCCAGCTCAGCAGCCTGCCCATTGATGGAGAGCCGTATGAGGAAGTTTGTTGGCCCGACTGGTTGAAGGACCAGACCGACGGTGACGGTCGGTATATGGCGGGCTACGCCTATCGATATCTAATGAAGGCGTATCGCACCCTCTTTCATTCGTCGCACGACACGAGAGAAGCTCGAAAGCCGGGCGAGAAACGAAGAGTGCGGATGGGCGCTTGGCTTCAGTATTTCTTCCAGGGGAAGACCAAGTATGGAGATTTTCCTCCGATAGCACCGGTGGCCCAGAAGCGGAAGAAGAGGGTACGACGCCAGGCCGCTTCGTCATCTTCTTAGAGAGGAGGGCAGGGGGAAAACCCAAACCCTACTGGCGTTGATGCAGTGACTCACTGTGCTGCATATTTGGTTTATTGGCTTTGTTCCTTTGCTCTCCCTCAAGGTGACGAGAGCGTGATCAGGGCGGAAGCCATATATCCGGCCTGTCTTATGGCTTGGGGTACCAAGCTGTCTCTTTGCCCAGTGGCCCTGTGCCTCATTTACAAGATGTTGGGAGATTTGCACAAAACGCCTCCCCAGAAGCCTTCGGACGGTTGGTCCGTTACATTTCTTTAATGCTTGGGTCTGCACCCTGTTCCCGGAGGCAGCTCCTCGGGCATTACAAGCGGTTCCTCTGGTCCCGCGCATGATAGAGTTTGCAAGTGCCGAGCCATCATTGCTAATGGAGCAACTTTATGCTATTCGGGGTAAATTGACCCGTCTTCCCGTGGATTCGCCCGGGGTTCTTCATTTCTGGAGCTTAGCTGCTCACTCGAGCCCATTGACGAATAGGACGAGACAGTGCAAACTCTTTGAAACTGAGGAGTACATTCATCCGATTTCCCAGGCCAATTGTACCAGGCTTATTCTGGAGCCGGAGTTGGTTGATTGGGCACTGGCCATAAGGCCTAGTGTCCTCGTCTTTCGCAAGAGCGGCATTCTGTGGTTGGAGCCGTATTACCCGTTCCGTTTCAGTCGGAACTTTGGCTATGACCAGCAGATTCCACATTCCTATTCACAATTTGCACTGCCCAACAGGCACAGGGCCGGGCAAACGTCCAATGACGACGCCCGGATATGGTGGGACTTTTTCCATAGTCGCGAAGACGTTTCTTTCCGGGTGCCCGCCCCCGCACGGTTCCCTCGCGTCACGCCTGAATACATCAAGTGGTGGAACACGCGGACGGGATTTTACAGGACCTCCCGGAGAGAGTGCTGGGCCGTGGCGGAGCACAGGTTCTTAGCTTCCCAACCGGAGCCAGTTCTTGATATTGATGCTTCTTATTTGAAGAAGTTGAAATCTTGGACTAATACGGATGTGAAGGCCTATCTAGAGGCCCGCAAGCTCGTAAAAAGCCGCAGGACGAAAGTTGAGCTGAAGTTGCCCCCGATCAACAAGGATGACTATGTGAAGACCCTTCGGGGTTTATGCCGGGTGAGCAGTGAGAGGGTGATTCTCCAGCAACTCCCTTTGCCGGTAGAAGAGCCCATCGCGGCCGTGGCAGACTGGCGTCCCGAGGTAGACAGGTTGTATCCCTACCGGGCTTTCATTCGCAAAGAGGACAGGCAGGCTGATTTGTATGCCAACACCCCTTGGCTGTTTGCGCTCCTTCGGTCTCACGGCCTCTCGGTGCGTAGCCCCGGCGAAGCCATACTGGACCATCCTCTTCAAATCTCCTTCAAATACGCAGACAGGTGGGGGCTGGACCATCTGAGTCTGTATTACCTGCTATCCTCCCGTGGCCATGAGGACCTGGCACTGTTGGCTGAGCCGAGCGAGAAGATCGGGGATCTATGCTGGCTTATTCGCGAGGCGGCTTCGAGGGACAAGACGCCCTCGCTGTTTTATTGGCCTCTCTTCCCCTTTTATACGGGACCGGCAAGTACGTTCCATCTCTTCCTTCAGGCCCTTCGGCCAGCCTCTTCTTTTTATTGTGGTTGTGTCATTCTCACCCTTGTGCGTATGCAGTCCGACCGACTTCGGAGGAGACTCGGCACTTCAGGGAATTAATCATAAAGGCCCAAAAGCCGACATATTTTGAAGTTCCTGAGCCGGCGCCGACCACGATGCCATTGCCTCCTGGGGATTCGAGGAAGAGGACCAGGTCCCAACTGCGAAAGGCCGTCGGGAAGGCGAAAGCGGCGGTGAACCGGGTGACACGGGCACGCCGGAAGAAAGCTGCGGAGCAGACATCGACAACCGACCTTCCTCCAGTTGTATCTTTCGAAGAATTTGAGGCTTCTCGCGCACAAGTGCCAGAGGCCGAAGGTAGGCTCTTCTTTTCTTCAAAGTGCATTAGCTTGTCTTGACTGCTTGGGGCGGCCCATGCTGACAGTCACTGATACAGCTGTTGGGGTCGTCGGTCCCGAGGCGACGGTGGATGCAGAGGCTGGGGACGGGGCAGAGGAAATCCTTGTTGTTCCCATAGAAAGGGATCTGCCCTCCCCCACACCCCAGCGGGAGATGGAAGGTAATCCACAGTTTAGTTGCGATAGCAACGTAAATCTTTGTATCTTCAGTCGTCCTGACCCTGTTTTGCTGTGAATTTGTAGTCGATATACAACCATCATTGCTTCCGGGCTAGGAGAGCGTAGAGGAGGTGATCCCCTCGGGGCAGGGAGAACCTGCCCCTAAGGTATCATTTATTGCTGCCCCTGGTGCGGAGAGCACTGGGGGAGTTCCTGCCGAGGGTGATGCTCCTGCTGGCGAGGCTCCTGCTCCGTCGGTGGAGCATCCCATGAGAGCAGAGGGATCCTCTTCCTCTGAGCGTGTAGACTATGGTGGCGGCTCCAGTGACGAGGAGTCACCGCTGCTTGATTTTGAGACCGACGATGCTGGGGTGTCCTCGGCCTACGAGAGCGACTATTTGACTTTCAGCCCGGCCCGATTATCATGGGGCGGTCCTGTGCCGTCATTATCGCTTACGAGTGAGGGAGTTGGCGCTGGGGAAGCAGCTCTTAAAGAGTTAAGCTTAGTCCCGGCCGAGGTAAGGACCTATCCAGGGTCAATACTTGCCATGCTTCTTTCTTCCTCCTTTTAGCCAGGCTTTTAAGTGTATATATCTCTGATGCAGACTGAGGTGGCGCTACCGACTATGACGGTGCAAATACCACTCCCGGCCCTGGGAACAGGGCAGGCGACTTTCCCGTCCGTCCTGCGGCCCATCGCATTGCGGTACCCAAAGGATCATGCAGCAGCAATGGTTCCAGTTGGTCCCGGAGCGCTCGTGGAGGTTGATAGTTCGGCGATAGCCGGAGATTCTCGCCAAGGGAGGCTGCACAGCAGTCAGCTCTGGAGAAGGGTGGCTCTGCTGAGATAGAAGCCGGGGAGATTATTGAGGGACGGACGTCCCCGAACCTTGGGGTTCTTGTTGGACTTCCATCCCAGGGGACCGGTAAGGAGATTGTTGTTGTTGAGGCTCCAGCCACCGCATCTGCCGGTGCGGTTGTTCCCGGTGGTAGTGGGCTGCAGCTTATGCCGTCGTCATCTTCCGGGACGGCTGATGATATATGGGCTGCCGTAGATAGCAGAGTAGAGTTCGAACTGCCCGAGACGTCGCCACTTGGTCTTCAATCCTCGAGTGATGTCGTGTGGCAGTTCCTGGGGACCCTCCAGCAGGCCGTAACAGCCAGTAGGGATTTAACTTATGTTCAGCTGAGGGGGTTGATAGAGCATCTGTCCTGCTCGCTGCTGGCCCTTGGCTGTCCCATGGACGACTGGACTCCACGGGTGATCCTGCTCCTGAAGTATGTGAACCGGAGGGAGTTCTTGGGCCAGGAGGCAGCTGACCAGTTGGTGGCCATATCAATGGAGCGGGCTGAAAACAAGACGGCCCTCATTTCCCTGCAAGAGACCGCGATGAGGGCGAGGGACGAAGCCAACGCCTCTCTTCAACGCCGGAACTCCCTGACGGCCCGGATGAGGCTGAACTTGAAGAAGTAGATCGCCTGGGGGTCCAAAAGGTTGAGGATGCTGAGATGGCCGAAGGACAAGCTGCTTCCCTGGAGGCGAAGCTATCCGAGCTGGAGGCCACTGAGTTCAGATTGCAAGAACTGATCCGTCATCCGTCCTTGGGTATTCCTGTGCTGGAGGACATCTTCCGACGCCCTTTGCCGTAGTCTCTTTTCTTTATGTGCTCACTTTTAATGCACCTTATGTATCCCAGGGCATGGTCCATGTAATCATGCGCCTTCACTTCATAGTAATAAAAAAATCTCCATCCTGATTTTGAATGAAGACTCCATCTTGTCATTGTGTTGTTTCCCTTTTTTTTTTGGTTTGCCCGTCGATTCTAGTTCGAGTGTATGAGTCATTAGGGCAGGAGAGCGCTCACGCCTTCAGGGAAGGGGTGAGGTGTTCACTCCACCGCGCCACGACTTTTCTCAAGACTAGAAACGGCTTATGCTGGTCGAGAGTTCGGGGAACTTGGGGGGCATAGTGAAACTGGCGGATAAACGGTCATGCCGAGAGCGGCAAGAACCGAGAACGGGTAGCGACCGGTCTTGCCGATGATGACAAGGGTCGAAAGGGTAGACAGTCTTGCCGATGGTGACAAAAACCGGGTAGGTAGTGACCGATCTTGCCGATGGTGACAAGGGTCGAAAGGGTAGACGGTCTTACCGATGGTGACAAAAAACCGGATAGGTAGTGACCGATCTTGCCGATGGTGACAAGGGTCGAAAGGGTAGACGGTCTTACCGATTGTGACAAAAATCGGGTAGGTGGTGACCGATCTTGCCGATGGTGACAAGGGTCGAAAGGGTAGACGGTATTGCCGATGGTGACAAAAACCGGGTAGGTAGTGACCGATCTTGCCGATGGTGACAAGGGTCGAAAGGGTAGACGGTCCTGCCGATGGTGACAAAAACCGGATAGGTGTAGTGACCGATCTTGCCGATGGTGACAAGGGTCGAAAGGGTAGACGGTCTTGCCGATGGTGACAAAAGCCGGATAGGTAGTGACCGATCTTGCCGATGGTGACAAGGGTCGAAAGGTAGACGGTATTGCCGATGGTGACAAAAATCGGATAGGTAGTGACCGATCTTGCCGATGGTGACAAGGGTCGAAAGGGGTAGACGGTCTTGCCGATGGTGACAAAAACCGGATAGGTAGTGACCGATCTTGCCGATGGTGACAAGGGTCGAAAGGGTAGACGGTCTTGCCGATTGTGACAAAAACCGGGTAGGTGGTGACCGATCTTGCCGATGGTGACAAGGGTCGAAAGGGTAGACGGTATTGCCGATGGTGACAAAAATCGGGTAGGTAGTGACCGATCTTGCCGATGGTGACAAGGGTCGAAAGGGTAGACGGTCCTGCCGATGGTGACAAAAACCGGATAGGTGTAGTGACCGATCTTGCCGATGGTGACAAGGGTCGAAAGGGTAGACGGTCTTGCCGATGGTGACAAAAGCCGGATAGGTAGTGACCGATCTTGCCGATGGTGACAAGGGTCGAAAGGGTAGACGGTCTTGCCGATGGTGACAAAAACCGGATAGGTAATGACCGATCTTGCCGATGGTGACAAGGGTCGAAAGGGGTAGACGCTCTTGCCGATGGTGACAAAAATCGGATAGGTAATGACCGATCTTGCCGATGGTGACAAGGGTCGAAAGGGGTAGACGGTCTTGCCGATGGTGACAAAAACCGGATAGGTAGTGACCGATCTTGTCGATGGTGACAAGGGTTGAAAGGGTAGACGGTCTTGCCGATGGTGACAAAAACCGGATAGGTAGTGACCGATCTTGCCGATGGTGACAAGGGTCGAAAGGGTAGACTGTATTGCCGATGGTGACAAAAACCGGATGGGGTAGCGACCGATCTTGCCGATGGTGACAAGGGCCGAAAGGGATAGACACTGGACGTGTATAAGTGGGATATCGGATGAAGACCCTCGCCCTGACCTCGGAAATGGCCTTTGGACGACGGATGGTTCATCACTATTCATCATTCATTTTTATTCACATTACTGACCTAAGCGCCCTTTCGAGTTTTCGCCGAAGCCAGCCCCCTCTTGCTTTTGCCCGCGCGCCCTCTCGGGTTTTCACGCGGCGGGGTACCCGATTTTACCTGCGACGCCCTTTCGGGTTTTCGCCACAGTTGGGTTATAGCCATTTTTGCACTTGACCTGATATAGGAGCAAGTCTGGCGGGGTATCTCTATTTTTAACCTCATTTTTTCCTTTTCTTCTTTTTTTGTTTTTGAATTCGAGATTCAGAAGAACTGGACCGCGGGAACGCTGACCGTCCTTGTCGGTGAGGACAAGGGTTGATCTTAGGTTTATCTCGTCGACACTGGTTAAATGTCGAAGCAAAGGATATGGTCTATTAGCAAGGATATAAGATTCGAGTTAGGGTTAAAGCTTGACCGATCTCGCCGATGATGACGAGGGTCAAACACATGTTTATTGACCAGCATAGGTTATCGTCGAAACAAAGGTGGGTTTATTAGCCAGGACGGAAGGTCCAAGCTTAGGGTAAGGATTGATCGATCTCGCCGATGATGACGACGGTCGACCATGGATTTATTCATCATCATGGGTCACATGCCGAAGCAAAGATGGGATTATCAACAGGGACGTAAGGTCCAAGTGAAGGGTAGAGATCGCCGCTCTCGTCGAGGATGACGAGGGTCGAGGAGGGTTTGTTCATCGACATATGTCACTGCCAAAACAAGGATGGGGTGTCAACAGGGACGTAAGGTCCAAGTTGGGGGTAGAGATTGACTGATCTCGTCGAGAATGACGAGGGTCAAAAGGGGTTTGTTCATCGACATGGGTCACATGCCGAAGCAAAGATGAGGTTATTAACAAGGACGTAAGGTCCAAGTTATGGACAGAGATCAACCGATCTCGTCGATGATGACGAGGGTCGAAAGGGTTTGTTAAAGTATTCCTGGTGGGACTTTGATGATTGTCCCTTTCGGAGTTTATAGGGTGGAGAACAGGAGAGGCATTTGGAAATTACCACTTTACCGACTCTGGCGCCCTTTCGGGTTTTCGCCGAAGCCAGCCCCCTCTTGCTTTTGCCCGCGCGCCCTTTCGGGTTTTCACGCGGCGGGGTACCCAATTTTGCCTGCGACGCCCTTTCGGGTTTTCGCCACAGCCGGGCTATAGCCATTTTTTTGCACTTGTCCCGATGTGGGAGCAAGTCTGGCGGGGTATCTCTATTTTTAACCCCATTTTGTTATATATATATTTTTTTGACTTCTTTTTTTTATTTTATTCGGAATGCGAGTCGAGAAAGGGTAGCTTGATCAGGGCGGAATGCCACTAACCAAGGAGAGATAGCTTGATCAGGGTGGAAAAACCGCCTAATCCAGGGAAAGTAGCTCGCTTAGGGCGGAATGCCGCTAACCAAGGAAAGGTGGTTCGATTAGGGCGGAATGCCACTAACCAAGGAAAAGTAGCTTGATTAGGGCGGAGTGCCACTAACCAAGGAAAAGTAGCTCGATTAAGACGGAGTGCCACTAACCAAGGAGAAGGTAGCTCGATTAGGGCGGAATGTCGCTAACCAAGGGGAAGGGTAGCTCGGTCAGGGCGGAATGCCACTAACCAAGTAAAAGTAGCTTGATTAGGGCGGAGTGCCACTAACCAAGGAAAAGTAGCTCGATTAAGGCGGAGTGCCACTAACCAAGGAAATAGCTTGATTAGGGCGGAGTGCCATTAACCAAGGAAAAGTAGCTTGATTAGGGCGGAGTGCCACTAGCCAAGGAAAGGGTAGCTCGGTTAGGGCGGAGTGCCACTAGCCAAGGAAAGGGTAGCTTGGTTAGGGCGGAGTGCCACTAGCCAAGAAAAGGGTAGCTTGGTTAGGGCAGAGTGCCACTAGCCAAGGAAAAGGGTAGCTTGGTTAGGGCGGAGTGCCACTAGCCAAGAAAAGGGTAGCTTGGTTAGGGCGGAGTGCCACTAGCCAAGGAAAGAGTAGCTTGGTTAGGGCGGAGTGCCACTAGCCAAGGAAAGGGTAGCTTGGTTAGGGCGGAGTGCCACTAGCCAAGAAAGGGTAGCTTGGTTAGGGCGGAGTGCCACTAGCCAAGAAAAGGGTAGCTTGGTTAGGGCGGAGTGCCACTAGCCAAGGAAAGAGTAGCTTGGTTAGGGAAGAGTGCCACTAGCCAAGAAAATGGTAGCTTGGTTAGGGCGGAGTGCCACTAGCCAAGGAAAGGGTAGCTTGGTTAGGGCGGAGTGCCACTAGCCAAGGAAAAGGGTAGCTTGGTTAGGGCGGAGTGCCACTAGCCAAGAAAAGGGTAGCTTGGTTAGGGCAGAGTGCCACTAGCCAAGGAAAGAGTAGCTTGGTTAGGGCGGAGTGCCACTAGCCAAGAAAAGGGTAGCTTGGTTAGGGCGGAGTGCCACTAGCCAAGAAAAGGGTATGTTCCGGCCGATCACTCGGGGTGTGTTGGCTGCGCCGCATGATACAGCTTAATGTGTTTTCCGTTGAGGGGAGAGAACTGGACGGCTCCTTTGTGGTCTACAAGGACGTAGGCACCCCCTTCATATACTCGGCGAACGATATACGATCCGACCCAGTTTTCGACCAGCTTCCCTTTGGGGTTAGAGGCCATCACTTCTCTTCTTTTGACCATCACCAGGTCTCCTTTCTTGAACTCTCGACCCTTGACTAACTTGTCAAAAGCACGGGCCATGCGAGCTTGGTAGAGTTGGATGTTTTGTTGCGCCTGGAGGCGTTTTCCTTCGAGCTCAGCGTGCTCTTCCAATCTTCTTTCTGCGTTGGTCTGCTCACCACTGACTAATCCGTGCTGGATGGCAACTCGCAATGAAGGAACTTCGAGTTCAATCGGCACTACAGCTTCCGACCCATAGACAAGGGAGAAGGGTGAACAGCCGGTTGGGGTCTTGTAGACAGTACGATAGGCCCAAAGCGCTTCGTACATCCTTTCTTCCCAATCTTTTTTGTTAGACTTGACAGTCTTCGCCAATAGTGTGCACAAGGTTTTGTTAAAAGCCTCTGCTAGTCCGTTGGCTTGAGGGTTGTAGGGGGACGACGTCCTCCAGTCAATTTTGTATTTGTCAGCTAGCCGATAAACCTTCTGATTTCTGAAATGGCTGCCGTTATCAGAGATGATTCGGCTGGGGATCCCGAACCGGAATATTACATTCTGCCGGAAGAACCTTGCAACTAGTTCTCCGGTCACATCTCTTAGTGCTACTGCCTCTGCCCATCTGGAGAAGTAATCTGTAGCTGCTAAGATGTATCTGCATCCTGATGAAGATGCTGGTAGTGGCCCTACCACGTCCGTGCCCCACTGAGCAAACGGCCAACTTGGTAGGGTGGGATGTAGTGGCACTGGGGGTCTCCTCGCCACATTAGCATGTTCTTGACATTTCTGACAAGCCTTGGCGAACTTGCAGCAATCATTAAATATAGTGGGCCAATAATAACCCAATTTCTTTATCTCTATTTTCATTTTCGGACCAGCCTGGTGTGCCCCAGCTGATCCCGCATGAACTTCTTGCATCACCTGTCCCGCTTCTGCTGAAGACAAGCAACGGAGTAGGACTTTCCTTCGGGCATCTGCCATAATTCGGAACAAGGTCCCGCTTCTCATTTCATAAGAATCCTTGATCCTCAGGAGCTTCATTCTTTGTTCCTTTTCTTTTGGAAGTTGCTGGTGTTGAAACCAGCGTAGGAGATGCTCTCGCCAGTCGGGCTGCTGGACCCCTTCGATGACTGTTACCTCCATCTCATGTTCGTCGGCAAGGACCTCTGTTACGCTGGGGACCTGTCGGTGGTTGATTACTGTTATATTCAGGCTTGTGTCTGGCGGGACCGCCAATGAACTGGCCAGCTTAGCGAGGGCGTCTGCCTGAGCATTCTGGCCTCGATTGATGTGCTTGATGCTGATGAAGTAAAATTTTGACATCAGTCGAGTTGCCAACTGGTGATAGGGGAGGAGCTCTTGCTTTCGCACCTCGAACTCTCCTTCCAGCTGTTTTATAACTAGCATGGAGTCTCCGAACGCTTCCAACATCTGAATTCCCATGGACAGAGCGATCTGCAACCCGATTATCAGGGCTTCATATTCTGCTTCATTGTTTGTGCATTGTTTGTTTATGGAGTAGGATGTATGCACCACTTCTCCTTCTGGGGACTTCAAGACTATGCCCGCCCCTGCTCTGACCCTGGATGATCCGGTGGCAGAGGTGTCAATTCTGGAAGCGCCATCAAAATATAGCTGCCATAAGGAAGGCTGTACTTGGGCGGCTTCTAGGGTTTCATCTTCGGGAAGTTCCGGTTCCCACGGGCTTTCTCCGGGTATCGGATGTTCAGCAAAGAAATCTGCAATAGCTTGACCTTTGATGGCTTTGCGCGGTACGTAAGAGACATCAAACTCCATAAGGATTACCGCCCATTTGCCCAGGCGGCCTTTGAGTGCTGGCTGGGACATGATATATTTTAGGGGATCCTCCTTGGACACCAAGCTGATTTCATGCGACAACATATAATGCCGGAGCTTTTTGACTGCGAAGACTAGTGCCAGACAGATCTTCTCAATATAAGTATATTTTTCTTCGGTTCTGACCAGTCTTCTACTGAGATAATAGAGGGCCTGCTCTTTTCCTTCTTCATTGTTCTGGGCTAGCATTGCCCCCAGAGAATTGTGTGTAGCTGCTATATACAGTATCAATGGCCGTCCTTTCACCGGTGCGCCCAATACTGGAGGAGTCTTCAGATAATCTTTTAGCTTGTCAAAGGCTGTCTGGCAATCTTCATCCCAATAAAAGGGAACATCTTTCATCATCAACTTGTGGAAAGGCTGGCATTGCCCTGACAAATTGGAAATGAACCGCCGGATATAAGCCAGGCGGCCCTGTAGTGACCTCAGCTCGGAGATGTTCCTTGGTGGAGGTAACTCCTGAATCGCCTTGATCTTTGCGGGGTCTATCTCGATCCCCCGATATCGGACGACAAAGCCCAAGAATTTTCCGCTCGATACTCCGAACGCACATTTCATAGGATTCATTTTTAGCTCATGCTGCCTCAGCCTCTGAAAAACAATCCGGAGGTCTTGCAGGTGATCTTCTCTTCTTATGGTTTTGACCACCAGGTCGTCTATGTAACATTCGACCTTGTGGTAGAGCAACTCATCAAAGATTTTGGTCATTGCGTGCTGATAGGTTGCGCCAGCACTCTTCAGTCCTAATGGCATTCTCTTGTAATGATAAATGCCTTTAGGAGTTCGGAAAGCAGTATGGACCCGGTCATGCTCCGCAATCCAAATCTGGTTGTAGCCGGACGACCCATCCATGAATGACAGGGCTTCATGGCCGGTTGTAGCATCGATCATGACCTCGGTTATTGGCACCGGGAAGTCATCTTTAGGGCAGGCTTTATTTAGATCTCGGAAGTCAACACAAATCCGGATCTGTCCATTCTTCTTTTTTACGGGGACGATATTCGCCAGCCATGTGGTGTACTAATTTTCTTCAACAAATCCCACATCAATGAGCTTGTCAACTTCAGCACAGATTCGGGTGATGAGCTCTGGCCTCATACGCCGCGGTGGTTGCTTCACCGGCTCGGCTTCAGGGTTGATTGCCAGCTCATGTTGTGAGACAGCAGGGCTTAGACCTGGCATCTCTTTATAAGTCCAGGCGAAGCAATCCCGGTATTCTAGCAGTAGTTGAATGTACAGCTCCCGTTCTTTCGGGGATAGTTGGGCACTGAGGAAGGTAGGCCTAGGGTCCCCCTCATCTCCCAAGTTGACTTCTATTAGTTCATCGACTGTGGCCTGGCCTCCGTCTTCTATTTCCGGAGGTGCCGGCTGGAGGTCGACGAAGTCTGGAATACCATCTTGAGGGTCGAGTACTTCGACTTCCTCGTCAGACACCGCCAGAGCTCCATGGGGTCTCTTGATCTCTTGTGCTAGCGACTGTGTGGATGGATCTATTGATACTTCCGTTGCCGTTGCAGCTCCTGAGGGTGAGGGAGCAGCTTCAGTGCTTGTAGATGAGGTTGCAGCCATGACAGGCCAGTAGTTGTTTGCCGCCGGACTCGGACAGCATATTGGATTTGTAGCAGAAGTTGAGGGAGTCTCACCTTCTGGGACAGTTGTATCTTCCACAGAAGTGGCTTTTTCTTTTCTGGTAGCCGGCTCCCCTTGATTGGAGTAAACCGAGGCTCTGTTGACTGGCAGAAAGGGTGTTGAAGTCGTCATTAGCATGACCCCCGCGGAGGGAGAGACTTCTGCTTCTTGAGCATCTTCGGCTTCGCTGCTGCTAGCCGTATCAAATTCGGCTTGAAAGGCCGCTCCTTCAGGACGGACCTGCTCCCAGCATCGGCAGGAGATCAAGGTCTCCATTTGTTGATTCCCGGATAGAGCCAATTCAGCATGTTCGGCTTCCGCCGGGTATTCATCAAAGGTTGCCCCCAGAGGGCTATCTTCAGTTGGATAGAAGGTGGAGATGGTGTCCACCTCGTACCGCCCACTGTAATAGTAGTCTTCCAGGGTGAAGCCCAGACCCGGATGTTGAGAGACACGTCTCATTTCTTTGTCCAGATTTACAGGATACCACATCTTCTGGAAAGCTTCCTTGCGTTTTTGAGGTTGATCGGGAGGGATGTGTTGCTTTTGAAACATCCTGGCCGTTCGATCAGTGGTAAATGCCAGGCCCTGAACAGGAACCCGCGGGTCGGCTAGATCCTCAGGGAGGCTGCAGTCTGCGTCTTCCTGAGTGGGATGCTCCTCAGCCGTATAGAACAAGCTGCTGGGCCCATCTTCTTGTGCCACCTCCCAGGCTTTGAAAGGTTCGACAGTGGGACCATCGAGGCCGGAGACTGGCTTGGTGAGGCCGGCCGGGACTCCGATGCGGTCGTGCTGTCGATCAACATGCGCTTCCTTAGCTTTGGGGTATAATGCTGGGGGTGTCACCCTGCCGACATTTCCAGAAGCCGTGATGTGGGAAACCACCTTCGGCTTGACATATCCGCGCGGCGGTGGTGGATACCAACCGTCACCCGATCTATTCTTTGATGCCCCTACGGGGGCTTCAGTTTCAGAAACCTTCCGGGGAGACCCCGTATACAGATTGGCGTCCGCCAAGTGACATTCAAACACCTCAAACGGGTGGATGTCAGCAAATATCCTTTCCTCCTTCCCCTGGAGGCTGTATTTGATGCACTGGTGGAGCGTGGAGGGCACCACCATATTTTCGTGCAGCCATGGGCGGCCGAGCAGTGCTTTGTAGGAGGTGCGAGAGTCAATGACGTGAAACTGCACCGTTGTAGTGAAATCTGCCAGGGTCAGTGTGAACTCTGCCACTCCCATAGATACTTCACATTTTTGGTTGAAGCCAGCGATACACATATCCCCGACTTTCTCGAGATGTACATTGAAGTGGTACCTCTCGTATATTCTATATGGCAAGATGTTGACTGCTGCACCCGGGTCAACCAGAATCCGGTTCAGTTCTCTTCCATTCAGATGTCCTTTCATATATAGCGGCCTGTTGTGACTGGCAGTAGGCAGTAGCATGTCTTCTGGAGAGAAGGTCATACTGGCTTCTGGTATAGCCTCAGCTATGCAGGTTTCAAACTGAGCAGGCGTCTGCAGAGCAGTAATGATTGCCTGTCAAGTTTCTTCACTCAAAGAGAGAATTTCCCAGATCGTAAAACGAGCAGGGAGCTTCTTGAGCAGCTTCATTATTCGGCTTCCAGCCCGGACATTGGAGAGCTTCATCTCCTCAACCCACCTGGGCTTAGGGAGGGCTTGATTTGTGGGTCCAGATGGCCCTGCTTTATCTTCCTCGGACTCGGCACCGTCCAGGCTGGCACCGACTGTCGGGTCTTCTTTATTAGCTGCTGTAGGGCAAGCCCCATCTGTATTTGCATCCTCAGTAGATTGCACTGGCCGAGGGTGATTGACCCCGAGTGTAGGGTTAGCCTCCTGACAAGGCTGCTTTCCCTTTGACATCTTCATAAATTCAAGGAATGAAGGGGCTATCTTGCCCCCAGTCTTGCTGTATAGACCTGACGGAGGAGGGATTTGTACTCCCTTAACCTCCAGCGGAGGTGTCTTGTAGGGTTGCTCCCCTCTGAACATAATGTTGTGATTGGGCGGCGGCTGGCGCCCCCATTTTCGGCCTGACCGAGTGGCATGTGCAGCAGTTGCGGCCTCGGCCTTGCCTCCCCCAGCATGGGGTGTGAAGCAAATTTCTTCTTCTTCCTCTTCTCCGGGTAGGTTGAAGAGTGCTGACAGGGTATTGCAGGAGACGACCTGTGTTTTATGGGATCCAGCGGCCTTTCTCTTCTTTTTCTTTTGCTTTTTCTTCTTTTTGATTTCTGCAGGTGCTTGCCCCCAGAACAGGTTGCTCTCTTGAGGTGGTGCTGCTTCAGCTTCCTCCCCTTGCTTGAGTGAGAGTTGCTCCAGCTCTTGCCATGGGACGTGGTCCCGTACCAGCAGAGGTTTCAGTTCGGGCTGTACATATTCCTCTAGCCCTTCAATTAAGTGTTGCAGTCGAAGGACCCCAGGATTGGTTTCCTTGATTACTGGCAGCGGAGTTTGTCTCCTCCTGTTGGGTGTATATATTCTGACAGCTGTAGGTGAAGTGACCCATACGGGCGCTACCACTGGCGGAGCAGGCCGGGGTGTAACGCCACGGATATGTGCCCCCTCTTTTGGGCGGGGTGCCCCCTTCTTCTTGTGCTTCACAGGGATTTGCTGCCACCCCTGCTGTTCCTTCACGGGCTCCAGGAAATGGATTTCGTAGGTGCTCCGTGTGCTTGCTTCAGAGATCTCCTCGGGTAGTGCCTGATAGAGGGAGACCATGTTGACTGCCGCTCTTCGGGGAGGAGCTTCATGTGGCTGAGGAGGGTCTACTTTGTACTCTCCCAGCTCTATCTCATTCTTCTTCACCATCCCTTCGATGACGTCTTTGAAAACATAACAGTCTTCGATTGAATGTCCCAGCATTTGGTGATAGGGGCAGAATCTTGGACTGTCTTTTCTCTTCAGGTCCTCTGGTCTTCTCGGCTCAGGCAGAGTGACCATACTGTATTCCGTTACCCAGTCAAACAGGATCCGGGTCTTATCCTTAGGAAAAGAATAAGCCTTCTTCATTTTGTCCCTCAACGAAGGACCTTCTTTATCATCCGGAGCTTTCGCAGGTTGCGGGGGAGCCGCCTTCTTGCCTTTCTCCTTCTGTTGTTCGAATGCCTTGATATCAAGCGCATTTGCTTCTTTAGGTGTGGGGCGCCGCTCCGCAGCCTTGCCTTTCTGGGCTACGCTGACAGCTGACGTCGGGACAGGTTTAGCTAGGAAAGCCTCTACCTCGGCCACCACATTATTCAGCCGGTCGAACGACCGTATTTCCATTCCGATCATTTTTTCCAGGACCTCCCTCCTGAGATTTTGTTTACATATTTGCACAGCGTCCTCCTGATGCGGGGGTCGCTTGCATCTCATTCCGAGGTTCCTCCACCTCTTGATGTAGTCAAGGGCGGTCTCATCTGCCCTTTGTTTTGTCGAATAGAGTTCGGCCACTGTGACCTCCCTCTCTGTGACATGGAATCTTTCTCTGAACTTCCTCTGCATATCTGACCAGTCATTGATTGACCCGGCCGAGAGGCTAGAGTACCATTCAAATGCGAGCCCCGTCAGCGAGGACCCGAAGAATTTCAGTAAATATGACTCGTCAGTGGACAGATCACCCATAACGGTCATATAATATGCAATATGTTCTTTTGGGGAACCTTTCCCGTTGAATTTGTCAAATTTAGGTGGCTTGTTGACTCCCGGGGGAAGTCGCTTAGCCGCATGGTGTTGCGGGTAGGGCACCCGATAGGCATCGAATGCGACGTAGTCGCCTTCGCTCTTCTCTGCGAGCTTCAGCTCGATCATCCTCTCCACCATCATCCGGTTCACGACCGTGGGGTCGACTGGCTCCGGATAGAAGTGTGCTGGCTGCAGGTACGGGGTGACCAGGGTGGTCGCCTGTGGAGGATGCAGCAGCGGGGGTGTTGGGTGCACCTGAGGAAGCACCGGAGGTAGCAGCGGCTGAGGCTGTGGTGGCCGCTGTTGTGCTGTCGTCACAGTTGGCTCTGACGGCTGGGGTAGTGTATAAAGTGGTGGAGGGTCGTCTCGACGAGCCGCTCCCCGGGATGATTCACCTTGGACTTCGGGTGGTTTAGAGGCCGATGAGTGTTCAGTTTTCTCCATCAGCTGTTTCTTCAGGGAATCTATTTCCCGTTGATATCTTTGCAGCAACATCAAGACTGATGGATCTATAGTGGTGGGGACACCTTCTGTTGTTTCCCCGGACGTACCCTCGGGCAGGATGTCGAGGAGTACGTCGTCTTCTTCTTCTGTCGTTACCACATTAGCGGTCAAGACGGGGGCTTTGTCATCCCAGTGGAGGTATAACTGGGGCTGTTTCTCTTTCATCCTTGTCAGAAGCCCTCTTGCTGCTTCTGTCCTGCGGGTAGCTGGTCCCGGCCGTACGGCCAACTGAGCCAGTTCTTGGGGGTCTTCAGGAAGCTCCCCATATCGGCTGGATACACCAGCCATGTTGCAAGTGAAAACCTGCATCCTCCTTCTTTGTCGATGGACCCTCCCCCTTGCTTGTTGCGGAAAGGTCAGCCTCTCGAACACAGAAATTCTTCTTCTTTCTTCCTGCTCGGGGGAGGTTTCATCGGCTTCGATCTCAAAGCCGTCATTGTGTCCATTGTCGTCGACCGACGACATCCTCATTATATCCTCCATTTCTCCTTCATCTGTCGTTGATGGGCAGTAATTTTCTTCAGTGGCGACTGTCTGCATCAGCCGCTGCTGTCCGAGCGAGGTGTTACCCAATCCTCGGAAATAGCTTCTGACCAGGCAGGCCATTTCTTCTCGACCCCGTTCTTGATGTAGCACGGGGGAGAGTGGTCGACCTCCAACAGGAGGGATGTAGGCCAGTCGAGCTCTGTCGGCTGGCTGTTGGAACCTTCGCCCCGTGGCAGGGACGTTGGCTTGACGGGCCGCAGCCCAGAAACTTCTGTGACGCGGAGGGTCCGCAACCACCTCTTCTTCATTCATCGGGGGCAAGCCCCTTTCTCTTCTCGCTCCCGCCTCGTCGTTCATAGGACGACGGCGGGTGGGCGTTGGATGGTAGGCAGGTTGGGTCCGCTTGGGAACCCACACCTGTTTGAATTTCCTCGGCCTGAGCGCCGGGTTTTCTTGGCCATGGTGGCCGGCTTCTTCTCTTTCTGCCCTCCTTCCAGCGAGAGCTTGATAGCTGTTGTAGACAGGGACGTTTGGGATGACGCGATCTGGGGTCACCCGTGCCGTGCGCCCGTTGAGGAAGACACGCATGCCTCCCACCAGCATTGATTTTCCGGACTGAGAGACAGTTCCGGTGATCACGGCAGTATTTTTGCGAGCCTGGCGACGCTGACGTCCTCCAGGGGGCTTGTTGATAACAGTGGGATGCATCCCACGTACAATGTGGTGCACCAGGCAACTAGCGGTCGGGGCCGGATCCTTGAGCGAACCATTGCAGCAGGGAGCCTTCAGAGGTTCCATTTCCTTCACGGTTTCCTTGACGAGTTCCATGGCTTCGACCTCCAGCAAGTCGACAAAGGCCAACCCCAAGAAGTTGGGGAAGCCCACAGCAGGAGGAAAGCTACCAAATTCCATGGGCACCGCCAGGTACCCTTGCGCGTGTCCGGCGACGATCGCAGGACTGAAGCCGACGCCGGTTATCCCGTGAGTCGTCATTGTTTGCACTGAAATATCAAACAAGGCGATAATCAGTAGCCTTTGAGAGGGCTTCGAAGCCTGAATATCTCGGCAAAGAGATGAAAGGTGACACTGGTCCCACCGGGCGTGCCAGACTTGTTTCGCACATCTTTTTCTTCTCCTTTCGTTTTGCCTTTTCGTTCGCGTATCGATCAACCAATTAACTAACTTGTAGTCAACTGACTGATTGACGACGCGGGCGTGCCAGTCACATGCATGACGATTCTATTGTGCGCTCATTCTGACCCATGTCGGGCGAATGTGAGGTTCGGTCGGGACCAGCAGTCTGCCATACCATAAAGGCTATGGCGTTAATTACATCCCCCACGAGGAGGGAACACCTTTGATTAATTGCCGAGATAGCGGGCTGTCGAAGCCGGATTAAAAAGAGCTACATGATGATCATGACGAAGACATGCAGGATGCATATGTTTATGGAATTATGGACCCTCGGTACATGGCGGAGGACGTGGTAATGAAGATATGATGGCAATATAATTCGGGCTCGCTTGGCCCCTCCCTTATTCAATTTATTATCTATTATGATTTATTAACGCCAACCCCGAGGGACGAGGTCCACTCGGGGGGGCTAGTGAGCGATTAAAGCAACAAGAGGCTTCAAAACCGGCGTGACCCTGCAATAGGTAGCTTATACGGCGCGAAGAAACGTAGGTATAGATGTTAATACGGCGCGGTGACCATGCGTGTTTAAACGGCGCGCAAGGGCTTGGGGGCGCGCCGGCTTAGGGCGCGCCGGAAAGGCGCAAAGGAAAAAAAAATGGAAATGAGTCTAACGTTAATCCGGCGCGGGGGGGTACCGCGCCGGATTAGGGCGCGCCGGCTAAGGCCGCGCCGTTCAACCCACTCTTTCTATGAATTTTTGCAATTATTGAGTTTGTTAAATTTTGGGTGAGGATTATGAAGTTATTTGGGGCCAATTGCTTATTGAATTGAAGTCCAGGACCCCGAAGGACGGTGTGATTAAGCCAGTGCGAGGTTCCTACTCGAGCACCGGGATAATTAGGTCCAGAACGAGCGTTTCATTATAGATTACTCAATCTTAATATGTCCAAAATTGGACAGCATCTCCCCTGAACCTGAAGAGTTGCAGGGGAGAAGCGGGGTCATGCTCACTAATGGAGCAAGCCCCTAAACCGCCGGTCTGCACAGTGACAGCCAGCAAGATCCCATCAGATAGGATACCCCGAGGACTAGCCTACAAGGGGCACCAATACTCCGTGGGTGAGAATAGAAGGACGGGGCCATTGATGATGGGAACAACCCACAGATCATGGCACAACCGCTGAAGGGACCGACCGTTAGGAGGGTGGGGCTCCGAGGGCTAGCCTACGAGGAGCGTACATCCCTTAACCTCGATTGGGTCTTAGATTATCGGGGCTGAGCTCGTTGAGCTAGGACCCCCTGTTGTTGTCTGCTGTGGGCTTGGGAAGCATCTACCACCGAGAGGTAGAGTTCTCAGTTGCCCAGCAATTCCGTGAAGCCATGGGGGAATATCTCCCTCCCCGGGTGGTTAAAGCAGGATGAGAGAATCTCGGACTGGTTCGAACGACCATGATTCAGAGGAGGAATAAAGGCCCGGGTGAAACGGGTCAAACGTAGAAGCATAGACTCAAACAGGTAGGACGCAGCACTCAGGGGGATGCATCCGGCCATCCCGACGGTGACTCCCACCTTGCGAATAGTCAATAGCACAAGGGGAGGAATTAATGGGGGGGGGAGACTTTCGATACAGCAGCAGGAAGAGGCATGCGCATAAGCACAGCTCTGTCCATGAAGGGGGACACAGAGGTCCATAAATCAAAGCCGAACACGATCGATTAGAAGGACCCGGGGAGGGGTCGTTTCTGTAGCCCTCGGTGCTTTGGGGCATGGTCGATACTTCGAGGAAACCGGAACCAAATGACATGCACGAAAGAACTCAAAACCACATCAACATAGATAGAGAAGAGGATAGAAGTTATGAGCATTCATCCGACCTCGCGGCCCGGGAGTTGATATACATATTGCCATCCTAGAAACGGGAATGGCCTCTCATTTATACATTAAGAATCCCGGCGCCAGCATCATTGCTTGGTCGCCGTTCATCATTCATGGGAGAATACACAGTAGTAGAGAAGAAATCACAGAGGAGGGGAGGGGTCGGCTCATATCATTGCCATCCCTCCCCTCTCTGCTTACAAATGGTGGACGGAAACCCGCGAGAGAGAAGAACCTACGGAAGATCGAGGAAGACAGGTACTGGTGCCCACCTGCTTTTAAAAAAAAACAGAGTATCGGCCCCCTCCTTCTTCTCCGGCTCCGGAAGGCTTCGATCGGAACAGGGGAAGGCGGCCGCCGAAGAACACTGGGATAGAACTCCTTTTCCCTCGGAAAGCTCTCTCCCCCTTTTCTTTCTTTCTTCCCGGCCTCTCCTTTCTTAAATCAAACCTCCCTCTATATATAACAGGTTGGAGGCTCTTCATCCGGCGTGAGCTTTTGGCGCGCCGGGGAAGTCTTCATCAACTTATCGCGCCGGTTCAAGGTGCCATTCGATAGGGTAACTGGCGCGCCAGGAAGAGGGCTGAAGGTAGGGGCGCGCCGGGGATAAGGAATGGAGATAAGAGGCGCGTCGGGATAAAGGCATTGAGTAAGGGGCGCGCCGGTTTAAGGCGCGCCGGACTAATGCCCCTCGTACGCTTGAGCCAGTCGATGAACTCGGGGCCATCTTGAACATGTACTCTGCCACTGCTCACTAAGACTTCGACGATATGATATGTCGAAGCTCCTAGATTGGCATACGGCCATTCTCGAGGTTCTGGATAGCTTCATCTCGATCGTACGGGCTTTCTACCGGCACGGCCCTCGGCTCTATGCTCCATGCTGTTGGTCCGGCCTGGCTCGTACTCAGAGCTTTCTAGGAGGTTAGATAGCCGGGAGATAGTTCCGCCTGAGCCGGGCGATCATTCGGCCACCAGTGGGCCCATCTTGACGGGAAGCCGTGCCCATGCCGGATGATCGGGATCTTCCGCCGTCAGAGCTTTCGGTTCTCCGTTTCGGGAAGCCGGGGGGACTCCTTTATCCTCGGGAGAGCCTTTCATGAGGTGGGTAGCTACCGGGTAGACCGTCGACCTTGGTCGGACAACGGGTGTAGTGGATGCAGCACGACAAAGTCGATGCCGATTCATTGGGCAGGCTTGGTTGCACCGCCGGTTGGTTGTTGGATTCGTCTCGGCTCTCCTGAGGTGAAGTCCCCGTATCCATACGGAGTGACTCGAGGCTCTGGCAGCTTGAGAAGTCTTCAATATGTTGATCTTCATCGGCTTCCGTACTTCGGTGGGCCGGGTCATTCGTCCTTATGGCTTGGTTGCCGACGATCATATTTTAGGTGCCAACAACCATGTCCAACAAGCTATCTGGCAGCTATACTTCGACGGGGCCTCGAGAACAGAAGCGACCCCGTCCGGGCACGCCAAGGTACGGGCCGGAGCCGGCATCATCCTCAAGTCCCCAGACGGAGAAGTTATACATACTTCCTGCTGCATTAGCATGCCCTGCACAAATAATGAAGCAGAGTATGAAGCTCTGATCATCGGCCTCCAGGTGGCCCTCCAAATGGAGATCAAAATGCTCCAAGTGTTCGGTGACTCGCTGCTGGTCGTCAAGCAGGTCCAGGGACAGTTTGATGTCCGAAAACCTGAGCTGCTCCCTTATCACACTAAGGTAAAGGGGCTCATGGAGCGGTTCTACCTCCTCGAGATAGGCCATGTCGCCAGAGGGGAGAATGCACAAGCCGACGCCCTAGCTAAGTTGGCAAGCTCACTGGCAGTGCCTCCAGATGGGTCTCTCAATATCCAAGTGATAAATCAGCGCCAGATGCCCAGTATGATAGAAGAGGAACCAGAAGAAGAAGAGCTAGAGGTCATTACAGCAGAAGCCGTCGGCCTACCTGACTGGAGAGCCCCCCTGATGCAGTGGTTCAAATACCAGCAACTGCCCGAACAAAGAGATGAGAAGATCAAGCTAATCAGAACTAAGGACTCTTATGAGCTCTGAAACGGAATATTTTTCCGAATGGTGGCCGACGCCAAGCAAAAATTACTCCTCCGATGCTTGTCCATTGAAGAAGCCTGGAGGGTCATGAAGGAGGTCCATGCCGGGACAGCTGGTGCACACCAGGCGGGATCAAAAATGAAGATTGAAATAAAGAAGCTCGGCTATTACTGGCATGCAATGTTCAACGACTGCTGCAAATATGCTAAGTCGTGTCAGAAATGTCAGGAGCATGCCGTCATACCCAGAAGGCCCCCCGTGCAGTTACACCCAACCGCGCCCAGTTGGCCGTTTACCCAGTGGGGAACGGACGTCGTAGGCCCCTTACCTGCATCTTCCACAGGTTGCAAGTACATTTTGGCGGCAACCGACTACTTCTCCCGCTGGGCAGAGGCTGTCGCCTTACGGGAGGTCACTAGAGAGATTGTGGTCAGGTTTGTCCACCGTAATATCATATTCCGGTTTGGCGCGCCCGACCGAGTTGTGTCAGGCAACGGCAGCCACTTCCGCAACCAGAAGGTCTACCGGCTGGCAGAAAAATATAAAACTGATTGGAGGAAATCGACTCCTTACAACCTATAGGCTAATGGGCTGGCCGAAGCTTTTAATAAGACACTATGCACTCTCCTGGCCAAGACTGTCAGCTCTAACAAAAGGGACTGGGAAGAAAGGATGTACGAGGCGCTTTGGGCGTACCGAACCGTATACAAGACTCCAACAGGCTGCTCGCCCTTTTCTCTCGTATATGGCTCGGAGGCAATCGTCCCCGTTGAACTGGAGATACCGTCCCTCAGGGTCGCCATTCAACATGGGCTTGTCCTTGAAGGGCAGACCAACGTTGAACGAAGGCTCGAGGAACTCTCCAGTCTAGAGGGAAAGTGGCTCCAGGCCCAACAGAACATTCAGGTCTACCAGGCCCGGATTGCACGCGCCTTTGACAAGCTTGTCAAGGAACGCGAATTCAAGAAGGGCGACCTCGTCTTGGTCAAGAGAAGAGATCTCATGGCTGCCAACCCTAAGGGTAAGCTGAATGAGAACTGGCTCGGACCCTACGTAGTCCAAAAAGTCTACGAAGGCGGGGCCTATGTAATTGTCAACCATCGCGGGGAAGTTCAGTTCCCGCCTCTTAATGGAAGGCACTTGAGACTGTACCACGCTCCGGCGCCCCCGTTCAATCAATAATATAACCCTCCGCTCTATTTTGGGTGGATTTGCGTGATTAATGTCCAAACAACTTGACCACTATCCATGTTTTCAAAAAGCGAGAAAAAAAAGGGAAGAGGAAGGTAAAAAAAAAGAGAGAAAAAAAAGAGAAAAAAAAGAGAAAAAAAAGAGAGAGAAAAAAAAAGAGAGAAGAAGAGAAGAGAGAAAGGAAGAAAAGAAAGAAAAAAAGAAGAGAGAAGAAAAAAAAGAGAAAGAAAGAGAAGAGAGAAAGAAAAAAAAAGAGAAGAAAAGAGGAGAAAAGGAAAAAGATGAGAAGAGAGAAAGAAAAGAAAGAGAAAGGAAAAAAAGGGGAAGTAAAAAAAAGAAGGGAAAGATACAAGAGCAAGGGAAGAGTGGAAGCCGAGAAAGGGGGAACTCCCCCCATTTCCAGCCGTCGCCCCGTAGCAACGGAAGGACTAAAAGAAATTTCTAAACAAACTCTTCTCTCCGTCCTCCTCGGGCGGTGAGTACCCCCTTGGCTCGGACCTCCCGTCTGGGTCATTGACTAAACAAACTCTTCTCTCCGTCCTCCCCGGGCGGTGAATACCCCTTTGGCTCAGACCTCCCGTCCGGGTCATTGACTAAACAAACTCCCTTTGGCTCGGATCTCCCGTCCGGGTCATTGATTAAACAAACTCTTCTCTCCGCCCCCCCCCCCCTGGGCGGTGAGTACCCCTTTGGCTCGGATCTCCCATCCGGATCATTGACTAGACAAACCCTTCTCTCCGTCCCCTCTGGACGACGAGAAACCCGGTCTCTGACCGAGACCCCCCCGCCTGAGGCCAGTACGCGTTTCCAACGTTGTGGCGAGGCCAGTGAGTCGCCCGTTCGGTATGGTGGAGTGGTCCCCTCGTCCTCCCCCTGGGAAGACGAGCGCTCTCCTGTGCCCTGACATGGGTTCCTGCCCGGTCCTCCTGGAGCGAACCATCGCGAAGACTCACGCCCTCCCGATGCGTCCCGGCACAAAAAAAAGAGAGAGAGAAGGGACGATATACGCGAAAGAGGAGGAAGGAGAAAAGAGGCCCCCTAGGGGAATGCGTGCTAGAAGAGCATGTGAAACCATAAATCTGTTGTTCAATTCAGATAAAAAAAATCGACCTACATGAGCTTCGGGGCATACCCCTACGTTACATTCAAAAAAAAGAGAAAGGAATTAAGGGGTCCAACGCTCAGTCGGTGCCCCTGAAGATGTCCTCGAGGGGGAGGATTCCGACGCAAGGGAAATTCATCATGTCGCGCAAGCGGCCCCTCCGTTCTTCGAGTCGAGCAAGTTCCGCATCCACGGACGCCGCCTCGACCTGGGCAACGGCCAGAGCCTCGCCTTCCGCCTCGACCGCTCTCTCGGCTTCGGCAAGGTCGGACCTAGCCGCGGCAAGGTAGCTCTCCAGTTTCGCAATGCGGCTCTTAAGGGAGCGAACATTGCTCTGGCCTTCCCCGAGAGCCCTCTCATGGCGCCCCTCATCGTGACGCCGGGCCTCCAAAGTCTGTAAGTACTCGCCGGCCTGGGCATCAAGGATGGCACATTCGTCAGGAGCTTGGGTTTCGAGGAACTCGCGACGCTTAACATACTTCAGTAATAGTAAGACTCATCGCGACCATTCCCCCAGTGGACAGCCCAGCACTTGTAACGCCCCGGTCAGTTGCGTCACTATGGTATGTACCTCCCGGTATGATAAGGAAAGGTCGACAAAGAGCATCGTCCGCAGCATTACCAGCATTTGATGGACTGGCGCCTCCGACAAGGTGTGACTGACCGAAGGCACGACTGGGGGAGTGAATTCCACGGTGCTGTCCACCTCCACCCACAAATCGGCGTCCACGGCGGCTGAAGAGGACGGAAGAGCAAGAGTCAAGTCCCCTGGCCGGCCTGGCTCGACAGAGGACCTCTGGCCAACCACCGCTGGGGGAATGGGTAAGATCATCACCGAAGCATCTGGCGCCGCCATCATCCGCTGCTCTCCTGCCTCCTCTTCCCTTGCCCGGCCCGCCTCTGCCACTAGTTCAACCAGCGGGGGTGCAGGTACCGCTACTCCGGCCGAAGGAGGGGCTTCGAGTAAAGCCGGACCGGAAGCCGCCGCCCATAAACTCCTCTCGCGCGTCTGGGATCCCTCCAGACGTGCGCGAAGCCCCGCAAATATCTGCCTCAGGAGCGGGTCCTCCATTTGGGCCGAGAGCTTCGGGAGAGGCGGAAGTGGAACCAGCAGCTGGGGGATGCCCCCCGCTTCTACGAGCGCCGCAAGGCTCTCCACCCCTGAGCCCGAGACAGGAGCCAGCCCCTCCACCGCTATTGGGCCAATGCTTGGCCTCCGTTTCGCGACAGCCTTCCGGGCACGACCGGACGTCTTCCCTCCTGTCGGCATCACCTGCTCATGGGAAGCAGAGTCAGCCACCCGCTGCCTGGAACAGATCACGCAAAGTCAAAAGGCGGGGAAGAACCATAAGCCCCACGTGCTTACCTCGGCCACCGGGATGATGCTGCCTTCGGGCGCAATCTCCCCCTCCTCCAGAGGCTCGTCCGCCGTTTCGGTAGCACTTAAAGGCTCCGCGGACGCCTCCCGTTGAAGGGCGTCAAGCAAGAGGGCTAGCTTGCCCATGCCAACAGCGGCTCCCGCCGGGCGGTCGACCGGCACGACTGAAGCGGCCTTCCCCACAATCTCCGGCTGGGTAAGCTCCTTAAAATCCGAGGACAACAAGAACGAGATCATTAGCCCACTATGGAAAAAAAGGGGGTCCGGCCCAAGCAAGCTCACACTTACAGTAGCCCTCCCCATAAAGCTTGAGGAGCCAGCAAGTAAGGGGGCCTTGAAGACCAGCTCGGGCAGCCCCGATGCTTCAGACGCCCCCTTGTCATAAGCCACTTCATCGGAGGAATAGTTGTAATCTACCTCTTCACCCGATGAAGATTCAGCCATCACGGGTTCCTCCCTTGCCGGCAAAGGGACCTCCTCTTCGAGGTCAATGACTGGCGCATCCCCCCGCGGGCTGGATGAGGCGGGTACGACTGACTTCAGCCTTTTCCTCATGTACAGCTGCGTCGCCGGGAGATGCAGGCAAGGCCCAAATTGCCCAGCAACTGCCCCAGCTACGCCTGTCGTATAAAAAAGGGAGAGGTGTAGACACGCCAAAATTGACGTTATGTTGATCAAGTCTCATGTCATTATATAAACGCCCCAAGTGGACTTCAATATTCCTATAACATGAAGTTTTTCTATTTTTGTGAGTTTTATGCATTTTTCCCACATTTTTCGTGATTCACGACCTAACGAAGGGCGTTACTTTCAAAAGTCGCGACCTGTCATAGGGCGTTTCAAAAGAAGGGACGACCATAGGTGAGGGCGTCAATTCCTGGTATTATCTGTTAATTTCTGGAATTATCTATTTTCAAAATAAAAAGCATTTTATGCGTAACGTCCTACCTCAGGGCGTGTTTTTAAGCAACGCCGTTACCTCAGGCGTGTTCCAGGAATTTCTAAACAAAGAAAGTTTTATTTCCAAAATTAAATCCAGGAAGAAACGGCCTTTCATAGGTCGTGTTTCAATAAACGTCCTGTGGCAGGTCGTCAATTCATAAATTGACGCCCTGGCTTGAGTCGTGTTTCATCCAGAGTCCTTCCTTTTTCCATCTTTCCCTCACAGTTCCCTACCATCCATGGGACTCTTGCTCGATCTTGATCCTTCCCTGGATGCCTCATTGCCTGTTCTTATCATTTCCTTGGTTTGATCATCCGATTGAAGCATTATAAAAGGAAATATCATTCGATCGTGAAAAAGGTTAACCGGGTTAAGCATTCAAAGCATTTGAAATATTCAGAAGGTTGAACGCCTGCTTCCACTCCATCCCTCTGCATCAGGGGCGTGCTTCATCCATCCCTCTGCATCCGTTCAATACCTTCACGGCTTCCCTTTACTCTCGTCAGGAAGAGCAGGGTTATCGTGCTTATTTCATTTATTTTCTAAGCATATTCATCATCACTGTCATCCCATCATCAGTTTTCTTATTGCATTACATATCAACATATCATATCCTTTCCCTAGTTCTCTTCTAGGGGTTTAAAAAAAACAAAAAAAGAGGTGCGCACGTTGATGTCTTTTCATCATTTCATGTTAGTTTTGGATTGATACTATAGCACTCTGGCTGATCCCTCTCTCTTTTGCTTGTTTTCATTGTCTTTTTACAAGGTAATCAACTAAGAAGACCCACTTCATCGGCCGGCCGATTGAAGTTGGAGGAGGAAATCCACATCCATCCCGCATCCTAATTTTCATCAGGTACACGCGATCTCCTTTTCTTCTTATTGAGGTAACCCCTCTGGCGATCACATCATCTCCACTTTAGCACCTCGTGCTATTTTTATTGCATCCTTTTGCATTATTTATCCCATTGTCATATTTAATTTCCCAAACAAAGAGCGGATTTTAATCCGATCTACAAATTGGCGATCACGGTGGGACTTCCACTGTTTTCTTTATTGATTACCATCTCCATTGGCACCCTCGTGTGCCCTTTCTCCTTGACACCCTCGTGTGTCCTTTCCCCTTAGGCACCCTCGCGTGCCCTTTCCCCTCGGTACCCTCGGTACCCTTTCCCTTGTGCCCCTCGGGCACCCTCCATTGTGCACCCTGCACACTCCTGGGATCAGTCAATTGTTGCTTATTAACGCCTTCCATAAGGGCGTCTTTTGATTTAACGCCCCTCACAGGGACGTGTTTTATTGATTAACGCCCCCTTTCAGGGCGTGTGTTTATCGCATCTGCTGGCGTTTGGTTTGCTCATTATATCGTCTGATATTTAACGCCCCTCTCAGGGACGTGTTTCGTTGATTAACGCCCACTTCCAGGGCGTCTTTTACCATAACTGTTGTCTGCTGTACGCTTATCATATTGTCTGTGGATTAACGCCCCTCTCAGAGGCGTTTCATTTATTATCAGCGCCTTTCATTTGGGCGTTTCTCTTTTATCATAACTGCTGTCTGCTGCATGCTTATCATATTGTCTGTGGATTAACGCCCCTCTCCGAGGCGTTTTATTTCTTATCAGCGCCTATCATCAGGGCGTTTCTCTGAGTTTTGACGCCCTTCCTTGGAGGCGTCCTTTCTTTATAACGCCTCACCTAAAGGCGTGTTTTCCTACCGTCTGTGAGCCCCTCACAGAGTTTAACGACAGCCACGCTGCCGTGTCTTCATCTTGTCACGACCTACCGCAGGGCGTGTCTTTCCTCCTGCTGTGAAAACGACCTTTCCCAGGTCGTGTCTTTACTGTTTCCTTCTCACAGATACTGCTTCCTGTGTTTAGTTCTTATTCATTGCTTGGCATCTGTCTTGATATTATATTGCTGCTTGGATTATCTTGTTTGATTGGCTTGGTTGAGAGACCTCCTCTCTCTACCCTAGGATCCACACACCCTTCTTGGAATCGGGACGACCCTCCATTGAGCATTCCGTCTCTTTGGACCGGAAATCCCTTTTCCAAGACCTCCATAAGTCCCCGCACCCGTGGATTCCCTCACGGACGCCGGGCTGGTTGTACCCTTGAAGTACCTGGAGTTTAGAGAACCTATGCGTTGTTAAAGAGAGAGAAAAACTTAGTTGACCCGGAGGTTACACTTGGATCAAACTAGGTCTCATTTGGCAAAAGAGTGAACTTTCACAAATAATCCACTCTAATTCAAACATCAAACATTAAAATCTTGCGTTTCTTGCCAACCTTGTTTGCATAAACATAGTTGGGTGAGTTGATTGCTTTGTTTGGATTAAATATTTTGTGATAGTTCCTTCATTAAACACTCTCTCTCTTAAGAATGAAACTCCGATCAGGTAAAATCATCAACATGTCAGGCAACGGGTACTCTTATGATGATGAGAATGAGAACATATTTGGTCAATATGAGGACCCTCTCCAGGATTCCGTTTATTATGAAGGGAACTACCTCCCTCCTCACCCCCATTATTCACAAGTTCATGTGGTTGATACCACTAATCATGAGGCGGACCCTTCGTCTCAAGTTCCATCTTCTAACACTTCGGGGAACCCTTCCCCATCCATTAATGTCACAGATTTGATCCAAGCTCTCTCCCAGTTGGATGACTCCCAGCGGCAAGCCATTCAGGCCGCCTTGAAGGGGAAATCCGTCCCTTCGTCTTCTTCTAATCCCCCTCCGGCCGTGAGTGGCCATCAGATTGTTAATGACCAGGCGGTCTTGCATCCCCCCTCCTCTCGTCCACAAACGCCTACTGCGGCCATGCCGGCCCAGCAGGCGAGCTATTCAGCGGTTAGGCATCAATCTTCCCAACCTCCTCGGATTCTACGAACGCCTATACCGCATTCTTTTGCTCAGAATCAGGCCCCGGTCGAGCCCGATACCAACACTCTCTTGCTTCAGAAGCTGGCCAGCATGGAGGAGCAGCTCAAGAAGGTTACAGCGACTAAGAATGCTCCGAAATTTCTCTTCCTACGTTGCCGGTGTTCCATTTACCACCTTCTGAAATGCCGAATTTCGGCGATATAATGGGACGGGCAACCCATTCATTCATTTAAAGGATTTCCGGTATGAGACTTCCTTTTGGCAAGACAATAAGGCCTCCCTGGCCTACTTATTCAGGCGATCTCTTGAGGGGCCAGCCCTCGAATGGTTTTATTCTTTGGAGCCAGCTGATGCCGGCGATTTTGATGTTATTCAAAGAAAATTCTTGCAAAAGTACAGAGACCGGGTGGGACCTTCCCTTTCTGTTACAGATTTAGTTGCCGAGAGAATGAAGCCCGAGGAGGACTTCATCGTATTTGCTGATAGGTGGCGGTCTATGGCCGAGAAATTGAAAGACACATTGTCGGAGCAGGAGCAAGTAAAAATGATTATTTCTAATGCAACTCCTCAATTCCGGCACATTTTGGCCATGAATCGGCTGACAACTATGGAAGAGCTCTATGAAAGAGCTCGTTATATACAAACACAAATGAAGGATTCGCCCATCATGGGCATGTTTGAGCCGAAGCCTCGGCTATTTAAAAAGAATACGAATGTCAACAGCGGGCCCACGACTGAAGGCACTGTCACAAATGAGCAGGTTGGCGTAGTTGGCAACCCCCATCAGCAAGCTAACGTACGTCCACCACCGCCTCCACGACAGAACCCTCATTTTAACCCTACTCCACCACCCCAATTCGCACCTCAACGCTCCTTCGCTCCACCGCAAAACCAAGCCCCCCGCATAGACCTTCCAGCACCACCACAATACCATCAAGTGCCCCCGCCAGCCAACTACGGCCAACAACAACAACGGAGACCGCCACTTGGCCCCAAAAGGGACCACTATCCTCCACTCCCTGAAAGTCTCCCCGATATTTTTAATGCCCTGATGGCTGCCAACTTGCTCGCCTTACCAAGGGAAAGAACCGTGTGGCCCGCTAATGTTGACACATCCCGTTATTGTGCCTTTCATCGCGGCCCTGGTCACAACCTGGATCGTTGCTTCCACTTCAGAGATTACATCTACGATCTAAATGACCAAGGTGACATCAATTGGGATGAGATGAGACAATTCATAGCCGCTATGAAAGAAAGAAGGGCTTCTCGGCAACAGCAAAATCAGCAACAACAGCAGCCAGCTCCGCAGCAAGTTCAGCCACAGCAAGCTCCAGCACCCCAGCAGGATATGGGGATCGTCCGTAATCCATTGCCGGAGCACGCTCCTAATCAACACGTGAACCCTGTCACGTCTCTCTACGAGGTGGAGAGAGGGCAGGGATGGCACGAAGAAAACGCCTCTGTCGGGGCATTTCACCATGATCCAACTCAAAATCAAACTCCGCGCCTTTTGCGCACCCTCCCTTCTTCTTCTATTCTTCAATCGGGACGTTCTCTTTTACGCCCCGTCAACCCATCTACCCCCATCAATTCTACGGCCTTGCCGGCTCACTCCCTCCTTACCCGCTTACCACCCCCGCAACCTGCCACCCCTTCATCCACCACCAACTCTATACCTCCGCCATTCAGGCCACTCCTACTTCGCTCACCGCCAGCACCGCTACCCCCTCTACCACTCCTACACCGGCAAGGGTTCCTCCGTCATCAGTTCAACCACCTTTTGTACCACGATCTCTCCTTATTCCACCACCTTCCAATGCTCCTCGCATTCGGGTATCCCTCTCTTCTCCCACGCCTCCTGCGGGGGTGTCTTCGTCAAATGTTCCTCCTACACCTCCTACGGAGGCGCCCTTTTTATTGAAATCCCCTTTGATATCCCCTAGCAGGGTTTCTGCTACCAACATTCCTTCTTCTTCTTTCAACCCTCCTCCTAATGTTGCCCCGACAGAGGCGCGTCAAGGCGTAGCGCCACTCCGCAGTGGACGGATATTCCACCGTATTTTCCCACAGAGAGAGCTAGAGCCTGTGCAGGGGCCACAAGAGCAAGAGCAGGAACAAGATTCAGTGCCGGGGACTCAGTATGATTTATTAAAGCACTTGGACCGCACTCCAGCCAGAATCTCCATTCTTGAATTGATCAAGAGGTCCACCACTCATCAGCTGGCCCTGAAGGAATACCTGCAGAAAGTCATGGTCAATGAGGACCTTCCGGTTGAACAGATAATTACAGTCTTGACCCCTGCTAGCAGTCAGCCGGCAATCACATTTCATGAACATGAGTTAGCACCTCTACCGGCAAGAAAATATGCCCTATGTATTACGGTTGATATCAACAAGGTGGCTGTCAAGCAGTGTTTGGTAGACACCGGTGCATCTATCAATGTGTTGCCACCGAGCACTCTGAAGTTATGCGGTATCTCTGAGAGCCAGATTCGGCCATCTACTATTACTGTCACGGCATATGACAATACAAAGAAACCCCCTCTGGGTATGATTACTCTCAAAGTCAGTTTGGGTCCAGCCACCATTACAGCAGATTTTCA
The DNA here is from genome assembly GCA_022559845.1 of Amorphophallus konjac. Classification (NCBI taxonomy): domain Eukaryota; kingdom Viridiplantae; phylum Streptophyta; class Magnoliopsida; order Alismatales; family Araceae; genus Amorphophallus; species Amorphophallus konjac. Next base: position 15,541,515 of record CM040125.1, read on the forward strand.
TATTCTGGATATGGATCCGACCTTTAATGGCATTCTGGGTCGCCCTTATATTCAGCAGCTTGATGCAGTGCCCTCTACAAACCATCAGTGCCTCAAGTTTCCACACAAGGGCCGCATTATCAAGGTGACCAGCGTGCCGATCTTGCCAGAGGAAGACATTCATGTAGCTTCATCAGTTCCTTCCATATGGCCTGCCAACAAGCCGTTATTATCTGTGCTGGACCTTCCCCGTCCACGGCCGATGCTATCTGAGACTGTTACCACAGTTGCTATGACACCCCTGCCTTCTAAGGGGAAGAAGAAAAAGAACATGATTAAAACCCCTGGTTGGAACATTCTATTAAAAATGGGATATCAAGACGGCAAAGGCCTGGGTATCAAGTGTCAGGGCAGGATTAGGCCCATTAAGCCTCAAAAGATGATTGCACGAGGGGGCTTAGGCTACAAAGCACCGGGCAAAAATGAAGGAGAGCCGTGGGCTGTTATGACGTCCACCTTCAAGCCAGATCGCCAGCCGCTCACCTGGACTTTAAAGACACATTTTGTTACCGGTGGCATTCAGAATAATGAGCAGACCACCGTCATTACTTCATTGCTTGATTGTCAAGATGTGCACGCCAGACAGTTTGCTCGTCACATTGCCCCACTGGCTACCTACAAAGCCCTGGAGTCTTTGAGGCCAGATAAAAGAAGAAAAATGGGTGATCCGGAATGTGACTGGTACAGGTGGTTTGACATGAATGACATCACAATCTCTCTGAGCCGCCTGTTCATGCCAACAGATCCAGAGTGGCCGCCGCTGATTCAAGAACTGATTGAAATGCCAGCAGTAATCACAGATAAAAGGCAGATGTTAAGTGACTACACAGATACTGGGGAGCCAGATGTCCCCTTTGAAGAAGGATTTTCTGTGGACAGGCTGTGGGCCGGCCTCTTTTCTCTCACTTCCATGCATCCCACTGTTCTGGCTTCCTTATACTCTTGCTGGTTTAGTCGCGTGCCACGACCACCTCCGATTATCATCAATTTTGCTCCAAACTCAGTCCAGTTCTCTCTTCCGATACCTCCTTCGCTCCTCGAGCGATTTGCTGAAATCTCCATCACACCCCCGAGAGGGCCATCTTTGATTAAATCTTTCTCTGATCTTGCAATTTCCACTCCCCCTGCTACTCCCCCTTCACATTGCTTCCTACTGGAAAAAGAAAATAAAAATAAAGGAAAAGATAAAAACGAAAAAAAAAACACCAAATCTCCAACATTCCAATCCTCCATTTCTATTGAGGAGACCTCCTATTTTTCTCCCGAGTGCGTCCCGACCCAGGGGCCGCTCCTTCAGGATTCCTTGATCAATCTCTTCTCCCCCTCTGGTGAGGGGCCTTCCTCTGTATCACCTCCTGTATCCGCTTTTTCATCTCCTTCCCCTGATCAAGCTAGTTGTTCCTATTCTTCCTCCTCTCCCTCTAATAATAAAAATCAGGGGATAGTTCCACATAAGAAGGCCAAGGGTAGGCAGATTCCCCGAAGATTTTTGTTGGAGTTGGCCATCAGATGCCAAGCTTGTTTAGCTCTCCCGGAGTTTATGGAAGATCCAATCATCCTGCCAGAGTTAGAATATGAAGATGTTATTGCTTCTTATGAGGGTTTGGGCGTTTATGAAATATTGAATGATGAAGACCCTATTGAAGAGGGGGACGAAAATTATGAAGAGTATGAGGACGAGGCTGATGCTTTTGCTAGTGGAATGAGAAGATTCGACGAACCATCAGCCTCCGTAGAAGAACCTACCAAAGAAATTAATCTGGGTACCGAGGAAGACCCTAGGATTGTCCTCATTAGCAAGAATTTGCCGCCCTCCGAAGAGGAGGCGCTCATTTTAGTTCTTCAAGAATACAAAGATACGTTTGCTTGGAGTTATGAGGATATGCCTGGATTAGACCCTGCGCTCGTTGAACACCGCCTTACACTTAAGCCAGGGTCTGTCCCGGTCAAACAACGGTTGAGGCGTTTCCACCCTAACATGGCTTTGAAGATGAAAGAAGAGGTCGATAAGCTCCACAAAGCTAGATTTGTTAGAGTTGTCCTTTACCCCAATTGGGTGGCTAACATTGTCCCGGTTATGAAGAAAGATGGGAAGGTTCGGATTTGCATAGATTTCCGGGACCTCAACCGAGCATGTCCTAAAGATGACTTCCCCCTCCCTCATATTGATGTTCTAATTGATAATACGGCAGGATTTGAGACTCTTTCTTTTATGGATGGCTTTTCAGGTTATAATCAAATTCGACTGGCTGAGGAAGATCAAGAGAAGACTTCATTCACAACACCATGGGGCACTTATTGTTATGTGGTCATGCCCTTTGGACTTAAGAATGCTGGAGCCACTTATCAGAGGGCTATGATGGCTATTTTTCATGATATGATCCACATTTATATTGAGGTGTATGTGGATGACCTGGTAGTGAAATCAAGGACAAGGATTGAGCATCCTGGGGTTCTAGCTAAGGTTCTACAGAGGTCGCGAGAATATCAATTAAAAATGAACCCCAAGAAGTGCGTATTTGGCGTTTCTTCAGGAAGTTGCTTGGATTCATTGTCAGTAAGAGAGGAATTGAAGTCGATCCCAACAAGGCGAGAGCCATTAGAGATATGCCTCCTCCCAAGAATTTGAAGGAAGTTCGAGGATTAATAGGGATGTTGCAATTCATTCGCCGCTTCGTCTCCCAACATTCACAAAGATGCAGGCCGTTTTACGAGCTTACCAAGCCGGGAGTTAAGTTTAATTGGGATGACAAGTGTCAGGCAGCCTTTGACGGATTGAAGGATTATTTGGCCAATCCCCCTGTCCTGAGACCGCCAATTCCAGGTAAACCACTTATTCTGTATGTTTCAGTCCTGGATGACTCTGTAGGTGCTGTCTTGGCTCAAGTGGATGAAGAAAGTAAGGAGAGGGCAGCATACTACTTGTCTAAGCTTCTTAACCCCTGTGAGCAGAGGTACTCAGCCATGGAGAAGACTTGTGCAGCTTTGGTTTGGGTAGTTCAGAAATTAAAACATTATTTCTTAGCTCACGAGGTTCACCTCATTGCACGCATGAATCCAATCAAATTCCTCCTTGAAAAATCTGTCCTCACTGATCGATTAGCACGTTGGCAAAGCTTCCTCTCCCAGTTTGATATCACTTACATTCAACAAAAAGCTATCAAAGGTTATGCCATCGCCGAACATCTTGCTCATCACCCTCTACCTCATTTTGATCCTATCAATTCTGAGTTCCCAGATGAAGAATTAATGTCCATTAATCAACCCCTTGATCCTATGTGGACGTTACATTTTGATGGAGCTCTTAATTCTCAAGGAAGAGGGATCGGCATGGTCCTTTTAACACCTGAAGGGGTCACCATTCCATTTGCTGCTCGGCTCACTTTCCCTGTCACCAACAATATAGCCGAGTATGAAGCTCTTTTGGCCGGTCTGCAAACCGCTCATCAATATGGTGTCACCCACTTGAGGATTGTCGGTGATAGTCAACTCATTTTACGCCAGGTGTTGGTCAAGTGCCGCACTATCAATCCTAAGCTTAAGCCTTACCAGGAACTCGCTTCAGCTTATGCCAAACTCTTTACCAAGTTAATCTTCGTTCACGTCCCTCGCAGTCAGAACATTCTAGCTGACGCTCTTGCTTCTTTAGCTTCTGCTTTAGTCTTCCCCCCTGAGCGTGATTTCCATGTCCCTCTGATTCATCAGCGTGACACTCCAGCTATTAAGGATCGTGCTTTCCTTGATATTAGGGATCAGGTGCTCGAGAAGGCCAAGCAGAAAGAAACTCTTAAAGGCAAAGAGGTCATGCTTTTGGACTGGGAAGAAGAGTTGGCTGACGAAGAGAAGCCTTGGTATTACGAGATTGTCAGATACTGTAATGATCAGTCTTATCCCGAGGAAGCCACCGCAGAAGAAAAGAAAGCAATTAGAAGAGTGGCTCAACGTTATACTTTGGTTGGAGGTGTGCTCTACAGAAGAGGGCTCACCGGTGTTTTATTGAGATGCCTCGATGATGATGAATCTTGGAAAGTTGTGGAAGAGGCGCATTCTGGTGTGTGTGGTGGTCATGTGAACAGCCAGATGCTAGCTAAGAAAATCCTTAGGCTAGGTTTCTATTGGCCCACTCTAGAAGAGGATTGCTCTATCTATGTTCGTAGGTGTGTTAAGTGCCAACTGCACGCCGACAAGATTCATTCTCCTGCTTCTTCACTCCATCCTACGTCCTCCCCATGGCCTTTTGGCTTTTGACATCATTGGACCTCTTGGTGATTCGAACCTCCTGACCAAACAAAAATCATTCATCCTCACGGCAACGGAGTACTTCACCAAGTGGGCGGAAGCGGAAGCTTACGTGGAAATTAAAGCATCAACTGTCTGCAAATTCATCATGAAGAATATCATCACGAGGTTCGGCATCCCGAGCACCATCGTCACCGACAACGGACCTCAATTTATCTCTCAAGAGCTCAAGGAACTCTGCAGCAGGTATAACATTGCATTGCATCATTCTTCTCCCTATTATCCGCAGGGCAATGGCCAAGCAGAGGCAACTAACAAAACTTTGATCAAAATCGTTAAAAAGACGTGTGAGGCTAATAAATTTTCGGACTGGCCAGACAAGCTGGTTGAAGCTCTTTGGGCCTACCGCACTTCCATTCGCACTCCCACGGGCAAACCCCTTTCGCCCTCACTTATGGGATGGAGGCAGTAGTCCCTTATGAGATTCTTATTCCCTCTCTGCGAGTACAATTGGATGAGGAACTTTCTATTGATGAACGTCGTGATTCACTCCTTGCCCAATTGGAACTCCTAGATGAGAAGCGTCTGGTCGCCGCTGAGCATGCGCGCGTTTATCAAAATAGGCTCTCACGTTTTTACCAAAAGAAAGTAATAGAGAGAAAATTTAAAGTCGGTGAGATGGTAATCAAGAGAATTTTTGTTAAGCCGGGTGGCCCCCGCTCAAAACTCCAACCAAATTGGGAGGGACCGTTCGTTATAAAAGAAGTTTTTCCTGGCAATGCTTATAAACTAACTAATGCTGAAGGTGAAGAGTTAACTCACCCTTGGAATGGTTTGTATCTTAAGAAATACTACCCCTGATTTCCCAAAATCCACAAAAAATGAATATTTTCCAAAATCCAACAAAAAAAAATGATGAATATCCTTCAAAATCCAAAAAAAAATAAATATTTTCCAAAGTCCAAAAAAAATGGAATATTTGCCAAAATCCAAAAAATATATATAAATTACGAAAGCAAGCAAAACAAAAACAAAAAAAACAAAGAAATTTCAAAAAAAAACAAACTAAAAAGGCTTTCAAAATTATTGCCATGGCACACAAAAGATCAAGGCCCGAAAGGTCAAAATTCAGAATTCATTTATCAGTCTTGGTAACTTAAAAATGGGGTTGATTCCCGCACACACTACACGCTTTATTCTTGAACTCAAGCAGTGCAAAATCTGATGGAAAGTCAAAAACCTGACTAAAAGTGAAAGACAATACCCGTTCTTTTCTTCTTCGGTCCATAAGGGAGGAAGGGAGACCTCGAGGCAGATGCGCCAAGCCTGTCCGCCGCCCTAGTAGGTGGAAGTCAAGGCCCAAAAGGGAGCAAATGTCACAAAAAGCCCAAGTACAATTAGGTTTATTTTTCATCAATGCAAATCAATTCCAAAGTGAAAGTCAAGTTATGAAAAGAAAAGCATGTCAAGAGGGCAAAGTCCCCGCAAGGAAAACCTTGGGCGTATGCATGCATTTTAAAAGGGCAAAAAAAAGGCAACAAATTTCCCTACGCCAAAGACCGAACCCCAACAGGCATAGGGCAGGGGAGGTAACTTTACCTTGAGCATCCCAGAACCCCTTATGGGCTTCCCTTATATTTTCTTCCATCCTTTCTATGTGGTAAAGTCGCGAACTGGCAGGATGGTCAAGACGAACTTAAGAAATTGCACTGTGCGAAATCTCGAATATAAGTCAACTTCGAGCACGTCGACTCCCTTTTAATTATTCAAGAAAGATTAATGAATCCTAGAGGGTGACCGTGTAGGGCCCGCGATCTGGATAGCCTTGTCAATCTTTTTTGAAAATTCATATAATTCACGCCTTTCCTTAAGGCGTTTTTAATTTAATTCACGCCCTTGTGAGGGTCATCTTTATAAAATTAACGCCCTTGTTCAGGTCGTCTTTTCACCAAATTCAAGATCCTTTCAAAAGTGCACGCCGTCTGCGAAGGCGTCTTTCACCTGAGTCACGACCTAATCTAAGGCGCGTTTTTCAAGAAAATAACAAAAAAATATATAGAAAAATACATTCTTCATCCGTATGCTTGCATTCTGCCTGTGCATATTTCTTTTGTTTGCATATGTGTGCTCGCATGATGCATCTCCCCTTTTATTGGTTATTTCATTTTACCTTATTTGATTAAAGGCTTGGCCCCTTGACCCGTCATTAAGGTCAGAACATTGCCACCCTTTGCTTATTGGGCAAGGGGCCAAGTCGAACAGATGAATTAACCTGTTTTATTCAAGTGAAAATCGCAGCTGCAGATACATGGCAAAAGTAAAGCAAACACGAAGAACGTGGAAAGAAGAAAGTACACAAACTCAAGGCCACAACCACACAAAATGCTCAGGTAACAAAAGAAATCCCGATCTCATATATATATACATCATGAATGTCTAAGTACAGGTGTGAGGGTGGAGGAGTACAAGTAAATCTCTCAGCTCTCGCCTCCACCCTCCTCTCTCCTACTCTCAACCTCCTCCTCGCCATCCCGAGCTGGTGCTGGTGGAGGGGGCATGGGTCCCCGAGAAGAAGCTGGAACTCGAGCCTGGCCCCCTGCCTCACTCCTCTCTCGAAGAGAAGAACCCGCAACAAAAGTGGAGCTAGTAAAGGAGTATCCCGCAGCACGAGCTCGCTCACGCCCTCGCTGGAGACGCTCCTCAGCAACTCGTAGCCGCTCCTGAACAAGGACCAGTTGCGTCCTCGAGTCTGCCAGCTCACGCTCGTGTGCTACCACCAGCTCCTGGTACCGGGCACGCTCTGACTGCTGTAGCTCGTGGTGACGGGCACTGTCCGCCAAGTGCTCCTCCCGCTCTCGAGCACGCTCACGTCTCTCCATCTCAAGAGCCACCCGCAGCTCGGCCACGTCCTGAGGAAGCTCCTCTCGTCGCCTCTGGGACCTCTCAAGCTCTGAGATCCGCTGGTCACGGATCGCCAACTCGGTACGTACGGCCTGAAGCTGAGTCACCTGTAAAAGGGTAAGCAAATCATCAATTCCATAATAAATGCAATAATTCAATAATTTAACGATGCATGATTGAATTACTCACATGTGAGCTCGTCGCTCGGAAGCTCTCGTCTACGCAGATAAGAGCGGCTCGAAGCTCTTCAGTCTGTAAAAATGAATTTTTATCAGTACACAATGCTATATTTAATCAATAATTGAACTGACTGAGTTTGAGTTCAGAATTTACCCGTGAGACGAGGTCCCGCTCTGCTGCCTCGGCCCGTGCAACCGCTCTAGCTAGCTGCTCTGATAGCGCGGTCACCTCCGCGCTAGGTCCCCTCGAGCTAGAGGCCTCCCCTGGATCTCTCCTCACTACTCCCTGCTGGGCACGCTGCATTCATTAAGATCGTCAGTGGCTAATCATCAATAATTCAACAAAAAGATTCATTTGCATATAGAAGTAATTTAAGCACTCACCAGGGTCTCTAGGTCGGCCTGTGTGGCGGCTAGCTGGTCCTCCAGGCTGTGTAGGTGGGCCTGGGCATCTATCGCCGCTATGTCCCTCGCATCCTGCGTCCATTACATGTTAGTCACATGATAGAAACATAAGCATTTGCATTCAATTTAGAAATAAGTGCATTCATACATACCCCTAAGACCCTCATCTGGGGTCGGCCGGCGTATACCTCCCAGTAGCGCCGGAGGTACTCGGAGCTGTCAGTCGCGTGAGAGGTGACTCTGGTCCCGCCGCGCTGCCAGTCGGCGTACTGCTCCTCAAAACGTACCCTCCAGTCGATCGCCTTGGTGCGACCGCGGGTCTTCTTTCCTATGCCTCGAGGCTCTCCGACCTCGATCCACTCCTGGGGCAGGCCCAGGGTCCTCATCACCAACCGGAGCCGTAACGGCTCGATCTCGCTCAGGCAGTGCAGCCACAGCTCACGCCCAAAGCGAGGTCGCCCCGATACGACCCAAGGTTGGCCCTCATCTGTCATATCCTCGTAAGGCCTCCACTGCACCTGCATTCGTACATATCATTATCATTTCATCATAATCAATTCAAATCAATTCAAAAGAAATGCATATCATTCATTCATACATACCAGCGAGGGAGGGAAGTCGCGGAACTCTCTCCGTAGAACCCACAACTCGTAGTCGAGTGGGGCACCGAAGACGACTGGTAACCAGCGTCGCGCCAGAGGAAAAGATCCCTCAGCTCCGGGCCGTGGGTCAACGCGCCCCATCGGCATGTATAAGTGGCTCCACACCTGCATCCATGCATTGCATTAGTAAGGCATTCACATGCATCATAATAAGAAGAAAAGAAAAAGAAAAAAAGATATGAAAATGAGAAAATTGCATACCTGAAGAAGAGGTGAGAAGCCACTGACGGTCGTCTCTCGTCCGGTACCCGGGGACAGATCAGCTATCAAATGTGCCAGCAAGGCTGCACCCCAAGCGTAAGTGCCAACTGTCTCCAGGTCCTCAAGGATGCCCAAGAAGCGGCAGTTGATGACGTCGGCTTTCGTCCCCAGCAATAATCTCCCGAGCAGCAGCAGCAGGAACCTCCTCAGGTCTCGATCCGCTCTCTCATGGTCAGTCGGGTCCTGGCAGCATACCGCTCTCACCCCGTCGGTCAGCCTCTGTGCAAACTCACCTAAGGTCTCCCCTGACCTGTGCCTGGCATCTCCTAAACCCATCACTGTAGTCAGGTCTGTACGGAAGATGGTCCTACACTCGCTCGGCACCACATAGACCATATCCAGCCCTAGTAACCTCTGGGCCATCTCCGTGTAGTCAGGATAGGTGAACCCACTCACAGCCTCACCATCCACCCTCAACCCCGTAATCCTAGTCACATCCTCTAGGGTAGGAACCATGTGCCCCCAGGGCATCAGAAAGGACCGACTCACCCTATCCCAACGTTCCCGTAAAACCTGGATAAGTGCTAGGTCGGGTCTAAATGGCTCGATGGATAGGAAAGCCCCGAACCCCATAGCATCTACCCTAACCCTCTGGAAGTCGGGGAGACCCTGGTATGCTGCCCAGACCATGACCCATGAGATACGGGTCCTCATCAGCCCCTGCACGCATTAAAAGAGAAGAACTTTGCTCAATTGTTTGGTTAATCTTGTGTAATTGCATTTGGTTTTGCCTGGGCATTGATCTTAATGTTTTGGAAGTCACGACCCTCCTCAGGTCGTTTCGTAGTAAATTCACGCCCCTAAAGGGGGCGTTTTTCTATTAAAGTAACGTCCTGGCTGAGGGCGTTTTCATCTTTGAAACGCCTCTGTGTAGGGCGTGAACATGTTGTTAATTTCTAAAAATCCTAAAATGTTTTCAAATCACGCCGTTGGCTGGGGCGTTTTCCATTTTTAGGACCGTTCAGTTTAAATGGAGAGTTATTGAAGAGACGCCCTCTGCTTTGGGCGTTTCTTGTTAAATCACGCCCTGGTGAGGGGCGTGGCTTTCATGATTTTCAGATAATTCAAATAAAAATGGCAGCATGCGAAATAATTAATGAAAACATTTAATGGGCATGGAATTAATGAAAAATCATAATTTTTGAAGAAACGACATGCTTCAGGGCGTTTTTCATGAAGGTTAATTAATTTTCAGAAAATAAAAGAAATTTACGCCCTGGGTCAGGGCGTTTCGTTTGTGATTAACGCCCCCATGGGAGGCGTTTCTTTTCTGAGTTGCAGGTTTCGCGCCCGAGGGCCATGAAAAATCAGGAAAAATAAAAATAAAATGAAAATAAAAATAAAAAAAATGGAATTGGGGAGGGGGAACCTACCTTTTTGTGCTTCTGGGGTTGTGGACGAGGCAGTGGCTGTCTAGGCCGCCGGAGTTGACCCCGGGGAGCGACCGCCGCCGTGGGCGGTGGTCCACCGTCTTCTTCTTCTTCCTCTCCCTCTTCTTCATCTTCTTCTTCTTCTTCTCCTCCACCTTCGTCTTCTCCTCCTTCTTCTGTTGCTGCTCCTTCGGCCTCGTCGCCGCCGGCAACCACCGCCGGTTCTTCAACGGCCACGATGGCGAGCTCCTCCACGGCGGGTTCCTCTTGGGCGTGGGCGGCGTCGAGGTCAACGACCTCTGGGGCGGCTACCCTCTGGCGCTTGTGTCCTCCACCGGCCATGGCTAGAGTTAGGGTAGAGGGAGATTGAGAGAGTGAGAGAAGAGATCGAGAGAGGGAGTTCAAGAGGGGGTTTCGGTTAGGGTTTGCAGAAGGGGGGAAATGAGGACGGAAGGAGGAAGAAGAAAGGGGCCGATGACTTTTGGGTTTCGAAAAGAAGACACGCCCTAATGGAAGGCGTTTCTAATGGAATTCACGACCATGACTTGGGCGTTTTATACAAGTAGATGACGTTCATTAGGGCGTTAATTTGTTTTGCATGGGGAACGATAACCGTCGTCAGACGCATTGAATGGGCGTTGATTGATGTGATGAAAGTCATCATTGCTGGCTTAGAGTAACGCCTCTGTCAAGGGCGTGTTTTTTTTAGAAGTGACTAAGGAACAGGCGTTACCTTGATGATTCAACGACTATATTCTTTGGGGTTTGAACCTATTCACGCCTTTCTTGAAGTCGTTAATTAAGTCGCGCCCTCTGGTGCAGGCGTCAAATGTGGAAGATGGGCCGATTGAAACGCCTTGAGGTAAGGCGTTCTTTCTTGAATTCGCACCCTTATTTGAGGCATTTTTTGCGGCAGAAACACAGGTTTTGGGTGATTTTTGATCATAATCACAGTAATAATCAGCTCAATCAGAAAAGCAATCTTTATTATTTGAAAGAAAGGAACTATAATGCCTAATGAGCCACCTTGGGCCTTAATTTCTTCAAAGAGATTACATAATTTTTCCACTGTTCCTTGTCTTCTTCTAAGTCTTCCACAGGTTGATGAAGCTTGCTTAGCTTCCACAGAGCTTGAATGGTGATTGCCTCCTCTCCATCTTCATTGCTGCCTAGATCCCTTGATTTGATTGGAGGAAGATGGGAGATGTTTTCTAGCACTTGCCTTGGAAGCCCGAGCTGAGGAAGGCACCGGTGTGCATTGTACAAGACAAGCTCGGATGCGCCAATAAGTCGAAGGTCCGTGCCAATGGAGAATCTTGCGCGGAGTTCCTACATTTTGAATATACCCGGGGCACAAGTAAAGAGATTCTTTGGCATTACCTTTAAGTGCTCTCTCCAATCCCCTCTCTTCTTGATTTGAGGAATCCGGTTCGTCACTCTATTGCTTATTCCTAACAAGCCGGTTATATAGGAGAGTGGGCTCTTTGAAAAGATCCTTGACGATTGTTGGGCTTCATGGCATGGATCGAATTTGAAGTGGAGGTCAATCCAACTAGAGAATGCTAGCATGCACCCGTAGATGGGCCTTCCCATGGCCGCCGATGTGAGCCCGCTATAGAGATATGCTAGGATCGCCGGTCCAACTCTTTCTTCTTCCCATAAGCTCACCACTGCGCTCAATTGGGACTCCTCTAGAAAGTCCTCCGTGGATGGGAATAGGAGTGCTCCTGCTAAGCACACCACGAAGGCTTTGGTCACTCTTTCTATCTCCTCTTCCTCTTTAGCTTGATCCGCTCTCTTGTACACCCACGAGGCGAGCTTCAAGAGGTTAATTCCTTTAGTGACCTTGATTTGGTTCACTATATTTGGGCTAGGTATCAATGAGGTTAGCAATTCATGGGAGGAGATTGGCCTTGGCATGATGGCCATCTTTTCTTCTTCTCCGTGTTTCATCCTTTTTAAGCCTAAGATCAACTCTACTTCTTCCAGCAAGATGGTGGCCTCAAATGTGGAAAATAAGAAAGTATGAGTGGAAGGATGCCATGTCTCAATCAATGCTCCTATGGCAGCCCAATCTATGTGGATTTGATCATAATGCTTGGCATGGGTTATCAACCCCAAGAGACGCCATCTAGCTACATATACCCTCATATCTGAGGTGAATTTGGAGAGGATGAGGGGCAACCATTTGATTTGGATGTATCTTCTAGCTCCTGGAAGAGTTGGGTAATCCTGTGAGAAGAAAACATAACACATGCAGTAACAAGCATAAGCATATGAAATGTAAGAGGAGAGCTTGGCAGAAGGAATAGTACAGAGCAATTAACAGAGGAATAGCTTACCTGATTCGAAGCAATTCGATTACTTATGTGCCCTTGTACTTCAGTAATTCTGGGAGTAGAGATTCTAGGTTTCTTCATCATCCTGTCCATCGCCGCTGCAGGAAGAGTTTGAGCAGCAGTTGCAACCTGCAGATGAAGAAGAATAGAAGGCTTGGACGGCTGCAGAGAGATTCGGTTGGTTTATTGAAAGAAAGCCTTCCTTTTTATAAGGATTTGAAGAGTCTTGAAGAGTCCCGAAGATAGAAGTTTGATTAGGTTAAGGACTGTGTTCTTGATTTAGAAACGGAGGTTCGTGCTGAATTAACGCCTTGTGTAAGGGCGTCTATTTTTGATTTGACGACCTGACCAGTGGTCGTGTTTTATTTAACGCCCTAACACGGGGCGTCTTCTTCTAAAGCTCCCGTTACTGTTTACGCCTTTGAGTACGGCGTGTTTTAAATGTTTAACGACCTATGATCAGGCGTCTTTCATGCTGTTAACGCCCTGTTCTTAGGCGTGTTTTATTGGCTTACGGATTTTTGACCTCTCCATGTTTTTAATGAACTTAAGTGCTATTATTTTGGTAAAATTGTTTATGATTAAGCACTTATGATCATGTCATGTTCTGAATTAATGAAGGCTAATAAGTTTCAAGTGTAAAAGTTTGCAGGATTCGAGACGTTTGGACCACTCATGGGAGTAACATCTTGTCACCTTGTATCTGTTTCTTGTAAGCATTATTATTATATGATATCTACACTATTATAGTATGTCAAGGACCTTGTGATTCTGATGAACCTGAAATTTGAGTTCCCCTTCGTCAAAAACGATGACGATTTCAGGAAAGTCTTGATCACACGGATAGGCCGTTGAGTTGTTAAAGGTTTGGGACGATGGTTCCACTTTCTGAGTTGATGCGCGGACAAACGGGTTTCGGCTTAGTGTTAGCTCAGAGATGTGGATTCTTGACTAGATCTAAATGGCTTAGCAATATTATCCTTGATTATTTTCTATTTTAGTTTGTTTTAATCTTTTCTTTTAGCCCAGCATGCATCATGTAGGACTTTGAGTTTCATGCTGAAAATCTTCATATTATGGCAATAATGAAGTTCACTCGCTCTTGATTGAGTTGACATGAGATATTCCACTTCAAATCAAGTACTTCATTCTATTTGAAGCCGTTCAGGCTGATTCCTTGAAAGTGTCCCTTTTGTTGGATCTCTATCCCAATTCTCTTTACTTTTCTGCAAAATTTACCTTGGTTGTAGCACGTCCACGTTGGCTGGTAATCGCTCTCCAATGGTCTTTCCCTGTCGTGCCCACGCGTGTAGATCGGATTAAAATCCTCACTTAGGAATGAAAAAAAATAAAATACATAAGATGCAATAAAAATAGCACGAGGTGCTTAAAGGGGAGTTGTGATCGCCAGAGGGATTACCTCAATAAGAAGAAAAGGAGATCGCGTGTACCTGGTGGAAATTGGGATGCGGGATGGATGTGGATTTCCTCCTCCAACTTCAATCGGCCGGCCGATGAAGTGGGTTTTCTTGGTTGATTACCTTGCAAAATGGACAATAAAAAAAAATAAACAAGAAGAGAGGGATCAGCCAAAGTGCAATAGTATCAATCCAAAACCAACATAAAATGATGAAAAGGACATCAACGTGCGCACCTCTTCTTTTGTTTTTTTTAAACCCCTTAATAAGACTTAAGGGAGGGGGAGTATGATGATAAAAAAATGCAACAAGGTGTGAATAAATACGAAGGATGAATAGATATGATGAATGTAGTGGTATGAATGAAGTAAAACAAACAGATGAAAAAGCTGAGAAACCCTGCTGTCCCTGGCGACAGTAAAGGGAAAATCGGATGAATATGATGGAAGTAGATGGATGAAGCCGGATGAAGGACGCAGAGGGGAAGCAGCAAAGGACGAAGAAGGCTCTGCTGTGACCTTTTGAATGCTTAAACTCTTGAAGCCTTCTGAGTCATTAACCTTCTAAGTCGTTCTCAGTCATTAACCTTTTACACGATCGATCAAGGCCTCAATTTATAGCCTCAATCGGATGTGATCAAACAAGGTAAGATAAGAACGGGTAATGAGTCATCCAAGGAAGGATCAAGATCGAGCAAGAGTCCCATGGATGGCAGGGAACTGTGAGGGAAAGATGAAAAAAGGAAGGACTCTGGAGTGAAACACGACTTAAGACATGGCGTCAAATCATAAATTGACGACCTTCACAAAGGCGTTTCTTGAAACACGACCTAGGAAGGCCGTTTCTTCCTGGATTTAATTTTGGAAATAAAACTTTCTTTGTTTAGAAATCAAGGGAACATGCATTCGATATTTCATATTTATGGATTTTTAAACATTTTAATTACATGTGATTTTCGTGGATAATCAGTTCTTAAGATCGTTGATTAACATTACATGAAATTAACGCCTGTGTATAGGGCGTCAAATATGAAATTGACGACCTGGGCAGGGTCGTGTCTTGTAAATTAGCGCCCATGACAGGGGCGTCTCTTTCAAAACATTTCAGAAAAACACAACGAAACCATATATAAACCGTATGCATGACATGCTTATATATATATATCTTGCATTAATTTCATTTGGGCTACATTAACTTGAGAAAACCTACCTTTACTGTTGATTTAGAAGAAGACTTGTGAAGTATTTGAGGAGAACCCTTTCTACTGCAACTATATAACCGCAGCAGCAGCAGGAAGAATCGGTCGTTTTGAAGAACCCTTGTTCTTCGACAGAGCTTCCTACAGAGAAACATGAAGATGTATCAATCCTCACTTCATCATACTTTGGCTGAAGGTAAAAGAAAGAAGAACATTACCTTTGTTCTTCACGTACGCAGGTGCTCTCTTCGACCTGTAAGAAGAGAAAGAGATGAAGAGTCAGTAACTCTTCATATGATAGAAAGAAAAGAACGTTCAGTTCTTTTACTCACCGCAGCAGACGATCGATCAAATGGATTTAGGGTTTGGTAATCAAAGGTATTTATAGGATTTTGGGTGTCCTATTAGAGTTAGTGATTGTGTGAGGGTAATATATCCCTAATAGAGTCCTTACCCTAGTAGACACTTACTGGATTAGGTTAATCTTTCCCTGGATAAGCTCCCGTGTCGAACGGAACTCGAATGGAATTAACGACTTTGGTCAGGGCGTCGATTCTTGAATTGACGACCTGGTTCAGGTCGTTTCTTAAGAAGCGCCTTGTGTAAGGGCGTTCCTTGTTTTTAAAACACGCCCAAGATAGGGGCGTTTCTTGGCCTTACCATTTTTGGCGTTTAGAATTTGACGCCGTTTGGTCAGGGCGTCACTTCTTGAATAACGCCTTATCCAGAGGCGTTTCTAATTTGAATAGCGCCTTTATCCGAGGCGTTATTTTATTTTGTTTTATTTATCTATTTATTTGATTTATTTTAAAATCTTTATTATTATTAATATTTTATCAGGGTTGCTACACCCTCCCCCACTTAAAAGAATTTGGTCCCCAAATTCAATTGCATATTATGTATACACGCGGAGAGTGTAGAGTATATACCTCTTAGAACAACTCAGAAAATCGTTTCTTCATAGATTCCTCGGTCTCCCATGTTGCTTCGTGTTCAGAATTCTTATTCCATTGCACCTTAAGCATGGGAATAACCTTATTCCTTAGTGCTCGTATTTCTCGATCTAAGATCTTCATAGGCTTCTGTTCATATGTGAGATCTTTCTGGATCACCAGATCTCCATGTTCAATAATATGCGATGGATCGTGCACATACTTCTTCAACATAGATATGTGAAACACGTTATGCACCTCGGACAATTGAGGAGGCAAGGCGATGCGATAAGCAACCTCGCCAACTCTTTCGAGTATCTCAAATGGTCCGATGAATCTTGGCGTAAGCTTGCCCTTAACGCCAAATCTTCGTATGCCACGTCCAGGCGATATTTTAAGAAATATATGATCTCCAACCTGGAATTCAAGATCTCTCCTTCTTGTATCAGCATAAGCCTTTTGTCTCGTCTGAGCAACTTGCAATCTTTCTTGGATTACTTGTATCTTCTCAGTTGTATCCCTTACCATGTCTGGACCTAATAGTTGTTTCTCTCCAACTTCGTTCCAGCATAAGGGTGATCGGTAACTCCTTCCATATAAAGCTTCGAAAGGTGCCATTTGGATACTAGCTTGGTAGCTATTATTATATGCAAATTCCACTAGTGGCAAATATTCATGCCAGCTTCCAGCAAAGTCAATGATGCAAGCTCTTAACATATCCTCAACAACTTGATTAACTCTCTCGGTCTGACCATCCGTTTGTGGGTGAAAAGCAGTACTAAAGTTGAGCCTTGTTCCCAACGAATGTTGTAATCCCTTCCAAAAGTGAGAAGTAAATCGGGGATCTCTGTCAGACACGATTGAGACAGGAATTCCATGTATCCTGACTATTTCCTTGATGTATAGTGCAGCTAGCACATCAATTGACCATCGGCTTTTTATTGGCAAGAAATGTGCCGATTTAGTTAATCGGTCAATGATAACCCAGATTCCATCATGTCCTCCTTTTGATTTAGATAAACCCATGATGAAGTCCATACCAATATCCTCCCACTTCCACTTAGGAATATCTAGAGGATGTAGTTTTCCAGCAGGCTTTTGGTGTTCTGCCTTGACCTGTTGGCATGTGAGACAGCGAGATACATGGTCCGCTATTTCTCTTTTCATATTAGGCCACCAAAAGTTCCTCTTTACATCGTGATACATTTTGGTTGATCCTGGATGAATAGTGTGCCTTGATCGGTGAGCTTCATCTAAGATCTTCTTCTTTAATCCTGGACAGTCGGGTATACAAGTTCTACTTTTGAATAATAATCTTCCATCAGAAGTTAGTTGAAAATCAGATTGTCCTTCTAATCTGCCTTTGATTTCTACTAATATAGGATCATCATCCTGAAGCGCTTGTATCTCAGATAATAAATCTGACTGTATGCTTACATGAGATAATGTGACAAATTTGGCTTCCTTGTCCAAGCTTATATTGAGCTCGGAGAATTGTTCTAGCAATCTCCATTCTTGTATCATATAATTGGCTATCATTGTTCTCGGCTTTCGACTAAGGGCATCAGCTATAATAAATCATTGTCACGCCCCGAGCGCGGAAGATACCCGGAGACGCGTGACAAGTTTATATCAATCATGTCAATCAGAGTGGTCGTGTATTCGATACAAAGACAGAGATGCGCAAAATAGCAAGATAACCCAATCCTTTATTATTAATAGGCTATTACAAATCCAATACTCTGTTAAATAGAAGGAAAAGTACATAGTTGACTCAAGAAAATAGGAAAAAGACTAGATGACACTTGGGCAGCTCTATCACTTTCACTCTTGCCCATTCCCATCCGATTGACTTCCATCGTCGTCGGACTTACCTGAAAAGTAAAAAGGGACAAACGGAATGAGCGAACGCTCAGTAGGAAATTATATAGATAGCAAGGGGTTTAAGTAATTACAAGGGGTTTATGTGATTACATCTTTCATGAATGCATTACAGCTATGCATGCTCGCATGAAACGACAAGATAGAGAGAATGTAATATCAAGGAAATAAGATGAACTTAATCATGAACTTTCAACAAGATAACAAGTTTATTCAAGATATTCAAGCAAGTAGGTTTAACAAGTCATGTCAAGAACTTTGGCTATCATGTATCAAGCAAGTAAATTACCCTTTTTCGGGCCACGCAATTCATGTCAAGTCAAGTACGATTCAAGTACAAGATGTATGTGGAATGTCCAATCAAGCAAGTCAAGTACTCGGTATAATGCCAGATACCTTATCATTTTAACTCTCATGGGCACAAGTACTTTCGGGTGCTCCTCCCAGGACCAGATCGGGCCCTATATGCGCAGGCATTTATCATGTGTTTTGACATCCACTCTTGTTTATAGCCAACATAGAATTTCAATAATCAAGCTTGTAGACACGTATGACAACTTTGATAGAATAGAGTCTAAAATATGACAAAGGACATAGATTGGCGATAATAACGGTATAATCACGATTAACGATAAAACTAGGTAGAATATGGTTCCCTTAACTTGGGTACCATGACAAATCAAGGTGGCCATTCTTTATATAGAATTGAGGTCCACATGAACAGTATATCAAAGGTAAGATACCCTCATTCTTATCATAGAATTGAGGTTTACAAGAATGACATGATATGGCATGATATCATCATCCCATTAAGAATTTCTTATGATACACTCTTTGTATAATCATAAGGGCCGGTATACCATGTTTCTTTAGAGTGACATGGCATCAGTGGTGTAATGGGTTTTTAGGGTACAACCAGCTCAGTCGGCCTTGAGGGAATCCAAGGCTACGAGGAGTCTTACGGAGGTCTCTATGACTAACTCGCTAGTCCAAAGGAACGGAATGTCCAATGGAGAGCTTGTATGTCAATGAGAGTTGAGTGTGATCGATAAAACAACGTGAAAAGTGGGACTATACTCACGGAGTGGAGAATAGTGCCGATATATACGTATATGTATAATATGAAACCATCGGTTAACATAACCAGGATAAAAATCAGTTTACAGAAAATAACGACTTAGGTCAAGTCGTTTCTCAAGTAATTAACGCCTAACAGAAGGGCGTTTACATATATTTCCATTTTGGCAGAATTTTCAATAATTCAGAAATTTATCTAAAACGCGCCCTGGACAGGGGCGTTTCTTTGCAATGAGACGACTACCTTAGCAGGCGTCTTTTTATTTACAATATTTTACAGAACATATTTATTTTCAGAAATTATCAAAAACGCCCCTTGGCAGGGGCGTTAATCATTAAATTCTTATTTTCACAGAATATATTGTTCGGGATTTTAACATAAACGCGCCCAACGAAGGGGCGTTACTTTTACAATTCACGCCCTGTGACAGGTCGCTAATTTATGACAGGTCGCTAATTTTAAAAATAACGCCCTTCTTCAGGTCGTGAATCACGAAAATGCAGAAAAATGCATAAAACTCACAAAAATAGAAAAACTTCATTTTATAGGAATATTGAAGTCCACTTGGGGCGTTTATATAATGACATGAGATTTGATCAACATAACGTCAATTTTGGCGTGTCTACAGTGAGGCCAAAGCGCGGAAGTGACAAACGCCTCGAATCCTGCAAACTTCTGCACTTGAAACTTATTAGCCTTCATCCATCAATTCAGAACATGACATGAACATAAGTGCTTAATCATAAACAACTTCACCAAAATAATAGCACTTAAATTCATCAAAAGCATGGAGAGGTCAAAAATCCGTAGGCCAATAAAACACGCCTAAGAACAGGGCGTTAACAGCATGAAAGACGCCTGGACTATAGGTCGTTAAACATTTAAAACACGCCCTACTCAAAGGCGTAACCAATAACGGAAGCTTAGAAGAAACACGACCTCATCAAGGGTGTTACATAAAACACGACCACTGTCAGGTCGTCAAATCAAAAAGCGACGCCCTTACACAAGGCGTTAATTCAGCACGAACCTCCGTTTCTAACAGCACAGCACAGTCCTTAACCTAATCAAACTTCTATCTTCGGGACTCTTCAGGTCTCTTCAAATCCTTATAAAAAGGAAGGCTTTCTTTCACAAACCAATCGAAATTTTTCTCTGCAGCCGAACTGCTTCTTTTTCTTCTTCTTCTGCTTCTGTTCTTCTTCATCTGCTTCTGTTCTTCTTCATCTGCAGTAAAGTGATGGACAGGGTGATGAAGAAACCTATGCTGTCTTCTCCCAGAATTACTGAAATACAAGGGCACATAAGCAACCGAATTGCTTCGAATCAGGTAAAATATTCCTCTGTTCTTTGTTTTTGTACTGTTCCTTTTCTTTTCTTTTCCGCCGAACTCTCCTCTTATATTGCATATGCTTATGTTTGTCACTGCATGTTATATTCTCTTCTCACAGGATTACCCAACCCTTCCAGGAGCTAGAAGATACATAAAAGTCAAGTGGTTACCCCTCATCCTCTCCAAATTCTCCCCAGATATGAGGGTATATGTTGCTAAATGGCATCTCTTAGGGTTGATAACCCATGCCAAGCATTATGATCAAATCCACATAGATTGGACTGCCATAGGAGCATTGATTGAAACATGGCATCCCTCCACCCATACTTTCTTATTTTCCACATTTGAGGCCACCATCTTGCTGGAAGAAGTAGAGATGATCCTAGGCTTGAAAAAGATGAAACACGGAGAAGAAGAAAAGATGGCCATCATGCCAAGGCCAATCTCCTCTCATGAATTGCTAACCTCATTGATATCTAGTCCAAACATAGTGAACCAAATCAAGGTCACTAAAGGAATCAACCTCTTGAAGCTCGCCTCATGGGTATACAAGAGAGCGGATCAAGCAAAGGAAGAGGAGGAGACAGAAAAGATAGCAAAGGCCTTCGTGGTGTGCTTAGCAGGCGCACTCTTGTTTCCATCCACGGAGGACTTCCTTGAAGAGAGTCAAATAAGTGCAGTGGTGAGCTTATGAGAAGAAGACAGAGTTGGACCGGCGATCCTAGCATATCTCTATAGCGGGCTTACATCGGCGGCCATGGGAAGGCCCATCTACGGGTGCATGCTAGCACTCTCAAGTTGGGTTGATCTACACTTCAAATTCGATTCATGCCACGAAGCCCAACAACCCTCAAGAATTTTCTCAAAGAGCCCACTCTCCTATATAACCGGCTCATTAGGTATAAGCAATAGAGTGACTAACCGGATTCCTCAAATTAAGAAGAGAGGGGATTGGAGGGAGCACTTAAAGGTAATGCCAAAGAATCTCTTTACTTGTGCCCCGGGTGTATTCAAAATGCAGGAACTTCGTGCACGCTTCTCCATCGGGACGGACCTTCGTCTTATTGGCGCTTCGGACTTCGTTTTGTACAACTCTCACAGGTGCCTTCCTCAAATTGGACTTTCAAGGCAACACTTAGAAGACATCTCCCATCTCCCTCCAATCAAATCAAGAGACCTAGGCAGTAATGAAGATGGTGAGGAGGTTATCACCATTCAAGCTCTGTGGAGGCTAAGCAAGCTTCATCAACCTGTAGAAGACTTGGATGAAGACAAGGAACAGTGGAAAAATTATGTAATCTCATTGAGAAAATTAAGGCCCAAAGTGGCTCATTAGTCATTGTAGTTCTTCTTCAAAATAATAAAGATTGCCCTTGTGATTGAGCCAAATACCACTGTGATTATGATCGAAATCTTCCAAAACCTGCGTTTCTGTTGCAAATAACGCCTCAAATAAAGGCGCGAATTCAAGAAATAACGCCTTACCTCAAGGCGCCTCCACCGGCCCATCTTCCACATTTGACGCCTGCATGAGTGGGCGTGACTTGAAATAACGGCTTTAAGCAAGGCGTGACTAAGTTCAAACCCCAAAGAATATAATCGTTGACTAATTAAAAGTAACGCCTTCGCCTTAGTCCTTTCTCAAGCATAACACGCCCTCAACAGAGGCGTTACTCTAAGCCAGCAATGATGACTTTCATTACATCAATCAACGCCCATTCAATGCGTCTGACGACGGTTATCGTTCCCCATGCAAAACAAATTAACGCCTTAATCATCATCGTCTACCTTTAAGAAACGCCCAGATCTTCGTCGTGAATTCCATTAGAAACGCCTTCCCTTAGGGCGTGTCTTCTTTTCGAAACCCAAAAGTCATCGGCCCCTTTCTTCTTCCTCCTTCCGTTCTCATTTCCCCCCTTCTGCAAACCCTAACCGAAACCCCCCCTCTTTCGATCTCCCTCTCTCGTTCTCCTCTCTCACTCTCTCAATCTCCCTCTATCTCTCTTTCTCTCCTAGGCCGAGCCATGGCCAAATGCCAGAGGGTGAGTGCCCCAGAGGTGGTCGACCTCGACGCTGCCCACGCCCAAGAGGAACCCGCCGTGGAGGAGCTCGCCATTGGTGCGGTTGAAGAACCGGCGGTGGTTGCCGGCGGCGACGAAGCCGGTGAAGCGGCAACAGAAGAAGGAGGAGAAGACGGAGGTGGAGAAGAAGAAGAAGATGATGAAGAAGAGGGAGATGGAGAAGAAGAAGGACCACCGCCCACGGCGGCGGTCGCTCCCCGGGGCCAACTCCGGCGGCCCAGACGGCCACTGCCTCGGCCACAACCCCAGAAGCACAAAAAGGTAAGTTCCCCCGCCTCAATTCCATTTTTTTTTATTTTATTTGCATTTTCCTGATTTTTCATAGCCCTCGGGTGCGAAACCTGCAACTCAGAAAAGAAACGCCCCCCACGGGGGCGTTAATCACAAACGAAACGCCCTGACCCAGGGCGTAAATTTCTTTTATTTTCTGAAAATCAATTAACCTCCATGAAAAACGCCCTGAAGCATGTCGTTTCTCCAAAAATTATGATTTTTCATTAATTCCATGCCCATTAGATGTTTTCATTAATTATTTCGCATGCTGCCATTTTTATTTAAATCATCTGAAAATCATGAAAGCCACGCCCCTCCCCAGGGCGTGATTTTAACAGGAAACGCCCTGACCAGAGGGCGTCTCTTCATTAATTCTCTTTTAAACTGAACGGTCCTAAATGGAAAACGCCCAGGCCGAGGGCGTGATTTGAAAACAATTTAGGATTTTAGAAATGAACAACATGTTCACGCCCTACCCAGAGGCGTTTCAAATATGGAAAACGCCCTCACCAAGGACGTTACTTCAAACCACATTTAGAAAAACGCCTCCCTTAGGGGCGTGAATTTACCAAGAAACGACCTGAGGAGGGTCGTGACTCCCAAAATATTAAAATCAATGCCCAGGCAAAACATAGTGCAATGACACACGATTAACCAAACAATTAAGCAAAATTCTTCTCTTTTAATGCGTGCAGGGGCTGATGAGGACCCGTATCTCATGGGTCATGGTCTGGGCAGCATATCAGGGTCTCCCCGACTTCCAGAGGGTTAGGGTAGATGCTATGGGGTTCGGGGCTTTCCTATCCATTGAGCCATTTAGACCCGACCTAGCACTTATCCAGGTTTTACGGGAACGCTGGGATAGGGTGAGCCGGTCCTTCTTGATGCCCTGGGGGCATATGGTTCCTACCTTGGAGGATGTGGCCAGGATCACAGGATTGAGGGTAGATGGTGAGGCCGTGAGCGGGTTCACCTATCCTGACTACACGGAGATGGCCCAGAGATTGTTAGGGCTGGATATGGTCTATGAGGTACCTAGTGAGTGCAGGACCATCTTCCGTACCGACCTGACTACGGTGATGGGTTTAGGAGATGCCAGGCATAGGTCAGGGGAGACCTTAGGTGAGTTTGTACAGAGGCTGACCGACGGGGTGAGAGTGGTATGCTGCCAGGACCCGACTGACCATGAGAGAGCGGATCGAGACCTGAGGAGGTTCCTGCTGCTGCTGCTCGGTAGATTATTGCTGGGGACGAAAGCCGACGTCATCAACTGCCGCTTCTTGGCGATCCTCGAGGACCTGGAGACAGTTGGCACCTACGCCTGGGGAGCGGCGCTGTTGGCACACCTGCTGGCGGACCTGTCCACGGGCACAGGACGTGAGACGACCGTCAGTGGCTTCTCACCTTTTCTTCAGGTAGTTATTTTCCTTTTTTCCTTTTCTTTTCTTTTCATGCAAATGAATGCTTTACTAATGCAATGCATGGATGCAGGTGTGGAGCCACTTGTACATGCCGATGGGGCGCGTCGACCCACGGCCAGGAGCTGAGGGATCCTTCCCTCTGGCGCGACGCTGGTTACCAGTCGTCTTCGGTGCCCCACTCGACTACGAGTTGTGGGTTCTACGGAGAGAGTTCCGCGACTTCCCTCCCTCGCTGGTATGTATGAATAAATGATATGCATTTCTTTTGAATTGATTATGATGAAATGATAAAGACATGTATGAATGCAGGTGCAGTGGAGGCCATACGAGGGGATGACAGATGAGGGCCAGCCTTGGGTCGTATCGGGGCGACCTCGCTTTGGGCGTGAGCTGTGGCTGCACTGCTTGAGCGAGATTGAGCCGTTACGGCTCAGGTTGGTGATGAGGACCCTGGGTTTGCACCAGGAATGGATCGAGGTCGGGGAGCCTCGAGGGATTGGCAAGAAGACCCGCGGTCGCACCAAGACGACCGACTGGAGGGTACGTTTCGAGGAGCAGTACGCCGACTGGCAGCGTGGCGGGACCAGAGTCACCTCCCGAGCGACCGACAGCTCCGAGTACCTCCGGCGCTACTGGGAGGTATACGCCGGCCGACCCCAGATGAGGGTCTTAGGGGTATGTATGAATGCAATTATTTCTAAATGCAGATGCTTATACATGTCTATTATGCAACTAATATGTGATGAATGCAGGATGCGCGAGACATCGCGGCGATGGATGCCCAGGCCCATCTACACGGCCTGGAGGACCAGCTAGCCGCCACACGGGCAGACCTAGAGGCCCTGGTGAGTGTTTAAATTACTTCCATATGCAAATGAATCTTTTTTTGTTGAATTATTGATGATTAGCCACTGACGATCTCAATGAATGCAGCGTGCCCAGCAGGGAGTAGTGAGGAGAGATCCAGGGGAGGCCTCCAGCTTGAGGGGACCTAGCGCGGAGGTGACCGCGCTATCAGAGCAGCTAGCTGGAGCGGTTGCACGGGCTGAGGCAGCAGAGCGGGCTCTCGCCTCGCGGGTAAATTATGAACTCAAACTCAGTCAGTTCATTTATTGATTAAGTATGGCATTGTGTACTGATAAAAGTTGTGTTGCAGACTGAGGAGCTCCGAGCCGCCCTTGCTTGTGTCTGTGAGGGACAGCAGACGACGTCCTCGCAGGTGAGTGATTTACCTTCAACCATGTGTTGTTTATTTGCTTCATTGAATTGTGAAATTTGATGATTGGTTTGCCTATTTTCAGAGTGCACAGCTGCGAGCGGCGCGTACCGAGTTGGCGATCCGCGAGCAGCGGATCACAGAGTTGGAGCGCTCTGCGAGGCGTCGGGAGGAGCTTCCCCAGGACGTGGCGGAGCTGCGGGTTGCCCTGGAGCTGGAGAGGTGGGAGCGTGCCCGAGAGCGAGAGGAGCACCAGACGGAGCGTGCCCGGTTCCTTGAGCTTCAGCAGGCGGAGCGTGCCCAGTTCCAGGAGCAGGTAGCAGCACGGGAGCGAGAGCTAGCCGACTCGAGGACCCAGTTGATCCTTTCTCAGGAGCGGCTGCGAGTGTCCGAGGAGCGGTTGCAGCGAGGCCGTGAGCGAGCACGGGCTGCGGGGTACTCCTTCACCAGCTCCACCTTCGTGGCGGGTTCTTCCCTCCGAGAGAGGAGCGAGACAGGGGGACACGTTCGGGTTCCGGCTTCTTCACGGGGGCCTATGCCTCCTCCACCAGCGCCAGCTCGGGACGGTGAGGAGGAGGTTGAGAGTAGGAGAGTAGAGGAGGGTGGAGGCGAGAGCTGAGAGTTTTGTACTTGTACTCCTCCACCCTCACACCTGTACATGATAGACATGATGATATATATATATGGGAGATTTGAGCTTTTGTTACCTGAGCACTTGTGTTGTTGTGGACTTGTGTTTGTGTACTTTTCCTTTCCTCCACGTTCTTCATGTTTACTTTGCTTTTGCCCTGTATCTGCAGCTGCGGTTTTCACTTGAATAAAACAGGTTAATTCATCTGTTCGACTTGGCCCCTTGCCCAATGAGCAAGGGGTGGCAATATTCTGACCTTAATGACGAGTCAAGGGGCCAAGCCTTTAATCAAATAAGGTGAAGTGAAATAACCAATAAAGGGGAGATGCATCATGCAAGCACACACATGCAAACAATAAATCAAAATATGCACAGGCAAAATGCAGGCATACGAATGAAGAAGGCATTATATATATATTTTTTTGTTATTTTCCTGAAAGAAAACGCCTTAGATTAGGTCGTGACTCGGGTGAAAGACGCCCCCTCAGACGGCGTGCATTTTAAAAGGATTTTGGAATTTGGTGAAAAGACGACCTGAACTAGGGCGTTAATTTGATAAAGACGACCCTCAAGAGGGCGTGAGTTAAATTTAGAAACGCCTTAGTGAGAGGCGTGAATTATATGGATTTTCAAAAAAGATTGACAAGGCCATCCAGATCGCGAGCCCTACACGGTCACCATCTAGGATTCATTAATCTTTCTTGAATAATTAAAAGGGAGTCAACGTGCTCAAAGTTGACTTATATTCGAGATTTCGCACAATGCAATTTCTTAAGTTCGTCTTGACCATCCTGCCAGTTCGTGACTTTACCACATAGAAAGGATGGAAGAAAATATAAGGGAAGCCCATAAGGGGTTCTGGGATGCTCAAAGTAAAGTTACCTCCCCTGCCCTATGCCTGTTGGGGTTCGGTCTTTGGCGTAGGAAATTATTACCTTTTTACCCATTTATAATGCATGCATACGCCCAAGGTTTTCCTTGCGGGGACTTTGCCCTCTTGACATGCTTTTCTTTTCATAACTTGACTTTCACTTTGGAATTGATTTGCATTGATGAAAAAAATAAACCTAATTGTACTTGGGCTTTTGTGACATTTGCTCCCTTTTGGGCCTTGACTTCCACCTACTAGGGCGGCAGACAGGCTTGGCGCCTCTGCCTCGAGGTCTCCCTTCCCCCCTTATGGGCCGAAGAAGAAAAGAACGGGTATTGTCTTTCACTTTTAGTCAGGTTTTTGACTTTCTATCAGATTTTGCACTGCTTGAGTTCAAGAATAAAGCGTGTAGTGTGTGCGGGTGTCAACCCCATTTTTAAGTTACCAAGACTGATAAATGAATTCTGAATTTTGACCTTTCAGGCCTTGATCTTTTGTGTGCCATGACAAAAGCCTTTTTGTTTGTTTGAAATTTCTCTCTTTTCTTTTTTTTGTTTTTTTTTTGATTTGGATTTTGGCAAATATTCTAATTTTTTTTGGATTTGGAAAATATTCATTTTTTTTATTTTGTGGGATTTTGAAAAAAATTCATTTTTTTTGTTGGATTTTGGGAAAACATTCATTTTTTGTTGGGTTTTGGAAAATCAGGGGTAGTATTTCTTAAGATATAAACCGTTCCAAGGGTGAGTTAACTCTTCACCTTCAGCATTAGTTAATTTATAAGCATTGCCAGGAAAAACTTCTTTTATAACGAACGGTCCCTCCCAATTTGGTTGGAGTTTGGAACGGGGGCCACCCGGCTTAACAAAAATTCTCTTGATTACCATTTCACCGACTTTAAATTTTCTCTCAATTACTTTCTTTTGGTAAAAACGTGAGAGCCTATTTTGATAAACGCGCGCATGCTCAGCGGCGACCAGACGCTTCTCATCTAGGAGTTCCAATTGGGCAAGGAGTGAATCACGACGTTCATCAATAGAAAGTTCTCATCCAATTGTACTCGCAGAGAGGGAATAAGAATCTCATAAGGGACTACTGCCTCCATCCCATAAGTAAGGGCGAAAGGAGTTTGCCCAGTGGGAGTTCGAATGGAAGTGCGGTAGGCCCAAAGAGCTTCAACCAGCTTGTCTGGCCAGTCCGAAAATTTATTAGCCTCACACGTCTTTTTAACGATCTTGATCAAAGTTTTGTTAGTTGCTTCTGCTTGTCCATTACCCTGCGGATAATAGGGAGAAGAATGATGCAATGCAATGTTATACCTGTTGCAGAGATCCTTGAGATCTTGAGAGATAAATTGAGGTCCATTGTCGGTGACGATGGTGCTCGGGATGCCGAACCTCGTGATGATGTTCTTCATGATAAATTTGCAAACGGTTGATGCTTTAATTTCCACGTAAGCTTCCGCTTCCGCCCACTTGGTGAAGTACTCCGTTGCCGTGAGAATGAATGATTTTTGCTTGGTCAGGAGGTTCGAGTCACCAAGAGGTCCAATGATGTCAAAAGCCCACATGGAAAAAGGCCATGGGGAGGACGTAGGATGGAGTGAAGAAGCAGGAGAATGAATCTTGTCGGCGTGCAGTTGGCACTTAACACACCTACGAACGTAGATAGAGCAATCCTCTTCTAGAGTTGGCCAATAGAAACCTAGCCTAAGGATTTTCTTAGCTAGCATCTGGCTGTTCACATGACCACCACACACACCAGAATGCGCCTCTTCCATGACTTTCCAAGATTCATCATCATCGAGGCATCTCAATAAAACACCGGTGAGCCCTCTTCGGTAGAGCACACCTCCAACCAAAGTATAACGTTGAGCCACTCTTCTAATTGCTTTCTTTTCTTCTGCTGTGGCTTCCTCGGGATAAGACTGATCATTACAGTATCTGGCAATCTCATAATACCAAGGCTTCTCTTCGTTAGCCAATTCTTCTTCCCAGTCCAAAAGCATGACCTCTTTGCCTTTAAGAGTTTCTTTCTGCTTGGCCTTCTCGAGCACCTGATCTCTAATATCAAGGAAAGCACGATCCTTAATAGCTGGAGTGTCACGCTGATGAATCAGAGGGACATGGAAATCACGCTCAGGGGGGAAGACTAAAGCAGAAGCTAAAGAAGCAAGAGCGTCAGCTAGAATGTTCTGACTGCGAGGCACATGAACGAAGATTAACTTGGTAAAAAGTTTGGCATAAGCTGAAGCGAGTTCCTGGTAGGGCTTAAGCTTAGGATTGATAGTGCGGCACTTGACCAATACCTGGCGCAGAATGAGTTGACTATCACCGACAATCCGCAAGTGAGTGACACCATATCGATGAGCGGTTTGTAGACCGGCCAAAAGAGCTTCATACTCGGCTATATTATTGGTGACGGGGAAAGTAAGCCGAGCAGCAAATGGAATGGTGACTCCTTCAGGTGTTAAAAGAACCATGCCGATCCCTCTTCCTTGAGAATTAAGAGCTCCATCAAAATGTAACGTCCACATAGGATCAAGGGGTTGATTAATGGACATTAATTCTTCATCTGGGAACTCAGAATTGACAGGATCAAAATGAGGTAGAGGGTGATGAGCAAGATGTTCGGCGATGGCATATCCTTTGATAGCTTTTTGTTGAATGTAAGTGATATCAAACTGGGAGAGGAAGCTTTGCCAGCGTGCTAATCGATCAGTGAGGACAGATTTTTCAAGGAGGAATTTGATTGGATTCATGCGTGCAATGAGGTGAACCTCGTGAGCTAGGAAATAGTGTTTTAATTTCTGAACTACCCAAACCAAAGCTGCACAAGTCTTCTCCATGGCTGAGTACCTCTGCTCATAGGGGTTAAGAAGTCTAGACAAGTAGTATGCTGCCCTCTCCTTACTTTCTTCATCCACTTGAGCTAAGACAGCACCTACAGAGTCATCCAGGACTGAAACATACAGAATAAGTGGTTTGCCTGGAATTGGCGGCCTCAGGACAGGGGGATTGGCCAAATAATCCTTCAATCCGTCAAAGGCTGCCTGACATTTGTCATCCCAATTAAACTTGACTCCCGGCTTGGTAAGCTCGTAAAACGGCCTGCATCTTTGTGAATGCTGGGAGACGAAGCGGCGAATGAATTGCAACCTCCCTATTAATCCTCGAACTTCCTTCAAATTCTTGGGAGGAGGCATATCTCTAATGGCCTTTGCCTTGTTGGGATCAACTTCAATTCCCCTCTTACTGACAATGAATCCAAGCAACTTTCCTGAAGAAACGCCAAATACGCACTTCTTGGGGTTCATTTTTAATTGATATTCTCGCGACCTCTGTAGAACCTTAGCTAGAACCCCAGGATGCTCAATCCTTGTCCTTGATTTCACTACCAGGTCATCCACATACACCTCGATGTAAATATGAATCATGTCATGAAAAATCGCCATCATAGCCCTCTGGTAGGTGGCTCCAGCATTCTTAAGTCCAAAGGGCATGACCACATAGCAATATGTACCCCATGGTGTAGTGAATGAGGTTTTCTCTTGATCCTCTTCAGACAGACGAATTTGATTGTAACCTGAAAAGCCATCCATAAATGAAAGAGTTTCAAATCCTGCCGTGTTGTCGATCAGAACATCAATATGAGGGAGGGGGAAGTCATCTTTAGGACACGCCCGGTTGAGGTCCCGGAAATCTATGCAAATTCGAACTTTTCCATCTTTCTTCATAACCGGGACAATGTTAGCCACCCAATTGGGATAGAGAACGACTCTAACAAATCTAGCCTTATGGAGTTTATCGACCTCTTCTTTCATCTTCAAAGCCATGTTAGGGTGGAAACGCCTCAACCGTTGTTTGACCGGGACAGACCCTGGCTTAAGTGTAAGGCGGTGTTCAACGAGCACAGGGTCTAATCCCGGCATATCTTCATAGCTCCACGCGAACGTGTCCTTGTATTCTTGCAGAACCAAAATGAGCGCCTCCTCCTCGGAGGGCGGTAAATTCTTACTGATGAGGACAAACCTAGGGTCTTCCTCGGTACCCAGATTGATTTCTTTGGTTGGCTCTTCTACCGAGGCTGATGGTTCGTCGAATCGTCTCATGCCACTAGCAAAGGCATCCGCCTCGTCCTCATAGTCTTCATAACTTTCTTCCCCCTCTTCAATAGGGTCTTCATCATTCATGATTTCATAAACGCCCAAACCCTCATAAGCAGCAACAGAATCCTCATATTCTAATTCCGGCAGGATGATCGGTTCTTCCACAAACTCAGGGATTGCTAAACAAGCTTGGCATCTGACAGCCAACTCCAACAAAAATCTTCGGGGAATCTGCCTACCCTTGGCCTTCTTATGTGGAACTATCCCCTGATTTTTATTATTAGAAGGAAAGGAGGAAGAATAGGAACAACTAGCTTGACCAGGGGAAGGAGATGAAAAAGCGGATACAGGAGGTGATACAGAGGAGGGCCCCTCACCAGAGGGGGAGAAGAGATTGATCAAGGAATCCTGAAGGAGCGGCCCCTGGGTTGGGACGCACTCGGGAGAAAAATAGGAGGTCTCCTCAATAGAAATGGAGGATTGGAATGTTGGAGATTTGGCATTTTTTTTCATTTTTAGCTTTTCCTTTGTTTTTATTTTCTTCTTCAAGTAAAAAGCAATGTGAAGGGAGAATAGCAGGAGTAGTGGAGATTGCAAGATTGGAGAAAGATTTAATCAAAGATGGCCCACGCGGGGGCAAGATGGAGATTTTAGAAAATCACTCGAGGAGCGAAGGAGCAATCGGGAGGGAAATCTGAATTGAATCGGGAGACAAGTTGATGGTAATCGGTGGTGGTCGCGGCACGTGACCAAACCAACGGGAATATAAAGAAGCCAGCAAGGATGGATACACAGAAGTGAGGGAGAAAAGGCCGGCCCACAGCCTATCCACGGAAAATCCTTCTTCAAAGGGGACATCTGGCTCCCCCGTATCTGTGTAGTCACTTAACATCTGCCTCTTATCTGTGATTACTGCTGACATTTCAATCAGTTCTTGAATCAGCGGCGGCCACTCTGGATTCGTCGGCATGAACAGGCGGCTCAGAGAGATCGTGATGTCATTCATGTCAAACCACCTGTACCAGTCACATTCCGGATCACCCATTTTTCTTCTTTTATCTGGCCTTAAAGTCTCCAGGGCTTTGTAGGTAGCCAGTGGGGCAATGTGACGAGCAAACTGTCTGGCGTGCACATCTTGACAATCAAGCAATGAAGTAATGACGGTAGTCTGCTCATTGTTCTGAATGCCACCGGTGACAAAATGTGTCTTTAATGTCCAGGTGAGCGGCTGGCGGTCTGGTTTGAAGGTGGACGTCATAACAGCCCACGGCTCTCCTTCATTCTTGCCCGGTGCTTTGTAGCCTAAGCCGCCTCGTGCAATCACCTTTTGAGGCTTAATGGGCCTAATCCTGCCCTGGAGTTTGGCGCCCAGGCCCTTGCCATCTTGATATCCCATTCTTATCAGAATGTTCCAGCCGGGGGTATTCATCATATTTTTCTTTTTCTTCTTCCCCTTAGAAGGCAGGGGTGTCATAGCAACTGTGGTAACCGTCTCAGATAGCATCGGCCGTGGACGGGGAACGTCCAGCACAGATAATAACGGCTTGTTGGCAGGCCATATGGAAGGAACTGATGAAGCTACATGAATGTCTTCCTCTGGCAAGATCGGCACGCTGGTCACCTTGATAATGCGGCCCTTGTGCGGAAACTTGAGGCACTGATGGTTTGTAGAGGGCACTGCGTCAAGTTGCTGAATATAAGGGCGACCCAGGATGCCATTAAAGGTCGGATCCATATCCAGAATATGAAAATCTGCTGTAATGGTGACTGGACCCAAGCTGACTTTGAGAGTAATCATACCCAGAGGGGGTTTCTTTGTATTGTCATATGCTGTGACAGTAATGGTAGATGGCCGAATCTGGCTCTCAGGGATACCGCATAACTTCAGAGTGCTCGGAGGCAACACATTGATAGATGCACCGGTGTCTACCAAACACTGCTTAACGGCCACTTTGTTGATATCAACCGTAATACATAGGGCATATTTTCTTGCCGGTAGAGGTGCTAACTCATGTTCATGGAATGTGATTGCCGGCTGACTGCTGGCAGGGGTCAAGACTGTGATTATCTGTTCAACCGGAAGGTCCTCATTGACCATGACCTTCTGTAGGTATTCCTTCAGGGCCAGCTGATGAGTGGACGACCTCTTGATTAATTCAAGAATGGAGATTCTGGCTGGAGTGCGATCCAAGTGCTTTAATAAATCATACTGAGTTCCCGGCACTGAATCTTGTTCCTGTTCCTGCTCTTGCGGCCCCTGCACGGGCTCTAGCTCTCTCTGTGGGAAAATACGGTGGAATATCCGTCCACTGCGGAGCGGCGCTACGCCTTGACGCGCCTCTGTCGGGGCAAAAATAGGAGGAGGGTTGGAAGAAGAAGAAGGAATGTTGGTAGCAGAGACCCTACTAGGGGATATCAAAGGGGAATTCAATGAAAGGGGCGCCCCCGTAGGAGACGTGGTAGTGGTGTTTAACAAAGATGCCCCCGCGGGAGGCATGGGAGGAGTATTTGATGAAGGTGCCCTCGCAGGAGGCGTGGGAGAAGAGAGGGATATCCGAATGCGAGGAGCATTGGCAGGTGGTGGAATAAGGAGAGATCGTGGCACAAAAGGTGGTTGAACTGATGACGGAGGAACTCTTGCCGGTGTAGGAGTGGTAGAGGGGGTAGCGGGTGCTGGCGGTGAGCGGAGTAGGAGTGGCCTGGATGGCGCGTGTGTGGGATTGGTGGTGGAAGGTGGAATGGTAGGTTGTGGAGGTGGTAGGCGGGTAAGAAGAGAGCGAGTCGGCAAGGCCGTGGAATTGGTGGAGGTAGAAGGATTGACGGGGCGTAGAAGGGGACGTCCCGATAGGAGCATAGAAGAAGAAGGAGGTTTGCGCAAAAGGCGCGGAGTTTGATTTTGAGTTGGATCATGGTGAAATGCCCCGACAGAGGCGTTTTCTTCGTGCCATCCCTGCCCTCTCTCCACCTCGTAGAGAGACGTGACAGGGTTCACATGTTGATTAGGAGCGTGCTCCGGCAATGGATTACGGACGATCCCCATATCTTGCTGGGGTGCTGGAGCTTGCTATGGCTGAACTTGTTGCGGAGCTGGCTGCTGTTGTTGCTGATTTTGTTGTTGCCGAGAAGCCCTTCTTTCTTTCATAGCGGCTATGAATTGTCTCATCTCATCCCAATTGATGTCACCCTGGTCATTTAGATCGTAGATGTAATCTCTGAAGTGGAAGCAACGATCCAGGTTGTGACCAGGGCCGCGATGAAAGGCACAATAACGGG
Organism: Amorphophallus konjac; assembly: GCA_022559845.1. Classification (NCBI taxonomy): domain Eukaryota; kingdom Viridiplantae; phylum Streptophyta; class Magnoliopsida; order Alismatales; family Araceae; genus Amorphophallus; species Amorphophallus konjac. Next base: position 15,575,624 of record CM040125.1, read on the forward strand.
ATGTGTCAACATTAGCGGGCCACACGGTTCTTTCCTTTGGTAATGCGAGCAAGTTGGCGGCCATCAGGGCATTAAAAATATCGGGGAGACTTTCAGGAAGTGGGGGATAGTGGTCCCTTTTGGGGCCAAGTGGCGGTCTCCGTTGTTGTTGTTGGCCGTAGTTGGCTGGTGGGGGCACTTGATGGTATTGTGGTGGAGCTGGAGGATCTATGCGGGGGGCTTGGTTTTGCGGTGGAGCGAAGGAGCGTTGAGGCGCGAATTGGGGTGGTGGAGTAGGGTTAAAATGAGGGTTCTGTCGTGGAGGTGGTGGTGGACGTGAGTTAGCTTGATTATGGGGGTTGCCAACTACGCCAACCTGCTCATTTGTGACAGTGCCTTCAGTTGTGGGCCCGCTGTTGACATTTGTATTCTTTTTAAATAGCCGAGGCTTCGGCTCAAACATGCCCATGATGGGCGAGTCCTTCATTTGCGTTTGTATATAACGAGCTCTTTCATAGAGCTCTTCCATAGTTGTTAGCCGATTCATGGCCAAAATGTGCCGGAATTGGGGGGTTGCATTAGAAATGACCATTTTCACTTGCTCCTGTTCTGACAATGTGTCCTTTAGTTTCTCGGCCATAGACCGCCACCTATCAGCAAATACAATGAAGTCCTCCTCGGGCTTCATTTTCTCGGTAACTAAATCTGTAACAGAAAGGGAAGGTCCCACCCGGTCTCTGTACTTTTGCAGGAATTTTCTTTGAATAACATCAAAATCGCCGGCATCAGCCGGCTCTAAAGAATAAAACCATTCGAGGGCTGGCCCCTCAAGAGACCTCCTGAATAAGTAGGCCAAGGAGGCCTTATTGTCCTGCCAAAAGGAAGTCTCATATCGGAAATCCTTTAAATGAATGAATGGGTTGCCCGTCCCATTATATCGCCGGAAATTCGGCATTTCAGAAGGTGGTAAATGGAACACCGGCAACGTAGGAAGAGAAATTTCCGGAGCATTCTTAGTCGCTGTAACCTTCTTGAGCTGTTCCTCCATGCTGGCCAGCTTCTGAAGCAAGAGAGTGTTGGTATCGTGCTCGACCGGGGCCTGATTCTGAGCAAAAGAAGGCGGTATAGGCGTTCGTAGAATCCGAGGAGGTTGGAAGGATTGATGCCTAACCGCTGAATAGCTCGCCTGCTGGGCCGGCATGGCCGCAGTAGGCGTTTGTGGACGAGAGGAGGGGGGATGCAAGACCGCCTGGTCATTAACAATCTGATGGCCACTCACGGCCGGAGGGGGATTAGAAGAAGAAGAAAGAACCGACTTCCCTTTTAAAGCGGCCTGAATGGCTTGCCGCTGGGAGTCATCCAACTGGGAGAGAGCCTGGATCAAATCCGTGACATTAATGGATGGGGAAGGGTTCCCCGAAGTGTTGGAAGATGGAACATGAGACGAAGGGTCCGCCTCATGAATAGTGGTATCAACCACATGAACTTGTGAGTAATGGGGGTGAGGAGGAAGATAGTTCCCCTCATAATAAACAGAATCCTGGAGAGGGTCCTCATATTGACCAAATATGTTCTCATTCTCATTATCATAAGAGTACCCGTTGCCTGACATGTTGATGGTTTTACCTGAACGGAGTTTCATTCTTAAGAGAGAGTGTGTTTACTGAAGGAACTATCACAAAATATTTAATCCAAACAAGGCAATCAAATCACCCAACTATGTTTATGCAAACAAGGTTGGCAAGAAACGCAAGATTTTAATGTTTGACGTTTGAATTAGGGTGGATTATTTGTGAAAGTTCACTCTTTTGCCAAATGAGACCTAGTTTGATCCAAGTGTAACCTCCGGGTCAACTAAGTTTTTCTCTCTCTTTAACAACGCATAGGTTCTCTAAACTCCAGGTACTTCAAGGGTACAACCAGCCCGGCGTCCGTGAGAGAATCCACGGGTGCGGGGACTTATGGAGGTCTTGGAAAAGGGATTTCCGGTCCAAAGAGACGGAATGCTCAATGGAGGGTCGTCCCGATTCCAAGAAGGGTGTGTGGATCCTAGGGTAGAGAGAGGAGGTCTCTCAACCAAGCCAACAAATCAAGACAATCCAAGCAGCAATGTAATATCAAGACAAATGCCAAGCAATGAATAAGAGCTAATCTGTGAAAAAGAACAGTAAAGAAACGCCCTGGGAAAGGTCGTTTTCACAGCAGGAGGAAAGACACGCCCTGTGGTAGGTCGTGACAAAATGAAAACACGGCAGCGTGGCTGTCGTTAAACTCTGTGAGGGGCTCACAGACGGTAGGAAAACACGCCTTTAGGTGAGGCGTTATAAAGAAAGGACGCCTTCAAGGGAGGGCGTCAAAACTCAGAGAAAACGCCCTGATGATAAGCGCTGATAATAAATGAAACGCCTCTGGGAGGGGCGTTAATCCACAGGCAATATGATAAGCAGCAGTTATGATAAATAGAAACGCCCTAATGACAGGCGTTGATAAGAAATGAAACTCCTCTGAGAGGGGCGTTAATCCACAGACAATGCAGCAGACAGCAGTTATGGTAAAAGATGCCCTGGAAGTGGGCGTTACTCAACTAAACACGTCCCTGAGAGGGGCGTTAAATAGCAGTCGATAAAATGAGCTAACAAAACGCCAGCAGGTGCAATAAACACACGCCCTGGAAGGGGGCGTTAATCAACAAAACACGTCCCTGTGAGGGGCGTTAAATCAAAAGACGCCCTTGTTGAAGGCGTTAATAAGCAGCAATTGACTGATCCGGGGAGTGTGCAGGGTGCACAGTGGAGGGTGCCCGAGGGGCACAAAGGAAAGGGGACCGAGGGTACCGAGGGGAAAGGGCATGCGAGGGTGCCTAAGGGGAAAGGACACACGAGGGTGTCAAGGGGAAAGGGCACACGAGGGTGCCAAGGGGAAAGGGCACACGAGGGTGCCAAAGGAGATGGTAATCAATAATGAAAACAATGGAAGTCCCACCGTGATCGCCAATTTGTAGATCGGATTAAAATCCTCACTTAGGAATGAAAAAAAAATAAAATGCATAAGATGCAATAAAAATAGCAGAGGTGCTTAAAGGGGAGTTGTGATCGCCAGAGGGATTACCTCAATAAGAAGAAAAGGAGATCGCGTGTACCTGGTGGAAATTGGGATGCGGGATGGATGTGGATTTCCTCCTCCAACTTCAATCGGCCGACCGATGAAGTGGGTTTTCTTGGTTGATTACCTTGCAAAATGGACAATAAAAAAAAACAAACAAGAAGAGAGGGATCAGCCAAAGTGCAATAGTATCAATCCAAAACCAACATAAAATGATGAAAAGGACATCAACGTGCGCACCTCTTTTTTTGTTTTTTTTAAACCCCTTAATAAGACTTAAGGGAGGGGGAGTATGATGATAAAAAAATGCAACAAGGTGTGAATAAATACGAAGGATGAATAGATATGATGAATGGAGTGGTATGAATGAAGTAAAACAAACAGATGAAAAAGCTGAGAAACCCTGCTGTCCCTGGCGATAGTAAAGGGAAAATCGGATGAATATGATGGAAGTAGATGGATGAAGCCGGATGAAGGACGCAGAGGGGAAGCAGCAAAGGACGAAGAAGGCTCTGCTGTGACCTTTTGAATGCTTAAACTCTTGAAGCCTTCTGAGTCATTAACCTTCTAAGTCGTTCTCAGTCATTAACCTTTTACACGATCGATCAAGGCCTCAATTTATAGCCTCAATCGGATGTGATCAAACAAGGTAAGATAAGAACGGGTAATGAGTCATCCAAGGAAGGATCAAGATCGAGCAAGAGTCCCATGGATGGCAGGGAACTGTGAGGGAAAGATGGAAAAAGGAAGGACTCTGGAGTGAAACACGACTTAAGATAGGGCGTCAAATCATAAATTGACGACCTTCACAAAGGCGTTTCTTGAAACACGACCTAGGAAAGGCCGTTTCTTCCTGGATTTAATTTTGGAAATAAAACTTTCTTTGTTTAGAAATCAAGGGAACATGCCTGAGGTAACGGCGTTTATTAAAAACACGCCCTGAGGAAGGACGTTACTCACAAAATACTTTTTATTTTGAAAATAGATAATTCCAGAAATTAACGGATAATACCAGGAATCGACGCCCTCTCTTGTGGTCGTCTCTTCTTTGAAAAACGCCCTATGACAGGTCGCTAATTTTAAAAATAACGCCCTTCTTCAGGTCGTGAATCACGAAAATACAGAAAAATGCATAAAACTCACAAAAATAGAAAAACTTCATTTTATAGGAATATTGAAGTCCACTTGGGGCGTTTATATAATGACATGAGATTTGATCAACATAACGTCAATTTTGGCGTGTCTACAACGCGCACACCCTTTATTTACTTAGTTTAAATCTCCTTTTATCCAACAAATCGATGTTTCCTTGGAACCACTCAGAGTTGTTTCACTCAGAATTTTGAAAAGATTTCAAATGCTTAATGTTCTGAGGTGTGTCACATCACACCTTGGCGTCTCCTTATCAGTTCATTCCACTTCATTCCTTTCGTTACACTTCATTCCATTTCTGTCTCACTCCCTTGCAAAGCAAACGCCAAGGCGGGGCAGCTGTAGACACGCCAAAATTGACGTTATGTTGATCAAGTCTCATGTCATTATATAAACGCCCCAAGTGGACTTCAATATTCCTATAACATGAAGTTTTTCTATTTTTGTGAGTTTTATGCATTTTTCCCACATTTTTCGTGATTCACAACCTAACGAAGGGCGTCACTTTCAAAAGTCGCGACCTGTCATATGGCGTTTCAAAAGAAGGGACGACCATAGGTGAGGGCGTCAATTCCTGGTATTATCCGTTAATTTCTGGAATTATCTATTTTCAAAATAAAAAGCATTTTATGCGTAACGTCCTACCTCAGGGCATGTTTTTAAGCAACGCCGTTACCTCAGGCGTGTTCCAGGAATTTCTAAACAAAGAAAGTTTTATTTCTAAAATTAAATCCAGGAAGAAACGGCCTTTCATAGGTCGTGTTTCAATAAACGTCCTGTGCCAGGTCGTTAATTTATAAATTGACGCCCTGGCTTGAGTCGTGTTTCATCCAGAGTCCTTCCTTTTTCCATCTTTCCCTCACAGTTCCCTACCATCCATGGGACTCTTGCTCGATCTTGATCCTTC